>JAVJIX010000112.1:1200000-1800000 GCA_036785185.1 Paratrypauchen microcephalus
TAATTTTTTTAGTTTCTCTCAAATTAAAAAAATAAAGTTTGAACAAAGTAAATAATGTAGTAATATCAATTCAAAAATATAATTTAAACCAAGGACAGTTTTCAAATACAATGAAATCATAATTTCAATTTAAATTTCCTCATATATTCAACCTGGCTTGAGCCAAAATCTTACATAACTTCACAGTAATATTTTGTATGAATACAATGCATTTTTTCACCTTCAGAAAAACTAATGAAATTGCGTCGTTTTGTCACAAGTAATCAAATTACTTAACGCCAACATACAATCATGAAAAGACACAGTTCCAATTTCTCACATTTCTTTTATTACAACAACCTTCTGAAATGATTTTGAGATGAGCTGGGCTAGAATAGAACTGTATAAAAATTAAATAAAAAATATATATAAAATTAAATAGTTTTACAATCTCAACTCCAGCTGTTCAAAGGCACAAGAAACCGCTCAAAATTGTGAGGTAGGCCAATCTTTCAAAAAAAAAAAAAACTGTATGAACATTATATGCATATAAAATTAAATTCCGTGACAGTGGCAGTGCATTTAGCAGACGCGCGTGCACACACGCACAGACTCACTCACACACAGGCGCGTGCGCACGCACAGACGCACAGACAGGCGCGCACACACACAGACGCACGCACACACAGACGTGCGCGCACACACACAGACGTGCACAGACACGTGCACGCACACACACAGACACGCGCACGCACACAGGCACGCACACAGACACAAACACACGTACGCACAGACGCACGCATGCACACGAGTGCACTGCCCTCCACTAATCAACAAAGCATCAGACTGGTGTGAATACCCACCAACAATGTTGCATGACAACTGGGGCAGCAACACTCTCAATAAAACAAGTGCCATTTAAACTCCATGAAACATGTCCCATTTTAAAACAAAGAAACATGAACAAAATCACTGAATGACGGAACAATGTTTTCTCTTGCAACAGCAACAAGCAATGTGATGAATACCAAGGCTCAGACTAACCATGTGACAATGTGTTTCTCTTCACAAGTTTTCAGTCCTGCAGCTTAGCACAGAGGTTCTGAATCCTTCTTGACATTTGCCTACTTTCAATACCCATGATGATTTTTTGAAAGGTCTCAAAGGTATATTTGAGTTCCACTGGGTAACTCAGGTTGACTGCATAAGTCAGGCCAAATAGCATAGCACAAGCCGATGCAATGGAGAACAAGTTGTTGAGTACCTCAACACCATCGATAACAAGACCAATGTCCTTTGGAGGGGAGAGATCATCACCATCGCGGAGGACAAAGATGGCCATGGTGGCATTTTCAAGTTCTGCCTCTGCCTCTTCCTTTTGGACAACCTAAAATCACATAATTCAGTTAGTTTAGCCAATTCCCCATGGAGGGAGAGGGGGGATTATTCATTCAGTAAATGATTACAATTGTTGACACTCATAATAAAAATGAAAATAAAATCTGCTACAACCAGTATTTTTTGCTCCCACTTAGTTAGTTAGCATTGTCACTTACCAGGTACTCTTTGATCAGGTGCCTTACATCCTCACCGAGGTAGATCACAAGTGACTTCAGGATGCACTCTCTTCTTATGTTCGAGTCCACACCCTGTAGCAACAAAGCCATATCAAAATATAAAATGCGCATCAGCTTTCAACTCACCAACAGAGAGAACTGAACTGACAAAAGAGGAATCAAATGCGAAACATCTGCATTTCATACCTGATCCAAAGGCTTAAGGGCGTCGCTGATATTCTCCCCGTCGGCTCCACCTTGTTTCCTCATGGCCCGAAGAAGCTGACTGCTCTGCTTATCCAAACCAGCCAAGAATCATGGTTGTAGTGGTACTGTTGTGATCCGTAGAAATTCAGCATTGATCTAAAATACACAAATTAGACAACACATTTCATGTTAAGGCATATGAGTGGCAAAGTTAAATAGATTAGGAAAATATAGTGTTTGCCTGACTTGACTCTGGAATAGAGTTTTAACAGATTTTGACAGTGAGTCTACCTCATCTTCTTGAAACATTGCTGGCCATCGCTCCTGGAGTTCTTCTACCCTGGGCTGTTTTTCCACAATTTCTTGCCTACGGAGGGCAAATGTCTTGGCCATTTTTTCTCGGATGATCTTCCCGTTGTTCCGTTTCTTCACCTCCTTCAAAAGTACCTGTCGCTCCATCTCAAGATTTTCTGCTGTCTCGCCAACTGGATAGGACGGCACATGGTTGGCCTCACCACGTTTAGGTCGCTTGACATTTTTTGCTGGATGGGCGTCATCTGTAGCTTTGGTCTTTAGAGAATTGACAGCTAGCTCAGGGCATCCAAGTCCCTTCAGTTGGGTACGAAGGTTTCCCATCTTGGTTTTAAGTCTCTGTGTCCAACCATAGCATCCATTCCAAGATCCTGCCTCTGCCAAGCAGGGATGCTTCTTGATCAGTGCCTCTGAAACCTCACAAAAGTCTATGTTTTTTGGGTAGGCTTTATACTTGTAGATCAGATCAGACAACTTTTCCAGAATGTCTGACTTCATCCTCGGACCGGCTGTCAATCTTGTTCCGTTTGCCTTAAAGGCAGCATTTCCCCTCTCTAATTGGACTTCAGTGTCATATGAAAAGCTTGGAATGGGAAACTCTTTTGGCCATTGCTCGACCCTTGAAGAATGACTAGAGGAGGGTGAGGAGAACATCAACGTGTCATCAGTATCACCGGAAACGGAAAAGGCGTCATCACTACAGAGGCCAACATTGACAGCTGTCTGTGCAGGAGCTGCATCTTCATCAGGCAAAGGGATTACTTTGATGGTACAAAGATCCTCAAGTTCTTCAGTAGATGTTAAATTTACAAATGTATCACCAAAATCTTGGTTCTGGTACTGGATCCTGAAGTTTCCCCTCAATCCACAAACTCCCCTCACATCATCCACAAGCTGATCCATGGACTCTGGAATCCCATTTGGCAGCAACAATTTCCTTTTGTCATCTAGACTCAGAAAAACCAGCAGCTTTGCAGGCCTCTTCCCAGCCATGCTCAAGAGTCTGAGAGACAGGGAAAGAGAGAGAATAAGATTAATTCATGTCAAGCTGGCTTTGAATATTAACAGTATACACATCATTTAAGCAGTTTTCATGGAGCTACGAATAAAATTCTTTCCCCCTCCTTCTCTGAGATCCGCCCCCCAAACCAACGAAGGGGGGGGTGCGTGCGCGAGTGAACAATTTTTGGCGCTTGAATTGCGTGAGAAATGCCGTGTGAGCGTGTGAACACGTCGAATTGCGTGTTGAGAGCTCTGTTTGTCTAAAGAGCAAACTTAAACTACAAAGCAACTAATGAGAGTTATATAAATGAAGTTATTACCTGATGGTTCTCAGTTTGTTTTATCATCACTGCACTTTGTCAGTGCGCGCTGAGAGGGGCGGGGAGGAGGGAGCGGGACATTTTTAACGGATTCATGTAAGAGTCTGGTCAATGCACCGGGCCCGCGTCTCACCATGGGCAGTTCGGCTCTGGGCCGCGCGTATTCCGCGCGTAAGCCGTCGGGGGGGACACGTTACGCACAGGCGGAGACACCGGGACCGGAGTCGGTGCGTCTCAGAGGAGATGTGGCACCGGGACTGAGGCTCAGGACGTGCCCGGGGGACGGCGAGCAGACGCGCCGCCCCCCCCTCCCCCTGTTCCCCCTGCTCGGGGGAGCAGGGGGAGGGGGCGGCGCTGAAAACGCGCGGAGCCTGCATAAACTAAGCCACACAGACCGATTTTCTGGGCACAAAAAAAACAAAAAAATAAACCAAACACTAATCAGGCATTTTAGCCCGCAACAATCACAAAAAATGCCCGCGAAATCCTGGGGGGTCTGATAAAGTCACATTGTACACGAGTGGTGTATATATGTATGCACATTATTCAACAGTCATGCATATTTCTTACCGATTTCTTTCTCTGGTCTTCCCGTCGGTGTGGAGCTCCGAACTTCGTGCAGTTAAAGACAATGGCGGATTCAAAATTCAGTTCAAGCTCTGGTTGTGGTGGCGTGACGTCAGTACGTACGCACGTCACGTGACATGCAACGTTTTCACTTGAATGGAATTTTTTTATTTGATTGTAAGTGTGCCAATTACTTTGAACCAATGAGGCCTTGATTTACATTGGATGAAAGTAATATAATAAATTAAACCAAACAAACGACAGAAACATAGCGATAATAGGTCAGTTCAATTAGATATCCTTCCTTACATCAATGGTTGCCCATGTTCACTTTTTTCAGTGTAGTAGTCCAGGAAATTACTCAAGTAAGAATGTATTTTGGAAAATGTATACTCAAGTAAGATTTGCTAATTATGGTAAGGGTACAAGTCTGAAAGTAATATCTGATTTAATATCTGATTTATAAAACTTACGGACTTGCTCACAGTGGGAAGAGTTCCCAACACTTTTACTCATGTAAGAGTACTGCTATAGTGTACAGAATATTACTCAAGTAGGAGTAAAAGTATACAATCCAAAAATTAGTCCAAGATTAAAAAGTTACTCAAATACATGTAACTGAGTAAATGTAACTCATGTGCTCAGCATTTGTTTTGTTCAACACCTTTTCCTACTGCCCTGGGGTAAAAGGTACAGGTCTAGAACAACTAGACCGACCAACAGCCAGTGGTGGAACAAGTTCTGTGTGAAGGAGAGGTTTCGCAGGTCTTTCCTCCCTGCTGCTGTCAGACTGTACAATGAACACTGTTGACAAGTCATTCAACTTTATCTGCACTACATTATTCAGCTATACTCGAGAGTCTATTTTTAGGTCTATTTTTAAATTATTTGAGCCATTATTTATTATCTTATTTTATTGCATGCTACTTTTTCCTGCTGTTCTTGATCTGTGCATTGCAACACTGGAATTTCCCCACTGTGGGACTAATAAAGGCAAATCTTATCTTATCTTATATTTTGTTTTGTTCTGTTTGTTTGTGTAGCTCAGTTGGTAGAGCATTTGTCCACTGATCCACCGGTTGGCGGTTCTGTCCTTGGGCAAGACACTTAACCCCACCTCGCCCCCAGTGTCTGCGTACACTGGTGTGTGAATGTGTGTGAATGTGTGTTCTTTTCTTGTTGTAAAGAAGGTGGAAGAGCGCTATATAAAAATGTGACCATTTACCAAAAATACACCCAACCTTTTCAGGATGTCTACATGTATACAGTAATAAAACAAAACTTATACTTTTCAGTCCACTTCAGAAATGTAGAAGTAGAAAGTACAGATACCTGCTCTCAAATGGAGTGAAATAAAATTAAAAGGCTGCTGAACTGTGCCCCTCCCATGGATAATAACCACACCCACCAACACAATAACATAACAGAACTTTGAAATGTTGTTTAATGACATTAAACTCCACATAGACTGTGTCCCTGTGATGCCCTTTAATACTGATACCTTTTATGCTGCTGCTGTGACTGTTACTGTTTATGACGTGCGTACTACACTGAATGTCAAAATGTCAAAACTATGCAATGTTTGATATTATGATAAAAGGACCTTCTACCTGGACGACTGAGGGACTCTTCACGCAATGTTTGATATTCTAAACATAATTTAATAGTTCCCTATGACAATGACAATACAAATCTTGAATCTGCTACCCACATCTGATAACAAACTGCAGAAATCTGTTGATGGACTATCCTATTTTACCACTGAACTCTTTCCTCTCATTGTGGCAGACATCAACCAGACCGTGCGTATCGTGCTCTATAGCCTGATCTTCCTCCTGAGCGTGGTGGGGAACAGCATGATTATCGCCGTCCTGGTGAGGAACCGGCGAATGAGGACTGTCACCAACCTCTTCCTGCTGTCTCTTGCTGTCAGCGACCTGATGGTGTCTTTGGTCTGCATCCCCTTCACCCTCATCCCCAACCTCATGAGGGACTTCATCTTTGGGATGGGCATCTGCAAACTCGTCATGTACTTTATGGGTCAGTCACAATGCTTTTGGTCCATCATAGGTTTATATGGGCTTTTAAAGGGTCCATACTTTGCTATTTTGTGATCTGCTGTATGTTATAATGTTGTTTCCTCATCAAAAATAGACCTGGAGTTGCCTTTTCTTTCATTCAAACATGTTTGACAGACAAAACCTGCATATTTAGGCTGAGTTCATCTCTCAAACAGAAAACACTCTTTGTGATGTCATGTGGCAGTACAGGAAGTGCTTCACTGTGATGATGATTTCAGCCCTGGACATGCCAATCTCCGTCTCAAACCTCTTCAGGCATGTGATTAATGAGGGAACAATGTTATAACATGAAAGACAGCGTCAAAAAAGTCTCTTTTGGACATTGAGGCACAACTTTTCTACAAAATGATGGTCTCAACCACTGTTCCCTCTAAGGTGCGCGCGTGCGCAATTGCGCACTGCCCAGACGTTCAGCGCGCACATCAAATCCTTTTCAGCGCATAAAATAAAATCTAACCTGAACTCAGCGCTGGTTTGACACACGGAATCCAGTCTGATAGATTCAGTTTGCACATGCGTTAGGGACAAGCCAACTACAAACAGATTCATTTCGATCGCATTTCGCTCGCTTTCTTCAGTAAGACCATAGTTGTGCGCATCGCCGTGGGTCAGAGCGGCGGGTCCGCACCAGCCGACGGGAGCGCCACCCGCACCCGCACACACTCCACGTAGGGAAGAACAGAAGAGGAGACAGGTAGAGCCATAATGTAATCCACGGCTGTTTTCTTTGTTTCTGTCCAAGCCATAGGTTTTTGTGAGCAAAAAGACGGGACTTTCTGTGTGAAGTGTGAATCCTCTCCCCAGAGCGTTAAACCACAGAGCTCTGTCACTCTCACAAAATTACTTACTGGGTAATGATTAAAAAGCAAGATATAAACTGATAAAAATGTATACTTATTTTGGAGATCATTATTTTGAGAAAGACCCATCTTATAGTGGTCTATAGGTCCTACAATCATCCCTAAAAAATCTGCAGCTACATGTAGGCTATAATTATCAAGCTGAAAAAATCTCCCTTCATGTGGTTTTACAGGTTTATACACAGGTTTATACACAGGTTATTTTTCAAAATATTGTAATGTTCAATGTTTCACTGACCACAGCAGGACCCCCACACTGACATACAACATGTACAAAGCTCATGAACAGATTTTTGAGAAGTGGACCAAAAAAATCAGTTATATTAAAAGTAATCTAACAGAAATAACAGCAGTGATTTGATTCATAAGCTGTAACTTGCCATGATCTCAGGTGTGATACTGGTGTGGCCACAGTGTGCATGTCGGATGTTGCTCACAGGAGTCCAAGGAACGCTCAGGGAGTTAGTGTGTTTGCTCAGACACATGAAAAATTAGGGGGAACATTACAAAATGTTTTTTTTGTTTTGTTTTGGCCCACCAAGCAAAACAATTGAGAAATTAGGCAGGAGATAAAATAGAGATAACATTTGATTTGATGAAAAGTTTGTCTCTTGAATGATGAGGTGAGGTGTACCATTTATTTTGAATTTCAAATGTAATCTATATCATTGATTTATTGTGGTAAATCTGCTGATGCCACTTAGACTGGCATCAGACTGGCACAAAACACTTTTTTTAAAGCCCCAGTGTGTAGGATTCATGGCGCATAGGTGGATGGTGCTATTGCACTTTCTGTTTTAGCTACGGCAGACCTCGAGGGTCGCGAGCCGCGCGGTCCCGTTTTTTCTCATGACAACACACATTCCCGATCATGTACCATGACACTGTACACATCAAATGAAACCTTACAGTCTCCTCTTTTTGACTATGCAATTCATTTCCCTGCACAACAATCAGTCCCCGAGCACATGGGGCTTTTATACGGAAAAGCACAAAACGAGGTTAGCTTACCTTAGAATGCTTTGCACAGGTCAAACTCTGTATTTCACCATAAACTTGCTCTCAACTTGTCCGTAAGGATCTAGCGAATAAAATCCAGTAAAACAATTTAGTCCAAAACACGTGTTAGATCCATTACGACGTCTGATCCGGCAGCATGCTTGTGTTGTTTACCCAAAACCACGAGCCTTGCCGAAGGTGAAGGCGAAGCCCAAATGTCCTTCTGCGGCTCTCGTATTCAAAATGGCTGCCTCTGCATGGGGAAGATCCCCCTTTTATGTGACTATATCTAAGTCCAAAAGAATACTTTGCTTTCATGATGGAAGTGAAAAGGCTTGGAAAACAATGTATTTTTGAATGGGTATCTTCAATTTCAGTAATTAACGGGTAAAAATCTTACACACTGTCCCTTTAAGTTTTATAATGGCCTAATTTTTAGTTCCTGCTCAAAGTTTAAAAGTTTAAGAGTGACTATGTCTATGATATATTCTTACTATTACTACTATTATTTGGGTGCATTTGTCCAATGCTCTTAACATAAACATCGTTGGTTGAGCGGTCAGATCCACAGACCCACAGGTTGGCCTGCTCCCACAGATGAATGCTGTTGTTGTGTCCTTAGGCAAGAGACTTAACCCCCTTCGTCCCCAGTGTCTATGTACACAGGTGTATAAGTGTTATAATGGATGGAGTGTGGAAAAGTGCTATTTAAACACATTTACCATTTACTACTACTACTAATACTAATACTGCTTGCTACTTTTTCATAGATATAATTTACTCTCACACATTTGAGTAAACCTTTATTATTAGTCTGTCTCCATCTCCCAAGCTCAAAATGCTCTGTTCCAACTTGTGATGTCAGTGGTAGTATTCAAGTAAACATCTACCTTTTACCTTTTGTTCAGTAGAAATTGGCAATTGCAGGGTTGAAATCATCCAAATGATCCTAGTGAAGGTGTATTGAGTTTGTGTGTTAAACATGTGTGAATAAAGCAAAGCACCTCTCCAGGTATGTTTGTGATGAGGAAACTACATTATAGGTGAGAAAATAGCCCTTTAAATGCCCCTCTGGACCCATCAGTGAGTGAGTTTGTTTCAATAGGCCCTAACAGAGCGTTCAAAGTAGAGGGTCACTGTAATCGTATATGGGCCAATCAAACAGTCCCCTCAAATCTTGCGGTAACCTTTGGACCCTTTGATCGCAACCCAAATAGATATAAGAGAAGACTATTACAGCATTCATTGGATCAGTAATTGGATTCTACTTTTTGTTTGAGGTCTGGTAATTGAAGTCATCATGGGCCAGCCCGTTCAAAACATTCATTTCCTTTTCATTTTCATCTCTTCGGCAGAATGTCAGGCTGGTCTAATAGATTTGACCTGGAATAAAATGGCGGAGAACAAGAACGCTAATGTGGAAAATGTTGACTTAATGAATCGTTATTGCCTGGAACTCACCTCACTGTAGTTGTCTATCTGTGATCTCAATTTTGACGTTTGCAGCAGGTCACAGTGACAAATTGTTTGAGGAAATATGGTTGCACGCCTCACTCAAAGACCACATGAAGCAAGCAGAAGCTAATACAAATGGCTCAAAATGAGCGAGGCACAGCAGGCTGTAATTAAAATGACAAATTAAGGAGCATGTATAATTAGAAAGGGCCCTTACGGAAGATTAGCCCAGCAGAACAGAACAGCCAGAACACTGTCGAAAGTTTGTTTATAGCCGTGCAGACCACCATGGCCCTCTGATTCTAAAAAGCTTCAAATGTCCCCAGTGTTGTAGAGTAAAAGATACAGGATGCAACACCACTGAAATGGTACAACAAACATGACTTGCCAGATGCTCTGTTAAACCAATTGTTTAGAATGTAACTGTTGTAGAATAAACTGTAGTAGAACGAGAGTTAAAGAGAAGAGGCGTGAGTTCTAATGAAGGAAAAGTTATTTACATTATTAAGTTTATTTGGACCCAGCAACCTGAGAGATGAACTCTCTAGACACTGTGATAATGTTGTCTTGTTCCAGTCTAGTACAGTCCAGTCTGGATATTCTTCTGTTGTAGGGAGTATTATACCTCTGACGAGTGCAGTGAGAGTCCTTGGTACAACACAAAAACAGAATTTCTCTAACAATTCCTTCCTCTCAAACTTTTACACCAAAAAAAAGAAAGAAAAAATAATTCAGGAAATCTCAAAATTTATCCAAATCAAAGTTACCTAAAAAAAATTTAAAGCAGCAGTGGAAGCATACTCAGACCCAGGTCACAGCGATGGATTTGAATGACTAATAGTCAGTTCATGTTTATATTTTTAAAAATGATTGCCATTTTCTCCACACTGAGCAACTCTCTGTCTCAGTGCCATGTGATATTCAGTTATAGGTAGACTGCCATGACCTCTGACCTCAAGGTGGGTCTGAAAATATTGTGCCAACATACAAGTTCCCTAATAGTGCCCATTTTGTCTCCTTTGGTCCTTCACAATTTTATTCAAGCACTGTGACTGGTAATGTCATGTTCTCATGTACCTCATTCATTCTTATTTGTAAACCCAAATCAAAATGAAACATTTCAACAGACTGGCTTCTCCTTTGTTTATCCAAATTAAATAATACTCAGTTTAACTCAGCCCAGTCACTCCACCCCTGAGGGAACTTCAGAAACACCTCTGGGATAAATAAAGTCACTGAAGCAAATCAAATTTTTAACTAAGCAGATGTTCAAATATTCAAATATATATATATTATAACACCATGACCTTGGCTTAGAGTTATTGAACTCATAAGAAACACATTTGAGACCTTAATATTAGTTTATTTAGACCTTATCTTTATTTTTAATGTTGCTAATGTTGTATTTACATATTTAAAAAATATATATAAAATTATCTTAAAACTAAATTTGGAGAAAAATAATTACCTGTGCATATATGAGCAATCTGTTTTCTGTCATCCACCTCATTCACCACTCCTGAGACACACCTCTTCATCTTGGGGCCCATCTGTGGAAGGAATGTTGGAATATTGTTATGCACCAAACACCAATATCACTCACATCATTCTCTGATCAAACCATTTGTAATATTTAAATGGCCATTGTGTGATCTTTTTGTAAAATGTATATTAGTTTACAAATATTATATGTGTAGCCAATTAATATTGAATTTTATAATATAATAAATATATTTTATTTTCAGTTAATTTGCTTACCCAAAAGGATACAGTTAAAGATTCCTCTGGAAATCAGGAGCAGCGCGCTAATGTCTTCACAGCTCATTTTTGTCTCCATGTAAACGTTTAGTCTCCCTGTAAATAAAACAAACAGACTCTGGCTTTCAGCTCCCATCCAGGATCCTGCGCGGTCATTTTCTCTGTGAGGAAACTGATTATTTAGTTATTAACCTGAAAAGAAAGTTGGATTAGAGCATATAACAGACTCAGTAATTATGATTATGTAGTTATTTAGTTATTCAAAAGGTCCTGGTCACTTGTTGAATGTTTTAAACCTCTAGTCTTTTGTTTTATAGTTTTAAGACTCACCCACACAACTTATTTGTCTACTATATTTGGTTTTACCGTAGTTATTACAAGAGTCACTATGATAGTTGCCAAGACTCTGTCTCTCCTCTCTGTCTCTTCTCTCTGTCTTTCCCTTCTATCTCTCCTCTCTGCCTCTCCTTTCTGCCTCTTCTCTCTGTCCCTCCTCTCTGTCCCTCCACTCTGTCCCTTTTCTCTGCCTCTCCTCTCTGTCCCTTCTCTGTCCCTCCTCTCTGTCCCTCCTCTCTGCCTCTCCTCTCTGCCTCTCCTCTCTGTCCCTCCTCTCTGCCTCTCCTTTCTGCCTCTTCTCTCTGTCCCTTTTCTCTGCCTCTCCTCTCTGTCCCTCCTCTGTCCCTCCCCTCTCTCCCTCCTCTGTCCCTCCTCTCTGCCTCTCCTCTCTGTCCCTCCTCCGTCCCTCCTCTGTCCCTCCTCTCTGTCCCTCCTCTCTGCCTCTCCTCTCTGTCCCTCCTCTGTCCCTCCTCTCTGCCTCTCCTCTCTGTCCCTCCTCTGTCCCTCCTCTCTGTCCCTCCTCTGTCCCTCCTCTGTCCCTCCTCTCTGTCCCTCCTCTGTCCCTCCTCTGTCCCTCCTCTCTGCCTCTCCTCTCTGCCCCTCCTCTGTCCCTCCTCTCTGTCCCTCCTCTCTGTCCCTCCTCTCTGTCCCACCTCTCTGTCCCTCCTCTCCGCCTCTCCTTTCTGCCTCTTCTCTCTGTCCCTCCTCTCTGTCCCTCCTCTCTGCCTCTCCTCTCTGTCCCTCCTCTGTCCCTCCTCTCTGTCCCTCCTCTCTGTCCCTCCTCTCTGTCCCTCCTGACCTGAGCTCCTGGTCTGAGAGATGAAGTCTGTCTGTCCATACATAATGACCCTACATTTGGACATGAATAATGTTTAACTCTAATAGATGAAGATGTATTTCAGATACCTCACTATCGCTCAAGCACCGACATTAGTATTTATTTATATAGTGAACTGAGTCACAGTATCACTTTTAGCTATAACAAAATAAAAATAAAAATACATAACATAACTTGTCTTGTTAACAAGGCAACGTCTCCCTCCATTTTGTCAAAGAAGGAATATTTGCACCAGATTAAGCAGTTTGTAGACTTTCTCTTTGTGACGCCAACTGTTGTAGAATAAACTATAGTCGTCCTAGAGTTGAAGAGAAGAGGCATGAGCTCTTTTGTCTTTCAGAGTACCACCAGATCTAAACCAGGTCTATAACAGGACTATTCCAGGTCTAATTTAAAGTTAAACCAGGTCTTAAAATGGACTATATAATTTCCACTATAGTCCTAAACATAAAATTACTCAAAGAGGACAACAATTTGGATCAAATGAGCTCTATATTATACAAACCCACAAACTGAAGAGCTGTCCAAGTACCACCAGAGGCACTCTTTGGCTCTTATTTATCCAGAAGCTAATGAACAGTAGTATTTACATCAGAACACTCACTGCCAGTTTAATATTTATTCATAACACAAACACAGAGGCTTAATAACCAAATTTAAGCAGTTACTTTATTTTCAAACAATGTGATTAGCCACGTACAATATTACATTTTCTTTTCCTTTTGACAATGATCAGTACTTATGACCTGCAGTACCCCTGGTTTAGGAGAGCCACTCATTACCTCTAATCAGATCAGTGCATTTTCTGCATTACATCACATTTTATAGCCTCCGAATATTTGTTTGGAGCTATGCAATATGTTACAATTAACACAGACGCGGTTTCATCCTAAATATTTCTTTTAAATCTAATTATAACTTTAATTTTTCTCTGTGGCGGGCTGAGCTGAGGAAGTTGTCATGGCGCTTATTGGCTTATCTGTTTTGGTGTTTGCGTGTTTATGCAGTGTTCCTCGCGGGTTGTATTTATAGATGATGATGTTATTGTTACAAAGTGTGTGGCGGAGGCAGATCAGGTTTAAGGTGCATGTGAACAGAGGAGCGTCTGCAGAATTAGGAGCATTACATAAAACACAGGGGACAAATGAGGAAGGAAAGACTGGTTTGTTATGATGAACACAGCTATTGTAGTAGACTAATGCATACATGTAAAAGGCTCAGAAAATAAACCGAAAACAGAATAACATGTGTTAGCTTGTATTGCAAGTTAACCTACATATGTAAATATAGGAATTAACTTAATAAAAATGTCTAAAAAAGTCCCGAATAATTAGCATGTCATCTATACCAAATGCAACACTATGTAGGGAATAATTTTGTAATGAATAGGGGTGGATTAATATGAAGTTTTTCTTCTTCCCACTCCTTTTGAGAAGTTAGCTTTTCTGTTGTAAACTTGTAAATATGTAAAGGATGTCTTTTTACATCAATTATATAAATTAGGTCTTTTTTGGCACCGATGCTTAGCGTATATGTCAGCATATAATGTCACTACTCTATTCATTGCAATGAGACAGTTTCTGACATTGTCACACCAGGACGGGTGGAGATAGAGGTATGTCCTAATCAACCTGATGACACTGTAAAAGCGAAACATGTTGTTAGCTCTAACCTAATAAAGGATAAAGAATAAAGTCAAACAAGTGTGTGGTAAACCTTGTTTTTTGGAATCGTTCAATGATCCTGCTGTTACCAGCACCTGGAAGCTGTGCATGGACTCTTGAACTTTTGTATGTCCTCATAGGGTTTCATTGGTCTATGACAACCTTTTTTCACCAGTTACCAAAGCCCATGTATTTCTATGACAAATATTGGCTGTTGCCATGGAAAATAGAGGCATGTCTTTATTGGCTTTTCTGTTCAGTATGGGATGGATAATGTACACACATTATCAGCTAATGTAATGTGAGAAATGATCACATGTAAATAATGCAGCAGAGATATTTTAAACACATTTTTCACCAAACCTGAATGTTTTGTCAAATAAAATTTAAGTTTTTTGTTAAATGTGCACTATGTAACGTTTTGGTTGGGGGTCTGTCACCTGCTTGTTCCTACGTCATTGCTTTGCCCTGAACGTTGCACAGTATGATATTAAACAGCTCTACTTTACATTTATTAAATTACAGGTGGTGTTATAGCTAAAAAAAAAAAAAAAAATCTAGAAAAACCTGCATTGACTGTGAGTGGGGTTGTCTTTCCACAAATCTGACCTGTCGCTTGGTCTGGTTTGGTCTCCATAAAGATAGAAAGGCTTAATACCATACTGTGAAACATTATAGATAAAGCAATAATATCTTCATGGAGAAAAGCTTTTCACGGACCCTCCACTGGGCTCCGGATATGATTTTAATTTGGTTTTAATAGTTCTTCATGCCTCTGCACTGGCAATAATATAAATGCCCAGGTGCATGTAGGGCAAAAAAAGCTCCAAAAGTCCCTGACAGTGTTGCTAACATATTTGTATTTCACCTCATTTCACAGGTGTGTCTGTTAGCGTGTCCACATTCAACCTGGTGGCTATTTCCCTGGAGAGATATAGTGCCATTTGCAACCCTCTCACCTCTCGGACGTGGCAAACCAAATCCCACGCCGCCAAGGTCATCACGGCAACCTGGGTGGCGTCTTTCATCCTGATGTTACCGTACCCCATCTCCAGCACACTCAAGCCCTTCACCCGCCTCAACAACAGCACCGGGCACATGTGTCGTCTGGTCTGGCCCAATGATATCACTCAGCAGTCATGGTGAATATGTAACAAGTATTTTTAATCGAGTTCTTTAACGGTGCATTGTCTAACTTTTCTGGTTGAGGGTCCATTAAATGCTTTTCTTCATGGAGATGTTATTGCTTTGTCCAGAATGTTTCATAGTATGGTACTAAACCTTTCTATTTTCATGGAAACCAAACCAGACCAAGTTCAAGTCAGATCTGTGGAGAGGCAACCCTGCTGATAGTCAGAATGCCTGTTTTTCTAGGTATTTTCGAGCTATAAAACCACCTGTAGTTGAATAACTGTAAAGTAGAGCTGTTTAATGTCATACTGTGGAACATTCCAGGCAAAGCAATGACATATCCATAGTAACAAGCAGACGACGGAACACCAACTAAAAAGTTACACCTTTAAAGGTCCTGTATTACACGCAATGATCTCTTGTGAGGCTTTAGCCATGTTATAATGTTGATACTTTAACAAAAATATACCCAGAGATGTGTTTTGGGTTTTTTTTTTTCTTTTTTGAATAATCCTTTATTATTAGTCTGATTCCAAGGCTGAAATTATTATGTCTCTACTAAGGTCTATGGAGTTAAGGATATTATGGAGAAGAGGAGGAGAATATTACGCTATTTTCTGTTCTATGTTCTAATGTTGTTTCCTCATCAAAAACATACCTGAAGTTGTGTTTTGTTTCATTCACACATGTTTAACACATAAATCCTGCGCATTTAGGCTGAGTTCTTTTCTCAAACAGAAAACACTTTGTTCCATCTGGTGATGACATGGCTTTGAGCTCACAAGAGTCAGTTTTGCGTTCTATAGGACCTTTAAACTGACACTTTTAAATGTTTAAATTAGATCTACTCCATACGCTGATTTTGCATCGAAGGGCTCAGTCATTTTTGTGGACCTGGAGAAGACATTCAAGGATTCTAGCTCGCACATATAAATACTGCAGTTTTGTCCTTGGGCAAGTCATTTAACCCAGCTCGCCCCCAGGTTCTTCATTCAATGGTGTAAGAATGTGTGTGTGTGAATGTGTGATTGGTTCTTTGATATAAAAGCGTTTTGAGTGTCTTGAATGTAGATGTGACCGGTTATTATGCAGAAAATAGCATCTGTGTTATTGTTTCCTCATCAAAAACATACATGGAGTAGTGTTTTGTTTTATTTATACATGTTCAACTGACACACAAACACTGAATATTTAGGCTGAGTTCTTCTCTCAAACAGAAAACACTATTCCACCTTGTGATGTCATGTAGTAACACAGAACGTGCTCTACTGCGCTTTTAAACTGCACACACCTTCCATATCTTCAGCCAGTCTCAGGGAGCTGTTAACTTGAAAACTACCACTTCATGACATCACAAGATGGAACAGAGCATTTTCAGCTTTTGACATGTGGAAAGACTAATAATAAAGGGTTAATCAAATGTGCCAGGGAAACAAAAACACAATTCAGGGTATGTTTTTGAGGAGGTAACAATACTAACATGGGTTAAAGCTCACAAGAGTCAAATTAGCATAATATAGGCCCTTTAGGACTGTCCAGACCCTGAATGGCCATGCAGGATTTGTGCTCACATTACCAGAGATTATTAGATCAGACCTGTTCCTAGTGCATGTTGCATCACACATCAAAATTATGACTAAACCTGGAAATAAACCTGGACTCCAGCCGGTTTAAGCCAGGACTACAACTGGACAAAACACAAATCTACATTAGATAAGATAAGACTTTATTGATCTCACACAGGAGAAATTCACTTGCCACATTAGCTCGAAATGCACAAAAATGTGCATGCAAACAAGATAAGTAATAATAATAATAGGTAAATAAGAAAATTGTAGAAAATTACATGGTTGGTAATAATGAAATAAAGAATATATAAAAAATAAGTATTTCTTATGTACACCGAATGAGAAAAACACAAATTACGGTAAAGTAATCAGTGCGGATGGAATGAAACCGAACATTGAATATATAATTATAAATATATAATCTGAGGACAGTGGAGGTAATTTCCGATAAAGTGACACTGGTTGCACATATACTCAACAAAAATATAAATGCAACACTTTTGTTTTTGCTCCCATTTTTCCTGAGATGGACCCAAAGATCCAAAATTCACTCCAGATACACAACACTACCATTTCTCTCAAACATTGTTCACAAATCTGTCCAAATGTGTGACAGCGAGCACCTCTGCCCCGCCGAGACAATCCACCCCACCTCACAGGTGCTCCACATCAAGATGCCGATCCGACATCATGACCAGTGCACAGGTGTGCCCCAGACTGCCCACAATAAAAGGCCACCCCGAAATGTGCATTTTTTTTGCTTTATTTGGGGTCTGGGGACTCAGAACCAGTCAGTATCTGGTGTGACCACCATTTGCCTCATGCAGTGCAACACATCTTCTTCACATAGAGTTTATCAGATTGTCAATTGTGGCCTGTGGAATGTTGGTCCACTCCTCTTCAATGGCTGTGCGAAGTTGCTGGATATTAGTGGGAGCTGGTACACGCTGTCGTATACGCCGGTCAAGCACATCCCAAACATGCTCATTGGGTGACATGTCCAGTGAGTATGCTGGCCATGCAAGAACTGGGACATTTTCAGCTTCCAAGAATTGTGTACAGATCCTTGCAACATGGGGCCGTGCATTATCTTGCTGAAACATGAGGTGATGTTCATGGATGTATGGCACAACAATGGGCCTCAGGATCTCATCACGGTATCTCTGTGCATTCAAAATGCCATCAATAAAATGCACCTGTGTTCTTCATCCATAACAGCCTTTGAAGAGGAGTGGACCAACTTTCCACAAGCCACAACTGACAATCTGATCAACTCTATGCGAAGAAGATGTGTTGCACTGCATGAGGCAAATGGTGGTCACACCAGATACTGACTGGTTCTGAGTCCCCAGACCCCCAATAAAGCAAAAAAAAAAAAAGCACATTTCGGGGTGGCCTTTTATTGTGGGCAGTCTGGGGCGCACCTGTGCACTGGTCATGATGTCGGATCGGCATCTTGATGTGGCGCACCTGTGAGGTGGGGTGGATTGTCTCAGCCGGGCAGAGGTGCTCGCTGTCACACATTTGGACAGATTTGTGAACAATGTTTGAGAGAAATGGTAGTGTTGTGTATCTGGAGTGAATTTTGGATCTTTGGGTCCATCTCAGGAAAAATGGGAGCAAAAACAAAAGTGTTGCGTTTATATTTTTGTTGAGTGTATATTGCACAGGTTATTGCACGTGGTAACTATACAGTGGAGTTTTACAGTCTGACAGCGGTAGAGATGAAAGTTCTCAACGAAAAATGTCTATGTTTATATTTTACTGTTTGTTATTGTTTTATGTTGCACCATATCACAAAAATGCATTCCTAGTTTGTGAATTTAGGTCAATGACAATCTGAAAATGTCTGAAAACTGGGCCCAAACACATCAAAAACATATAAAATTGGGACTAAAAATGGAAATAAATTTGGACTACCCCAGGTCTAAACCAGGGCTACAACAGGCTACAAGAACTTATTTAAATTTTTATATTTTACTATAGTTTGTTTGTATTGTTTGTTGTTTTATGCTGCCCCATATCGCCAAAACGTATTTCGAGTTTGTGAATTTAGGTAAACGACAATCTGAAAATGTCTGAAAACCAGAAATATAACCACATCTTCATTATTTTTACGGACAGAATTTTGAATCGCTGTCAGTAGGGTTTGAGAATAGATGAAAACCAGGGGTGGGATTTGATAAGTTTTCTTCTTCGCCCTCCTTTTTCAAGCTCAAACAAGAAAAAAAAAAAAAAAGTTAAAGGTGCAATATGTAACCTTTTGGTCGAGGGTCCATCACCTGCATACTGTGAAGCATTCCAGACAAAGCCATAACATTTCCATGGAGAAAAGAATTTGACAGACCTTCCACCAGAAAAGTTACACAATGCACCTTTAAGTGTACTAGATGCATGTATATCTCTTGTGTTCATTACTCTCCTTGAAATAAATTTTTTAAAATGGAAAAAATTGAAAATGGAATGAATAAATGTGTTGTGATTCTGACTTTTTGTGACTGTGCCCCCTGCAGGTATGTGTCTCTGCTACTCATCCTCTTCCTCATTCCGGGCATAGTGATGATGACTGCATACGGCCTTATCTCCGTGGAGCTCTACAGGGGAATCAGATTTGAGCTGTCGAGCAGGAAGGCCAGTCGGGGTATGAAAATGAAACACTGTCATAACAGCTACACTACAAAATGACCTACATATTGTTTTCTATGGCCAAATAGCATCTCTTTAGAGGAACATATGGTAAAACATGGGTGAAAACAGCATGGGTAGAGATGAGGTCATTCAGTTTATTGTTACAGAAGAAAATCTCTAGTAGCCCATAGTACTGTGTTATTGTTAAAACTGCATAATAGTCTAGTGTAGAGTGTAGGTCTTTTGTGACGGGACATCAGACCAAACCAGCGCCTGAAGCTTGGTAAGGGACGCCAGGAGTGAGACAGACATGAGTTACAAATATTTATGACATGGACACAGGAGAAAGAGGGAGAGAGAGAGAGAGATACATTATTGCTCCCGAGGGAAATTCTGATTTTGCTGCAGCAACATTTCCATTGCGTCTCTCAATCACCTTTGTGTCTCAGTCAAAGGTCTAAGTGCAGTTTTATAGGAGGACTGGTCAGGGAGGGTCTGTAGATCCTGTGGAAGAGCCAAAAGTGTCCCTCCTCTGTGTCCTGAGCATCACAGCAGTGTCCAGGTGAACACAACAGGAAAGGCCTCACTCTTACTCCGAAACAACAGAGTGGAGTAAGAGTAAAGTATTTCCTCTGAAGGTCTTGTGCCACATTTGCTGCCACATTTGATGTAAAAAGCCTGGAGCATCTGAAATGTCCTTAGCTAGCTCCTTAGCTAGCCTCTTGCAGGGTCCCCATGGATACGAGAAAAACAAACACCTCATTTCACACAATCCAACAGTCCCTTATTTGTGTCCTCAAACTGCAAATGCTGCACTTCTTAGTTTCTCAACAAAATGAACAAAAAGTTTCAAAAACTGCTCTGCTCAAAAGTAGCCAACCCAACTCCAGAAATCAGATAATGATCACTTGTTTGCTGCATAACCAATAATGAAAAATTAAACATCTCAATCTTTACCGTTGAAAAATATTCTTATCATGTGTTTTGTTCACATTTTTGCATGATGGATGATGGATGACTCACCCTAACCCAGGGCTCTCAAGAGTGTGACACACTCAATTCAACGTGTTCACACGCTCACACGCTACCACTGCAAAACCAGTAAGAGAATGTGACTCCAGGTAGGAAGTTGAAGAAACAGGTTTAAAAAAAGGGGGGTTCTCAAACTGTGGGTGAGGGTCCAAAAACGGGGCACAGAGTGTTTAAGTGCAGTACAGTTTGCTTAGGTTATTTTAAAATTAAAATTAACATTTATCAGATAAAATGGAGATAGATTTATGAAAACTTATTTATGTGAGTCAGCCTTTTCCCACATGAAGATCATTAAGTAGGCTACTGTTCCACCATGACTGATGATCATTTAGAAATGTGCTTGAGTCTGTCTGTCAGCAGCTCCTGTCCAGACTACACATCCGGAGCTGATTCCATCCAGTGCACAGTCACATTTTGTGAGAAGTTAGTACAAAGTGGCTGAAATGACCCCAGATTGCATCTCAGAGCATCTACAGTTCAAAAATTTTCTGGGGGGGCATGCCCCCGGACCCCCCTAGCTTTTCGGTGACTTTCAGCTTTTTTCCATTACTGGTCACTTTCATCCCTGTTTATATTAATTTATACAGTATTAAGTTAAGCAGGACAGATATTTCTTTTATTCTGTTAATTTTGTTATTTTGTATTAAAAATAAATTGCTGATAATTATTTATTTTCCCTGTGTTCATATCACTCAGATATGCATCTAATTAAATTCAGGTTTGAGTCAAATTGTTTAAAAAATCACTTCACACACACCGACCGAACTTCAAAACTTGAGAGCCCTGCCCTAACCCTAACCCTATAGAGTAAAGAGTGGGTACACTTCTATGGGGAACATATGACAAAACACTAAATTATGACATTTTTACGTTCTGAGTCTCCTCTTGCTCCCAACCCTAAAAGAAGTATGCTAGAACTTCAGTGTACTAATTTTGTACCCTGTTTTGGTGCATTCATGTAAGATTCAAGATTGTTTATTTGTCATATGCAGAATCAACACAGGCTCAACAATGCAATGAAATGCTTAGGATCAGAAGAACCGTTGACTCGCTAAGATAGTCAGAAGTACTAATAACATGCAATAATAGTACATGGTAATGGTACCGCTGGTGTTGCAAAAGTGCAGGGGAAGAAGTAAACAATATAATAAACAATATAATAAACAATATAATAAAATATGTAATAAAATGTAATAAGAATACAAGGTACAATGTACAAAGGTGCAGGTAGGATTAAATCAAAGATCAAATAAGGTGTAAGTAGAATATTTCACAGATTGCACATAATATGGTGTGGTATAGGTGTTGCATGTGGATTTCGTATTGCACATAGTATGGTATAGATATTGCACATAGGTAATTGCACAGGTTATTGCATAGGTAACAGTAGTTTACAGTGAGGTAGTGACAAACATGATACATTCATACAGAGCAGCAGCAGTAAACATATTATACATGATGAAAAGTAGTTTAGTGCAGTATTATTGAGAGTTCAGGAGGAGCAGGAGCATGAGTTACATCAGACTATGGGCAAGATTACTGCATTGATAACATTGATAACATAAAACCACTTCAACACTTCTTGTTTTTGATGGGGAAACAACATTATGAAATGGTAGAGAGCTCCAGAAATTCGATTTTGTTTAAGAGGTCTACTTTGAGTTTCTTATGTAGAATACAAAAACTATATAGGGAATAGTTGTGTAAAACCAACTGGTTGCACTTAACTGGGTCATTTCCTTGGGGGGAATTCCAATTCTGCAGCTTAAGTTCATACCCCTCAGGCTGACAGCTACAGCCTCAGACTAAAGAGCTCATTCTAAAAACTGACATGAACGGAGGCCATTCAGCACTCTCCACACTCATACTAAACATGCATACAAACATACTAAACGTCTCTCAAACAGAAAAACACTCATTTCCACCTTGTGATGTTAGAATACATGAAGTGCTCCACTGTGTTTTCATAACATCACAAGGTGGCACAGAGCATGTAACTCAGATGTTTAAGATGTGGATTTGGAGACACTGAAAAGACTGAATCAAATCAACCCTAATTTCAGCTAAACTGGCCAACATAACTTATTTTTTCATATACAGGCGTTTCTATATGTATGAAAATAACAGAGGAATCACAGACGTAGCCCGAAGAAGTCAAAACTTTCCGTTTCCGCCTCTCCTCCTCACAGATCGCCAGTCCAGCACTGGCAGCATCAAACCAGGAGACAGTGACGGCTGCTACCTCCAACCCTCAGGCAAGAAGAAGAGCTCATCACACTTCTCCAGCTCCAAGCCTGTGGTGGGCAGAGTCTGTAGCACAAGCTCCACCGCTAACCTCATGGCCAAGAAACGAGTCATCCGAATGCTTTTGGTCATCGTATTCTTGTTCTTCGTCTGCTGGACCCCCGTGTTTGTGGTCAACGCCTGGCAAGCTTTCGATCGCCGCTCGGCCCACCAGCTGACAGGAGCCCCCATCTCCTTCATCCACCTTCTGTCCTACACCTCAGCCTGTGTCAACCCCATCATCTACTGCTTCATGAACAAGAGGTTTCGTCAGGGCATGCTCTCCACCTTTAGCTGCTGCTCCAAGAAACAAAATGCGGGATCTCTGGTGAGGTCCGCTGGGATAGTTAGAGGAGAGGGGACGATACGGGCAAAAGCAGAGCAAAATGGTCATACGCCGCCAAGTGGGGCCAGCACCAAGTTTACATACACAGGAGTCCGAACATCAACCTGGAATGAGATGACTTAAATTAAAGTATTTTATTCATACAGCGAATGACATTTCAGTGAGTGGGAAACATGTAAGATTGTATAGGTCTTGTGAAGGGCAGGTATCAAGACAAAAAAAAAGAAAAGTGTCTGCAAACTGTGGTCGGCGGTCCGTCACCTACTTGTTTCTATGGATATGTCATTCCTTTGCCTGGAATGTTTTACAGCATGACTTTAAACACCTTACATTTGTTAAATTACAGTTAGTTTTATAGCTCAAAAATAACTAGAAATAACTAGAATAACTAGAAATAACTAAAATTCTGACTGTGAGCGGGGTTGTCTCTCCACTGATCTGACCTGTAACTTGGTCTGGTTTGGTTTCCATGATGATAGAAAGGTTTAATGGCGTACTATGAAACATTCCAGACAGAGCCTTAACAGAATTTGACAGCCCCTCCACCAGAAAAGTTACACAATGCACCTTTAGCAGGTGCATTGTGTAACAGCTACATGTGGCTACAAAATGAATGTTCAAAATGTCTAGTTTAGCACTTCAGAGATCAAAGCCAGTTATCAGTTTTTTAGTAACTTGGGGGAAAAAACGCAAATCAGAATTTTATTTTAATTTCTTAAACCTTTTGTATTGGAATTGTATTTAAATTTTAATGTTGACTCTCTGTCTTGGTATTATTATGGACATTAAGTGGTCCATGAAATATTGTCTTATTATCAAGACCAAATTCGAGATATTTGTATATTCTTAAATACATCGAATAAAATAATATAAATATTACATGTTAATAATACTTTTTTTTTTTTTTTATCACAACTAAGCAAATTAACATTTAATATTTGTTCAACAATTTGAGGCTCTGATAGAGTTCTATCCACAAGAGGTTATGTTCACATTTCAGAATTTCCAAACTCAAACAGTAATTTCCACCTTGTTATGTTAGAATACATGAAGTGCTCCACTATGTTTTTAAACTCCATACATCCTTTAGCCCTGGAATTGCCAATCTCCACTGAACTAAAGGTAAAAAGTAACTACTTCATGACATCACAAGGTGGCATGGATCATGTTATTCAAACATGTATAAATGAAAAAATCAGAAGAGTCAATTTTGTCTAATGTAGGAGTTTTAAAGCATAAAAAGTCTTGTTATTGATTACACAAATCTTGAATATACTGTAATCCAGAATGGAAGATCACGTTTGAGCATGGAGGAGCCCAGTGTCAAATGCTGTAGAGTAAGTCTGAAGTCATGTTTCCTGAAGGCATTTGGTCATCCCTCTTTCCATTACTCACTTCAGAACAAGTGCATCTGGAGTTCAGCAGTCGTCCTTGACCTTACGTGTTTGTCCACTTTCTGTTACGGGAAATTGAAGTCACCTTATCTTGTGGGACTCAAAACACCTGCATGCGCTATTTCAAAAAGCAACTTCTCGGCATTACCATCCAATTTCCATTTACTGGAGTTTAAAAATAGCAGCATAAATGTAGCAGCCATGTTTTTGTTTTTTTTTGTTTTTTCTTACTTGGTGAAAATCGTTTTATTTTAATGTGTTCGGTGGATTCTTCTATACAGTTTGTGCATGTGCATATTTCTATGTATTAAACCTGCAGGAAATATGCGATAAAAGTGAGATGACTGCGGACGCTAAGCTCATGTCATCTCACCTTGAATGTAAAACAATAGCAGCCATTTTAATGCTTTTTGTATGCTCTTATGATCTTAATGGATTTGTGTTAGTACAGGTATATAGCCTTTATATATTTACAAATTCCTTGGATCTAGTGTGTGCCTCTGTGAACTTTCAAAGGGATAATACATTCATGTTTTATATTTGTAAAATAGATGTCAGTTTTTTTCAGTTTGGAAAGGAAACAGGAGCAATGTAAGCGGTGATAACCAAGACCTCCTCCAAGGCCTTTTTTATGGTATATTATATAGACTTGGTACTAGAACCTGGATGTGTAGTTGAAGGCTAAGCGGCATTAAAACTATTTGTCTGTTTTTTATTCAATGGCATGTTTTTATAAAAGCTCAAAAATACCTAACTGTAATTGCCACACATCTGATTTTGGACCTTATGCAGAAGGTATTAAAGAACAAAATACTGTTGCTTTAATTCCCTCTTAAATAGGCTTTTGATAACATAAGAATAAAAACATAATGTCTACAAAACTAAACCGTTGTTCCCAATGAGGAGTTGGAGCTCTGCTGTCGACAATGTGAATGAACCATGAGAAAATAAACTAAATTAAGTCCTTAGCCCTTGTGAATGCTATGATAATGGAATTGTGCGTTCATAGTCCCGTGATGATTTATGGGCTTAAAAACTGAACAGAATAAATCTAAATTTTTACCTGTGATGTAACAATTTGAGCAAAATGCAGAGCAGAGCACTGCAAAACTTTGGATTAACAGATTAACAAGGATTAAGATAAATACAACTCCGGGTACACACAGAGGACAACAACAAAACAAAAGGTAGTCCAGTTTTTTTTGTTTCATTTAACTTGTTGATATCTTATTCCTGGATATCTCAAAGTTTGCATCAATTCATTTTGCATATGTGTAAACTTGTCTCTCTGTGGCGATGGACTATCCACCTGAAAAATTACATTGTGCACCAGATTTACAAAGTGTTCAGAAACAGGGTTTTGGCCTTATACTGTAAAAACTTGTGACTGTGCTATCCCTTTAAAATACTCAAATGAACTTTACCTGGAATTATGTGCAAAATTGTGTAAATGTAAATTAAAAACAATACACGGTTAACATTTTATATCACGTTTTTATTCTCATTTTTATGCCAATATTGCAAGTTTTTTTTCTCATTTTTTTCTTCTTTTAATGACATACAGATTTGAGCATGGTCTGGAGCTGCAATATGTACAAAAACAAACTAATGTTATTAAAAAAAAAAAAAAAAAGAGTCCCCTTTTGTTTATTTATTGCTAAATGTTAACAAACGGCACAGGTTTCTACCATCAGCAACCCTTTTGAGAATATCTACCACAATGACACCTCTGCGCACCACTTGACTAGTTCAATACATTATTACAGTGAGTGTAGGAAGAAGTGACGAGCCGGAACATGGAAAAAAGTGAATCCAAGCTATGCAAGAAGACAGTATTGGAAGTATAGGAAATAAGCAAGAATATTCCAAATGTACACATGAAAATATTGTTGAAAAGTCTGGAAAGAAGTTAATGGTAGCGTCTAGTGCAAACAGCCATGAAAGTCTTTAAGGAGAAGTATAAGGCTGAGTGCGACAAAAGGACTCCACACTCTTTAGTTTTTTTAATAGTTTAAAGCTGCCACTCACTCTGCCCTGTTTTGTTTAGCAGTGCATGAAAACTACATTATAAAAAGACATTTGGCATATTAGAGGATACATACATTGTTCAGAGCTCATTAAAAACAAACAATAACACAAATGAACAGCTGCTTTCGGAAGTACACGAGTACGTGAGATAAACGCGCGGAGAGAGAAGCGGTAAGTGTGTGAAGAATACAGCAAAAAGGCATGTAACATCACCCCTTTTTAAACAGAAAATTTCAGTACTACTTCATAATTACAGTTTATTTAGGTTCAGTATAGCATAGCATGGGCAAATAGTTTATTAAAAATGATTCATAATTAGTAACTACTCAATAAAGGAATTAGATGTTGGAGGCCGCTAGTAATTAAAGGGCCCATATTGTGCCATTTTCTGAACTATGTTATGTTGTTTCCTCAAAAAACATATCTGGAGTTGTGTTTTGTTTCATTCACACATGTGTAACAGACAAACCCTGCATATTATGGCTGAGTTCTCTCTCGAACAGACAATACTCAAACACTCCACGCCATTCCACCTTGTGATGTCATGTGGTAATACAGGAAATGCACCGCTGCGTTTTTAAACTGGATACATGTTAATTTCAGCACTGGAATTCCTTGGAAGTAGCTGTTAACTTGACATCACAAGGTGGAACAGAAGTTTTGGAGATGTAGACAAGACTAGTAATAATGGGTTACTCAAACATGTGAATGAAACAAAACAACTTAAGGTATGTTTCTGAGGTATCATCATCATAACATCATAACTAAAAGCTCACAAGAGTCAATTTTGTCCAATATAGGACTTTTCAGTAATTTCTATGAATCAAGTTTTTGTCCATGCCATTACTAGCTTATTAAAGTGTAGTTATTATAAAGAGTTACAGAAATTCCTTTAGTTCAAACTGTAAACCAGCTCGGATTGTCAGGACAACGCCCTCATACGCATCGCCCCCCGGAGAGCCAATGTAACCATGTGTCCGAAACAAGTGTGAAGAATGGGGAAACACTGCTCCACATGTAAACAACAGTTATTGAAGGTGGAGGGCAAGTGGTCAAATTGAGTTCAAATGAAACAAAAGACACAAGTTTGTTTAAGGTTTGGAGACCGCGTGCAGAGTAAAGGGTTCAAATAGTTGGCCTCGTAAAAGGTTGACGTTAAGAAGACTTTGTTTCAGGATGCTACACTGGAGCTGCAGCACCGTCTGGAGTGGTGGACTCACTGCACTCCCAGGCCAAACAGGCAGCAAGGGCCATAATGCACTTCTTTGTGACATAAGACAAAGGGACAAGGGAGTACCAATAATTTAAAAATATACAATATAAAACATATAACATTAATAATTGACATGTGGGGCATAACTTAATCTGACTTTCTTTTTACAAGCAAATCCAGTTTGTTCTTTTTTCTTATTTGAAGGTTTGGTTTGACAGATTGAAGTACTTTATTAAACAGACATTCAAGTGACAGCAGACCTCGTCCCGTGGAGTTGGACTCAGATGGACTTAATACTGTGGACGTGCATGTATTGCCTCTGAATGTGTGTTTGCCTGGAGCGGACATTTATGTTCTGGTGGAAGACACAAGTCTCAAGTTTGTTTTTGGGATTCACACTTTGAAATGGAGCGAGTCTGACTCAATTTTCCATTACAGCAACTATGCAAGACACACGCATACGCACACATACATATATATATTTTATATTTATATTTGCTGGCTGGTGAACTAGTGCTCAGGCGGACAAACAATGAAACACAAATGACCTGTACAGTATTGCTGTTGGAAATGCAATATTCAACAATACAGTTAGAAGGCTTTTAACTCCAACAGGAGATGCTGTGAGTGCAACTACGGAACAGTGACTTTACATGTACATATAATGTAAGTTTGAGCAAAGAGAAAACCACAGGAGCTTTGTAAAGGCTAGAAGGCTGACTCACAGATACTGTACCAAAGTGAAGGTGCTGCGCACCGCATGGTCATAAAAACTGGTTTGACTTTACACTGAAGAGAAGGCTGATCGGCACAACAGCTGAGAAGAGGCCAGGCCACAGCGTGTCTTCCATGGTGAGTAAACAGCAGAGAGAAGGTGACACATTTGGAAATTGAAGTTATCGGTAAGGCCACATTAAATTGAAAAGTGTTCATCACACCCCACTTTGGAGAAGAGCGTCTGAAGTGGGGCACACTGGAAGACCCCCTGCAGGCGCAGCAAGAGTGCCCCCTACAGGTGCAGTGAGAGCGCCCCAGCGCCACCACAGTCCTCCATGTTACTGATACTTGTACAGTGACCAACAGAGCGACAGATACAGGCCATTAGATATGTGATTGGGTCCACTGTGTACACAGTTAATATACAGTACTAAGGCTATTTTGAGTCAATGACTACTTATTACATTAGTTTGAACATGTCTCGTAACCATGGAAGTCTTGTTCTATGTTCTGCTATGGCTCCTGTCAGATGGACAGTACTTTAAGAGACATAGCCATGTAATAGTATTGCAGGCAAGGCAGAGGCATTGCTTAAAGCTTTTCTTTTAAAGACTTCATAAAAACCAATGATAAAAATAGGCCCTCTGAGGTTATTCCCCAATTATAAAACAAACAAAACAACCTTCGCTTATGTAAATAAACAACCAAGACTTGAGATTCCCAACAGAAGAAGAGAGTATCAAAAAGAAAAGTGAACTTCTGAGCACTGGGGGAGCAGTTCAAATAAAATACAGGCTGGGATTCTGGACCAGCGCCCGAGCTCAGAGGAAGAGTAGAAACTATTTGGTAACAAAAGTGTACTATATGTTTAATACAAAAAGGTATGGAGAAAAATGTACCTTTACTAAAGCTTATACAAGATCCTTGGTCCATAAAAACTATGCAATCGGCACATTTGTGTGTCCCTCTGCATCTGACAATATCACATCCACCTGCTTGGGAAACCACAATGGGAACAGTATAAAACAAGTGGTAGGCGGGGCTAAAGCGGCATTCCCAACACGTGGGATGTATTTGGCGGCAGATGTTCTCACAGCTGTAAAAGGTGCTGGTGCTCTGAGCCCGCCCCCAACAGGAAGTGGACGAGCAGGAGCGGGGTGTTCTTTTGCCCCCTCCTGCTCCACTGCCCCACCTTTTCTTTGCATCCAAAAATTCAGCACTTTGAGGGAGTCTGTAAGTCCTTTGCAGTCTGTGTGTGCTGAGTTGTGCGTTAGGAGACCACAGCTGCAGCAGTGGAGGAGGTGGATGTGACCCCGGGGTTGGTGCCTGCGGGGCCGTACACGTTGGGGGGGTCCTGGCTGCTGCTGTTCAGGAGGCTGGAGTTGCCCGCGCGCAGTATGGCCCCCGCGGCGCTGCAGTGTGGTCGGGGCCCTGGCTCTGGGGTGTAGGTGAAGGTGAGCGTGGTGGAGTAGATGATGCCGTCATTCCTCACCAGAGTGACGGGCACCTGCACGGGCTGCCTCACCCAACGCCAGCCCTCGCGGAATGCAGAGATGTCAGGCACCACACACAGCATGCTCTCCGCACACCTGTAGGGAACAGTGAAGAGTCAATTATGGGATCAGCAAATAAATACATCTTAAATTGTTCAAATGTGTACTGTTGGGCAGCTACACATTTCTATTTAAAGGTGCATTGTGTCACTTTTCAGGTGGAGGGTCTGTCAAATGCTTGCCTCCATGGAGATGTTATTGCTTTGTCTGGAATGTTTTCACAGTATCCTCATGAGACCACAGTCAGAATGCCTGATTTTCTATGAATTTTTGAGCTATAAAACCATCTGTAATTGAATAAATTTAAGGTAGAGCTGATTGATGTACTGTGGAACATTCCAGGCAGAGCAATGACATCTCCATAGAAACAAGCAGGTGATGGACCAAACAACCAAAAAGTTACATAGTGCACCTTTAACTAAAATATCGTTACATGTGTAAATAACAACTGGGATATTCAACTGGCAGGACCATGACTTTTAACGTGGTCTTAAGGTTTTGACGGTTCACAGTGAAGGGACATGAGAGGACAGAGGACTCACCTGTACATCGTCTCCGCCTCAACGTCTCCAAACCAAACCCGCAGCTGTGGAGTGAAGTTCTGCCCCGTCAGCTCCAGCATGGCTACGTCCCCACCACCATTTAGCTGAAAACAAAACACACTTGGGTTAGCGTGCTGAATGAGTATTATTATCATTAGCATGCAAATGTAAATCTGGGTTGTACCTGTAAGCTCTCCACCACAGGCACAGGGGTGACAGGAGAGTGGACTGGGCCCATTCCCTCATAGAAAGTGTATTCAGCTTTATCTGTGCTGATGATTGTCCAGGAGGCGCCATCATTGATCATCTCCTTGTTTGGTTCCTTTGGGCATGGAGTGGCCTGAAGAAAACAAGAAAAGCAGTTAAGACAAAACAACAGAATACATTTAGAGGACTGTACTTTAGGCTGAGACATTGACTTGAAACTGGATGATCCTTTCTTGGGAAAGGCACAGGTACATGCGCTCTGTGTCCTTCAGGTAGAAGGCACACTTGTGGAGCTGGGAGACAGGGTCATCGGCGTCCAGCAGCGCCGTCTGCTTGTCCACTTTACGGATGATCTGAGAAGGACATAACATGGAATAAGGCAAAAACACTCAAATGAAAGTGATCTCATTGGGGTCTCTGAACAAACTGTTTAAACATCCAGCAGTTTTTCTTAAAGATCACATATTGCGTTTGAGCACATTTTAAATCACAATAGTCATTTAAAATGATTTTAGTAAAGAAATAGTCCGTAGACTATGGCAGCGGCCAGTGGGAGCTGACGTTGTCATAAACATTAGAAACTGTCGGTGTTACAGATTTGTTGGGGCTGGCGTGTAAATGGCTCATATCTCGCATGCCACAAAAAGCCTTTGCAACTGCACAGGCACTGCACTGTCTAAATAAAAAGTAAATGTTCTTCTGTGGCTTCCTTTCTGCCCTGTCTGAAGTGGAGATGTGGATTTACGTACTCATTCAAGTGCGTAAAATCCATTTCATGTCTTTTTATGATGTCTTCATATGAACCATTTAATTTTGTTTATTATGTTACAGGACATAATCGTTATCATTCCATTGACGAGAGAATAACATCCCACAACACTGCCTTGTATTTACCAGTCTAGGCAGGGCCATGCCGGTGACAGAGCACACAAGCTTGACTGTCTGTCCATAGTGGATGTAACCGTCTCTCACAGTGAACTCCTCCCCCTCAGACTCCTCGTCATCCACTGCAACAACACAAAGAACACAGCTTAAACAAACTAAACTACTTATACGTTGTGGTAAAAAATGTATAAAAATTTGTGTCCCCAGACTCCAGTGGCCACTGCAGTTTTAAGTGCTTGGTGATATCACACAAGACTGTTCTAATTACAGCAAGGTCTTTCTGATCAATGGCTGTGGGGACGGAGTCTGAAATGTGAAGACCTGTTGGATATATCTCTAGACCCAGCCCCTCCTCCTTTCACTCTATTTCTTTAGTCCTCCAGGTACTGCCCTATTTAGCAGCTCTATTTTGTGGATGTTGGTTGAATGATGGTTTGCCCCACAAAAGAGTACCACTTCTAAACTACTAAACTACACTTGCGAGCACTTCTGGACTTACATAGATGGATGTAAAAAGCACCCCACTGCTGTGAGCTGGCGTGGAAGTTCCCGCCCTCGACGTGCAGATAGCGCGTGCTGACGGTCTGGGAGCGCAGACGGTTAAACAGTGCAACTTTAGTCCCTGATGCGATGCACACTGTCAACAAGACAAACAAGACCAATTTAATTTACACATCAGGACTAAACAAGGGGAGTCAGCATTTCTGGAATAGTCTTTCTGAAGATGTGAGACAGGAATCTACTTTGACTACGTTTTTAATCCAGGCTCAAAACAGCTAAAACCTGTTTGACTGTAATATGACTGAAATGTTTATATTCTGCACTCTTCTTTTAATGTTAATTTTATGATGATTTGTGTTTTCAATGTTTCTGTTGTGATTTTAATGTCATGAAGAAAAGCGGTCATGATCAGCACTGAAAACACTGCAGTTATTTTAATAGATCCTTGGACAGAACCTTGTCAGCGAGCACATAGGCTACAGTGCCCTCTGGTGGACAGAAGAGAAATAATATTAAAAAATGCATCAGATTACATACTGAGGTGAATTTGGTTGTGCTTTTGGTTTTGTTTAGGCATTGGACATTTACTTCAAAACAGTCAGAAGTCAGAAATGTCAGTCAGCAGTTTGGAAGAGACCTTTTGATGTGTATGATGTTAATCTGAATCATCTTTGTTATAATGATTTATTCAGAAGAGCTCAAACCACACATGCATTTCCAATTTCATGTATACTCATTCCGATGCCACAATAACAATAAAAACAAAATGTAGACAATATAATCATTTTCTACATTAAATAATAGTACTTTCTTATTACTATCATGAGATCTTACATCTGTGCTCCAGGTGTGTTCCATAGTGGTCAGTGTATGTATACTAGTTTGTGTGCTTTTATACTTGTTTTGATACAGCTTAAGGTCATTCTAAAGCTATTCAGGAAGGGTTCTTTTCTGTCCTGTGGCTTTTTTAGTATCAATACCTGTTCAAATGAGTATCTAGTTTCTAGTTTTAGTGTCACCAAGTATGTGATTTTTGATGTCCAATTTGAAAACTGTATTGTCATGATGAGAGCGACATTACCATTACAGTGTGCAGTGTAATGGTTGGATGGTACAACTTACGGTCTGCGTTCTTGAGGGACTGCTTCTTTTTGGAGGGCTTGGAGATGACTTTGATCCTCTTGCTGAGGAAGACGCCAATGTCTGCGCTGTTACCGTAGAACATTTTCACAGACAACATGAAGTGCTTTCTCTTGTCGGAGTCGGATATGTACAAGGTTTTGGCTGTGCAATAGTTCTGGGAGAAAACACAAACCACAAAATCAGATCTTATGCAAAATTGATTTTTGTTACCTCATCAAAGACACACTTGGAGTTGTTCTTTGTTTGAGTTTGACTAACCCTTTATTATTAGTCCATCTACATCTTCAAAGCTCTTAATGCTCTGTTCCACCTTGTGATGTAGTGGTAGTTTTCAAGTCAACAGCTACCTTTTACCTTTAGTTCAGTAGAATTGGGCAATTCCAAGGCTGAAATCATCCAGATGATTCTATCAAAAGTGTAGAGGGTTTAAAAGTACAGTGAAGCACTTCCTGTATTACCCTAGGACATCACAAAGTGGAACCGAGTGGTTTCAGTGTGAGAGAAGAACTCCACCCAAATATGCAGGATTTGTGAATTACCATACTTTTCGTACTATAGAGCGCACCTGACTTTAAGCCGCACCAACCAAATTTTTTTTTTTATTAAGATTTGTACATATATAAGCCGCAACTGACTATAAGCCGCAGGTGTCCACATTGTAACTTGAGATATTTAAGTTTAGATATTCAAGATATTCAAGTTCAACTTTAAGGGTAAACCCCTTGAACTCAATCTCACGGAACCTGTGTAGGAGGTTTTAAGTGGCTAAAACAAGGCATTAATTCATTAACTCGCCTCACTTATTTACCCTAGGTATTTTCACCTACCAAAAAAGTCACTCATCGCCATCTTCTTCTTCTTCCTCCTGTGCAGTGAAAGTCATCATCTTCAGTGTCGGAATTGAACGGCCCCATAATGTCCTCATCAAACACTTTCTCAGTCTCTCTTTCGTTGTCGCTCTCCGTGTCACTTCGTTCTCTAGGTAAAATTTCCCTTGTGTGTGTGCTGTCCTCTTCATCACACAACAGTCCAGCCTTTCGAAACCCGTTGGTGATCGTGGATTTTTTCCACACGGCTCCACGCTCTTAGGATCCACTGGCAGACTTGGGCAAAAGTTGCTTTTCACATGCGGCCAGTTTTGGTAAATGAAGCCTCCCACTCAACTCGGAGTTCCACCTTAAATTCCTTTAAGGTTCACACTGATGTCGAGTGGCTGCAAATACTTCGTTGTGCCCCCAGGAATCACAGCTGGAATTGAGTTTGTCCTCTTGATGGCTGTTATATGGGCCCTCATGCTGTTGAAAACGAGCAATGCCTTTTTTCTCCCGGTCACTTGCCGTAGCACTCCGTCAGCCATTCCTTCATTAGGCTTTCTATCATCCACCCTTTCGTGTTGACTTTCACGACAATTTCTTTCGGGAGTTTTTGGGATTGTCACTCTACTGTGCATGTCTCCCGCTGAAAGAGCCGCTGTCCTGTCTGGGATCGTGTCTGCGCAGACAGCGGCGCTTTCTTATGGAGTATGAAAGCTTTCAGAAATATTTGTGTGCATAGGATAGAAATCCTATAAATATGGACTGAACCAGGGCTAAACTAGGACTGAACCAGGACTACACCAGAACTGAACCAGGACTGAACCGGGACTAAACCAGGTCCCAACCAGGTCTAAACCAGAAGTGAGAGTCTCTCGCTCCCTCTCTCTCTCTCCGTCTCTCTCCGTATGCGTCCTGCTGGAGCTGCCGGTGGGGCCGCCCTCGCATTGATGCGCAGCTGTGGTTTCGTCAGGGTACACGCGTAAACGCTGACACGTGCAGTGGAGCTAGAGTTACACGCTACATTCGCTGTCTTGATAAAGAATTAATCCATACATAAGCCAGGCCTGATTATAAGCCGCAGGGTTCGAAGTGCGAGAAAAACGTAGCGGCTTATAGTCCAAAAAGTACAGTAAATATGTGTGAATGAAACAAAACCCAACTCCAGGTACCTTTGAGATGAGGAAACAACATTATAGCATAGATCTGAAAATAGCGTAATAAGGCTATTTAAACTCTGTAATAAAAGACAGTAAAAGTGAATAGTACCTTTCCCTCCAAGTTGAGCTGCTGCATCTCCTGGTCGCTGTTGCCGATGCCGATGAAGGCACAGGGTTGGGACTCTTGTTCGGAGCAGCCGTCACGCTCCATCTGCTCCTTCTTTTTCTTCCAGCCACTGCCCATTAGGTACACACAGGGAGGGGGGCAAAAGAACCTGCACCGGAGGAAAAAGCTCAGATTTAGTGTCCAGTATCCAAAATCATACAGAAACACAATCATTTGGTACAACATAGACTGCAGTTATGACAACCACTATTAAATGAGCACAGTGTAACTTTTCTGGTGGATTAAGCCTATTCGGTCTCACACACAGTGACACACGGGAGAAATTTGACTTTGACCCATCCTTTTTCAGGAGCAGTGAGCAGCCATCTTTCGGTGCCCAGGGGGCAGTACCGTGAAGGGTCTTGCCCAAGGACCCACACTGGCTTACTCATTGCCGGGGGAGGAGGGGGGATTTGAACCGAGGTCCCCCGGGGGAAAGTCAGTGACTTACCAGTTGAGCTAACCAGCTCTATGGAGATGCTTTCCCTGGAATCTTCCACACTATGCTAGAAGTAGGCTATAATATATATAATATTTTGATTTTAATAGCTTAATTGTTACAATATGACCACAGAGACGGTCGCCATGGCTTCAAACCCATGAATAGCATAATAGAATCATTTAGTCTGCAGAATTTGTGACAAGTCTAAAGATTGTAATTTAAGAGGACAATTTTAATATCTCTGGTCATTGATTTAGTATGTAATGTTTGGAAAAACTTGCGTCATCACCTCAGACCACTGGAAATAGTCATATCACGCTGCATGTACTGCTTCACACCAGAAGAGGGCAAACTTGTATAAGGGCTGAACGTATCCCTGTATGACTGACCACTGGATCTGTAGAACTCTTGCAGCTGACATCACTTCATCCTAAGATAAACATTTCTTCATTTTTAAGGATTTACTGTTCTTATATCAGGCATGCATAAAGCCTGTACTGCTTTTTACTTTGAGGGAAAATGTTACAATTTAAAGGTGCACTGTGTAACTTTTCTAGTGGTGGGGTCAGTCAACTGCTTGTCCTCATGGAGATGTTATTGCTTTCTCAAGGGAGACAACTACAGGCAACATTACAGGTCAGATCTGTGGACTGGCAACCCTTTTCACAGATAGAAATTTAGAAAACTTATTTTGGATTTTGCTTTTGAGCAATAGAAATACCCATAATGAATAAATGCTTGCTAGATGTGTTTAATGTCATACCATGGAACATTGGAGGCAAAGCAATAATAATAATAATCTCCATGGAGTCAAGCAGGTGATGGACTCTCCACTAGAAACGTTGGGCAATGCACCTTTAAGGTATATTTTAAAAAATGCATTTATCCATAGAGTGACGCTCTTGAGATTAACGTGTGAGCATGGAACTGGAGAGAGGCCCATTTAGTGTGGGTCTGTGGGCGTGAGGTCTTTTTCTGGAGGTGAGGGTGGACAGACAGAAGCGCTCATTTGCATTTGCACAGCAGATTCACTTCTATGCTGCTTATTACAGCACACAGACATCAGAGGTGCCAGACAGAACACTTACTTTATGCCAAAAAGATAATATTGACAGAAATTGCAGGCACTATATAGCGGTCTATGTATTTGGTGTAGGATGGTTCAACAAAATCAGTGGTAAAAAATAATAATAATAATAATAATTAAAACACTTTTGTCTTTACTGAAGTGACATTATAAAAAAAAGGCAACTGTGATTACAAGTTACACTGCAAGTAGTATTAATTGTGGCAGCAGTTTTGGGGTGGACGTGGTGACCACAGCAGGAGTAGGTGTTGTTGAAATTTCTCAACCAGCAATAGTGAAGGGTTGCACTATATATTGCAATTAAATCGAAATTAAAGTTGGCACAATTATCAAATCACAAAGGCCGGAACTGTTTATATAATAGAATGTCCTCTATAAAGAACAAAATGTCCCATCTTCTACTAAAAGAATACTTGTACCAGTACTTGAAACCTCTAAATACACATTCTGAAAATCATGGGATTCTTGTTTTAATTTTGCAGTTCATATTTTAGTCTTCTCTCAAATGTTAATACTCCTGAAGTTGCCTATACTTGTGCTCTAAACAAAATCTTACTATTTAAACATACTGCAAATCTAAGTGCAAAATTTCACAATACTCAGAAAAATCAATTTTTTCTCATGTAGCCTTAAATAGAGGTAATAATCAAATTTGTGTAAATAAGTTTTATTTTACAGAATACCACGACGTGTAAGAGTGGTGTTTTGGTTCTATTAGTGACTAGACTCAAAAACTCACTGTATTATAACAAAAATCTGCATTTGAAAGATATTCATTTTAGCTGCCCCCATCTGTATTAAATGTGCACCTGCTTGTCTCTATGGCAGTAGCGTGCGGTGACTTTCATGGATAGACAAGCATATAATTCGAAACTATTCAATTATACTTTTGTCACGCGATGATTTTAGATTTTACTGGGCAACCACTGCTTGCTTTGATTCCCCTGACTGCACTCCACTGTTCATACGTCATTGCTCTGCCTGGAATGTCCTACATACAGTATGACATTTAACAGATCGCCATTACATTTATTCAATTACAGGTAGTTTACAGCTCAAAAAAAAACAGGCATTCTGACAATATTAATTGCCCTCATCTGTATTAAAGGTGCATTGCATAACTTTTCTAGTTGTGAGTCGCCTGTCACCTGCTTGACTCCATGGGGATGTTATTGCTTTGCCTGGAAAGTTCCATGGTATGACATTAAACACATCTATCTAGCATTTATGCATTAAGGGTATTTCTATTACTCAAAAATGCAATATAAATACAAACATTTTCTCTGAACAGATCTGACCTGTAACTTGGTCTGGTTTAGTCTCCATGAAGCTAGAAAAGTTAATACCATACTGCAAAACATTCCAGACAAAAAAGTAAGATTTCCATGGAGACAAGCATTAGACAGACCCTCCACCAGAAAAGTTACGCAATGCACCTTTAAATAATACTGGCTTATAGAATGTTGTGATGTCATGTGAAATTGAAATCCAGGAATACAGTAACAGTAAGTGTGCCAGTCTGCCATCCTCCTTGAACCTCTGCTGTAAACACATTGTATAACTGTACAACAAAAGCTAGACAAACCTGTAGAAGCAGGCACATGCTGCACTATTTGTACAGCAACTCCAGTGTGTCAGTCTAACTAAACATGGGAGGAATTCCACTTGCCCTCCCATGTATCTGCCCCGGTGAGCTACAACTCTGAGGTGTCCCAATTGGCCCTGCGTTCACCGATTCACCTTCAGATAGGCCTGATGAGATTGCAAGCAGCACTGAGCTACACGGCCAGAAAAATAGAAGAGATGATGGAGAAGGTAACCAGGAGGTGAAGTCAGTTGCCAGATAGAGGGAACAGGCCAAGAAAGATGTATGAATGTTATGTACGTACGTACGTACGTACGTACGTACGCATGTATGTATGTATATATACATATACATATATATATATATATATATATATATATATATATATATATATATATATATATATATATATATATATATATATATATATATATATATATATATATATATAAATATATATACATGTGTGTGTATATATATACATATACATATATATATATTTTTTTTTTTACAATTAACAGTTGTGTAAGAATAAAAAGCTCCCATGTTACATATTTACATACTAAGGCTGTCAAACATCCATCCATCCATTTTCTTCCGCTTATTTGGGTTCAGGTCGCGGGGGCAACAGCCTAAACAGATCTGACACTCAGATTTCACTGTACCAGCCCTTATGGATTCTCCTGTGGGAGGTGGGTCCACAGGAGGACGGCCCCATGCCGCTCCTTCGGGCTGTGCCCGGCCATCAGACACTCGCCGCCGAGCACCCACCCCAGTTGGGGCCCCGGTGACGCCAATCCGGGCGACGTAACTGGCCTTGCTGTATTTCTCATCATAGGAGCTTCTGAACCGCTCTAAATCTGACCCAACCCTCAGGACCTGTTTGCCTTGGGTGACCCTACCAGGGGCATGAAATCCCTGACAACATACTAGCTCCCAGGATTATTCGGGCACTCAAACCCCTCCACCACGTTAAGGTGGCGGTTCAAGAAGGGGCTGTCAAACATACTATAATATAATTTCCCAGAGATATTAATTGATGCTAAAATCCATATCAAAACAAGCCACTCCTTTGAACAAGTATTGACACTGAAAAACAAAAGACAAAAATAGTTAATAGTTTTAGAATGGTATCAGAATAATATTGAAGAAGCTACCATTTTTTTGTGTTGAAATTGAGTCTACTGTATAAAAAAGTGGTAATTGCCATTTTCTGTAGCGTTTTTATTAGTACTGAAACAAGAGTGTATATTGTGTTAGTATTCAAAATATTTCTAAAATGGGTTTTGATGATATTTGTTTACATGTTACAACTTAAAACCTAGAATAGTTCCAAAGACTTAGAATCTAAACCAAGAGGAAACCAGAACTTCGGTTTACACAACTTGATGTAACCAAGAAACAGCATTTGTTTATCTGCAAGTTTCTTGGATACACTAAGAAAAGGCCTGCATAGCAAAAATGAAACCGTCGGAATTACACTGCACTTATGTTGAGGTACAGCACTTTTTGGTCACCTAATCACAGGGATGTAACAATAACTGTAATATTGTGACATCGTATTGCCAAAAGTCTCACAATAATATCATGGGCCATCACAACATATAGTGAATCACAAGTATTAGTATAATTACCCAGAGATATTAATTGATGCTAAAACTCCTTTGAACAAATATTGACACTGAAAAACAGGAAGAAACTGGACCTTTCCTGAATAGTTTTACAATGGTAATATGAAGACTAGCATGATATTATTAAAGAAGCTAGGATTACTTTTGTGTTGACAGAAAAGTAGCATAGTTAAAACTGTGTTAGTCTCCACAAAACATCGCAATAAATACTGTACTATGAAATGTGTATGATGAAAATATTGTATCGAGACATCCCTACTAACTCCTTTTTATTTCTGTTACAAATGCGTGTGTTTTCCTGAAGCACATCTCCAGTCTCTTCCCCCTCTATCTGTGGAAATCTGTGCTCTGCCGTGGATTCTGTGACCTTCCTTTGTGAGGTGGGGATTAGTGTCCAGGGCCAAGTTCTTGATATCTCACTCAAAAGCAGCTGCGTTTAGCCCTTCACTCACTCACCTTTTTTCATTGCCGTAGGATTTCTGTGCAACTTTCGCGTGCAGGATCATAACAGTTTGGTCTCCTCTTTCTTTTAGGTAATTCCGCATGGCTTCTCTGTAAATAAAAAAGCAAAAAAGGTAGTTATTAGTTAATTTTGTGCTCAGAAAATAATGTGATTATAAAAAAAAAGGTGTTGATTGTGCTAGGCCTGTCATGACGAAAAAATTTGAGAAATAGTGCGATAAATTGTAATATTACAATTCCACTGACATAACAACAATAAAGCAGGATAATCCCAAAAATACGCATTCACACATGTTTAACACACAGACCCTGCATATTTAGGCTGAGTTCTTCTCTCAAACAGAAAACACTCTGTCCACATTGTGATGTCATGTGGCAGTACAGGAAGTGCTCCACTGATTTTAAACTCGATGCACCTTCACTACAATCATTTGGATGATTTCAGCCCTGGAATTACAAGGTGGACACATCACATTTTGAGCTTTGGAGATGTAGGCAGAATAAAAATGAAGGATTACTCAAACATGTGTGAATGAAACAAAAAACAACTCCAGGTATATTTTTGATAAGGAAACAATATTCTAATATGGCTTAAAGCTCACAAGAGTCAATTCTGCACAATATATGACCTTAAAATCTTATCGCATTACACAAAATGTTACAAAATCTCTCCCCTAAAGAAAATGTACACACAAGAAATATGTAACACCAAAATATATTGCTCCAGCTCTCATATATTAAACTATAAAATCGATAAGGTAATTACTGTGACAGTCCTAGTTTGAGCACAGTAAGATTAAAAGAAAACACATAGCAGATGGATTGTACACTTGCAATGACCTCTGGAAAGCTTGTGTAAGATATAAGCCAAAAAAGTCACATCTCTGCGGACTGAGCTGAACCATAAATGACCGGCTCAGAGGGACTGCGAGGTGCAAAGGGGAAGCAACGTGAGGGATCGAGGAGGTTCAGGAGAGGGAAGGGAAGGGGGAAAGAAAACAGACAAAAAAACTTCAGCTGAGCTCACCAGCAAAGAGTTCGCTGCTGGTGTCAGAAAATTTGCTAAATCTGGGCTAGATATACACAAGTACAACTCAAGATCTTCATAATGTCAATGGAATTATGAGTTCGATTCAAAACTAACTGTATTTAAAGAGTCCATATTACACTGTCTGATCTGTTATAATGCCCTCATCCAAAATATACCCGGACTTGTGTTTTGTTTCATTCACATGTTATTTAACACTCAAATCCTGCATATTTAGGCTGAGTTCTTCTCTCAAACAGAAAACACTCTGTTACACCTTATGATGCTATGATACTGCATGAAGTCCTCCACTGTGTTTTTAAACTCCATACACCTTTATTTCAGTTTTGGATTATTTCAACCCTGGAATCTCTAATCTACTGAATTTAAAGGTCCAGTGTGTAGGATTCGTGGCGCATAGGTGGATGGTAGCTATTGCACTTCCTCTTTTGGCTACAAACAGCTCGCGTACCTGCGCACGAACGCGTGAAGCGCACCCGGCGCTGTGCGTACCCGCGCCGACAACTACGGTATAAATAAAACGCGGTCCCGTTCACTGTTTTTTTTTTCTTTTCGCATGAAAACACACATTCCCCGAGCACATGGGGCTTTTATACGGAAAAGCACAAAACAAGGTTTGTTACTTAGCTTACCTTTGAAGGCTCTGGACAGGTCAAACTCAGTATTTCACCATAAATTTGCTCTCAATTTGTCCGTAAGGATCCAGCGAATAAAATCCAGTAAAACAATTTAGTCCAAAACACGTGTTAGATCCATTACGACGTGTGATCCGGCAGCATGCTTGTCGTTGTTTACCCAAAACCACGAGCCTTGCCGAAGGCGGAGCCCAAATGTCCTTCTGCGGCTCTCGTATTCAAAATGGCTGCCTCTGTATGGGGTCAATCCCCCTTTTATGTGACTATATCTAAGTCAAAAAGAATACTTTGATTTCATGATGGAAGTGAAAAGGCTTGGAAAACAATGTATTTTTGAATGGGTATCTTCAATTTCGGTAATTAACGGGTAACAATCTTACACACTGTCCCTTTAAGGTAAAAGGTAGCTGTTAACTTGAAAACTACCACTCCAGATGAGTTTTTGAAGAGCTTACAAGGTTGTAACCTGGCTAAAAGAGTCAGTTTTGCATAATATAGGACTTTTAAACTGGGTGACAGAGCTCACACAAAAGTCAAAATACAAAATTACTAGCATATGATTTATGTAGAGCAGAACACAATTTAGCTGTGACGCTCTTGTCTGCATCTTCAAACTGAAAATGCACTGACCATTATGGAAGTCTACTGTAGTTAATCCTGTCATGATAACACACTTTGAAGCATGTTACTGTTACAGATACGTACAGCCATAAATGATAATACTGAAATTACTTTATGACCCAATAACCTAAAAGCAGGATAATCCCAGTAAACAAATGTTTAAATATACAGTGTCATTAAAGGCCCTGAGCTAGAATACATAAATAACAAAGAACCAATAATTAGCCATAGACGTTATTTATTTAAACCTTCTTTTCTTATTACATAATTTATGTGCCTTTACAAAAGACAAACAGCTTCACCAATTCTTTTGTGCCTTCTGCTATTAACTCATTGAGTGCTGGTGACGAGTTTTCTCGTCATGTTGAATCCAAACGTTGAGTGCCGTGACGAATATATTCGTCAAGGACGTTTTTCAGCGGGGGTTGCTAGGATACGACCTAGAGGAACTTTGAAGGTGTAATTCACACCTCCCAACCTGTAGGTAGCGATCTTGTATCATTATCTGCCGATCAGAAACGCGGAAGAGAGGAAGAGTGTAGCGCGTGTACTGTGTATTGGCGAGAGGAGCAAGATGGCGAGGCGAGGGAACACGGAAAAGCAGAGGACTGTTGATCAGCGCCTATGGAGCGATCTGATCGCTCTTGGGACCCAGGATCCCGGATCAGAGGATCACAGAGACACACCGGATCAGGCCGCGAGGTCAGGGCCGAGATCTGCTCTGCCCGAGGCAGGGGGCGTGTCGTGCGCACGCTGCGCGGAGTAGGGACTCTGATCAGAACTACGACAGCGCAAAGGAAGAGGATTACTGACTTGGAGCAGTAGATCCTGGTCTCCAGAGAGGCATGAGATGAGAAGAATTAAGTTTACATGATGCTACTGTGTGGTAATTGTTATGAATGAAGTTATATGTGTGTGTACGTGCGTGTGTACGCGTGTGTGTGTGTGCGTGCACGCGCGCGTGTGTAAAGGTTTATGCATGGGCTTGTGTGTATGTACATGTGTGTGTGTATGTATGTACGTGTGTGTGTGTGTGTGTGTGTGTGTGTGTGTGTGTGTGTGTGTGTGCGCGTGCGTGTGTGTATATATATATATATATATTAGTTTTTATTATGGGTCTGTACTCTGAGCCTCAATATTGTTGTGAAGCGACAAAGTTCTATTTTATATGAAAATATATTATTATATCCTGTAAACATTTCTTGCCACTATTGATTTGAAGGAATTTTCAATTCACAGAGCCTTATATTCTTATATTTGTAAATAAAAAATGTACTTTGTCATCAAAAAATCTCTTTCTCTGTTGTTTTAGATGTTTGAGGTGTCAGTAAATCAATAAATATTGACGTCAAAATCACCGATCTGCTCGAAATGACTCTTTGTACAAAACGCTCGTTTTCTCCACTTTGTGGTAAAAAAAAATGATTTTGCTGAAACTTCCCTATGTTCTACTATCAATTACTTGAGAACCGAAAAGGTTAGAAACATTTTTTTTTTTTTCTAGGTGAAAGAAGAGAGTCAACACTTTATTTTGATGTGTGCCATGTTTATATAGTCAAAGAACTCCGTATTCTGTGGGAAAATCAGTGAAAATACACTAAAACCTCCGGCACTCTGGTGGTTAGAATTCTAAAAACAGGCCGGCACTCAATGAGTTAAATTGCTCAACTCTGATGGTAGTGTTCTTTGAAATAATTTGCATTGTCATATATTGTTGTATTGAGTCCCACTTGTAAACTGTAACGGAAAATTGACTCCTGAGCTTTAAGCAGTGTTAATATTACCAACAATATTCCAGTGTAAGTCAATGGGAGCCAGAGTCAGAAGGAGCCGGAAGAGCCCGCATGAAAACTTCCCATTTGGAACGTGGTGGCTAGCGCATTAGCTATGTTCATTTATCAGAATCAGATCAGAAAGATTTTTATTGCCATTGTCAAGTCAACAGAATTCACAAAACTAGGAACTTGTCTCGGTGATAAGGTGCGAACATAAAGCATTAAATAATAATAGTAATAACTAGAATAAAGACACTAAATAATAATAATAACTAAAATATAGCTATAATATAGTAAAAAATAATAAGCAATCCAAATAACAAAAAGGTTCAGATGAGCAGCATCAGAACAGTAGTGCAAACATGACGTAATTAAAGTGACTGGTGATATAAAGTGTTATATATACATCTTCAGAGCTCAAAATGCTCTGTTCCACCTTGTGATGTCATGTAGTGGTAGTTTTCATGTCAACAGCTACCTTTTATATTTAGTCCAGCAGAAGATTGCAGAAGTGAAGACTTGTGGAGTTTAAAAACATAGTGGAGCACTTCTTGTATTACCACATGAAATCACAAGGTTTTCTGTTAGAGAGAAGAACTAGACTAAATATGGAAGATTTGTGTGTTAAACACAAATCTGTGAATGAAACAAACCAAACTGCAGGTATGTTTTTCATGAGGAAAGAACATTACAACAGAGAAAAGTGTGATAATGGCCCTTTAAATATTCACAGCATCAGTTTGACCAAAAAAAAATTATGGAGGTCAAAGCTCGAACTCCAAAGCCTAATTAAGACACACGCCGCGTAGGCATTATCAAACTGCTGGGGCCGAGCAGAAGCACATATGCCCATGACACCTGACACGCGAGCTGGGCGTCCCACTCACCATGCACTCTCCCCTCCGCATGCTCATTCTGGACGGAGCCTTTGTTATGAAAAGTGTGGGGCCTCTGTGCGTGTCTGCAACGAAGGGGGGTGCAGCCGGGGGTCGGAAGAGTTTGATTTCATAACCAACTGGCTCCGATTCCTCACTTTAGACGGAGATGACACGGAAAAATGCAATTACGCTATTTAGACTTGGCATTTTTCAACCACACATCACCAGCAAAACACGAGAAGGAATGTGCAATTTTTGAATTCCAAACACTTGAGGCCATTATATAGTAACATGATAGCATCGATTCACCACATGGAGAAAATCACTTTGTTTCCCTGAGCCAAGCCTGAAAAAAGTGCACACAATTGCACTAGTTAAAAGGAAATATGAGACGCATTAAGTAAAGCACACTTGATGCTTGGCCGCTTCCTCCAGGGCTCAAGTGAAACAAGAACTTAGCGTCAGAAAAACAGAGGGCCTATTAGTGATCCCTGGGGATCTCCAGAGACATGATGAAGAGAGGAATGCACACTTTATCCCAAGTAAGAAATTAAGTTGATATATACAGCTACAAAACAAGGACTTTATACGATTTTCACAAAGTTTAATCCATAATTTCACTTTGTAGGCCAACAAGACTTGGGAAGAAGGAATGACAACTGACATAGAGGATTGAACCAAAAAATGACTATGGACTTTGGATTTTGATTATTAACAAGTTTAAATAACATTTGGTTCCATTTTTGCTCAAGTATTTGTATGTTGCAATTTTTAAAGTTTAAGCAGGATTCAGTTTCAAATTGTTCAGAGGAGACTAATGATGGAGATGGACAGAAGGTTTAAGAAGTGCCACTACTAATGTTTTGTTTTGTTTTTTATTTCCTACAGCATTCCACAACAATGTAATAATTGATTCTTTGTTTTAGACTGGAATTTAAAAAGTGATCTGAGGTCTGTTAGGGGCCTCAAGAGTGCACAAAAGGAGGAAACAACTGTCCTTCAGACCAGTTGGAGTGAAAAGTGTGTTCCAGCCATATTCTTTAAACTCGTGCTAAAATGATAATAGTGCTACTTCATGTATTATATGTGATGTCCCTTTGAACTCTGACATGAACCTGCTGCCTTACATGACCTTTAAAATGGGCTTTTCATGTGATAACAAATGAATGCAACACACTTGAACCAAAATGCAGTATTGCTTGTCAATAAAACCCAAAATAAGGCACCATTATGGTTCAGAACCACAGGATTTTGTTGGGAACATAAAACATTTTGCAGTACCAACACCATTAAAAAGAAAAATTCAATGAATCTAATTTTGTGTAGACAGCAATAATCGGGCCAGATGCCTATAAAACCATATACCATTATAGACAAAGTTTTATTTCCATGATAATTTGAAAATTAAGGGGCAATACACTGGGAATTCCCCTTAAGTTAATATAAGAGCTATAATGAACACAGATAGCCCTTTAAAAATTAGTTTATCCTGGTGGCAACTAACAGACATCAAGTGCTAAGTGTGAAGATAAATTATGTTGCAAAAACAAGCAAAATTATAAAAAATATTATAAAATACAGATGAAGAAAAGGAATGTCTAACAGAACAGACTCACGCATGGACCACAACAAAGCCACGACGCATTAAATGTAGCTTTAACCTCTGTGTAATACAACAGCACGACTGAAGAGTGGCTAAAACCTTGTTGAGGACACTCAGGACATACAGATACATGTTGAGTAAAATGCCTTTAGTGGACCCAAAAAAATTTGGCTTATGTGATACTCCAGTGTTTTCTCTACCATTATATTCAGTCAGAGCACCCCACCAACAGCGTCCCATGCCCTGTCAATCACGTATCATTAAACAAGCATCTTCCCTATAAATCCAGGCCATATTTTCTCTCATAGTTTGCCTGTCTAATCCAATCCGTTCTACAATGTGATCTGGTCCGGACTTTGCCGTAGTCGGCGCTACAGCTCACAGACAGCAGTGCTAGCGCTGCTTCTGCAGTGTAAACCCGACAAAGACAGATGCAAAAATTGTCCCAGCTCAGGAGTAAGTACTTATATTTAGTGGCATTTTTATAGTAAGTCGGGGTCTTCAATGTTTTTCAGGCCAGGGACCCCCTATTATATATATGGTATTCTACTGTGTTTTATATTAAATGTGGCCTAGTGTCGTGTAACATAGCGACTCTGTTATTGTACATTCAATACCTGGGGGGTATTCCATCAAAGTCACTTAACAAGTCTAGGCTCATCCTGAAATCCTCAACTGGTTCCATGACAGAAATAAGCCTGAGTCTGACCAAAGCTAACTCAGGCCTGAAGTTTAAGCTGCACTTTGTGCGAGCTCCCGGTGACTCTGAGAAGGCCAGATCAATGGAGCTATGACATCACGGAAAATGGTCTCAAAGTGTGACTTTTTTAAAGATCTGATTAAACAAGAGAGAAGCCACAGCACGCATGGACAAGAGTTTAATATAGGATGCTTTTCTGGTTATTCTGATCTGAGGACCGAGAGGAAAGACACGACTCACCCCTGCCTCACCCCTTCCCGATGCGCAGTAATACGTGCGGACGTTAAGTTCCACTGTACATACAACAGCATCATGCTGTAATGGACTTCACATGTAGCCTAGAAGAAACGATAAAATCTGAGCCAACGTGTTTGCAGTTTAACAGGGAAAACCCAAACCCACTGAAAACCAGTTCATCCTCATCCTTAAAAAATTAAGAAATATATACTTTTTTAAATAATCAAAAGAGTTCACGACCTCCCATTGCAGTTTCTCCGTGACCTAAGGGTCGGGACCCCCCCTGTTGAAGACCTCTGTAGTAAGTAAACAAAATCCGCCTGCCAAACCAATAAACCTATCTTTTATTGAGAAACCAATACATTCAAGTTAAGTTTAGCTGACACTTAGCACATATAAGTTATCAGTCATAAACAAAAGAAAGCACTTACTACATGACCCAAGTGAGAAAACACGCTGCATCTTCAAAGTAACACAATCATTTGATTTCCTGTATATTGCACTTGTATATTTTGTGTGTGTGCATGTGTGTGTGCGTGTGTGTGTGTGTGTATGTGTAAGCACTACAGATGCAGCATCTGTGCAGTACATCTGCCAGTGGTCTACAGCACGGAGTCCTGACACCAGAGCAACAACTGGGGAACTGCATACACCAGTGAGAATGAGGAGCACCCTAATAACACTAAAGAGGGGGTATTTACTTCTATGGGGTATTAACTGCACATACAGTATAACATATTTAAATCACCATCTTACTTTTTATTGTTTGGAAAAAGCTATAGTCACCAAAATCTATAAAATATTAACATATTTTATATATATGTTTGTTTGTTTGTTTAGTCTTTATTTGAAAAGGGACAATGTACAGAGACATTAAGCTCAAAAAACAAAGATGATCTGCACCAGATTATAGCTACATACATTTCCATCTGCAGTCCCTATTATATGGCATATACGTACGTGCCGTATATAATAGATCACATAAGTCACTCCCCCTTCAGAGCACTATCACAACACAATCAGTGAGCATCCTGTCAAGTTTCTGTGTACAGTTTTGTATCGTGTGTTTATATATTTATGGAAATATGTTGTGTGGGAGCATGGATGACATAGGCTTGCCAGCTAAGAGCTAACCATAAGGAGGGTTCGAATAGGGGCCAGGAGAGATTGCTAAAATACTCAAACATGCATGGATCACATCTAAAACCTCTTTAGGCGTGCCTTTCATAAGGGAACAATATTATGACATAGTAGAAAGCATAAAAAGAAAAAAAAAGTTGTTCCATAATACATCAAGACAAATACCCCATGAAGTATGACTCTGGGACTATTCATAATCCTTGGGGAACTCCGGTGACCACAGTTCAGAGTGGTGAAAAAGAAAACTTACTATACACAGACCTGCTGATGTCAAGACCAAGGGCCATGATATTAGAACACATTGTATGTAACAATGATCTATTTAAACACACTTGCCTTATCTAGGGACACATGTATAATTTTAATGATAAAAAACAATTAGAAAATTGTCAAATAAACTTAGGAGATCAAAATATGTACTAGAATGCAAATTGTATCAAGATACCCCAAGTTAATATTGATATTTCCTTATTGTATTTTGTAAATTCCAAACAGTTGGTTTGGGCTTTAAAATACAAAAATGCCAAAGTCTGGCTGCCAGCTCTATTGTTTCAGCTTTCTCAAAAGTATGACTTCTAGAAACTGCAGAGTGAAAAATTTCACAATATTTGGCAAAAAGCAACGTATGCTCAATAAAAGAGACATTAATAGTAAGATTCCAAAGGAAGTTTCAGCAACTTGCCCAAAAGTAACCTCCGACATCTGTCAGCACAGACACACTGGGTCATGGTGCCACTGCAGTTTGAGTTCAAGATTCATCGGTCCTGGTCATGCCAATGGGCACATTAGGCCTCTTAACTCAGTGTTGGCTTTTAATAAGTAAGGCCTGTGGTTAAATTGGCTTTTTAAATAATAGAATTGAATAGAATGACTAAATAATGACTAAATAAATAAGTAAATAAATGACCAAATAATTGCTTAAAGGTGCACTTCGCAAATTTTCTGGTGGGTAGTCCACTACGTGTCTTCATACAGTTAATGCTTTGCCTGAAATGTTTCATGGTATGGCATTAAACTTATCCATCTAACATTTGTTCATTATGGGTGTTTAAATTGCTTGGGGTTTAATCTATACTGTGGAACATTCTAGACAAGAAAATTGTGAAAAATTTGAACAGGGAAAATTGAAAATTGAACTTCTCCTTTGATCATTCTAGACAAGGCAATAACATTTCCGTGGAGACAAGCAGGTGGTGGACCCTCCACTAGAAATGATTATTTTATTCCCGTCACAGGTATATTCTGGCATTATTCTACAAACAGTCATATTTAACATGTACTGACCGAAAAGGTGTAGGCTGAAGTTATGCAGTGCACTGTTAAATTAAAGATATGCTGAAAATGCAACTGGAATCTAGGATCAGAAAGTTCAGACTTTTATGAAATACTGCTGATGTGAATAGCTTTCCCCACTTCCACACAGGGCTTTCCAGTGCATTTGAGAGTGAGCCCAAAGGCAGAAAGCATCTTGTCCTCATGTGCACAGAATGTATAAGAGGCGCTCTCCCTGGACCCCAGTGCGTGCTAGTGCCTGCTTCTCTCACTGCTTGTGTGTCTCTGTATTGTATTTCCAGTCGTGTAGCCTCCCTGACACGGCACCCCTGCAGGACCCCAAGCTTTAGCTGCCCTAAAAAGCCCCAAAAGGACTGCCTGTGCTGCTGCCTGACAGAAAGTGGTGGAAGATGCTGAATGAGTAGAGAGGAGGGAATGTGAGTGAACAAGAGGAAGAGAAGAGGACAAAGAAGAAAACACGATGCACTGAGGAGAAGTGTTGTGTGCCTCTTAGCCACAATCATGCTGACAGTTCAAAATGTTTATGGATATGAATAATTATAATTTTAATGTTATAATAAATTAGTTCCATATTTAAAGGGCCCATATTACGCCATTTTCTGATCTGTTCTCTTTTTTCCCCATCACAAAGATACAGTTGTATTTTATTTCATTCACACAAATCCTACATGTTTAGGCCATTTAAGAGTTCTCAAACTCAAAACGTTATTCCACCTTGTGATGTCAGGTACAGGAAGTGCTCCAGTGTGCTTTTTAAATTCCATAAAAGTGCACTAGAATCATTTCAGACCTGGAATTGCCAATCTCTATTATTTTGAGTATTTTGAGTTTTGGAGATTTAAAACAGACTAATAATAAAGGGTTACTCAAACATGTGTGAATGAAAGAAAACAACTCCAGGTATGTTGGTATGGTGAGGTAACAGCATTATAACATGGTTTAAAGCTTTTTTTAAGCTCTTTTTTAAGCAAAAGAGTCAATTTTGTGCAATATAGACACTTTAAACAACTGTTATAGTAATGTACTTTGTTATAACTGAAAACAACAGTGATCTAGCAGAAATCTTTATGGTTAAACTTTTTTTCTGGTGATAAAATGGCAATTATTTTTGTTGCCCATTATCATGATTATATCAAAAGTTCCACAAATGATTACTGTGTACCATTTTTATCATGATATTATTGTGTATTGTCCCTTTCCCTATTGGTGACTGTCATTTCTAGCCATCAAGCTAGTCCCACTGGCATCACATGAATGAACCAGACACATCAAAAGGACGCTCGGGGACCCTCCATCCAGAACGAGACAATATGCAAGCATTCATTTTACCCACAGAGCGCCACGCGTAAAAAGAGGCTAGCTGCTTCCCAGAAACAATGATACCAACAAGCAAACAAGTCTGTACAGAGGCTTCCAGGAGCAAAACCACAACCATCCATCAGCATTCAAGGTCCATCCAGTGCTGCTCCCACTGACTCACTTCAAGAGAAGTGTGCCTAATCAAAAACGTGCAGGAGCTGGTCTGAGGAAAACTGAATGCGCCAACAATACAGGGCATGGGGAGTTCAAACGGCCAGGCCAGGACACAGAGCTTTGGGATTGATGCAACACTGTGTAAAATAAGCTTAAAAATAGGTAGCATTTTATGTAAGTGCAAGTAATACTCCAGTAATGGCAAATCGTATTTAAAATTATATTGTCTATATTAAGCTATTTTCTGATCTTTGTTATAATTGTTTCCTCATCAAAAACATACCTGGAGTTGTGTTTTGTTTCATTCGCAGATGTTTAACACACAAATCAAGCATATTTTGGAGAGTTCTTCTCTCAAAGTGAAACACTGTTATACTGAGTTATACTCAGTTATACCCAGCATTTTTAAACTGCATACAGTTGACTGGATAATTTCAGCTAATCTCTTCTGAAAAAAGTAGCTGTTAACTTGAACAAGGTGGAACAGAGCATTTTGCACTTTGGAGATGAGGACAGATTAATAATAAAGGGTTACTCAAGCATGTTCGAATAAACCAAAACACAACTCCAGGTATATTTTTGATGAGGTAACATTCTAACATGGCTTAAAGCTCACAAGAGTAAATTCTGCATAATATAAGACCTTTAAAAAATGGCAAATAATAAAAAAGGTTAAAAAAAAAAAAAAAAGTTTGAGCTCTCGACTATTTAGTATTATTGATTGGATATGCAATTTTCAAACCAAATTTTAATAGCGATCAAGATCATATCATTGTTAAGTCAATGGTCGGCCAGCTTAGGTCTACAGCCATGTGGTTTGGGGCAGACTTTGGAGGAACCAATCTACTATTTCTTTTTTTCCTTTGTTTTGCAAAAGACAAATGAAATTTAAAAATCCTGATTGATCAATATGAGGTGAACACATTTCAAGTGGTTGATAAACTTAATGATAATAAACCTACCTTTACACTTAGGCGTGTCACAATAACAAATTTTGAAGTGAAATATATTGCTGTATATAAGTAAATATAGACGATAATTTTGAAACCATACAATAAAGAAATGAATTATTCCCACAAAAAGTATTCTAAATGTACAATTATATGATCTGCAGAAAAGTACAAAGGAATGGATTGTTCCATTTTTCACGTATTGAACAATAAGTCAATATAGTAATCATCGTGACAGGCCTATTTACACAAAAGCATGTTAAAATCCTATCTAGGACAGTGGATTTGTGGTGGTCTTATTTTGCATTTTTACACTGTGACCCAATTTTCATATTCTCTTTTTTTTTTTTTACTTATACGAAAACAGGAAAAGCAGCATCACTTTTAACAGCTCCCAAAATAGTGGTATAGCATGTGTGTGTATTGGATTGTGCTTTGTGTTTGTAGACTCACCTTGTTAGGCGCTGTGGCTGAGGGCGCTCACCGAACTTCCTACAAAAAGACACAGCAATAAGAACAACATGAGTGGGGCTGCTTTTCAACCACAAATGCGTTTCAACCACAAATATATAAAGATCAGCTCAAAAGTCACACACAGGGACTCCAGCATGAATTTCCTTTGTTTTGCCACCCACTTCAACAGTCAGGTTAGCTCGTTTCCTGGTAGGGTTATCAAAATGATCAAAAATCAGATCCTAATCGCAGGTATCGGTACTAAAAAGTTGCATTCACAAGACAGATATGAATCTTTCCTGAACAGCTTTAGAATGATCTTGAGCTGTATCAGAACAAGTATAAGACCACAGACGAGTACATTATACACACAGGGACCACTATGAAACCTACCTTGACGACTGAGGGATTACACAGATAAGGCCACATAGTAATATAAAATAAAGTACTATTATTTAAAGGTGTACTGCATGACTTTTCCGGTGGAAGGGCCGTCAAATCCTATTCTTCATGGAGATATAAATGCTTTGTTTGGAATGTTTCACAGAATGGTATTAAACCTGTCTGTCTTCATAGAGACCAAACCAGACCAAGTTGCAGGTCAAGTGGCAACCTCGATCACAGTCAGATTGCATTTATTTCTCTGTACATCTGAGATATAAATGGGATATAAATGTAACTGAATAAATGTAAGGAGCTGTTTAATGTCATACTGTGAAATATTTCAGGCAGAGCAATGACATACCCATAGAAACAAGCAAGTGACTGACCCCAAACCAAAAAGTTACATATTGCACCTTTAATGTTTTTCTAAAGAAGGAGTGTTTTTATTAACATTATGGTATCAGAATCAGTATTGAGTATCGAGTCTAAACTTGAGTATCAAAATAGAGTTTGAAATTTTAGTATTGTGATGACAATGCCATCTCCTAGAATAGCAACATAAAGAAAACAATAAGTCTCAGCTGATTTACAGTGAGCAAATAGAGCAATTGTCAACACCCATGCATTTTGGTTATTTAGGATTTAACAACCTGCTGTTTTTAAAAGGTCAACTCAGCTCAACATATGGCTATGATTCAGAAACTACTGTTTACTGTGGCTCTGTTACTTTTAGGTACTGTGCTGATAAAATATGGAACAGATACAGTAAGTGTTCTGGCTTCACGAGAGCTGATCTGAATTGTAAAAATAGGACTGTTTGACTTGATAATTTGACGGTGCTTCTGCCAATTCAACAGTGTATAATGCTGTAGCTCAGGGATAGAAATGCCTGGAAGAGGTTGAAAAGAGCTTCTGCATTACAGAACTGTAAAGAAGAAAGCACAATCACAAAAAAGAGACGGGGCTACTGGGGGAGTCAGGTTTAGATTCAAACATCCAACAGAGACATCAACGAAATATTAAAGGTGCACCATGTAACTTTGTTTTGGGGTCAGTCACCTGCTTGTTTCTATGGATATGTCATTACTCTGTCTGGAATGTTCCTGACATCTGCCTTACATTTATTAAATGACAAGTAGTTCTAAGCTCAAAAGCTGAAAAATAGCTAGAAAAAGAGCCATGCTCACTGTGAGTTACATAATGTACCTTTATTAAAGTGAATATTTTTAATTATTCCACATAATTGTGGAATTGTGCAATTCGTAAAGCCTACTAAAGCCCATTGGTATTTAAGATTTGTTTGCACATACCCATCCAAATGATGAAAATCAAGTGTTCCAAACACTTCCATGGCCATAGGTGTATAAAATCAAGCACCTAGGCCCGCAGACTGTTTCGACAAACATTTCTGAAAGAATGGGTCGCTCTCAGGAGCTCAGTGAATTCCAGCGTGGTACTGTGATAGGATGCCACCTGTGCAACAAGTCCAGTCGTGAAATTTCCCTGCTCCTACATATTCCACAACTGTCAGTGGTATTATAACAAAGTAGAAGCAATTGGGAAAGACAGCAACTCAGCCACGAAGTGGTAGGCCACGTAAACTGACAGGGCGGGGTCAGCGGATAGCATAGTGCGCAGAGGTCGCCAACTTTCTGCAGAATCACTTGCTACAGACCTCCAAACTTCATGTGCGATACATCATCAAGTGCAATGCAAAACGTCAAATGCAGTAGAGACGCGTTCTCTGGAGTGACGAATCGCGTTTCTCCATCTGGCAATCTGATGGACAAGTCTGTGTTTGGCGGTTGCCAGGAGAATGGTACTTGTCTGACTGCATTGTGCCAAGTGTAAAGTTTGGTGGAGGGGGGGATTATGGTGTGGGGTTGTTTTTCAGGAGCTGGGCTTGGCCCCTTAGCTTCAGTTTTGGACAATTTCATGCTCCCCACTTTGTGGGAACAGTTTGGAGATGGCCCCTTCCTCATCCATGTCTATAAAGACATGGATGAGTTTGGTGTGGATGAACTTGACTGGCCTGCACAAAGTCCTGACCTCAACACCTTTGGGATGAATTAGAACAGAGACTGAGAGCCAGGCCTTCTTGTCCAACATCGGTGTGCGAGCTCAGAAATGTGCTTCTAGAAGAGTGGTCAAAAATTCCCATAAACACACTCCTAAAACTTGTGGACAGCCTTCCCAGAGAAGCTGAAGCTGTCATAGCTGCAAAGGGTGGACCGACGTCACATTAAACCCTATGGATTAAAAATGGGATGTCACTTAGGTTCACATGCGAGTCAAGGCATGTGAGTGAATATACACAATATAGTGTATTCTATTCCAGACATCATTTGAACTTTCTTTAACAAAAGAGAGAACACAGTTACAATTAGTGTAGTGTCAAGAGTATTTTATAGCGTGAGTCACACCTCCACATCCCTGACACGTGCGCAGAGGGAAACCACAATACAAAAATAACATGCAAACTTGTGACACATCAAACACTAACAAATAACTTTTATGGTTAATTTCTGCTTTTTGTTCTTCTCTGACGTCTTTGAGCTCATAAATTTTGCTGAGTGCTATCATAATTTCCATTGTCATATCCTCAAAAGACACACTGACTAACAAGGTTGTAGCGGTTCAAAGTTAATGAGATGGAGACTTTCACAACTCACTTAAAACTTGGATTTATCTGTTGGAGAATGCCGGTTGGAGGATTTGTTCTACTCGGTGTGACCCAGACAAGGACAAAACAGGAAGAAATGTCATTAATGCAGGATGTGTCTGTTTTTTTGACCAAGTGCCAGTGACTGATGCAATAGCTGTGAGAGGGCCTTTGACCTTTTTAACCAGAAAAGACAAAATTCTGAGTAGAGTGAGGAGAGACACGATGGTATACTTGATTTACTCCAAGAATTTACCATTTTATTTTCAGACTTGTCAGATTTCTAGTCAGCTATTCCATTACTCAATATGACAAAAACCTCTGCCAAGGCATCAACATAGACAATAACTTTTTGACAAAAAAAATAGACAAAAAAAGTCAACAATCAGAATTAAAATATAAAAGTTAAACTGTTGCTCATTGGCAACGTCATATGAAGTGAGCAAGCTTAAATGATGCATTGTGTAACTTTTCTGGTAGAGGGTCCGGGGTAAATTTATTTTTGAGCAATAAATACACCTGTAATTGAATAAGTGCATCTTACATAAGTTTAATATCATATTGTGAAACATTACAGGCTAAACAAGAGCATCTCTATAGTAGCGGACCCCTAGCCTGAAAAGTTACACTGCACCTTGAGAAAAGTAGTTTGTGAAGGACAAAATTGTTCTTTGGTAAAATTATAAATAAATAAATGAATAAATAAATGTCACCCAACCATACCTGTAAAAAAAAAAAAAATGTTATATTGTTATACATGTTATATTGTGTTATATATCACTTACAGTATATCAACTCCTCCAGCCATTGATTGCAGTATATTTTATTTTTACGTGTACACATTTATCTAATTATGCCTTATTTGACACCAGTCTCTTGCTATTTTTGCTACTTATTTTGAAAGTATTATTATCATTTATATATTTTCTCTCTGTTATATTATATTGTGATGTGTGAGCTAATGTGCCCAAATAATTTGCCCTGTGGATCAATAAAGTTCGTCTAAGTCCAAGATCAGTTTTCAGTGGGTTTTCTTGAGCTCTACTGTTGCAAACTCTTTAGTCACGTTCTTTGTTAATGGCAGCCGTGATGGACAGATTTTCCCCATGTGGAGGATGTGGAAGCAGAGTCTGCTGCTGATAAGTGTGTCAGAACATCTTACATGCCATCAATAAACACACAGATAGCATGTCACGCCTTCGATTAAAGCGTTACCGCAACGATGTGCTGTGAAAAAGTGGGGAGAGGCATGGAAATAAATAAAAGGCATGAAAATAGCTGGGAAGAAGCCGTGGGCAAAGAGAAAGTGGGAGAAAGTGGATGTGTGATTGGTGCAAGAGCCAGAAAAAGCTGGTGGAGGTGGAATAATTATAAAGCAGGGCAATCGATAAGGTTCCCACAGTGAAACAGCGCTTGCCTGGGATGGCTAATGGATTCCAGACGGCTCTCCTCTCCCATGCCTGCTCCTTCTGTTAAACCTTAGCCCCCTCCGACGCTAACGGGCCACGCGGGGGTAAAGATACTGCAGGGAAACTGAAGTCAGACCGATGAAGAAAAATGGAGGTGGTGGTGCATTGAGGATGGACCATGTAAAGGGCTTGGTACAGTTTGAAGAGTACTGTCACAATACTAAAATTTTAAACAATTCTATTTTGATACTAAAGAACAGACATCTTGTTTTGATATTAGTTTGGTGTGGTGTATTATTTTTGATATTTTCTACTATTAGGGTTGTCAGTGTTTTATTCTACAACATGGTGCAATGATGATGGACCATGCAATGTCTTGGCACAATTTGAAGCATTTGTGGAAAATATTGCCACTATATTACAATGTCAAACTTGATTTTCGATACTAAAGAATATTTATCCATCTTGTTTTGATACTAGTTTTGATACTAAAGAACATACATCTTGTTTTGGTGTGGTTTAATATCAGATTTTCAATATTTTCTACTAATAGGGTTGTCCAAAGTATTTTATTCTACAACATGGTGCAAGGAGGATGGACCATTCTAAGGGTTTGGTGAAATGACCAAGCACTGGTGCAATTTGAAATTACTACTAAAATTTCAAACTCAATTTTGATTTTAAAGAATAGACTGATACTCTACAGATTTTGATACCCAATTCATATTTTTTTTTAGAAAATATTGTACTATTTAACAAATATCTATAATAAAATATTGTATTTGTTTATTATTCCATGTTCTTACACAAGTTGTGATAAAATAAAAAACTAAACTAAAGACTAAACTAAACTAAAGATAAAACTGTGCAGGAAAAGTGTAATTTTGTCCAGTTATGTGATTTTTAAAAAAAAACATTTCCTCATATAATTTCAATACTTGTTTTAGTATCAATTATTAGATGTTTCTAGTTTCTGCTAATAGTCATGAGTATTTTATTTTTTGGTACACACTTCATACTTGAAAATCAGTAGACCACAAGTTCAGATTTTTAAAAGTGGTGATAGAAATAGTGGAAGACATGGGTGCAATACACTTCTGCGAAAAACCACCATCCTCTTCACCTCTGAGAAGTAACACCTTCACACGCTGACAAGCAAACAACAACAAGACAACACAGGAAAACCACAGCCATGTGTGTTACTGCTGCAGCTATTTCTTTTAAAACTCCACCGTGCCTCTGCGGGCTATCTGAACCAGCAGCAAGGCCAGGGGTATGGGTGCAAATTGCCTTAGGTCTGACGATACAATACGTACGATATGCGTGTCATGATTCGATATATCCCCATACTAAAACAATGGATGATATATTTCGATATATCAGTAATTACTTCTAATAATATAGTAAACTACAACTTCACAAGAACAAAACTGTACGAAATATAGTTAATACATTTTTTTTAAATCATGAGAACAGTAAATGTCACTAATGAATTTGTGCAGAAAATATTATTCGGATGTATTTTGAATCGATTCGAAGTATTACGATATATCACTGAATCGATTTTTTCTTACACCCCTAGCCAGAGGTCTCCAATTAGCCTGAGAGCGAAAACATTTCCACACGGCAAAACCGGGGTCCACAAAAATCTGTCGGACAATGTTTTATTTGCCAAAATAACTTTGGCCTTTTTAAGTCCAGGTTCAAAACTCATCTATTCAGACTGGCTTTTAACACTTAGTAATGTAGTGATATTTCGCTCAATTTGTTTTATTTCATTGTTTAATGTTTTCCATGTTTTTATATTGTGTTGATTTTAATGTGAAGCACTGTGGTCACCTGGAGTGTTGTAAAGGGCTCTATCAATAAAGTTTGTTCGACTGACTGATTGAAAATACAATGGTAAAAATGGCAAAAAAAAATAAAATCAAAAGCCTAAAGTGTGCATTTATTACCTGTATGGTGTGTATGTATTTTTAAATACAACAAAAATAAATATAAAAATAATTTCCACTTGCTCCCTGCATGTTTGCTTAATGGAAGGTTTAGTTTGGCAAAGTGCGCAACCCTGACTGAGGACTGTTTGCCAAGAGAGGGTTATATATCCCCCCCGGACAATGAGCTAACCAGTGTGGGTCCTTGGGCAAGACCCTTCACGGTACTGCCCCCCGGGCGCCGAAAAAGATGGCTGCTCACTGCTCCTGAAAAGGATGGGTCAAATGCAGAAGTCAAATTTCTCCCGTGTGTCACTGTGTGTCATTGTGTGTGAGACCAATAAAGGCTTAAGCCTAAGCTATTAATTATTAATTATATTCAATCATATGCGTTCAGTATTAAATATTACACCTAAAGTTGATGAGGAAGTCTGACCTTAAGGCAATACAATGCTTTTAAAAGGGCCCAGTGTATGCATTTTCTGATGTTACAATAGTTTCCTCATCCCAAACATACCTGGAGTTGTGTTCGGTTTCATTCACACGTCTAACATACAAACGCTGCATATTTAGGCTGAGTTCATCTCTCAAAACTGTTACACCTTGTGATGTCATGTGGTAATACAGGAAGTGCTTCATTGCATTTTTAAACTCTATATTGTGTTTCTGAACTACATACAGTGTCACTGTAATCATTTGAATCATTTCAGGCCTGCCAGTCTCTACTGATGGCGCCACATGGTGGAACAAAGCATTTTGTGCTTTGGAGATGTAGACAGACTAATAATAAAGGATTACGCAAACATATATGAATGAAACAAAACACAACTCCAGGTTTGTTTTTGAGGAGGTAGCAAAATTATGACATAGCTTAAATCTCACAAGAGCAAATTTTTTGTAATAGAGGACCTTTAACCCCCATAAGCTTGTCAGTCACTGCAGGTCAGGGTCAATGGAGGGGAAAAGGAAGCTCCGAGCTTTGACCATTTCCTGCTTACTATGGACATAATAGGAGAAATGAGATCACAAGGTAAACACTATTAGGTCTATTAAGTCATTTGTCACAGTTTAAGCTCTGCAATCCAAACATTAAAGAAGGAAGGAGTTTTATTTTCACGAGCCTGGTTCAAGAATGGGTCCTTCTTGGCCTGTCACGATAACACATTTTGAAGCACTATATACTGTTAAAGAGAAAAACTGCGATAAATGTTTGTAAAATCCCTTAGTCGTCCAGGTAGGATCCATGGCAAAGGAGAAATTCTGGGAACTAGGGATGCAAATTATCGACTAATTCATTCATCTATAGTTGATTGACCTTATCGATTGACTTACGATTAATTGATAAGTGGCGTTTTTCACCTGAATTTTAGTGTTTCAATAGGGTCTTTAAGAATATAAGCTATAGTATACATAACCACTGAGTCAAAAATATATCTTAGTATTATTATATTATATATTCCTCAATTAATTATTCCTTATTAAAAAAGCAGACAAATGTATTGATGCTGAATAACAAAATACATTCTTTATTGAAAATAAATTGAGGACGTTTTTTGTAAAAACGAAACTCGCGCTTTTATTGATATGAAATGATAAAAAAAATGAATTGATCGGGGAAAACATTTCACTCACACACACGCACAGTCGCACACACACCGGCACACGGGCCGGACAGCGGGCTGCTTCCACTGCGCTTTCACGTGGAGCCTGCTACGCGCGCGGCCCGGAGCAAAGGAGCACTGCAGCGCGCCGCGCACGTGTTCACGCAAACAGCGGGACGCGGAGCGAACAAAGCGGCAAAAATTGGGTGGGCAGGAGAACATTTTGCACTGCTTCTAGATCGGCCGCGGATGTAACGCTACGGTCTCCTTTTCGCGAGTGGGTTCACATCTCGTGTTCACATTCCAGAGTAGCGCCCTCTCCTCTAGCGATTAATTGCAATTAATGCATTTTAATCGGCCAACGTCTTGATCGACAATTAATCGTAAATCGATTAATTGTTGACATCCCTACTGGGAACTGAAGAAGTGAAGAAGCAGCTTGGATGAGTTGCAAAACATTTGATCAGAAAAAAAACTTTGTCCAGTTGACAGAAATTAATTTCTCCTTTACCACTACGATGAGAATATTCTAATATATACGATAATATAACTATTTTTATGCCAATGACACAAAACAGGATACAGTGAACCCTCGTTTATCGCGGGGGTTAGGTTCCAGAAATAGCCCGCAATAAGTGAAATCCGCGAAGTAGGACAATTTTATATTTTACAATTATTCTACATGTTTTAAGGCTGAAAACGCTTCACCAGACACATTATACACCTTTCTGAGACTGGTATTAACATTTTCTCACATTTTTCTCTTGTTTAAACACTCAAACTTTTGTAGATTTTCATTAAAATATATTAATAGTGGGGCGGGGGCACGTGACACGCGGGCACGTGCGCGCGGGCACGTGCGCGCGGACACGTGCGTTTGTTTTGGTACCACATATCCATGCCATGTGCGAAAGTCGAGTGGAAAGCGACCTGGATATCATTTTGGGCAAGACTCAAGCCACTGCTAACAGTGCCAAACCGCTAACAGACGCCTCTGAGCACCAGTCCTCACCACAAGACCAGGTAAGACCAACCTGCGCTCACAAGAGTTGGTTGCATTTCACCCCGGCTCCAAAATCAGACCGCTATCAATGCGTCGCCAATACTCCACAGCTCTCTAGGACGGGGTCGGGGTCGTCCTCTCGTCCTCTCACGGGGAAGAGCCACTGTCTCCTCTGTGCGCGCGAGTGTCCTCTCCCCGCTGCGGCTCCCCCGGACGCCGCAGCGGGCCCGTCCATGTTGATTCTTGGAAGAGTCCATGTTGATTCTTGGCTCTTCCATGGTCCGGCTCGCACTCTCTTCCATGGCTCGTGCAAGTAAACAAAGGCCACACCTCCTGTCACCCAGGCGCTCTCGTGAAGGACATCTGAGACTCTGTCCCTACCATCCCTGGTCTAGACCTGGTTTAGTCCTGGTTTAGACCTGGTTTAGTCCTGGTTTAGACCTGCTTTAGACCTGGTTTAGTCCTGGTCTAGTCTCTTAGCTAATCAGGGCGCAGGACAGAATGTTACACTGTAAAAAAAAAGTTACACTATAAAAAAAAAAAAAAAAAAAAAAAATTGGGAAAAAAAATCCGCGAAACAGCGAGGCCGCGAAGAGTGAACCGCGATACAGCGAGGGTTCACTGTAATCCCAGTTAACCAATTCTTAAATATATCTTAAATATCATTAAAAGTAATTTATTTCATCCTCTACAGCTCAAATGACATTCCACTTTTGCAAAGAGAGTGTACAGACAATAAATAATGATCCCCAAAATAAATTTTTCGAGCTTTCATATTTGAACAATAAGTTGATATAGTAATTATCATGACAGGCCTTCATGTTTGGCTTTTTTTCCCCAACTTGACTTTATTTTGACATATTATAAACAAATAAAATCCCTTCTGTATTTATTTCCTAAGCATAAACAATACTTTTCAATCATTGTCATAAAGAATAGTCAGATTCCTTCCTGAACTCTGCTCCAAACTCTTTTACTGACAGAGGACTGACTTTGGACCTCTGATAGGCCTATCACAGTAATTTGAAGTGCGATATTTATTGCTGTAGAAAATATTAGTGATAAACGATAATACTGAAACTAATTTATACTACTGACAGTGATTTCAATTCAAATTTCATTAATTACACAGCTCTACTTGGTCTGCCCATTTCACAAATAGTACAGGACTGGCTGTTAGACACAAAACACTAGCCAAATCATAGTGCAAATCACTCACATTATTGATAACATCGTGCATCACAGAATAGCAATTATGAAAAACAATTCTGAAAACTAACACTAATATAGGCTTGTCACGGTAATTACTATATTGATTTATTATTCCATATATATGAAATCTGGAACAATATTTTTGGGGGGTTAATATTTATCGTGTGTACATTTTTTTGTTATTTTTTTGACTATATGATAACATTTAAGGCATAAAAGGTTGAATTGATAACTTTCAAGATTCATTACAGTTGCAAACTAACAAAGTATTTATTGCAGCTCATGTTTTTTTTAACCGTATTGTACATTTAGAATAGTTTTTGGGGGGTAATCAAAATCTGTTATCATGACAGGCTTACTCTAAGATGCAAGAATTTTACTACAAATCAGTGACGACTAGGGATGTCAACAATTAATCGACTTACAATTAATTGGCGATCAAGACGTTGGCCGAACAAAATGCATTAATTGTAACTAATCGCTAATCGTGGGCATGCGCACCCGTGGTCACGAAACAAAGCAAAGAGCCGCAATTCTGGTTTAGACCTGGTCTATTCCTGGGCAGGGCGCACCGCGCTGATTCAACGGCACTGCCATGTCCCGGGACGTGATGCGCACCAACCCCTTGGAGAAGTGCGCGACACGTGAACCACCGGCGCGAGGCCGCGTGTACACCGGGACTGCGAGCACGAAATCGATCCGCGGCACCCGGACTGCGTACTCTCAGCCCGAGCCACAAACCAGCGGCACGAAACCAGCAAAGAGCGCCACGTGGTGATTTAATCCCGGTTTAGTCCAGGTCTAGACCTGGTCCAGTCCTGGTTTAGTCCAGGTTCTGTCCAGGTTTAGACCTGGTTTAGACCTGGTTTAGTCCACGTTTAGTCCTGGTCTAGTCTCTTAGCCAATCGGGACGCAGAACACAATGTTAAACTATAAAAAAATGTTACACTATAAAAAAAAAAAATTAAAATTAAATCCGCAAAACAGCGAGGCCGCAAACACTGAACCGCGATAGAGCGAGGGATTACTTCAGCATCAATACATTTGTCTGCTTTTTACTAAGGAATAATTAATTGAGGAATATACATATAATAATACTATGATATATTTTTGACTCAGTGTTATGTATACTATAGCTTATATTCTTAAAGACCCTACTGAAACACTAAAATTCAGGTGAAAAACGCCGCTTATCAGTTATTCGTAATTCGATCGATAAGGTCAATCAACTATAGATTAATGAATTAATCGATAATTTGCATCCCTAGTGACGACACATTGTATTTTGTTTATGTTCAAAATACCAGGTCCATTTGCAGCACCAGAAGAGCAGATATACATTGCCTGTTCCTTTTGATTTAATTTCACGGCAGAAGCATCTCTGTTTGTCAAAAGCTTGACTGGTTTGAGACTGACAGAAGAACGCTCCAAATATAACCACTGCGAATGTGAGTGCAAGTTTCTGTCAGGATTCGGAAAAGTTGAGGAATCCAGTTCATGCCATGTCAACTGTATGTCTGAGTGAGTTTTTATGAGGCCATGTTACCTTTTTGTAAGAAGATGGCTGGTATCTATCACACAGATGGATAGTTGTTGTTTTTTTTTATATACATTTTATTTATATAGTATAGCACTTTTCAAAACACTCAAAAGACGCTGTACAAAGAATACAATCAAGAGTACATATAAAAAGAAGGTAATCAGACAAAATATAAACATATAGGCATGCTAAAGCAGGTTAGACATTAAAAGTAGCTCTCAGATAGATGGGTTTTGGGCAGTTTTTCTTTTCCATTTGAAAAATAAAAACTAAATGTACTACTACCATATCCATAGGGCCCACAATGACACCACACATGTAAAATAAAATGAAATAAAGCTCCCCCGCTACTGAATTGCCTAAGCAAGATATCCTGTGCTAATGTAACCTCATTTACTACAGCTATAAGTTCACACCTCTTCCATACATCTCTACACAAAACACACTCCTTTATATGAATAAATAGATTTCCTTATCCTCTCTCCATTTCTCTCTAACATCTCAAACACACACACTCCCCTTTCGTTTAGTGTTGTTATTCCACAAAAAAAAACAAAAGAAAAACAACCAATTACCCCAATTACCCCAATGCAAATAAAGGCCACCAGTAATCCCAGAGCAAAACCAATACTCCATTATGAAACATGCATGAACTCATATTTGGTTTTGTTTAATAAGTCAACACCTCTAACAACTTGCAGATACAACTTTTTGACAGAACGAAACTCCACACCCTACCTCCCCTGAGGCCCGCAAAAAAACAAAAAAAAAACATGCACCCACAAGCTCCCCAGTCAGAGGAGCATCGAGAGAAACACTAAATCTGCTTGTCAAATCTGATTTCACACAGAGAATAACATTTACATTATTTTTTTCTGTGCTGATGTGCGGTTTTGTCTCCCATTCCTCTCCTTCTGAAAAGTATCAGCTAAATAAAATGTAAGTCTGGCATTTATTTGCGCATACAGTATTATAATAATTTGATTTTAGTTTTATGGAAACAAAAACATTTATTGCACAAATGAATCAGTTGAGAACCACTTCTGCCATGTACAGTAGGTCTGTCACAATAACACATTTTGAAGTACCATATATTGCTGAAGAAAGTATAGGCCTAAATGTTAATATTGAAAGTTATGGTACTGACACAATAAACCTACAGCAGGGTTATCTCTCAAAACTATTCTAAATAGATAATATAGTTACAAAAACAGAAACTGCATTCAATTAATAAATAGCAGAATATATCACTTTAGTAGTCATTTATTCAACTTCAAGTTCCTCACTAGTAAGAAAAAGTACCTACAATAAAAACTGACCCCAAAATGTATTGTTCTTTGTAATATTGAACAATAAGTCGATCTAGTAATTACACTATACAGACACATGATGAACAGGATGAACACGATGATCTCATTCAGACCTATTTTTTAATACTGAAATAAATATCCTAGTAGCCTCAAGCCATTATTTTGAACAGACAAATGTCACATTTGATATTTAAAAAGGTATTTAGATTTCTTATTGACCACTTTTGTACAAAGATGGAAGGTACTCTGGCATATGAGACAGTGGTGACAGGGTGAGCTGGCAGGTTCTATGAATAGAGTAGACCACACACACACGCAACCACGCACGCGCGCGTCCACACGCACGCACACACAAACACACCTGTACCATGTTAGTACAGGGAGATGGGGGGCTGATTGAGAGTGTGAACCCGGGCTGCTGTTCAGTGGTCCAGGCGTGACAGTTGTGACTGACAAACAGCTCCCCCCACAACAGCACCCCTCCTTCTCCAACCCAGATACACACAGACATGCCCACGGTAGAGCTAACGCAAACCTGCACTCATCACTCTGCTGCTCAGGAACTTTTTCAACATCATAATATCATGAAAGCTACAATAAACAATTACAAGGAAAGAGGTTTTGGTGGTTGGTGGTGGTGGACTTGGTGGTTTTTGAAGATTCTCTCATTTCTAATTACATTGGTGTGATAAATCCTGTTGAATTGGTGTAAAACTCTTATTTACAAGAAGCAGTTTGTGAAGAAAAGTTGAAAAATATGCTGAAAATTGCAGGAAGTGGGGAATTCTGTTTTCTGGAATTCTATATCAATAGCATCCCAATAAGGAGAATTTTATACAAAAGTTTGACACAATTTATAGAAAGACTACCAGACAAGGTACGCCAATTCCTGTAACCAAAGCTGCCCACAAGTGATTCAGTGAGCACAAAACTGAGAAACCTTTTTTCAGCCACTTTTACTAGTGCAGTGGTCCCTCGCTATATCGTGGTTCACTTTTCACGGCCTCGCTGTTTCGCACTTTTTTTTTTTTATAGTGTATCAATGCGCATTGTGTTCTGCATCCTGATTGGCTAAGGGACTGTAGACCGATTTGTCAGTCATTCTCACATTACCGAATGTGTTCATCAGTTTGCCAAATTTATATAAATGTTCACAGTGTGACTCTGGATTGCTGTATGTTTGCAAGTTTTCTCCCCGACAAAACCCACAATGTCGATGAAACGTTGTCAAATATAATCAAAGGTGGCATGTCTGTTTAAGAATCTTCTCACCCAAAAGAAAAAAAGAGCGTACTCGGAAAAAGACGCCTGCACCAAGCGGAGCGGCGCCAGGACAAAGAGGCGCGGTTAGAGGAACTGTGAAATACACAGTTACATTTTTTTGTTGAAAATCTACGAGTGTCTAAACAGAGAAATGTGAGAAAACGTTAATGCCAGTCTGAGAAAAGTGTAGAATGTGTGTGTGGTGAGGCGTTTACAGCTTTAAAACATGGAGAATAATTGTAAAATATAAAGTTGTCCTACTTTGCGGATTTCGCTTATCGCAGGTTATTTTTAGAACATAACCCCAGCGATAAACGAGGGACCACAGTACTGAGAATAGAAACGGTTTGATCACACCTTCTCTTTTTTTTCTTTGTTTGTACTCCTTTCTACATTTTATATACATACAGAAGATGAAGTCTCCTGAAATAGTTTTTACTTCATAGCTGTGCCATGTCCAGATAAAGAAATGACAAAAGTGCAAAGCAGTAGTTAAATCATAGGGTGGCTAAATCAAAAACAAGTTAAGTTATTTTGAGTTTATTTTTTTGTTTACTGCATTCCATATATGCACCCATTCATAGTTTTGATGCTTTCAGAGAGCATCTACAATGTAAATAATGATGGAAATAAAAAAGTAACGTAAATTTAAAAAGTGTGTCCAAACTTTTGACTGGTAGCGTACATGCTAATTATGTTTAGTACATAACAGTGTGCCATTGCTGATAAGAATTACAACCAAAGATAACAATTAAACTGCTGCTGAAAATATGGACAAGAAGGCGCGCCATCTCTAATTACTTTATGCATCCACTGGCGTCAATAAATACCTACCGCCAGAGAAGGAACCGCAAATCTGCTGAGGTCGATCTATCGCACACCCCGTCTGTAAACATGTCCACAAATCTCACTCCACTTGTCTGTACAAGATTTTCATGATATACATCTCACAGTACAATATTTATTGAGGTATTTTCTGGAGGCTAACAAAACTGTGGATATGCTACTTTTTCCCTCTAAAATACCTTGACAAGACTTAGTCCAAACAGGGATGAAAGTGGCCAATCATGAAAAAAGCGGAAAGTCCCCCCCCCGCTGGAAAATTTTAAAATCCTGAAATTTGGATTTCTATACGCTATATGTTAACAATAAAGTAAAACTGTACATAAAAGTACCAAAAAAACCCACATTTTATTAACAGGTAGGCCTACTAGTAGTATATATTGGATTTGTTTTTGCTTTGGACTTCGTCTAATCAGAGCGCATTGAGGAGGAGCTTATGCGCGCTAAAAGGCGCAGGTGAAAAAGCGAGGAGCGACGCGTGAGGCACGGGCAGGTAGGATGAGGTATAGGATGTTTTATAAAGTTTAACCTGTGTACACGCAATGGTACACGCTGTTACGAAAGAGCTGCGCTCACTTGCTCGGTCCACGGCTCCAGACACGGGCTTGAGCCCGTGTTTAATACGAAGTTTAATACGAGATACACATACTTTTGTTCTGAATACGGGACGATTCTGTTTTTCAAGGGACAGTTGGCGACCCTAAACACAACTATACATATATATACACCCAAAATCTTTCTCAACGAATTTGCACAGATGTTAAAAAAAAAAAAAAAAAAATTACCCCGCAGCTGGAAAAAAAAGCGGAGATCCGCTAAAAAACGGAACTCTTTCATCCCTGTCCAAAGAACTAAGATTTCAAAGTGCTTATAACATTTATTTCTTCATGTTGTCGGCGCTGAAACGGAGCAAAATTTTCAATGTAAAGTGCTTTATAAATAAAATCTATTATTATTATTAAAGGATCATGGATTATGTAGTTCCCGCTGTTTGCTGCATTGTAACTATCAACTTAAGCAAAGAGACTTGTAATTTGAAACAGTATATTGCGATGATATTATTGAGAGACTTTGGCGATACGGCATCACGATATTTTGATATTTTTACATCCCTAGCAATCACCAACCGTCCAGTCAAAGCTCTCATCTGGCATTCAACCTGAGGGGACACCAACTACCACAACTGCCACACCAAGCTCTTTACTGGAACAGGGAAATGCCGCTACACAGGGCTTTGTAATTATGTGCACTCCAAGCCTTTTATTAATTCCCTTACGCGGAGCTTCATAAAAAAGGCAAGGCGAGGATTATTGCAGTCATGTTTTCTAATATATTACTGAAAAATAAGCAGTTTTTTTTTTTTCTACTGGTCTTAAGAAATCCCCAGGAGGCCAAAAGACAACATGCACAGATGCCAGACGCCATTCATTCATATGCTCAAAGTCAAGGGTTAGGGTTTGACCTCCAAGGTCAACTGCCAGGCAGTGGGAGCAGGGAGTCACATGGAGTGGAACAGATGAGTTTTTACACTTTTAAACTGAATATCTGCGATAGTGTCATGGGCTGCCTGCCTATTGACATTAATTAGACAGGGATCAATGGATAAAAAGTCTAGAGAACCAAAGGGAGATGGGACAAAAAAATACATCATGTTTTTTTTTCATATTGATGAATTTTAAATTTTATTTCATTTTGTGTAACTATAAACAAATAATAAATTGCTTTCAATATCAATTTATCAAAGAATGACAAATCAAAATTCATGAAGATTTTTTTGGCCTAAATTGACTTTAAAAGCTTGCCATTTTCAAATAGACTTATTAGCACTGCTAGCCAAACTCACCAGAAGAAGTTGACACGAGGCTAATGCCAACTGTGAATTTAGGAAAAGAGGTTGAACCTAAATTATACTAGCATAATTTACTCGTTTTCTTAGATCCCCATATTTTACAGCCATTTGATTGTCCTCTTGTGCTCTTGTACATGATGCAGCAATGACAGCACAGAGACTTTTGGACAGGGACAGTGTGTGCCTCAAACAGCACTGTGAAGGATTAGGCCTATAAAAAGGTGTCTGGTTTCCTCGCCTGAGGGCTGATGGCTGATATCACAGCTCATAGAGTGGCTGTGCACCTCATTATCAACACTGGTGCTCCCTGGTGCTTCCACTGGCCCAGCATCGCCCAGGGCCACGCCGCTAACATCAAACACATGCACCTAACCTAAATAAAGCCAATTGGTTTTGGAAAAGCTCATACCAGGGGGCAAATTTGTCCAATATATCAAGTATGTTACATCAAGTAAATTGTCAGTTGATTCCAGTCAACAGACAGTTGAATGCCTTAAGGACAACGTAGCAGGGTAAAAGCTTCAAGTGTAATAGGATTTTAACCATGGCATTGACTCAGAATCCTCAGAGGCTTGATAATATTTTTATTTGAAATTACTAGACGCCATGTTCCACAAAAACAAATCAGGTGTGCCATTACTCATACCTAGAGGCAGGGGTTTGGCTTTAGGTGGTCCCACTTTAACCATGGACTGTATAAAGAAGTGGACGAAGGGAGTGTTTGGCTTCAGTCGAATGAAGCTCACAATGCTAGAGGTTATGGGGCAAATTTGGAGCTTTCTATTCCATATTAGGAATAGAAATTTATTTACGGACAAAATATATTAATAAATACAACAGGATCATGTAGAGCAGGTTATGCCAAACATTTTAAGACCAAAATGATTGGTCACTGCAGCAGTTACAGAGAGAGGGGTGACAATTTTCCAAAGTAAAGTCAACTGGAAACAGTCAATGGAGCCAGAAGCACCCCATGAAATCTTGATACCATGCAGTCTATGCTTTAAAAGCACAAAACTGAATTTATATTTTATCCTAACTTGCCTATCCGAGATTTAAAGGGATATGCCACCCCCAGGTCAAATTTGGGCATCTCCCCACAGTCCATTTTGGGTGGGAACTATTTTCCAGTGCGTAAGAATACAGCCGTATCACGCACCACGTTGTGCAACAGGGGAACTCCCTTCCCGGTGGGTAACTGGGATTCCCCTGGCAGCGTGCTGCGTGATACGGCTGTATTCTTACGCACTGGAAAATAGTTCCCACCCAAAATGACCAAGGCAAGCTCTCCGTGGTGATTTGCACATTTATTTGCACTCGATATGAATGCGCACTACACACAAAGTAATTGGGAAACGCATCGAGCAAATTAATTCCTTTTGGCCGAAATATTTCTCTGGCGACGTTAGACTCCAGTCTAAGGCGGAGCAGCACCAGATACTGCGGCGGTCAGTGGCGACAGACTCGGACAATGGCTGGGTGAGCAGGAAAACGCTTTCCACCACTTATTTTAGTCTCTGGACTGTGGGGAGATGCCCAAATTTGACCTGGGGGTGGCATATCCCTTTAAAAAAAAAGTAATTCACCTAGCCCCAATCCCCTATCAAAATGTATCTATTCAAACGTTTTATCATTTCAAAACAAGGTAAAAAATGGTAGAAATAAAATGTCTCGCCAGGCAACGTGTGTGAGAGGACATGATTCTCACTGAGAGAATTCTGGAAAAGTGTGCCTGCTAGCTGCATTTGTACTGGCAGCCTGTTGAAAAAAATACCTACATACTGATGTCACGAGCACAACGCCAAGGGGTTGCTGGCTTTGGGGCACATTCACTTCCTCGGAGAGCACGGCAATTCTGTGTGTGGCTTTTATTACGCACACATTTCTCAAGCACATACTTAATCATTGAGAAAAACTGCAGGTACGTTGCCAGCCAAGTAGGCACTAAAGCTTGTATTCTAAATCAGCCCTGGACGGGAAGCGTGGCACAAAAAGGGAATCCTAGATAACACATGGCAACAGGAAGTAATGTCGAAAGGTTCTCTGTGGGTCTGAGCTAGCCTGGCAATTATCACACTGCACATAACATTTATAACCAGCTGCAGAGGAAAAACCTGCAGTATAACAACATACACTCCATTAGTGATTGATAGTGACGGTAACTTTTGTTTTTGACTGTGTTCTGACATTGGCACGTTTTTGTCACATTTCTTCTGATTCACCTCTAGATTTACAGAGCTCTCCGTCTCCTCCCCTTGGCTTGGAACCAAACTCCCCCCCCCCCCCAGGTCCTATTAAATCACAGCAATCCAAGACAAAGTGACGTAATTCAGAGCAACAGCCTGAGGTCAAAAGGGAGAAGTAACAGGGAAATTGGGATAAAACATGACTTTCAAGCAAAAATACATAGAATTGCCTTTTCGTTGACAGTTAAATCAATCATCATCAAAAATTCATCTTCTATGACACTGATTCATTTGCTATTTTACGGTCATAATCTTTGTTTAGACATGGATGAGATGAGGAGATAGCTGTATTTGTTCAGCAAACATTGCTGTGTGCAATAGAGTAGAAGTATACCATTAACAACTTAATTCTTAGATTCTTAAAATTGTATTTGGCTGTAGAGATGGACATATGAGTAGAGATCGACCAAAAGGTTTTGGTTTATTTTTCATGGCTAAGGACCAAAACCTATTATATAGAATATAGAATCCAGAGAAAAAGATGGCTGAAAAGCTTTTATGAGAATATGTGGAGCTGGTTTTGATATTATCATAAAACAATAGAATTTAACTTTACTACACTAAAGCGCTATTTCACCACAACCTATAAGTAACATCATATTGTAGTCACATAAGTCCTCTTCGCAATTATGTGTTCAAATAAAGTTTTATGTGCATTCTTTAGGCCAGGTCGGCCAAAACATAAATAGCCAATGCACTAAAACATTTAAATATTGGCCAAATGATGTTCCTATGACTATCTTCAAATGCATGTCAGCTGCCTGAAGCCAATAACTGCACAGAAAAACTTTGATGGACAAATGACCATTAAAGCCAATGAAAATGCCTTTGCAATTCATGAAATATTGTTGCAGATTACAGAAAAAAGGCAAAAAGGGACTTTAACTTAGTTATATTTACTGAGCAATTAGCATCTTAAAAATACCCATGTGAAATATCACAGCAATGTAGAATTTGAACCGTGAGGAGAAACAGTTAGAAAAGACTCAAACAAGTTGGCGGTCTGTTGATGAGCTGTCCAACCCTGGAGGCTGACTGACTACAGATGGCAGAGGTCTGGTATCTGCCCCTCTATGTCCCGCTGGGGGCAGAATCAAGGGCAGGGTGTGTGTGTGTGTGTGTGTGTGTGTGTGCATTCGGCTGGGTGGATCACATCAGTGTGCAAAGTGGCTGGCTACCACACAAAAACACATACACACACACACTCAAAAGCACCCGCTCCATCTGTCTTTGACATGGGAGAGCTTAATGACAGAGGCAGAAAAGCCAAAGAAAAGGCGTCCATGTTGGGTCTCCCTCCCTTCCCTTCTTGACCGCATAAACATCAATGCTCCATATGGACAAACTCCTTAAAAACTGCTTCTTGGCCTGGCACACAATCAATACAGACATCTACACTCTGCCACAAGCGATCCACTCTATCCTTCACTGCTCTGTATATTATATGTCGCAAATGTAGTGAATAATGAAATTTCCAGTGTATAGTTTGGAGCCGACCCGGGAGCACAGACACGCTCCCTTGATGCTTGTTCCATCTTTAATGAAGTCTCCTTTGTGAATCCTGTTTTCTCCGTGCTGCCTGCCACCTGGCTCCATTCAAGCCTCAGATAACACAGGTCCTACACGGAGAGGCGGTGCACACAATACTTTGAACATGCATTAGAGCCTACACTGCATAAGACAAATCACTCGAAAGGGATCTTTGAATTAACTGACATAATTAAGAGGTCTAGTTTTATACAAATGAATTAGAAAGTGTTTGTGGGTAGACCTTGCGGAATCTGCTATGTAAATGTCCAAAATACAAAAAGATGCAAACACACTGAAGTCAAGGTAACCTAAATTTGTGAATGCAAAACTAGAACAACCCCAGACATTCAAAACAAGTCTTTAAAAAGCTCTTAAAATGGAAAATGTCAGTGTAATTTGTGTGTAACAGTGTGTAACAGACTTCCAGGCAGAATCCATAGGAAAAGAAAAATTCAATTCTGTCAGCTAGATAAAGGTTTTGTCCAGTGTTACAAAATGGAAGTTCAAAGAGAAAAAATAAAACCCACAATCACACTCAGCTAAAGGAGGTCATATTTCAATTTGCTGTAATGAATCATCATTCAAAAGTTACTCTTGATTGGCTCATCCGTCAGATAGCAATAGCATATTCAAAAGATTACCTTAATTAAGTGAATATAGCAAAACATTTTTATTTTTTTTTAAATCCATGTCAAATCTGGAACTAGATGGGAGGAGGGGAGATTACAGAGTTGCCAACCAGAATTTTCAATGGTGCACTGTTTTACAAGAAGGCTAGTTTCAAAATGAATACATGGCTTTCCACACCTCAGAAAAGTGTTAAAAATGTGCAGTCACTCACCAATCGTTGCCAAAAACAAGACACTGGTTGATATGTGGGTGCAACTTCCGCTTAAAATTGCTCTGTGTCCATGCACAACGCTGGCACCAACCCAACTTATTCTTTGTTCCTTTTCGAAATTAGACAAACTTATTGCAGCCATCACCAGAATGAATTTGAATGTATGAGATGTGTGTTTAATTGGGTCAAACGTTCAACAATTGTATTTTGTTTCTGGATGAGAGCAAGGGTGGAAAAAATACCTGGCAGTGAAGCTCTTGAATCCTTAACAGCTCACAGTCACTGATTGCAAATCTCACATTAGCAATGCAGAAAGATGAAAGTGAGCGATGGGATGAAGACATGGGGTGTCTGTTTTAAATAAATACAGCCACGGGAGACATGAGATACGCAGGGACCAGAGTGACCCCGCTGAATTAGATGCTGGTGATCAAACAGGAAGCCTTCTGGTGAAGTGACAAGTTGACTAGAGAGCAGCTTGGATTTGGGGGTAAAGATGTCATGTGCTGGGGGAGTGTGTCAGGAGAGAGAGCGCTGTGAACCCTGAATGAACCACGCTTTTTGGTGCACCCCGCCCTGTCTTAACACTGGCGGGCTGATGAGTCACTGCTGGAACCAGAGTAGAAGCCCAGGGGGGGAACATCGTGACGAGAAGCACTCATCGACCGCGGATATGTTTACTGTGCAAATTGCCTCGAGCTAAAACTCAGGTAGCATTTTGGGACAGAGATACAGTAGTGACACCCACAACTGAAGGTGATGCATGTGCTTTCTGTAGCTGTAGGGCAAAGGGCAAGGCATACCATTTATGCTACACCAGTGTGAGCAAGCCACAAAAAGGTGTTGATATCTGGCTGTATATTGAAAGGTCCAATAGTAACTCATTTGAGTTATAAGCCATGTTATAAATGCTGTTACCTCATCAAAAACATACCTGGAGTTGTGTTTTGTTTTATTCACACATGTCGGCGTAATCTTGCATTATTAGTCTGTATACATCTCCAAAACTCAAAATGCATCATGAAGTGGTTATTTTTCAAATTGACCTTTTGTCTTTTATTCAATAGATAATTCCAGGGCTAAAATTATCCAAATTATTCTAGCAAAGGTATATGGAGATTACTGTATTGCACTTGCTGTATTACTCCATGACATCACAAGGTGGAACAGAGGGTTTTCTCAATAAGCCTAAATATGCAGGATTTGTGTATTAAACAGGTGTGAATGAAACAAAACAACTCCAGGTATGTATGATCGGAAAACGGCATAATATGGGCCATTTAAGAATGTTACAATTAAAATGGGGCTTAAAGGGAACATTATGTGCAAAATGGACTCTGATGGTCTTTTAATAATGGGATCACTAGGTTACCTCATCAATGGCTTACTCAAACGTTTTGACTGATTCATGCATTTTTGAGAAATACGATCTTGTCCTGTATTCAAGGCTAGAGTGTTCAGAAATTCTTGTTTCACCTACCCCTTATTTCTGCATTTACTTGGGATCGGATCCTTCAAACAATTCAAGACAACACCTCAACAAGTCCATGTTATACAAACAGGATCCCATAATGTCTTGTGTCCATAATGATGTATGTTATAGCAATATAGTTTAATACAAATTACTAAGAAGACATATGTCTTCTTTAATCTACAGCTTGAAAATATTCTAATAAGTTAAATTAAATTTAAACTTTTGTTTCAAAGAAGTCACTAAACAATAAACGAAATGCTATCTGTATCTTTTGTGTCTTTTGCATCCCTAATGTACTGATATGATAATATCAGTACATTAGGGATGCAAAAGACACAAAAGATACAGATAGCATTTCGTTTAGCAAGTCTAATCAGAGACATGGTTATTGTTAAACTACAGGAACCACAAACTCGACTTCTTGCACTGTCCTGTTCAGTTGTGTCAAATTAGCATGATGCCTTCAAAACGTGTGAAAAACAAGGAAAAAATTAGTCATAATTCTTAGAAGGCTGTGGTTTATAGTTCCAAAAACATGAATATTGTCGCAGAAGGCCAAACAAAAGCTATACCAATATATTTTTTTTTCATGCTGTGAATATTTCTGGCTGATATGTGGGGCTGATTTGAATTATTTTCTCAAATTTCTGTCATTTCAATTTACTATAAGCTCACCCTCAGCTCTTTTTTTACTACAGACCTATAAGAGAAGAGTATAGTCACATTTTTGCACTGCTCTTTCAGCGTGTGTGTTCAGTGATCAAATAAAGCTTCGTGTGTATTCTTTCTGCAGCTGGTAACCCCAAACAAAATATCGGCCTGTGCTGGAGATTTAAGGCTGATAGCAGATATGTTAAAATGTCAAAATATCTGCCCTATACAACAGCCACTGATAAATAGGTCTATCTCTATTATGTATTTTTGTAAACTGTGTAACATCTGATTTTCACTACAGTACATTTGAATGTATGTGCAAAAAAGAAGCTCGTCATCACCAGTCAATTTCCTTAAAGGAGATTTCACACTGAACTATCCCACCTTGTTTCGCCCTTCTTCCTAAATTTTAGTCCCATTCATCTTCAGCAGACACTTATCCTCTCAACACAGCAATGGTGCCACTGTATTTTTACCTTGACTACCAGAACCTATCCACAACTGTCTGCTAGCCTCTGGACTGCCTTTGACAACTTCAGTACACTGGGTGATTTATTACAACGCCTTGCATAAGCCTTATACAACTCCAACAGGGCACGTGGTTAGGCCTATTCATATTGATACATTAATATGGGTCGAGTTGTGTGCCAGGTACATATCAGTGTATGTTGGGAAGATAAATGTGTGTATCCAGAGACTACAAAAACATGATAGTGGAGTCCCAAGCCTTTTCTGTTTAGTAAGTCAATACTGAAAGTCTATTATACACATAGTTCAAGGTCTGAGCTGCACTTAAAACTTCAGCTAAAGCATCAAACAAACTAGAGATAGTCCAGTATAGCTGCCCTAAATCACCAGCATCAATATTTTGTTTGGGCTCACCACCTGCTTAAAATAAAGACATTAAGATTTATTTTAACACTGCCACATTGTGGGTTAGTAGTGCAGCAGGAAGTCTAAAAATAATTTCTATTGATATGGTTCCCTTATTTTAATTGTATTATGTAGAGCAGTGCACAAGTTTCTCGTCAATGAAAGTTATATATTTGGAGGAAAATTATCAAAATCTATTCTATATCGGGGCAAAAATATTAGCAGCGCTTAATTGGCCACACTAAATTCTAAAATATCAGTTATCGGCTATGGAAAAATCCATATTGGTCAATCTCTAACCCACTGATGGAAATAACGTTGCATTGGACAATAAAATAAACATTATGCTCAGCTAGCTCACTGTGCAACTGGATGTCTGTGAATTAAAGTAGGTCATATACAACTTATTTAAAATGACAAACACTTACGCCACACCTAAAAAACCTATTAAAGCCAAAAAAAAAAAATTAAATCCGGCATAATGATATTCTGTGTATTTTTATTGGGTCTGTATTTAATTAGTGAATCTTGAATCCTCATTTGGTCTATATTAATCATTTATAAGTCCATGGAACTCAAACTTCAACTTAAAGGCCAGGCTACATCTTATAGAGGATGATGGAAAATCCTGGCTAGACCTTATGTCCAGGCAGACTGTGTGCAGACTGTTTTAATGCATGAATGGGTAATTCATTTCATAAACCACATTTTGTATATGATGTGTAACTTAATAAAATTATATGCACAGAAGCTAAGTCTATATGACCTTCCAAATACACTGTATGGAAATTGATCATTAATATTTTATGGCCCATAGTCAAGAGACAGCCAGCACAGTCAAAAATGTGAAATGTTTTTTTTACTGGTGATTTTGCTTTTGGCAAGAAGAGCTGTACAACACCAAAGAGATAAAGCCTCATACATTCGACCAATGAATTCCTTCTATGTGTTTCTTGTAAAATTTTTGGGCATGTGTCAGCTCCCAACTAGCCTCACTTTCAGCCAGCCCTCAAAGCCACCGAAAGGCCTTGGTGTGCTGCAAGCAAAGAGAAAATAGAATTCCTGGCAGAAAGAGAAAGAGAGAAGCATGACCTTTAGCCCACATGCTGTGAGACGATCCTTAACAAACCCCAACAAACCGGGGACTGCCACGTGCTTAGCAAAGACTGTGTCAGCAATAGGTCTGTCTGGTTTCGCCGTTTCTGATCTGATGAGGAAGAGTGCTGAGGCTCTATAGCACACAAAGCGTCCTTTTTAAGAAATGGTGCAACTTCAGTAACAGTCAAAAAAAGCGTTGCTTAAATTTCGGTTGTGGTCTGACATATCTGTATAATGAACGACGAGACTTTTGAAAAGAAAACAAATGGATACCCTCAGTGAACTCATGTCAAAACTCACGTACACTGGAGGTGCTTCCGAAAACAATGGCACTGGTAGAGAACATTGAACTGCTGCCACATGAGTGAAAAGATCAACCACAACAAGTAAAAAGCTTCTCTTTAGAGTGAAAAGAGAGCGAGCGCATTGTTTCCTTAACCACGATCAATTCAACTGTTCCATAAAATGACACACATGCCTATTACTTCATTGTGATTCCAAGTGAAGGCCAGAGTTTCCTGACGTCAAGAGCCACAGGAATGCCACCAGGCGGATTCTTCGACGGAGCTCGGTGCAGCCTTAGTCAAACAAGCAGACAATGCAGAGGAGCTTTAAGATAAGAGTGGGGCCTTCCTGGTTTTCTGACCTCGTCCGTGTGTCCGTTTCTTGCTCCCCATGCGCTCGTTTTCCTGGCAGTTCATAGCTTATCTCTCTGCCCCTTTCCTGACATATCCCTATGGTTCTTCCCTCCGTAGACATCGGTATTCTTGTCTGGGCAAACTGGCAGTGGTCCTCCACACAGAGAAATTTGTGATGAGTGAAACTGAGCAATGTCTGTGTGCATCTGTACTTCATGCGTCTACTGGCAACATTTTTCAAATTCAATATAAAGAATTTTTTGTCATCTTGTTGACAGACTAATAAACCATGAAATACAAAAAAGAATCCCTTGTAAAAAGTGGGGTGAAAAATTAAATTATGTAACTTATTTATGTACTTTCCATAAGTTAGGAGCAACCTGTGGTGAGAGAACTTGAACAAATAGGAACTGCCTCTGTGTGCATCTGTAGGTCAGCCTGTCACGCTATTACATTTTGAACCACAATATAATGCTCCATAAAAATATTTCAATAAACAGTAATATTGAAACTAACTAACTGCCTCAATAAAAATAACACATTTATTAAAAATAACGCACAAACCATTTTTAAATAGGCTGTATCAATAAAAGCCATGAGCTGCAACAAATAAATAATTAGCCATAGGTGTCAGTTATTCAACCTGCAACAGCTGAAGTCTTATTATATTACAACAAAAATACCTCGGGTAAAATACCAAAATCTCCCCATTTTTGCAAAGTAATTGTACATATATTGTATATGTTCAATAAATATTGATCATAGATTGAAATATATTAATACAATATAGTAATTATTGTGACAGGCCTAACTGTAGCAATTTATAAGACAAAAAGTGTAGTCGAGTACTGTTTTATATTGAAGGGTAGCAGTCTTTATTTTGTACCTTCTAATAATTTTGTTTATACTAGTGTGAAATGTTGTATAATGCGAGTATAGCGCATTTATTTATTTTATTTTTGCAAACTACTGCTAAAAATAAATGGCTCGAATTTTATAAAGATGCACTTTCGTTTAGGAGTAACACAGGTTTTTACTTTGTAACTGAATATATTTTAGTCACATTAAGAAATCAAGTTCCTATATCACGCAAAATTGACTCTTATGAGCTTTGAGCCATGTTAAATGTTTTTACCTCATCAAAAACATACCCAGAGCTGCCTTTTGTTTCAATCACATTTATTCGAGTAACGCTTTTTATTAATCTGTTGACATCCCCAAAGCTCAAAATGCTCCGTTTCACCTGGTGGTTTTCAAGTTAACAGTTAACTGATCAAAAGATAAAAAGTAAGATTGCCAATTCCAGGTCTGAAATGAGCACATAACTGTAGTATTACCACATGACAGTGTTTTCTGTTTGAGGGGAAAATGTTTTTTGAAAAGGAAACTACATTATAACATAAATATAGATCAGAAAAGATGATGAAGAAACAAAGCACAATGCAACCAGCTTCATTTAACCTGCATGCATGACTTGAGAGTTGCAAAAATCAGAGCTGAGTTTTATGTGTGGAGGCAATGTGAGGGGCTCTTCCAGGAAGCTTTACTACAGACTGCCTTATTGCCTGCCACTCCCTGCTTATCTATTACAGCAATAGCAGCGGTTGCTTACTGTGGTGGGAGGCCGCTGCTGTGGCTGTCATTAGGGGCTTTCCCAACAGGGGAGATCCTGTGTACATTAGCCACCTTCCTCCACTGGACGAGCCGGCCTGGTGCTATGGTGGTAGAGCAGATGAGTGTTCTGACAGCATAGGGGCTTCAACAATAGATCTGGGCTTGCACGAGCACTGCTGGAATAATAAGGCAATTATCTGGGCCAGCAGAATAGGAAAACAACACTTTCCTCTATGTAAGCCGGCCCCTCTGGTGGATTCTCCTCAAAGCTTAGGCAGCACATTCTGCTCTTGTATCACTGTGATTATTAACCACAATACCGCTGAGAATTAAAGATGGCCAAATATATGTTTATACTGGTCAACACTAATAAAAGAGTCTCTTTAAAAAGGTGCAACTTTTCTGGTAAAGGGACCGCCAGTTACTTGTCTCCATGGAGATGTTACTACTTTACCTCCATTATTCCAAAGTATGGCAGTAAACTTTTCAAGTCTCCATAGAAACAAGGAGGTTACAGGTGAGATCTGTGAAGAAGAGATCCCACTCATAAAAGGTTTTTGTGAGCAATAAAAACACCCATAATTTAGGCTAATAAATGCATCTTACACAAGATTAATACCAAAGCAATAGCATATCAATGGTTAGGCCAAGGGTTATTACTCCCTCCAATAGCAAAGAATCCAACAATTACTTCCTGCGTCTACTGGCAACATTTTCTAACTCGGTATAAAGATTTTTTTAGTAATCTTGTTGACAGACTAATACACCATGAAATACCAAAGGAATCTATTGTTGTACAAGTGGGGTTGAAAAATACAATGATGTTGCTATTGTATACTTCCCATAAGGTAGGAAGTACCAGGGCTCTGTGAAGTTGAATGAAAGTGAATGGGACATGGAAAGGTTTTGTGAATGAAACTATATGAAAGCAGCGGGACAGTGGGAGTAAAAACTGCTGACATAGAACAAGCCACAATTCCTTGGGATATTGTTCCAACAGCACACAGTTGTTCCAAAAGAAGTGTAAGGAAATAGGTAACTTTCTTTCAGCATTTGTCCTGTAGAGCTTGTGCTAACGTTTCGTCCACTCGGCTGTCTATTGCTGCGCCAACAACAACACTAAGAGGGCTTGGACTTCTCTCAAACATGACGCCAGGCTTGTTTTCAAAACCACACCACTCTTAAATTTACATTAAAATGCTCTGTGATGTGAATTATGTGGAACAGTAGTGTCTATTGGGGTATTAGACCAACTATGAGCTCAGCCTAATGTGCTCCAAGTAAATAATAGGTAACATAACAGCTATTGAATCTGAAATACAAGTTTACAGACAGTAAATCTAGTCAGAGTAAAGTCAAATGTTTTGCTTTCTTCTCATTTCAGAAGCTACGATCACTAAAAACTGGCATATTTGTACACTTAAAATTCTTATTTTTAATCAATTTCATATCACATAACCAGTCCAAATGTTGTGAATAAATATACTTAATGGCACATAAATCATATCATCAGATACCATCATCAGATTAATTTCCCAAAACATTCGGCTTAGCAATTGTCAGATGTTATCAGATGTTTTTTTTCCTTTTGTCAGTCTTCTTAAAGCATATTCTAAACTACTTTGCAAAAACCAAAAAGTGGGTCACAAGGTCATTAATATAATGCTTCCACAGTTCAACTAGGATGCTGTTTAAACTGTCATCAAGGTTGTAGCAGGATTTAGCAAACATGGCTCGCAAAAATTATGCTTTATGTTTGGCTCCATAGTACAGATTTGTGTGGAAATATTTTTAAAATACTTATTCACAAAAACATCCATGTCAAATTGGCCCAAATCTCCCACCTTCTTCAGTTTTGCACGAGAAAAACGAAAAAGCGAAAGTACATCCTGCTACAGTGTATCTGGTTTTCGCAACGTGGCTCAGGACCAAGACAAAAAGGCCACTGGTTTGGAGCGGGTCCAACTTAACCTTAAGGGTACACTATGTAACTTTTTGGTTGGGTGTCTGTCATCTGCTTGTTTCTATGGAAATGTCATTGCTCTACCTGTAATGTTCCACAGTATGATATTAAACAGTGTTTCTTTACATTTATTCAACTACAGGTGGTTTTATAGCTCAAAAATACTTAGAAAAACAGGCATTCTGAGCGGGGTTGCCTCTCCACAGATCTGAACTTGGTCTGGTTTGTTCTCCATGAAGATAGAAAGGTTTAATGCCATACTGTGAAACTTAGACTTAGACAAACTTTATTGATCCACAAGGGAAACTGTTTTTGGGTACGGTAGCTCACTCATCAAATATTATACATAACAGAGGGTAAAAAGGAAAGAAAGGAAAAGAAGTAGATGGAAATGAGGAAAAAAAATATAGTTGGAATAGCAACCAAAGAGCAACAGACCAGTGTCAGATGAGATATAATTATATACATAAAAATAATGATAATAAATATATATGTACAAATCAGATTTAAACAGAAAAGTAGCAGTCAAATATAAAAATACAATATCAAGTAAGATGTACAATACCAATAGGGAGTATTGTTATACTATCTATTGCACAAGGATGAGTTGTTGTACAGTTGTATGGAGTATGGTATGAATGTAGTTCTGTATCTCTCACAGTTTGAAGAAACATTCTAGAAACGTTCTTGACAAAGCTCCATGGAGAAAAGGATTTGATGGACCCTCCACCAGAAAAGTTACACAATGCACCTTTAAGTCAAAGAAAAATGCTGCTTCTCTGCCCCGAGGAGTCTCGGTGGCTCCCTTGAGACGGACAGACACAAACTGGCAACTCGTCACTGCAGAACAAGTTGAATCTGAAACTGTAGGCTCTAGGCGATAGTTCACTCATGTGGAGTAATGGATATATGTGCAGACTTCCAACAAAGGGCTACTGTACACAGGAGATTCAGAGCCCCTCAAGAGGTCTGGCATAGGCATGTTTGAGTTGGTGCTATACTTCCCCTCTGGCGTGATGCCGGCACACTTTGAAGGTTTTCACAGCTCTGAGTGGACTCGGGCAGTTCTCGGGGTGAGTCATCATGTAGCGTGGATCTTCCCTTATAGTTTATTTAATGTGACAATTTAATCCCATTCTATATGACACAATAAAAAGTCCAAAATATGAGACGTGCTCAACAGATCAATATAATGTCAAGAGAAAGTGACAAAAATGTTGTATGTAATCTTATACAGTCTTTGCAATTTTAGAGTGGTTGATTTTATTTAAAAGAGGTACTATTTGTATGCATTTCCCTTGTGAGTCAATAAAGTTTGTCTAAGTCAATGTAAATTCTGTGATGACGAGTTGTATCCATGGTAACATTACTGTTTTCCTTGGAATGTTCCACAGTATAACATTGATGTTTTCATAGCTAAAAATATCTCAGGATTCACACATCTGCTTGGTAACTTGGACTGGTGGCTGGTCGCACGGTTGTTGCCAAGGAGATAGAAGTTTAATGCCATACTGTGGAAAATTCCAGGCAAAGCAATAATATTTTCATGAAGACAAGCTGGTGGGTGATCACAAACACGAGAAAAGTTGGATAGCGCACCTTTAGGAAAACTGTATATGTTATGGAGTTACTTTCTCACATTTTACTCAATGACATTACAAGATGTCAACATTAAAGCTTGTAAAAGATCTCCAAGCATTCTTCCAACTGTCTTCAAATAGTGTATGGCATTAGCTTAACTGTAGTTAAACTGGTCATCTTGAGTCATATATTTAAAAAAGATACACTTTACACACTTTACTTTTAAAAGAATATCCCTTTGTATATGTGATGGCGAGGGCAATTATTAATGTATAAGTCTGCTTAAACCTTTGAGTTATCTTTTTAGTGTGCCTCTGAGGGACTCTTTTAACTCTAGCCCACCATAAAGGTCAGTGCTTCAACATCTGCTGCTCCCTCTGAACCTGTCTTTTCATGAAGGCGACTCAGGGAAGAGGAGAGGACCCTAGGGAGGACATGCATGCGCGCGCACACTTACCCACCTTCCACTCTCCACACCATTCACCTCTGTATCCGCAGCAGCTCAAACCACGCGTGCACTCCCCTCAAAGGATACAACACGTATTTGTGGCGCAGAGAATGGCTCAACAGTATCATTACACCAGAGTGGAGATGCCCGGATTTGGCTCAAAGACAACACTGAAGGTGGGGGGGGGGCTGTGGTAGGATGACCAGGCTGGAGCTAAATGAAATCCCGCCCTCCCAGGGAACACTGAAGGCAGAGTGGTGTTGAAATAAGTGATTCATGCTTTTATCATCCCAGGTGAACAGAGGTGCTCTTTCAGCTATTACACTACAGGTTTCTGGCAGCGGCAGGCAGAGTATGAAAGCAACACTGTCTTTTCCCTAAGCATTTTGTTTTATTTTGCCTTCAACAACAACATGGTAAAAGAGGCCCTGAAATTAAATGTATTAAATGTAGCATGAGGAAGGCTGAGATTTGTGGGATGTCAGAAATGCACATGGTGGAATAATCCATGCTTTGATTGCTGAAGTGCTCCAAGTACATTATAGGCCATCTATCACTTATAATAAACAGGCAGTGTTTGTAATGAAAACAGCAGGCTAATACATGCTTTATGAAGCATAGGAATTAGGGATGCAAATTATCGGTTAATTCATTAACTGATAGTTGATTGACCTTATCGGTCGATTAACGATTAACTGATAAGCGGCGTTTTTCACCTGAATTTGAGTGTTTCAATAGGGTCTTTAAGAATATAAGCTATAGTAACATAACACTGAGTCATAAATATATCATAGTATTATTATATTGTATATTCCTCAATTAATTATTCCTTAGTAACCTGGACTGGACCTGGACTGGACCGGGACTGGACCTGGACTAGACCTGGACTAGACCAGGATTAAACCATCGTGTGCCGCTGCTGGTTTCGCCGCGCCGCAGGCCAGCCACGCGGGGCTCGGGTCTCGGGCTGCGGCGAAACCAGCAGCGGCACGCATTCCGGGTTAGATCTCGCCTCGCGGTACACCCGGGGCTGCTGAGCAGTGCCGTTGGCGCCTGCGGTCGGCTGTGAGTCGATCTTAGCGCAGCGCGGTTGCCTTGTTTCATGACCACGCGGGTGCGCGGTTAGCGGTTAATTACAATTAATGCATTTTGATCGACCAACGTCTTAATCGACAATTAACCGTTAATCGATTAATTGTTGACATCCCTAATAGGAATATTGTAAAAACAGAGATCATTTACCAGTAGTCACATAAAACTATAATAACAAATGACTATATTAATATTGCATCAAATAAACAAGTGTTTAAGGTGCCACAAAATACAGACAAAATACGCAAATGTCCAAATTATGAATTAGGGTAAAACCTGTACAGTATCAGAGTAAACACAAGCTGGTCTAATCAAAAGGCACTGCTATGACCATTTATCCAGTCATAATCCCATTAGCAGTAGTGTTTGCAGCCCCTCCCTGTGCAAAGCCAGAAGCATTCAAAGCAGTGGTCAGCCTGCGATGCCTTGAACCGTTACAGTGAATGACCTACCCTCAGCTAATAAAGACCTCCTTATGGCACTTAATTTTCTGTTAAACCTCACCAGCCCAAGCCAACACACAAGCACAAACTCCACTCAAACAGTTAAACACACATGAATCTGCAGATATCATCTGGACAGGTGGCCAGCCACCCAGACCTGACCCGGCTGCCCTCTGCCTCCCCCTTGCTCCCCCTCAACTGAAATCAGTTCAGGTCTGCTGGAAAGCCCCAAATGAAAATGCAAACATCCCCTCCCCAAACAACACACACACCTCCAGCAAATGTCTGTTACGCACAGAGATGTCTGTTAGGATTATAGCCCAGCAAAACTCTGTCCAACCTACAGCCTGTCTAGGACACTGTGAGGACTAATATACAGGAGAAATCTGGTAAATCACATTTATAACCAAAACAAACGTAATAACGCAGTAAATTCATCTGCTCTCATAGGAGGTGCAGCATAAACGAATGAATGAACAACAGATAGCCTCAGAACATACATTTCGAGTGAGCAGACTCCGAGATTTTATTTCATTTTTTAGAACAAATAAAGAAAGAAAATAAGGGAGTTCATCACTGGGTCATGTTGACTAGAAGGATTTGATAAATTTGCATAGCTGATACAGCAGCGCCGCAAACCCTTTAATCACTAATCTGTCCTTAGATGCACTCCACATCTTCCTAAAGATTTCTATTGCTTTTGAGCGCTATTTAACATTACTGATCAGCCACACAGTCCGACGATACAGGCACTTAGGAAGGACTTGATAATACACTAAATTACAGTGCTCCAATTCAACGCTCCAAGAATCTCGGCGAGCACGTTGTGTGCATAGGGAAGTGCTTCGTGGTGTCAATATTTCATAAACAGTGGTAAAAGAACGCCATGATCACAAAGATACAACGTGTTTCAATCCCATTCCGCTAGCTGGGCTCCATTATCGGACAGCTAGCGGTGTTTGGTCACAGTAGTAAACGTGCAGCCTATGCGCAGAGCACGCTTCGAAAACAAATGCAGGACTCCGTACAAAAGGGGCGCTCCTTGTGTTAGAGCAGAGGAAAATGTAGAGACTGAAAACCCCGCTCTGGGAACATGCTTCAAGTACTGGAGTGTGTAGCACGCTGATCACGCTGCTAGCTTGAGCTCGCTGTTGTCTCGGGAAAGACCACCGAGGGTGAAGTATCGCTTAGCAGGGCTAGCTCACAAAACACTGCAGCAAGTCAGCTCGGGTAAGAAACTGGGCAAAGGAAAACACTCACACGCGATCACACTGAAACAAAGAAACTACTTATAGCTGCTCAAGTGAGGGGTGCACGTGAAAAAACATACCCGGGTATAACTTAGTCAATAAAACAAAGACATTTTTATAATAACAAGTTCTAATTTGTTGAACTCCGATCCCCAGCTCCAACCCCGAATCTCAGACTCACCCTGTCACAACAGGCGCCATCTTCCACAAACTCTCACCAAAACTCCAATACTCGCGATATCCTTTCTCTCCCACAGTCCAACAATCCGCCGAGACAACACAAGCAGACTGAGGTGCAGGGACGAGGAGACGGAGAGAAAGGGGTGGGTGAGGAAGATGAGAAAAGGGGAGGCGGCGGGCGGGCAGCAGCCACACGGAGAGAGAGTGAGCGAAAAGGGCAGACGCCACAACAACAGGCGTGGGAAACTTCCGAGATCACGCGAGATCTGGAAAACTCTCACAATAGGCAAGCACTGGGGGGAGCATCCTGTATCGCGAGAATATGTTACACTGGAGTAGTTGTTTATCTTGAGGGGCTGAAATACTATTCCCACGTGTTTACCGGGTAATAAATTAGTCCACCAATTGGTTTAAAAATAAGCACACGCGGGTTTCGTTTTCCCAGGCTTATAGTAGGCTGTATGGGGATAGGTCTTATGTCTGTGTAGCTTTGGAACACAGGGTATGTGCTATAACATAATACCAGCTACTCTATCAAAATATTTTATTTTCCACACTCTTGGCAAATATGTAAACAACAATCAGAAAAGCTTCAAGGTCACACTGCATTACAGTGAAAATTAGTGGAGGATTTCTGTAGTTTATGTACACCAAATTGACATTTCCCATGGGTAACATTGGAGTTCCTGTTTAGAAAGTGGAAACAATGGTGTGAACACATGTGAATGGACCATACAGGGCAGATTAGAGCATTGCCATCACAGTGAGGAATCCCATGACTTACCCAAACTTTAGCCCAAGCACAAGGAACGCTCTTATTTGGACCCTTTTAGGATTTATCTTTAGTTTGCGTGTATTTCCCAAACTTTATCTGTTACATTCCCACAGTAAACTTGCAGGGTGAGTTTTGTTAATTGGGCGGGGTGGGAAAGCCATAGCCTACACTTGTATGCACATTCTCCTGACTTGGCTTACCTTAATTTGAATACGTTTAGGTATCTTTGTTCACATCACAACTCACTTTAACTTCAAAGAAAGCTGCTTTTTCAGTCCTGTAAAAGACTGGAAGAGTAAATCAAGAACTGATTGAATCTGTATATTCAATCTGAATTATATGGTAGACATATAAAGTCATATACAATAAAAAAAAATCAAATGTATAAATTGTTAAATTTTTCAAGTTAAAAAAAGTACCAAATAGTGGCTGAGAGTTTCTGCAGCACAAAGCCAAATGAAGACATTAAATCTGGGACCTTAGCCTGCCCTCAAATATTTTTTCTTTCCTTCTGCTCTTTTATACTTAACCGGCCTCTTCTATTAAAGAAGGCATATTGTGCTTTTGTCTGCTACACTCAACAAAAATATAAACGCAACACTTTTGTTTTTGCTCCCATTTTTCATGAGATGGACTTAAAGATCTAAAATTCATTCCAGATACACAATATAACCATTTCTCTCAAACATTGTTCACAAATCTAAATGTGTGATAGTGAGCACTTCTGCTTTGCTGAGATCATCCATCCCACCTCACAGGTGTGCCACATCAAGATGCTGATCTGACATCATGATTAGTGCACAGGTGTGCCTTAGACTGCCCACAATAAAAGGCCATTCTGAAATGTGCAGTTTTGTCTCACAGCAAAATGCCACAGATGTCACAAGCATTGAGGGAGTGTGCAATTGGCATGCTGACAGCAGGAATGTCAAGCAGATCTGTTGCTCGTGAATTGAATGTTCATTTCTCCACCATAAGCTGTCTCCAAAGGCGTTTCAGAGAATATGGCAGTACATCCAACCGTCCTCACAACCGCAGACCACACAGCCCAGGTGTAACCACACCAGCCCAGGACCTCAGCAGGTTCACCTCCAAGATCGTCTGAGACCAGCCACTCGGACAGCTGGTGAAACAATTGGTTTGCATAACCAAACAATTTCTGCACAAACTGTTAGAAACCGTCTCAGGGAAGCTCAACTGCATGCTCATTGTCCTCATCGGGGTCTTAACCTGACTCCAGATCGTCGCCGTAACAGACTTGAGTGTGCAAATGCTCACATTCGATGGCGTCTGGCACGTTGGAGAGGTGTTCTCTTCACGGATGAATCTCGGTTTACATTGTTCAGGGCAGATGGCAGACAGCGTGTGTGGCGTCGTGTGGGTGAGCGCTTTGCTGATGTCAATGTTGTGGATCGAGTGGCCCATGGTGGTGGTGGGGTTATGGTATGGGCAGGCATCTGTAATGGACGAAGAACACAAGTGCATTTTATTGATGGCATTTTGAATGCACAGAGATACCGTGATGAGATCCTGATGAGATCCATTGTTGTGCCATACATCCATGAACATCACCTCATGTTTCAGCAAGATAATGCACGGCCCCATGTTGCAAGTATCTGTACACAATTCTTGGAAGCTGAAAATGTCCCAGTTCTTGCATGGCCAGCATACTCACCAGACATGTCACCCATTGAGCATGTTTGGTATGTGCTTGACCGGCGTATACGACAGCGTGTACCAGCTCCCACTAATATCCAGCAACTTCGCACAGCCATTGAAGAGGAGTGGACCAACATTCCACAGGCCACAATTGACAATCTGATAAACTCTATGCGAAGAAGATGTGTTGCACTGCATGAGGCAAATGGTGGTCACACCAGATACTGACTGGTTCTGAGTCCCCAGACCCCCAATAAAGCAAAGAAAATGCACATTTCAGGGTGGCCTTTTATTGTGGGCAGTCTAAGGCACATCTGTGCACTAATCATGATGTCAGATCAGCATCTTGATGTGGCACACCTGTGAGGTGGGATGGATTATCTCAGCAAAGCAGAAGTGCTCACTATCACACATTTAGACAGATTTGTGAACAATGTTTGAGAGAAATGGTAATATTGTGTATCTGGAATGAATTTTAGATCTTTAAGTCCATCTCATGAAAAATGGGAGCAAAAACAAAAGTGTTGCGTTTATATTTTTGTTGAGTGTATATATTTATAATCTATGACACCAGTGGATCATCATGTACTTTGGATAATTTTGCAACATTGATCTAAATCAGGGGTGTCAAACATGCGGCCCGGGGGCCAGATCCGGCCCTCCAAGACCTTTAATCTGGCCCTCGGCTTATTTTCTATTAAAATATTGTAATTATATTTTAATTTTCTACACCTCTTTTCTGTGCAGTCTGGCCCCTCCCACCAGAGCAGCACAAATGAAGACTCGCCTCTTTCCAAACGCTCTTAAAGGACCATTGTTTTGACTGTTGACTGACACCCTCATCAGCAAAATGTCAAAAATGAGAAAAGTGGACGCCGAGTGCAGGATTTTCCAAGAAAAATTGACTAATTCCTATTTGTTCACGGAGGTGAATGGGAAACCTGTATGTTTGTGTTGAAATGGCATTTTTCTTAAAGTTTCAGGTTGTTAATATATATGCAAAATATATAATATTTTGTAAAAGAAAGAGTTCATCAAATAAAAAAGACTTCTATAATAGATTTGCATTTCTCTGCACAAATATTTGAACTTATTGCTATTTTTGGGGTATATTTGCCATGAGTTTTCTGATCCGGCCCCTTTGGGACCAAAGTCGGTTGGATACGGCCCCCGGACCAAAATGAGTTTGACACCCCTGATCTAAACCAATTCTGCTGATTTTCGGGTTGGAAAATTGCATTGCCAGTTCCCTCGTGCCCCTTTTATGATCTGTAATATTTTCCAAAAATCCACCAAATTTTAGTTCTCTTTAAAAATTACTCCTTCAAGCTTAAGCTTTGCATTCTGCTATATATGTTAATGCTGTGTACTGTGCATACATTACATTATAGATGGTATGCAGTATGTATAGATATACACATGCATTCATATGCAAGTACAAACCCACATACTCAATGTGCACTGGTCGATTTGTCCAAAATTTCTGTTGTAATAATATGTATAATTTATAAAAGTAACATAAACCCTGACATCCTTTTAGTTAGTTTAGTTTTGACTGTTGGTTCATATGCTTTCCATACTTCTTTGTTCTACTTTTTTGTTACTAACCCAACATAGCCCCTGCACTCCCCCTAACACCCGCTGTCTCATTAAGGCCAAAAACCATTTCTTTTATTAGAGACTCCAGTCAATTCAAGTAATCATGACTAAGCCATAAGCCCCAGGTTTATAAATCCATTCACTTGACTACTTAAGCTTGCTGCTCACAAAGAAAGCGGCAGATTGCAAAAAAGAAAGATTGTCGTCCCAACTGCAACCAATATACCACAGTTTTGGTTATCTATATATATTTGGCCTACATATGAAAAGTCTGCACCAAATTTCACTGCACAAAGCAAGATAAAACTCATTATAAGATACTAGAAATAACTTCTTTTTTTTTCTACTCGAAAATGAGAACAAAGACAAAAGCTGACCAATTAAAGAACTGCAGTTTCCTGATTAGTGCTTAACTTGAAGTCATTTGATACAGAAAGGGGGGGTGGGCTTCCTGAATGTGACAAGAAGTGACTATACAGACAGTGATGGAAGGTTCAGAGACATACTGGGTTAAAAGCCAGACACACACAAGACCTGAATGATCGGAAACTAGAATTTGACACATTGCTGAACTCTGTCAAACTTCACGAGACAATAAAGACTGATTTACACTAGATAGTTTTACATACTAGTGTTTGTTAGGCAAGGCAAGCTTATTTATATAGCACAATTCAAAGTGCTTTACAGAAAAAGAAAGACATTAAAATCACAATACAAACAAATCAAAACATAAATACAAAGTTAAAGGGGCATTGTGTAACTTGTTTGTTTGAATTGTTTCACAATGTTGCATTAAACTTATCCATGTACCATTCATTCTGTTATGGGTGTTTTTATTGCTCAAAGAACACACCTATAGCTCAGAAAATATCTTCATGGGCCATTTAATTACTAAGTCAGTCCACACACAAAATACATTTCTGAAATGTTTTAGTGTGCATTCATAATGCACAGCTAGTTCTTCTGCATGCTTTGCTATGATCATTTATTTATATCTTTGTTTAAACTGTTTCATATGTTTCATATGAAATGTTTCTTGGTTGTACAGACTCTGGCTGATTGAGATCAGAGTCAGAGAGAAAGATTTTTTTTAGATGAAGTCCCCCTGTATTATGCAAAATTGACTCTTGTGAGCTTTAAGCCATGTTAAAGTGTTGTTACCTCTTCAAAAACATACCCAGAGCTGTGTTTTGTTTCATTCATGCATGAGTGTCCTTTATTATGAGTCTGTCTACATCTCCAAAACTCAAAATGCCCTGTTCCACCTTGGAACAGGGCATTCAAAATGCCCTGTTCCTAAGCAGTAGTTTTAACAGCGACCTTTGCCTTTTATTTACTAGAAACTGGCAATTCCAGGACTGTAAGTATGTAAATGATTCTGTTAAAACAGATCAGAAAATAATGTAATATGGGCCCTTTAAATTGCTTATGACTTTCCTTTTCAATAAAAATATGAGATGATATTTTTCAAGTAATGCTGCCTGAACGATTTGCCATTTGTGACCACTATAGGAACATTGTGTAATATTTGTGTAACAGAGATGTCACTGCTTCATCTGGAATTTGTCACAGTATGGTATGAAAGCTTTCTGTTTTCATGGAAACCAAACCAGACCAAGTTACAGGTCAGATCTGTGTAGAAGCAATCCCACTCACAGTCAGAATACCTCTAGGCAAATTTGAGCTCTAAAACCATCTGTAATTGAATACATTTGAGGTAGAGCTGTTTAATGTCACACTGTGGAACATTCACAATGACATATCCATAGAAACAAGCAGTTACAAAAAAGTTACACAGTACACCTTTAAAATAGACATTTTCGTTCAGCCCTATTTGTTATTCATTCCACCCTTGCAATATTAGCATCCGCCTCCACTGAATAGAATTGTCTAACATCAGTCAGAGCCAAGGAAAGTGGGCGTCCTGGAGCATCCTGGCCTCATGTCCAGCTGTCCGCGCTCCAGGGAAATCCCACAGGGCAGCGCAGGTCAGAGTCTCTGATGAATGGAGTCTAAAAGACCACCATCAAAAGAGCTCTCCTCTCTCAGCAGCACTTCCCCTTTTTGTATCACGAGATCATCACAGACGGTCACAGAGACAGGCCCTTGCGTTTGGAGACTGTCAGGGGAAACCGTTTTGCAAGGTTTTTGAACGAATCAGAAGCAAGAAGGATGAGACGCTTCCCCTCTTTCCTCCAGCTCTGAAGTTCACGGTGAGTTCAAGCTGCCAAGAGAATGTGCGTGTGTGTGTGGTTTATGTGTATTTGTATGTGGGTGTGATAATGAATTTATTTATTTAGTTAGTTTATTTATGAGACAGGGACAGTGCACAACATACATTATCCTTAACAGGAGAGATGCATTGTGCCAGGTTGTAGCTAGAGCTAATGGTGCATTTTTTTTTAGGTTTGATGGAGGAAACCTGAGTGCCCGGAGGAAACCCACCCAGACAAGGGGAAAACATGAAAACTCCATACAGAACGGCCCAGGCGACTCTGGTGATTGAACCCAGCCACTGTGATAGCCACTCAGCCACTGTGCCGTGTGTCTGTGTCTATGTGTCTGTATGTGTCTGCGTATGCGTGTGCGTGTCGGCATGTGCATGTCTGTGTGTGTGTTTGTGTGTGTGTGTGTGTGTGTGTTGAAGAGAGAGCAGACACGCTATACCAGCTCTCAGTCAGCCCGCATTAGACATCAGAAAATAAGTAACAAGATATGACTGACTTACATTCTGCAGAGAGGTGAAGAAATGGTACGTAAAATAATACATTATTTATACTGTGTGTAACCTGTTTGACAAGTCACATGTTTCTGGAAAAAGTACATCAGACTGGGACTAGCTCTTTAAAGGTGCACTGTGTAACATTTATAGTGGAGAGTCTGCCAGCTGCTTGTCTCAATTAACATGCTATTGTTTTGACAAGAGTATTCCACAATATCGATTAAATCTATGACGAGGGAGACAAGCAGTTTACAGCACTACGCTACATTACAGAGAGTCGCCCCATTCATAAAAGGAATTATTGTATTTTTGAGCAATAGAAAGACCCATAATTAATAAATGCTAGACGGATTTGTTTAATCTCATACCATGGAACATTTCAGGCAAAACAATAGGTAAGTAGCAGACCCTCCACTAGAAAAGTTGCATAGTGCACCTTTAATATTTTAAATCAGTTACCCTAATGTAACATTCAGCCAGCGTCTCTCAGTGTGGAGGAGCAGTCTCTCTTCCAAGCTGTCTTAAACCAAGGACTTATCTGGGGCCTATCATTGAGCAGCTGAGCATTTTTTCCTTTTCCTTCATTATATTTTGATATATAATTATAATATGCTATTGTGAAATATCAGATAATTTACTCCACATGCTGCATTTTGTTAGTACTAGTAACAGATTGAGATATGAGCCTTCAAAAAATGGAATAACCATATAATGTAATATAGTTATCATATGAAACAACAACCTTGGAAAGGTCAGAAAATAGCACGTCTCCACCAATAATGACTCTGCAACTACGCACTTCCAAAATGGTTCAAGGGAGAATTGAATACTGCATCCATTTTCATAAGCTCCAAATGTTGAAACTGCGTTGCAACATCACCAGGCTGATTTGGCTGTGTTTCCTGTCACCATATTTCAAAATAAACGTTGCCTCAGGATATTGTAGATTGATTAAAAAAACAGGTCGGATCATGAAATATGACAGAGGCTTTCTGCTGCGTGAAGTAAAGAATATGAACACGGCTGGATGCCTTTGTATATGCCAACAAAACACTGGGAAAAGCATGTCACTCCAGGCCACAGGGAATTTTCTTTCTTTCTTTCTTTTACACAAACAGTAAACATATAAAATTTTGTATATAAAGATTTAGAAGTAGAAAATTCTGCCTAAATAGTAGAGTTCAGGAGGGACTCACTATAAAGTTCAATGCCATCTCAAACCTGTGACAAAGAATGCTTTACTTACAGATGTAAGAAACCAATGAGATAGTTCCGGAAAGTAGTTAGCTAGGTAGCTCCTCCCTACAGCAAGATATAAGCAAGTGTCTTACCAGTATTCTTATTAGAGCTGACGAAGCCTCTCGGATGAGCGGCGAAACGTTTTCAACCAAACAAACCTTGTCCAGTTGACAAATTGAACTTCTCCTGTTATCATGGATTCTACCTGGACGACTGAGGGACTTTTCACGCTTACAGATGTACTGCGTAACTTTTTGGTTGGGGGGGTCATTCCCCTGCTTGTTTCTATGGATATGTCACTGGTCTGCTGGGAATGTTCCACATTATGACATTAAATAGCTGTACCTTACATTTTTTCAATTACAGCTCAAAAACACCTTGAAAAACAGGCATTTTGATGGTGTGTGGGGTTGCCTCTCCAGAGATCTGGTCTGTAACTTGGTTTGGTCTCTGTGAAGATAGAAAGGTTTAATGCCAGACAAAAGCAATAACATCTCCATGTATATATATACACACACACATATATCAACACATGGGCATATATATATATATATATATATATATATATATATATATATATATATATATATATATATATATATATATGTCCACGTGTTGAAGTTCCCCAATAGAACAACGGAGTCCCCAGTCCAGTTATCTGTACTGTCCAGTACCCCTCCCATAGATGCCAGGAAGGCGACCCCCGACCCGAAGGTCCCCTCAAGGAGTTGGGTTCAAGAGCTCAAGCTGTGCGTGGAGGTGAGGCAGACTATATCTAGTTAGTAACACTCAACCTCCCGCACGAGCTTGGGCTCCTTCCCTCCCAGTGAGGTGACACTCCATATGCGCAGAGCTAGTCTCCATGTCCGGAGATCCGGTTGTTGAGGCCCCTGCCTTTGACTGCTGCCCAGATCTTTCTGCACCCTCCCGGCCTCTTATGGATCCTCCTGCAGATGGTGCGCCCATGGGGGGATGATCCCACGTCCCTGCTTCGGGCTGTGGCAGCGTGAGATTAACAGGCGGATTGGTGCAGCGTTGGCAGTGATATGGTTGCTCTATCGGACCGTTGTGGTGAAAAAGGAGCTGAGCTGAAAGGCAAAGCTCTCGATTTACCGGTCAGTCTACATTCCCTCACCAATGGTCATGAGCTTTGGGTAATGACCGAAAGGACAAGATCGTGGATACCAGCGGCAGAAATGAGCTTCCTCTGCAGAGTCGCTAGGCCCTTCTTTAGAGATAGGGTGAGGAGCTCAGTCACACGGGAGGAGCTCGGTGTAGAGCCACTGCTCCTCCACGTCGAGAGGAGCCAGCTGAGGTGGCTCGGGCATCCTTTCCAGATGCGTCCTGGATGCCTGGGAGAAGACCCAGGACACGCTGGGACTATGTCTCAGCTGGCCTGGGAAAGCCTTGGGGTCCCCCCGGAGGAGCTGGAAGAAATGTCCGAGCTGAAGGAAGTCTAGGAGTCCCTGCTTAGACTGTTGCCTCTGTGACCTGGCCCCGGAGATAAGTGGAAGACAATGTATATGTAGTAACAAATTATATTATTTTTGCCCAAAATTTCAGTCTTTGCCAATCTTTCGCAATCTATGACTAACCCCCTATAGACATAAACAAACTTTTTTCATTTTGCTCAAGCTTTGACTTTCCCAAAATGAATCAACATTGCTCAAGAGTCAAATTTTCAAATGCATAAGACAGTACATGCAGTCTGAATAAGACATTTTTAAAAAGCAATTTACAACCATGCATGATTTTGGAAAACAAATGGAAAAAACAGAGGTCACTTCTCCAAATTGAAAGGTTTTGGGAATAGACTTTTTATGTTTTGTTAGGATGTGGTTGAAACCTTTACCCCTTAAATGGTCTATTGCATCTATAAACTTTGCTTTTGTAGAAAAATGATCCATCTGAAAATAAAAATTCTTTCGAGACTAATCAGAAAAGTTGAAGTATGTCATAACAATCGAAGCTTCCAACAAAAGTAAAGTTATCCACTTTGCTAAAAACCCATGGGATATTTACATCCAGCAAAATAACCAGAGTTTGCCTTGGCTCATTGCCTCTGTCAAGCAGCTGATAGTGTCACTATAGAGAGAACAATTATATCTTTTTACCAAGACAATTTCAAACTTACAACAAAAAGATCACTCCATGCGTTTATAACAAAAGAAACATGGTAAAAAGTACAGCTATGTTTTTCTGCAGTATTTGCACTTCTGAGCTTGTAAATCACACGCACAGTTGGCAGTTGGCTGTTTGGAGCTGACCTTCTCACACACAAACATGAATAGGAAACATGTGTTGAGACAGTTTGCTCAAGTATATTTTTCGCACATCTTTACTTACTAATTTATGGTATAATGCTTCCTTTCACACATGTTTAACACATGAAATCTGCTTATTTAGAGTGAGATCTTCTCTCAAATAGATAACATTCTGTTCTATCTTGTGATATCATTGATAATACAGGAAGTGTGTTTTTAAACTCCATACTTTTTTATTTATTCTTTTATTTAATAAGGACAGTGCATATTGATGAACATCTACAAAATTGCAGTGTAAATATGCCAGATCATAGCAAAAATGCTAATTTCCATCTGTAGTCCCTAGGCAGGTGACACCACAGCAAAAACAACAAAAACAATGACAAGTGACAATAGCAACATATGCTAAAAGTGTCCACAAGTCTGGTTTTCCTTTAGCCACTGTTTCAAGTGTGATTTGAAAGTGTCCAGTGTTGGAGTCTCTCTTATTGATAATGGGAGAGAGTTCCTGAACTTAGTGCCTCTGAATGAGAGCACACTTTGTCTGAACATAGTGTGTCTGTGTGGGATCTCACAGTTCCCCTGGGCCGTGGCCCTAGTTCCCATCCCACTGACAGTCTTTGTTTTAATAAAATCCTGTAACGGAGGGGGGGCAAGCCCATGCAAAACGTTGTATACAAAACATCCATATTTGAAATGAACAAAATTATTAAAATTAAGCAAGTTGTATTATCTAAAATAGTGCAGTGGTGAACTGAGAATGGTTTTGTATCTAATATTTTTACAGCTTTTTTAAAAAAGTGATTCAACTGGTTTGAGTGTTGTGCCAGCAGCAAGTGACCATGTGGTTATGCAATACTCTATATGAGACATGGAGTGGAAAAACATTTGTGCTACATATAGAGTCATAAAGGATCTTACAGGTTTACTAGAATCATTTGTATAATTTCAGATCTGGACTTGCCAATCTCTTACTAATCTCTACTGAACTAAAGGTAAAAGGTAGCTACTACAGCATGACATCACAAGGTGGAACAAAGCATTTTAAGCTTTGGAGATGTAGACAGACTACACAACTCCAGGTATGTTTTTGAGGAGGTAATAACATTCTAATATGACTAAAAGCTCACAAGAGAGAACTACGCAAAATATGACGGCATAGTGGCTGAGTGGCTAGCACCTCACAGCAAGAAGGTTCCAAGTTCGATCCCTGGGTTGCCTGGGCCTTTCTGTGTGGAGATTGCATGTTCTTCCAGTGTCTGGGTGGGTTTCCTCTGGGCACTGCAGTTTCTCCATACGTAAAAAAAAAAATTTCAGCTGAGTTCCTGACCAAGCCTATGCCTGAAATGTTCCACAGTAACCAGTTCTGCCTTCCATTTATTTAATTACATTTGGTTTTATGAGACAAGCATTTGGTGGGCCCTCCACCAGAAAAGTTACACAGTGCACCTTTAATGCAGGTATTCTCAATCCTGTAAATAAATAGATATTCAAACTTTTCTTCCCAGTAGGAATACTAGAAAATTGGATAATTGCATAAAGAGCTGAAAGGCGAAGCTCTCAATTTACCGGTCAATCTATGTTCCTACCCTCACCTATGGTCATGAGCTCTGGGTAATGACCGAAAGGACAAGATCGCGGATACAAGTGGCCGAAATGATTTTCCTCCGCAGAGTGGCTGGGCGCACCCTTAGAGATAGGGTGAGGAGCTCAGTCACACGGGAGGAGCTCGGAGTAGAGCCACTGCTCCTCCATGTCGAGAGGAGCCAGCTGAGGTGGCTCAGGTATCTGTTCCGGATGCCTCCTGGACGCCTCCCTTGGGAGGTGTTCCGGGCATGTCCCACCGGGAGGAGGCCCCGGGGAAGACCCAGGACACGCTGGAGGGACTATGTCTCCTGGCTGGCCTGGGAACGCCTTGGGGTCCCCCCGGAGGAGCTGGAGGAAGTGTCCGGGGTGAAGGAGGTCTGGGCATCTCTGTTTAGACTGTTGCCCCGCAACCCGGCCCCGGATAAGTGGAAGTAAATGGATGGATGGATGCATAAAGATAAGTTATTATGGAAAGGCACGGGTTCGGTCAACTAAAATTTCAAATAACATAAGAGAACAAAACAGACATGAAGTATCTTACTTAAACTCAAAACTCAAAGTCTTATAAGCTGAGCATTTTGCAGTTTCCTGGTTGAAAGGTACAGATAAAAGTGATTTAGAGTGGACTGTAGCCAACAGACTGCAAAGGAAGAGCTCCTGTGATAAGACGTAGAGAGTTGATCTGGTATTGGCAGACACAGCAACCATTCAATCAGTGGAGAGGGGAAGAGGTGAGGTCATGGACAGGGAAGGTTACATAAGTATAATTAGGGTCAAACTCAAAATACTTGCTTATCTCTGTATGATCTATCTCTATTCATACTTTACAGCTTATGTCCTCATCTTATGTGTGATGCTAACTGTAGGTACTACATGGTCTGTAGTGCTGTTACTCAAGTTACACTTTCATTTGAGCTTTGTTTTAACACAGTCTCTACATAGGGTTTAATATAATGTTAGTCCATTTACAACTATAACAGCTTCAGCTCTTCTGGGAAGGCTGTCCACAAGGTTTAGGAGTGTGTTTATGGGAATTTTTGACCACTCTTCCAGAAAAGCATTTGTGAGGTTACACACTGATGTTGGACGAGAAGGCCTGGCTCTCAGTTGACGCCCTAATTCATCCCAAAGGTGTTCTGTCAGGTTGAGGTCAGGACTCTGTGCAGGCCAGTCAAGTTCATCCACATCAAACTCTCTCATCCATGTCTTTATGGATCTTGTTTTGTTCACTGGTGCACAGTCATGTTGAAGAGGAAGTGGCCATTTCAAACTGTTCCCACAAAGTTGGGAGCAACCCCACACCATAATCCCCCCTTCACCAAACTTTACACTTGGCACAATGCAGTCAGACAAGTACAGTTCTCCTGGCAACTGCCAGATGGAGAAGCACAATTCATCACTCCAGAGAACACGTCTTCACTGCTCTAGAGTCCAGTGGCGGCATGCTTTACACTACTGCAGCTGATGCTTTGCATTGCACTTGGTGATGTATGGCTTGGATGCAGCTGCTCGGCTGTGGAAACCTATTCCATGAAGCTCTCTACGCACTGTTCTTGAGCTAATCTGAAGGCCACATGAAGTTTGAAGGTGTGTAGTGTTTGACTCTGCAGAAAGTTGGCAACCTCTACACACTATGCGCCTCAGCATCAGCTGACCCCGTCCCGTCAGTTTACGTGGCTTACCACTTCGTGGTTGAGTTGCTGTCTTTCCCAATCACTTCTACTTTGTTATAATACCACTGACAGTTTTGGAATAGGAGGGAGGAAATTTCACGACTGGACTTGTTGCACAGGTGGCATGCTATCACAGTACCATGCTGGAATTCACTGAGCTCCTGAGAGTGACCCATTCTTTCACAAATGTTTACAGAAACAGTCTGCACAGGTCTAGGCGCTTGATTTTATTCACCTGTGGACATGGAAGTCATTGGAACACCTGATTTCCATTATGTGGATGGGTGAGTGAATACTTTTGGCAATATAGTGTAGAACTGACTTAGTTCTAACTACAACACTGCTAAACAAGGCCCTCTCAAACTATATCACAGTCAACAGTTTTTCATTTAGTCATTTTTGTTGCCTTTTTTGTCAAAAATCAAACTCCTAAACAGGACCATGAATGCTTGTATTGATCACAGGCTCCTGAATATATGCAGTTTAAATCCAATTTGTATTTTTTCTTGAGTTTCAGAAATGGTCTTGGCAGTGTTTGCTACTGTGTACATTGTGACACTATGGTAACTGCTGAACATTCTCTCATAAACATACATATAGAACCCTCCTAGCGTGATGTCACTGCAAAGTATCAATGGAGAGACTAGGCCAATTTACAAGCCCAACCGGCTGGTTAGCTCAGCTGGTAAGTCACCGACTTTCCCCGGACCTGAGTTCAAACCCCCCCCAGCAATGAGCAAGCCAGTGTGGGTCCTTGAGCAAGACCCTTCATGCTCCTGAAAAAAGGATGGGTCAAATGCAGAAGTCAAATTTCTCCCGTGTGTCACTGTGTATCATTGTGTGTGAGACCAAATAACGGCTTAATCTTAATCTTAAATCAGGTCTGTGGAGAGGCGACCCTGCTCACAGTAACACAGCAACAACAGTAAACAATTACATCTCCATGGAGACAAGCAGGGATAGAGGAAAAGTAATGCACCTTAAATAAATTGTTACTGGCATGAATCCCACAGCAAACATTGCATAAGGCAAAACAATTACATTGATTTAATCTTGATTTAAATGTGTAAAAGAATTTGTAAAATGTAGGCCTACAACACATTACCCCTGTTTTAGCTTCCCTTCACTGGCTGCCTGTGTGTTTTAGAATTGATTTTAAGATTTTACTGATCATTTTAAAGATCGTTTAGGTCTTGCTCCAAGTTACATTTCAGAAATTTTAACCCCTTAAGCTAATGTTAGTGACAAAGGTTTATAATCATATCACATGGAGTAGTCGTTGAGGCAAATTTGTGAACATAGGGAAAAGCATGTAGTGCACTGGAGGAAGTGGGGGCAGGCCAGGCAGCGGGGGGCATTAGAGAGCGCAGGTGCCTTAATTGTCCCTGTATAAAGCCCCGGCGAGTGGGCTAACCTGTGAATGAGTGTGCTTCTAAAGAGAGGCCTGAACAAATGAAGGGGTGAAGGGAGTGGGTGAGCAGAGAGAGCCTGGGGAGGCTGGAGGAGGTGGAGGTGGAGGGGGTTTAAGACATAAATGACGTGATTAAAACTAAAAGACATGTTAAAACCCTAAATGAGTGCTATTGTTTTGTGTGTTTTGTGTGTAATGTGTGTAATGTTCACAGTACAGAATTCAACTTATTCCTTGCATTTATTCAATATCAGACATTTTTTATTGGTAAAAAAAAAAAAACTTTCTGTGAAGCTAGCCGCCCCGTGACAAATAAGAATTGGAGACGCTGGCTCCAATTGACTTTACATTGACAAATTGCCATCCCTCGCTCTGTAACTGCTGCTGTGAGCCTTGTCATTTTGGTTGGAAAATGTTCATATGAACCTGTCCTACATGACTGTAGTATTTTTATTTCACTATTTTGTCCGTAAATCAATTTGTATTCCTAATCGCTTCAACTCTCTTAGTCCACTTCTTCATACAGTCTGTGGGAGCAATACAGAAGAATATGTGTCCTGATGTTTCTTTAGAGGAGTCATTCAGTGCTGAACAAGCCAGACAAAGACCCCAACTCTGCAAGCATCTGATTGGTCAAAGCTCTGGTATAGTTTCTGAAGAGTACACAAATTAATGATCAACACTACTCAAACAGTGTGTATACCTGCAAGAGACACAGGTTATAGAAACAACTACATAAAAGAATTTAGGACTGTTGAAAAGTAAGCCATGTCATAGTTCAGATGCAAATGTGGAACAAAGACATATCAGCAGACAGTTATATAAAGAAAAGAGATGGTACAGGGAAACAGAGTAGAGCATTTATTCATCTTTTGAGTACAATTAAACAAACCCCTGTAAATTTTCTTTTGCCTGATTGCAGGTGTCCACTGTTTTGCATGTAAAGGTAAGAATGAGGGTCAGGCCAAGTGTGTGGGCTGATGTAAGGCAGATTCAAATGCCCTATCTGAAGTGTATGAGATGCAAAGATGAAGCAGAAAAAAGAAAGAAAGGTGGCTAGGACTGAGAGAAGGACTGGGGTGAGAGAGGAGAGGAGGAGGGGTCCTTTTTCGCCTCAGTCAGACAATGTGACATGGCACACGCTATTAATTCTGGCTCAGAGGAGAGAGGCTTGCCTGGCCATCTGCTCAGGGTCAGGGGCATCCACTGGGGTCGGCGTCACATCTACCCCTCTCAAGACCCCCCAATGCCCCACCCCTCTCCTCTCTCTCTCTGACCCAATCCTACCCACATCCACCCCTCCCGCCCTGACTGTCCTCCGCCTGGCAGACACCCGGCCAGCCCTGCGTGCATTTCCATAAGACAATTGCTGTCCGACTTGGTGCCTTGTCTTGAGGGCGGGGCTTAACAATGGCCTGTCACATGAAAAGGGTCCTGCGGTGAACGGTGCATATACATTACAAAAGGGGCCACACCACACTCTGGCCCCCGGTGCACGGACCTCACCAACCCACGGTTGGATTTGAGCTTGGCGTTGATTTGTTTTGTTTGCATCAGCGGCCACCCGACAAGCCCCACCCCCTCCTTCCTCTTCTTAACCCCTCTCCAGAGTGACACACACGCTCGTGCACGTGGCAGGATGGGGTTATGGAGGGCGTTAGGATTTGAGGCATATATATACATATATATGCCTCATGCTACTACTCCATGCATATACATCATATACAACTTCAATCTCTCAAGATTATTGAATGAATTGTAGTCGCCCAAGAGTTGAAGAGAAGGGGAATATAATGCTGGAATTCTAACGCAGGAGAAGTTTATTCACCATTTTAACAGGACCCAGACATGAACCTTCAAGACACTGTGATAGTGTTGTCCATTCCAGTCTAGTACAGTTCAGTCTGGCTATGCATCTGTTGTAGGGCGTATTATACCTCTGATGATGAGGCTAAGATAAAGATTGAGCTGCCTGGCAGTGAGAGCACACAGAAATGGAATTTCATAAAAAGTGTATTTTACTGTTTCATTAGTGAAATTTGGTGAGGATATTTGAAACTATACATTGCACAGATATGTGACACCTTATTTAAAGGTCCTATATTACACAAAATGTATTCTTTTGAGCTTTAGGCCATGCTAGAATGTTGTTACTCCATCAAAGACATACCTGGATTTGTGTTTTGTTTCATTCACGCATCTTTAAGAAATCCTGCATTATTACTCTGTCTGCATCTTCAAAGCTCAAAATGCTCTGTTCCACCTTGTGATGTCATGAAGCAGTCATTTTCATGTTAAGAGCTACCATTTATGTTTAGTTCAGTAGAGGTTGGAGATTTCAGGGCTAAAATCATCCATATGATTATAGTGTATGAAGGTGTATGAAGTGTATGAAGTGAAGGTGTATGGAGTTTAAAAACACAGTGGAGTATTACCACATGAAATCATAAGGTGGAACACAGTATTTTCTGCTTGCTTGTGTGTTAAACATGTGTGAATGAAACAAAACATAACTCCAGGTATGTTTTTGATGAGAAAACAACATTATGGTATAACTGAAGCACTGTAAGCAACTGAAGAACTAGTGAAATGCGTGACTGAGGTATCACTTTTAGGAATTTGTGAATGCAATTTCCTGCTTAAGGCATGCAAAGTGGCAGACACATACTTCCTCTTATCAACCATTCTCAGAAAACCATAGCTGACTCGGCTACAAGGTTTTGGGTTCACTAAGAAGTTCTTAAAGAAGTTAGGGATTAAGACCGCAGCATCAGCACATGACTAATTATCATCTTTAACCCTCTGACATTCATCATTTTGTAATTTTTAAGTTTATTTTGTCTAACCATGCTACCTTTTGATATCCAACACTCATTTATTTTACCCTGAACAAATGCAGACATAAAAGAGCATCCTTTGACCTCCTTGGTACTTATGTGCGTATAGACCATGCCTGTAGATGTGGTGAGGATTTCTGGTCCCTCCTGTACCAACCCCTAGAACTAAATCCCTTAATCTGCTCTGGGACATGTCTGGAGGGCAAAACAAACAAATAGGACCCCAGCCCCACTTAAACTCCCCTTGTGCGCTGGTCAAATCCACATACACACTGGCACACCTCCCTACAAGGCCCCCCATCTGTGAACATGACATCATTGGGAGGATAGGCGGACGTGAACCCTCTCAAGGTTAATGAAGTGGGCCTGTGACCGCCGGGGCTGGAGATTCAAATGATGACAGCGGCCATGTTGGGAAGGGAGGGGGGGTAAGGGAAGGTGTGTCCAACTCCTTATTTTCTTGGGATTGTTTTATTTTAACCATTACAAATAAAATGTGATTTATGTATGTATTATTTAATATTGTCAGAAGTATTCAAACCAGGCAGCTCCATGAAGTAGGCTATCTTGTTTTAATGGCATAAAATCACATACATTTTCCACAGACCTACAGGCTACAAACAGAATACTTTGTTATATATTTTTTAATCACACTGAGGCAAAATCACTGACAGTCTCCATTGAAAGAAGAAGAAAAAAAATTAAAAATATTTCCAGTCAACTGATAATAACCAACATTTTGAATTTAAATTTGTTTTTGCTAATCAGTAACATTGAAGACAAATGTGGTTGTAGGGGTCAGAACATCCTCGTAAATGTGTGTCAGGTGGTCTGAAAAGGTTATAAAAGTGGACGTCTTTGTTTATGGGTGGAGAGGTCAGAGGTCAATGGCATGGTCTGAAAGGTCAAAAGGTCGATGCGAAGTGCTGCATTTGGCTCCAGGTGCTATAACAGTTTATGGTGATGAGAGAGCCATATTTTAATAATGAACATGTTACAATTCAAATAAATGGAATTTAATAAAAATGTTAATAAGCCCCATGTTATAAAAGCTATTACTATTAGCCTTGGAGGAGTCTTTTTCACAACCTTTAACCTTCATTCTAACCCTTCAATTAGCCTGATTGTGAATTAAAAAAAATAAAAAAATAAAAATTACATAGTAGTATAGGTCTTTGATACAAAAATTTGGCTAACTTTGAAAATAACTATTGGGTATTAAATGATCCCTTATGTGAATAGTATTCTAATCCCATATCCTATATTACAAAAAACTGACTCTTATGAGCTTTTAGCCATGTTATAACGTTTGAGTTGTTTTGTTTCATTCTCACGTGTTTATATAATCCTTTATTATTAGTCTTTCAAGCTCAAAACGCTCTGATCCACCTTGTGATGCCATCAAGTGGCAGTTTTCAAGTTAACAGCTACCTTTTACCTTTAGTTCAGTAGCAATGTGAAATTCCAGGGCTGAAATCACTCAAATGATTCTAGTGAAGTTGTATGAAGTTTAAAAACTATTATTATTATTATTACTATTATTGCATGGCATCACAACGTGGAAGTGAATGTTTTCTGTTTGAGAAAAACACTTAAAAACAGTGATTATGTGTTAAATATGTGTGAGTGAAACAACTCCACACAACTTAAAGGTCTCATGACATGGTACTTCTTGATGCTTTTATATGGCTCCTTAATGGTTCCCTAATACTGTAAATGAATCCTTCTTCAAAATCAACACTCAGTGCATGAGAAACAGAGATAAGATGAGAAAGAGTCATAAATATCTCTCTCAAACTCTTTATTCTGGGCATTGTTGCTTGAATGCAAATGAGGAGAAAAGAGCTGGCCAATAGTAGAGGGTGGGGGCGTGGCCAAACTCTCCGCTCAGAGCTCTGAGCCCACAGCTGATCCATTTCCTTGTTTTTGCACGGGGGAGAGGTTTGAAGTGTTCTATTGAAAAATAAACACATTTCCACAGAAAATAAAATTAAACCACTGCTGTTCAAAGGTCCAGAGGCTCAGATAAAGGACTTCCGAGCCTAGAAACACTCGGACGTGCCTCCAGGCAAATAAAAAAACGCATTTCGCATTGCCCAGCGCATTCGCAGTCCAAACTCTCTGGGCGTGATTTACAGAGACGCTGAGTACAGACAGACGGGGGTGGAACTGCATTTGCATTTCTTTTTTCAATCTGACGTCAATAAGGTGCCTTGTTCAAACTCGCCCGTTTGAGCTCCGATTTTTTTTAACGCAGAAAAGGATTGCAAATGCTCAGTTTAGACATTTCACATCTTTTAACCATGGGGGGGCTAAACGGGGTAGAGGAGCTCACATTAACGTTCAAAAACCTCAGAAAGTGAAAATTTCATGCCATGGGACCTTTAAAGTATGTTTTTGATGAGGAAACAACATTATAACAGAGATCAGAAAATAGTCTAATATGGGCCCACGAAAAGACTACAAATAACAAGTTAGCAATATGGAACCTTGGAATCGTGACCTTAAGTCCCCTTTCTGAATTCACCACACAAACTTCTTTCAGACAAGCTACAAACTGATATAAAGTTAACCCAAATATTATTTTGTTCGTCTTCCTTTCCTTACTTTTATGATTACACTTGTGTTTATATTCATCTGGTCTCCCTAGCCATTTCCTACTCTAAAACCCCCCTTACTACCGTCATATAAACGCCATCTTTTCCTGTCTTCTTCATGGTTTACCTCTGCCTCATCCTGACTCACCAGCACCAGAGATGAGCCAGACCCTGACGTCACCCCTTTTTGTTCCGAATCGGGGTGATCTCATGTACCATAACCACAGAGGAGCTGTCGTCCAAGTGTCAGGAGCAGAATGGTCAAACCTATAAGGACCACATCTGCAGGAGAGATACGGGAGCAGTGGATGTTTTGTTACTTAAATAAACATTGCAGAACTTTTGTGGTGGAGGGTTCACTACCTACTTGTCTCCATGGTGATGTTATTGCGGCTTTAAACATACCCATCTAACATTTAGTCATAATGGGTGTGCCTATTGCTCAAAAATACCGTAATTCTTTCTGTGCATAGGTGCAACTTTCCACAGATCTGAACTGTAATGTAGAGTAGAGCTGTAACCTGCTTGTCTCCCTCATGATAGATAGGTTTAATCTATACTGTGGAACATTCTAGATAAAGCAACAATGTTTCCATGGAGGCAAACAGGTGGTGGACCCTCCAATAGAAATGTTACACAAAAAAGTAAAAGTATTAAAATACCCATTTAAAAATTTACTTCAAGATTAAAAAGTAAAAGTATCTCACGCAAGTATTAATTTGTTAAAATGTAGCGATATATATTCAAAAATTATACATATTTTGGATAACAGTGGCAATCTTGATCAATTTCTTAGTTTTTCTTATGAATTTTGTTTATTTATTTTTGTCTGCTCAAGGCTGAATCTTAAAATCATATAAAAAACACTTTTACAGAACAGATACCTGCTCTCAAATGTAGTGAAGTAAAAGTAAAAAGTATCCACTTTTTACTTTTCAAATACAAGGAAGTTATTAAGGGGACATAAAGAAGGGCTTAGAGAGTAGAACCACTAAAATGTAAACAAGTGAACTCTTCATTTGTGTGTGTGGCGGAGGTTCAGAGCAGCGCGTATGAGAGAGTGGAGCTTAGTTGACTGTAACATGGAAAGTGTGACACGATTGTGCAAGATGTGCCAGAGCACTGATAAAAAACATGCTGTTCTGTTGTCGGCTTCCAGACGCTAAAAGACTTATGCTAGCATGTAGGCTAAGAAGAAGAAGAAGAAGAAGAAGAAGAAGAAGAAGAAGAAGAAGAAGAAGAAGAAGAAGAAGAAGAAGAAGAAGAAGAAGAAGAAGACATCCTTTATTCATCCCCATAGGGAAATAATTTTTCTGCGTTTGGCCCATCCTTTCAGGGTATAATAAGTATAATCAGTGATGGGAAGAACACTTTGAAAAATGTATTTAGTTACAGAATATTGATTACCTCAATTAAAATGTATTCTGATACGTGGTCCAATCAGAGTACTTCATTCTGAGTACTTTCACTCAAAGTTGCATTTACTTACATTGTGTAAAAACGCAGCGTAGGATTAAAGGTACATTGCAGGCCTGGACTGGTAATTGGGCAGACCGGGCATTTTCCCGGTGGGCCGACAGTCCTAGGGGCCGATGCCCTTCTTTTTTTTTTTTTTTTGTACTTAGAGACCGGCCCACAATTTAGGACTGAACCAGGATTGAACCAGGACTAAACCAGGACTAATCAGGTCTAAATCAGGACTAAATCAGGTCTGAACCAGGACTAAACCAGGACTAAATCAGGATTGAACCAGGACTAAACCAGGACTAATTACATCTAAATCAGGACTAAATCAGGTCTGAACCAGGACTAAACCAGGACTAAATCAGGATTGAACCAGGACTAAACCAGGACTAATCAGGTCTAAATCAGGACTAAATCAGGTCTGAACCAGGACTAAACCAGGACTAAATCAGGATTGAACCAGGACTAAACCAGGACTAATTACATCTAAATCAGGACTAAATCAGGTCTGAACCAGGACTAAACCAGGACTAAATCAGGACTGAACCAGGACTAAACCAGGACTAATCAGGTCTAAATCAGGACTAAATCAGGTCTGAATCAGGACTAAACCAGGACTAATTATGAGGGGCCGGTCTAAGCCAAAAATGCCAGGGCCATTTTTTTGTCCCAGTCCAGACCTGGTACATTGTATAACATTTCTAGTAGAGGCTCCATCAAATGCTATTCTCCACTATTCTCCATGTTATTGCTTTGGTGGAATATTTCAGTGTATGGTATTAAGCCTATCTTCATGGAGATCAAACTAGACCAAGTTACAGCTCAGGCCTACATGTAAAGTAGAGTTGTTTGTCATGCTGTGGAATATTCCAGGCAGAACAATGACATATCCATAGAAACAGCAGGTGGACCTTCAACCCAAAAGTTACATAATGCACCTGTAAAAACAACTTTATGTTTGTTTCACCTTCTCTTATGTATTTTCTATCACTAATTATAGAAGGAAAACACATACACATGCTATAAGAGCAATATGTTTTTCCTATTCCTTTTTTCCTATTTTTCTCACAAATTTTGTGCAATTTGAAAATCCTGTGATCAAATACCGTTATGTATTCCTTTGACTTAATGAAAGTAACTGTATTCTGAATACACTGCAAAAAGTAATGTATAGGCAAGTTAAAATGACTTAAATTAAGAACATTTGACTTTATTTGAGCAGATTCAACTTGACAAGTGAAATGATCTACCAATGGAATAAATGTGTTTTTCTTAATTCGAACAACATTATATTTTGTTTCTTATTTTAAGTGCAAAGAGTTGTGTTTTTCTTATTTTACGTGTAGCAAGATGTGTTTTCATATTTTAACTACAAATGTCTTGGTAGATAATGTTACTTGTCCAGTGAAATTGATTCAAATCATAATGAAACTTTCTTAATATAAGTACCCTTAAACTGGCTAGATTTTAGTTTTTGCTGTGTACCACCAAATTAAAAAGTAACTGTACTGGAATCAGTGACTCCGAATTAGTATTCAGAGTACGTATTTTTGGTACATGTATTCTGTTACTTCCCAACACTGTATACAATGTAGTCTTGAAAGCTTTTATTATGATGGAGCAATGCTTTCCTAAACAAAACCTATGGATTATTATTTGGATAGAAGAGCATTTATCCATACAGTGGGAGTCAGAGGAAGTGGGCCTCAATGTAAATGGACAGACCAAGGTTGGAAAACGGCAAATGACAGTTTTGTCTTGTTATACCATATATTACAGGTCCTGTAGTAAACATAATTGTCTCACATGAGGTTTAAATCATGTTAAAACCATACCTGGAGTTTTTTGGTTCATCCACACATGTTTGAATAATCCTGCATTATTAGTCTGTCTACATCTCCAAAGCTCAAAATGCTCTGTTCCCTTTTATGCTGTCATGAAGTAGTTTTCAAGTTAACAGCTACCTTTTACTTTTCAGGGTTGAAATCATCCAAATGATTCTAGTCAAGGCGTAAAACAAATGTGATGTGTTTGGGAGAAGATGCAGAATTTTGTGTATTACAAATGGGTGAATGAAACACAACTCCAGGTTTTGAGGAAACAATTCTCTTCTGAAATCATTAGCATCGCGAGCTTCATTTGAGTGGCGCTGAACACTAAGGATGACGTCACACTCACTTAGTCCACTTTTTATACAGGCTGTGGCTTAATCCCTTTTTCTAGTGTGTGCTTTTTTTTAATCATATCTTTCTCCATGTCCATGATTCATTTCTGTTTCATTTGTGTTAGAAAGTTTTATGTTGGAAACCTTTAGCAGATACAAAATCAAAAAATACCATTCCATAGAGCCTATAGAAATAGAGAGAGAGAGGGCTTCTGTGGTCTGCTTTGTGTTTCCTCAAGTCTTATCGGTTTGCTAGAGCAGTACTAGCCCACATCTGTGTGTCTGCGTGTGTGAGAGAGAGACAGAGAGAGGAAGAGGAGAGAGAGGGAGAGAGAGAGAAAGAAAGAAAGAAAGAGAGCAGAGAGAGAGAGGGTCAGACTGGGCAGTGATCCAGCCTCTTCAGAGCTGTAGTTTCACCACAGGAGGCCGCGGTCGGCACTCTGCCAATCACGGTGCTACACACATATACACATATATACACGAATGGAGATTCTCAGTGCCAGAGGCGAAGGACCAGTGTAGTGGAGGCCCGGGGGTGGGTTTGACCACTCACTAACCCCCACCAACGCAGCATGGACAGGGCAGGAGAGGGATGGAGGAACGGAACTGTAGGGGACCTGGATGATAAGGCGGGATGGGAGAAAAACACTGATAGTGCAAGGGGTGCCATGGAGAGTGAAAAATAGTGGAAAACAAACAGGAGCTAGCAAGAGACAGAGTAGTTAAAAAAAAAACTGTCTGATATGAAAGTCCTTGTTTTGTTTTTTTTAAGTACACCATGTAACCTTTTGGTTGAGGGTCCGTCACCTGCTTGTTTGGATATGTCATTGAATGCTCCACAGTATGACATTAAACAAGTCTACTTTAAATTTATTCAATTACAGATAGTTTTATAGCTCCTAGAAATACAGGCATTCTGACTGTGAGCGGGGTTGCCTAGAGCTCGATCTTCAACTCATTTGGTCTCCATGAAGATAGAAAGGTTTAATGACATACTGTGAAACATTCCAGACAAAGCCATACCATCTTCTCAAAGCCCGTCAGATCTCAGAAGCTCAGCAGGGCTGGGCCTGGTTAGCACTCACATGGGAGACCGCTGGGAACATCAGGTGCCACAGGGGGGCAACTGTCGTCGTGTCACTTCACCCACATTACCTAGTATGAAAGTGGTGTGTGGGTGAGTAATGGTGGTGGTCATAAGAGCCGGTGGCGCAGATTGGCATCCTCCCTTCCGTTAGTCTGTCCCAGGGCAGCTGTGGCACAATAGCAGCTTACCACCACCAGGTATGGAGTGAATGAATAATGCTCTGTAAAGTATCTTTGAGTGTCCAGAAAAGCGCTATATAAAACTGATGCATTATTATTAAAGCAATAACATGTCCATGGAGAAAATAATTTGACAAACCCACCACCAGAAAAGTTACACAATGTACCTTTAATGTAAGATATGAGTGTAGCATGGATAGAATTAGTATAGCCCAGGGTAATAGGGTAAATGAATGCGATTGGAGTACATACACAGTATAAATTAAAATAAAATCAAGAATTGATCCTAACACATGGGAAGCACAAGGCACAAGTGTAATTTACATGCAAGCTCCAAGAAAATGAATGGCCCCAGGAAAGATTCATATCTGAACTTAACTAAATAGAAAGCTGTCTCTTATATACAAGATCGAGAAAGAGAAAGCTGGCGGTGTTATAAGTGTAAACAGGGGTGTAGTACAAAATTCTGGGCTCTGGGTACAAATCACCTTGGAGGGCTCATATTACATGTTCTCTATCTTACAGATTTTGTGAAGGGCCCCTTCCTGCTCTGGGCTCTGGGTAAACAGTACCTTTTAATCCCTCCTGTTCAATGCCCCTGATTGTAAAGTAAGGACAAAAAATATTGTCTGAACATGACATTCTCAAAATAAGTTATTTTACTCTAAGCAAAATTGACATTAAAAAACTGAAATGTGAACTGTGATGTTGTTGAAGATGCCCAATGCCAAAGCAAAACTGCAATATTTAGATGCATGAGAAACCACATGGACTTTTATACTTGTTTTGTCCTATATAAAGGTCCTATTTTACACAAAAATGACTCTTGTGAGCTTTAAGGCATGTTAGAATGTTGTGAACACCTCAAAACATACCTGGAGTTGTGTTTATTTCATTCACATTATTATCTGTCTACATCTCCAAAACTCAAAATGCTCTGTTCCACCTTGTGATGTCATGTAGTGGTGCAGTTTTCAATTTAACACCTAACTTTTAATTCAGTAGGGACTGGCAATACCAGAGCTGAAATGATCCAAAATGACTCTAGAGAAGTGGAGCATTTCCTGTATGACCACATGAGAGAGGAACTCAACTTAAATATGCACGATTTGTGTGTTAAATGTGTGAATGAAACAAAACACAACTAAAGGTATGTTTGTGATGAGGAAACAACATTATAACAGATCAGAAAATAGCGTAATATGGGCTCTTTAATAATTCCAGTCTATAATGTCTAAACAAAGTGCCTGTTGTAATGAAAGACAGTAAGACCATTCATTTCAGCAAGTGTTTTCTGAGCAAGGACATGGAGCCAATTAGCAGCCTGTATCTGCATTGGGCTGAATCAGCAGTGTCTGTAGCAGGTGGGAGAGGTCCAGCAGATGCACAGGGAGGAAAACGTGTTGGAAAAGAGGAACTGTGTGTTTTTCATAAAGGAAAGAACCTGACAGACAGAGACAAGAGGCTGAGTGGAAAAAGGATAAGAGGTGTTACAAAAGACACAGACGACGGGTACATTTGGGGCACGTCTCACTTCTCTTTCCTCGCTTCCTTCTCCTTGATTCCTGTCAATCAAATGCACCATATTAAGTGGTGTCCCAAAGCTCTGAGGAGACAAAGGAAGAAAACCATGGAGGGCACATGCAGGAGGCAGAAGTGAGATGAAATAATCAAACTGCATTTATCTGAAGAGTTTATATTTTTACAACAACTTAAATAGAGGGACAACAGCAAAGGAAGTTTATTGTTTAATAAAATATATATATGTTAAAGTATATTTATCTGAAAATAAAAATGATCTGACTTTGATTTAAAATTCCTAGAATAATAATACAAAATAAACCTCAATATAGTCCTCATTATTGAGTAACTTTGGTTAGATCCAGCACCTGAGGAAAGGTTGTCCCATTCACCATCAGCTCTTCTCTCCTCTCCTCTGCTCATCTTCTCCCCTCCTCTGCCATCCTCCTCTTCTCTCTCCTCTGCTCCTCACTCCTCCTCTGTGGCTGGGACTTCCTTACCCATTTCCTGCAGAACTAAGGAGAGGAATCAAGAAGAAAGAAGCGAAGAAAGAGAAATGCGATGCAGCCATAGACACTGAGTCCATTTGGATCCATTCAAAACAAGAGAGTGTTCAAAGACAAACGCGGAAGATGTGATTCCCAGGTGTTAATAGCGTGAGCTTCTCTATTCACAACTCATTATCACCTACAAATTGCAGATGAATTTTAATTTCCTAGTTTTCTCAAATCCTCAACGTGGGACATTAAATGAATCATTGAACATTAATTTGCATGTCCAACTGCTGAAAAAATGTTGCTATTTAAAATTTAAAAACAGTGCAGCTCTTCATTGGTGAATGTGTCAGATTGTACTTTTGGGGGGTGATTGGAACATTTGGATTCATTTTATTCACTGTGTTTAATAATTAGTTAAAGGGGCCATCTTACACTGTTTTCTGATCTATGTTATAATGTAGTTTCCTCTTCAAAAACATGCCTGGAGTTGTGTTTTGTTTCATTCACACATTTAACACCCAAATCCTGCATAATTATTTAGGCTGAGTTCTTCTCTCAAACTGAAAACACTTTGTTCTACCTTGTGATGTCATGGTAATACAGGAAGTGCTCTACTGTGTTTTTAAACTCCATACACATTCACTAGAATCATTTGGATAGTTTCCCTAGAGGGTTGTCAAAAGTATCGAAAACATAGTTTGCACCAGCATTTATGGAACCTACCTGGATGATGATAATATAAAAAAGCACTACAATTTAATGTTGAAAATCCCATTCTATTGCCTTAAAAGTTTTTTGTTTTTTTTTATCATCGTGGTATCGGAATTAGTATTGAGTATCGAGTCTATTCCTTAGTATCAAAATATAGTGTTAAATTTTAGCCTGGGTTTCTCAAAGGTGAGGAAAATTGTTATAAAATATAGCAACTTGTAATAAATCATAAAATAATCATATTCCCCAGGTTCTGAATGAATTTGCACAAACTGTCAAAAGACTCAAATAAAACAAACACTCAATTCAACATCTGGAAACCCATCTTTATACAATACACAAGCGGTGAACTCAACAATATAAATGTAAAGAGGAAAACAGCAGTGAAAAATTGTAACTTAAGGTGAACCGACCCTCCAACAAGGTCACTCCAGTCTCCCTTCAGACCTCCTTGTGTCAAACCCCTCTTTTGTTGGCGTGTTGTCTTGACTCCAGTGCAGAGGGGAGGACAGGCATTCTCCGAGAAAGCGAGGAAGAGAGAATGAAAGAGAGCGAGTGAGTGAGCGGGCACAGAAAGAGAGGCCTTGTGTGCAGTTGCCAAAGTGGTGTACGGTTTCCAGCAGCCTTGTTTTCCTGACTTTGCCATTCTGTAAGCCTTCTATCCACTTCCCCTTGTTGCACACATACACAGAAGCACACAACAGCTCTCGCATCTCAAATCTCATTACATATCGCAAAAGATAGGAGCTCTTGGAAAAACTAGCCCCAGCCGTCCCCTCCGGCAATTCCCAAAGAACGTCTCCAGTTGCTGCACCACGTTCCTCAACACTGGCCCATTGGTTTACTTAGGCAGAGGCTCGTCCAGCTACCTAATCTGTGTTATTGGAACTGGGCTCATATCGGTCCCCTTCCATCTAAATATTATTGGAGGCAGAGACAATAAAGGGGGCAGTAAATATAGGGGAGGCACAGCAAGACACTTCCTAGTTGAGGTTTTGGGGCAGATGTGTTAATGTCTGCTTTTCTCTTGTGTTCTCTTGTGTTGAGTTTTGCTATAATGGAGTCCAACTCAAATAAATCTTCATATTTCCATTTGTAAATGCAGTAGAGTTTTTTATTTCTTTAACTGGTGATAATTGAAATTACAGGGAGCAATGCAAGATGCAAGAAGTAGGTAAGTGAAGAAACTAATAGGCAGTGGTGGATGAAGTACTCATTTGTGTTACTTAATTACAGATACAAAATACTGCTCAAAATCACATGAAAAAATCTACTTAACTAAACTATTGAATATGTTTAAAAATGTAAGAGTAATGTAAGAGATTTTTGTTGAACAATAAAAGCATCAACTGTAGTGATTTTGACAAAGAATTTATCTGATTTTCTAACTGTTTTTGTGTATTTGGTTTGCTCAAAGTTGGGATGTTTAATCAAATTAAATGTGCTAAAAATTAGTCCCAGCCATTTCAGCAGGTCTCAAACCATAAAGAAAAGTACTTTTTACTTTTGAGTCCAGATCGAAAATGTGGTGAAGTAAAAAGGAGATACCTGCTCTCAGAGGTTGTGAGATGAAAGTAAAAAGTAACCACTTTAAATTGTACTTACAGATACCTACAAATTGTACTTAAGAAATGTACTTTTACTTTTGTAAAGTACTTTACATTTGTATGCATTACCTTCCACCACTGCAAATAATGCTGCCATGTGGCTCAGTGGTAGAACAGCAGTACCTCTGCAGGGGAACTCATCCCTCATTACTTTTCAGATTAACTTAAAACAACTTTCATGCAAAAATGTAGTATTGTAGTATAAAAATATTGAATAAGTATGTAGCTAAATAGTATATGTAGCTCCACTGCATATTTTACCAATGCACCTTTTCAAATCATTAATGGCAGCTGATAACGTGTCTATCTGTTCCTCAGTGGAAAAGGGGATAGGGTTACACTGTTCTTGTTTATTGGGTTATACGTACAATTATGAATACAATTACTATGATTACGGCTTTGGCAGTTATAATGAAGGCATTATTCTCAACACAATAAAGGTAATTTTACTGTAACCTGAAACGTCTGTGCATTTAGAGCAGGCAGTGAAATGCAAAAGTCATGAACTGACCTCAATAATGACTGATGTCAGCACCTTTGTACCGTCTCATGCAACTGGTTTTGCAGCTTTCTAGGTAATTCTGTTGTTTTTCTAAGAGAGGGAGTACTCAGGCGCCTCAAGTCACAAAGTCTCATAAAATGTGTTAGAGAATACGTCAGAGAATATCATATATAATTGCATATATTCAACATTTTCCAAGTTTTCTAAGTTTTTATATGACACTCTGCTCCAATAATGGGCATTATAAACAAGGTAGTAGGTCCATTTGCACATAGAAATGCACGTAATTAAGGGGCCACATTACTGTATTTTCTGATCTGTTACAATGTTGTTTCCTCACCAAAAACCTACATGAAGTTGTGTTTGGTTTCATTCACACATGTGTAGTACACAGACCTTGCATATTTAGGATACCTTTCAAACAGAAAACACTCTAATCCACCTTGTGATGTGATGGTAATACAGGAGATGCTCCACTATGTTTTTAAACTCCATACACCTCTAGAATAATTTGAATAATTTCAACCCTAGAATTGCCCATTTCTACTGAACTAAAGGTAGACTAAAGGTAGTTTTTAACATAAAAACTACCACTACATGATAACACAAGGTGAAACATAGCATTTCTTTGGAGATATTGACACATATTCAGGTTTACTCAAACATGTGTGAATGATACAAATCCAAGGCATGTTTTTGAGGAGGAAACAATATTATAACATTTGCAAGAGTCAATTTTGCATAACATATGACCTGTAAAGGAGACATACAACTGTTAAACCAACTTACTTTATAAGTGTTTTGAGCACCATTTTCAATTACTATTACAATTTATTAATTTATTTATTTTCCAGGATATAGAATAATCATGATCCACGGGTATCATTATACGCTAACAATATAACGTATAAGACATTAAGTTCATCCTCAACTGAAAATATATCAAGCGTATTGTCAATCTGTCTAAAATGACCAATTTTCAAATAGACCCACCCAACCAGTTATGCACAAGTCTAATGCCCTTCCCACATCTGTTAAATTTGTTAGCAACCAAACAAAATAATTAAGTAGCCTACCTTAGCGCATAAAAGTACCAAAGAGAACTTAATGAAACTAAAACGTTTGCAATAGCATGTTAGTGGTTCACCAGGAGCTTTAAATAGTCAGACTAGTTTGTGATTTGTATAATTACTTGCAGTGCTAGCCGTAGACTGTGGTGCGTTTTATATGCTAGCAGAGGTAGTATGACCCAGGCTGGCTTCTCTGAGCACTGGAGCGCATTAGAAATGCAGAAGCCACAAGTACAAGTTGGTTTTCCGTAGCTCTTGTCTTGGCCCCGCTGTCCGAGCCAAAACCGCGCTCCCTGATACCTCAGCCTCTGTCCAAGCGATTCATTCACCCATCCTGCCACTAAAGAAACACGCGAACACAGAGCCAACGCTACATTAAACTGCCTGTACTTTTCCAACCACATGCTTTCGTGGACAGACAAGCTAACCAAGAGTTTTATGTATAGTTTACATAAGATGCCAGACGCTAGCATGTTTTGACCAGGTGCAGAGAACTGTATCCAAAGCTACAACTTCAACACAAAGTGAAGTGGCGTTTCTGAAGGTTATTTTGATATCTTAACAACTCCATATGGTAAAATGCCGTTTAACAGGGGCGTCAGACTGGAGGGTAAAGGGTACTGTTTACCCAGGTCCCAGTGCAACCAGGGGCCCCTCACATCATCACACAATCATCTAATATGCTTCTACTATGCATTTTTCATTAGACAACAGGTAATATGGGCCCATCAAAATTATGTGTATCTATAGGGCCCAGAATTTAGTGCTTACACCCCTGCTGTCTAATACACCTTTTTCACAGCAACTCCAAGTTCCACATTTTAGACTTGCAGAACTTCCAGTTAACGGTTTTCTCTGGCAAAATGTCTGTGGAAATGCCTCACGTATTCTCTACCAGCTTAATGAATCTGCCTGCCCCATCACCAAATCTTCAACAATGTCAAGAAAGGATATAAATTCTTCCATGAAGAATTGTCCACAACTATCAAGATAAGAAAGACAAAAGCTTAAAGGCTAATGGTAATGAATAAAACATAAGTAACTTGTTAACTCAGACTGATAGTAGAATTAAAATTAAAAATCGATGTCATGATGTAGATATTAGCATAGATAGATAAATTTGTGCAGTTCGAATGCTAGAGAACTGCAGATGGTGGAGAATACACAAGACATTTCCACAGACATTTTGCCATAGAAAATCATTGACCTGAAATTTGGCAACCCTACAGAGTCTGACCATTGTGAAAAAGGTCTATAAGTGACTTCAGTGGAGCTCAACAGTGACCACCCACCCCTTGTTTCTGAAACTAAATTTCCTATTCATTTTTCTCAGAAAGATAATAAGATAAGATAAGATATGCCTTTATTAGTCCCACAGTGGGAAAATTCCAGTGTTGCAATGCACAGATCAAGAACAGCAGGAAAAAAGTAGCATGCAATAAAACAAGATAATAAATAATGGCTTAAATAATTTAAAAATAGACCTAAAAATAGACTCTCGAGTATAGCTGAATATTGTAGTACAGATAAAGTTGAATGACATGTTAACAGTGTTCATTGTACAGTCTGACAGCAGCAGGAAGGAAAGACCTGTGAAACCTCTCCTTCACACAGCGAGGGTGAATCAGTCTGTCACTGAAGCTGCTCTCCAGAGCCGACAGAGCGTCCTGCAGGGGGTGAGACTCATGGTCCAGCATAGAGGTGACCTTAGCCAGGACCCTCTTATAATAATAATAATAATACCCTCTTAATAATAATAATAGGACTCTTAATAATAATAATAGGACCCTCTTAATCATTATAATATTAAAAGTTTGAAAGCTTGTTCAGGGCTAATCAGCTTTGTAACTACTGATCATAAGACATATCATTTTTTAACATTTAGTTAAAGTTTTGCAGAATCTTGTGTTTTAAACAGCTTTTTTGGACTTCAAACAACTGTGTTTGGATTTTAGTTACCACGTAGCTGCTAAGGCTTCTTGATGTCTTTAAACTCTTGATAGTTGATTTTTTTTTTTTCAAAAGTTTATTTGCCATTATAGACACAAATTGAACTACAAAATAATGTATTTGATATTCATAAAACTGAAAAAACTCAAACTTAAATTAAATGTAAATCCTTCTATGAATAAAATATAGCCTACTACCAATCACATTTATTGACATGATGTCCCAAGTTTTACCTAGAAATTTTGTCTAGAATATATCTTATTTGATTACTGCCAGGAATACCTTGAAAAGCATGCAGTGTTATTGTGAGTTGACAAGCAAAACTATGGAACAAATCTAGTCTGGACAAAGAAAAAAAAACATCCCTGAGGCGACAACCAGGTGGTGTACTTTTCACCAGGAAAGATACGCAATGTACCTTTAGATTCTACTAATCCAAATTGATAACGATCATGTTTTAGTTCTTTGACCTCACTCTACCTTTAGACATTGGCTTCAAGTTCATTTTAGAGTTGATCTTAAGATTTTATTGTTTGTTTTTAAAGCTCTGAATGGACTGACCCCACAATAAATCTCAGATCTCATCCAAATTTCCACCTCTGAGGTCCGAGGGCCAGCTCCAGCTCATGGTGCCTAAGACGAGACTTAAAACTAGAGGGGGGCAGGGCCTTCTCTGTGGTTATCCCTAGCTCTGGAACGCTCTGCCCCCTTCCTGTGTCTTTTATTTATTTTATTTATTTGGCTTATTTATTGCTTTTTTATGATTTTTATGGTTTTGATTTTATTTGATTTTTACTGGTTTTGTTTTAGAAGTGGTATGATAAAATTTTAGCAAATTACCTTTTTTGTTGTCTCCATTTTATGATCTCTGTGCAGCACTTTGGAGACAGTTTTGTTTGTAAAATGGGCTATATAAATAAAGTGGATTTGGATTAAGAAAATGATACCATGTTTAATAACAATGACATTTTTATATTGAGTGGTTGTTTAAATATGCATTTGATTTTTTAACTTCTAACTTAAATTTAAAGGAAAAGTAACGTTTTTTTACAATCTGAGCCTTCTTTCGGCAATAAAACAAGTAGTTTTACTCATCCATAGCACTTTGGTGTCATTTGGAGCAGTTTCGTAGAAGTTATGTTGTAGCCGTATCCGTTAACGTGAGTGCTCGGGGCATTGCTTTGCGGTCTCCAAATAACACAAACTTTAGCACTTTTCAAATCACAGAAGATCGCTGTGTCAGCGTAGACTTTTAGTGGATTCCAAAACGGCCTGAAACCCGATATCCAGCTATAGTTTCATTTGATGACGTCATCACAGAGGACAGTGCGCATGTGCGAATTCCCAGCTGTCAGATCTCGGGGGTACAGTCCATAAGAAGCTTAGAAGACGAAAACATCTCCGCTTGAGAAAATGGTGCGAACATGCATTTATCCCGGTTGCGAAAACAAAATGACATCTTGGACGAAGTTGAGCTTTCACAGGCTTCCACATCAGAATCCTGATTTATTGAAAATGTGGCTACTTGCTTTGAGAATGGACCCAAACATGAAAAGGAAAGCTGTAAGATGTCTGGACCCTCGTGTTTGCCGTACTCACTTCAGTCCGGACGATTTTTTTCCAGCAAAGGAAAAGAAAGAAGGCCAGCGGTTTCAGCACACGGCTCTGAGAAGTAATGCAAAACTGATGGCTGTTCTCTGCGCTGCTCCTAAAACTCTCTGCGCTTCATTCTTTCCATATCCATTCTGTCTCCTCATCCGTATACTCAGGCACAAAACGATAGGAATGGCCATCATACTCAAATAAGTCCTCTTCAGTCTCAAAGTCCGAATCTTCAGCCATGTCGCAACAGAAAAGTAAAGTTCAGAGCGGTGTTAGCTTCTATCGGACTAGCGGTGTTTATAAACAGCTGAGTTCACGCATGCGCGCTGTCCTCTGTCATCAAATGAAACTATAGCTGGATATCGGGTTTCAGGCCGTTTTGGAATCCACTAAAAGTCTACGCTGACACAGCGATCTTCTGTGATTTGAAAAGTGCTAAAGTTTGTGTTATTTGGAGACCGCAAAGCAATGCCCCGAGCACTCACGTTAACGGATACGGCTACAACATAACTTCTACGAAACTGCTCCAAATGACACCAAAGTGCTATGGGTGAGTAAAACTACTTGTTTTATTGCCGAAAGAAGGCTCAGATTGTAAAAAAAAAAACGTTACTTTTCCTTTAACTGTCTGAAATTAATTGTATATATAGTACATGTAATTTTGAGTGATTGTTGCTGTACTTTTCCCTGTCCTGCAATTAATTGACATCAACCTGCCAACGGACTGAATATGGAAATTACCTACTTTACATATTTACATTTTAAAGGTACACTGTAACTTTTTGGTTGGAGTCCGTCACCTGCTTGTCTTTATGGATATGCCACTGCTCATGACATTAAACAGTTCTACCTTACATTTATTCAATTACAGGTGGTTTTATAGCTCCAATACACCTACAAAAACATTCCGACTGTGGGGTTACTTGTCCACAGATCTGACCGGTAACTGGGTCTAATTTAGAAGGCAGAAAGGTTTAATACCATACTGTGAAACATTCCAGACAGACAAGACAAGAATAACATCTCCATAGAGAAAAGCTCTCCACCCTCCACCAGAAAAGTTACACAATCTACTTTTAAAAATGTATTAATATATGCTGTCCATTTACAAATAAATACGAAATTTCTGCACCTAAGCCTAAACCCACAAGGACTCCACAGCACGATACAGGTCCTGGCATTACCTCACACTCACATCCTCTCTCTCGCTCCGCTTGCGAAACAAAGGGCACCCATCCAACACCAACCATCCAGGCCCGTTCTTAATGACAGGGGTGCGCTAAGTGATGCCAGCGGCCAGGACTTGAGCTCGAGGTGGCTTTCCACATTCAGGATTCTACTCCGAAACATGTGGTTTGTCCTCTCTACCCAAAATGAGAGATTGGATGAGGAAAGGCAGGGAGCAGGAGACCACAGAATAAGCTACAAGCCCGGGGGGAGAGATCTATGCTAGCTCAGGTGGGATACAATTCCTCTTTTCAAGTCAAGACTGCTTTAGCATTCAATATTAGCAACATACCCTTTGGACAGAATATGAGGATGAGGTTTGTGCTTGCAATTCAATCGTTTTTGCAAATTTGCTTCTGACATCACCAGTGCATATGGGTGCCATTTAATCCTTGCGGTTTTGGTTTTAGGGCTATACGCGAATGACATGACCAAGGTTTATTTTTGACCCTTCATTGCACGTATCGCTGAAGCGGACACATGGACGGAATAATGAAGTTCTGGGGGAAGTTGTGGAAAGAAAAATCCGTCTTTGTCTGGAGCCCAAAATGGAGTCAAACTGCGCAAAGTAAAAAATATTACATAGACCTCAGCAGTTTTAATAGTGCTATAAATGAAGGACAATACGGGGGCATTTTAGAATCAAACGTTAAAGGTCCTATATTGCTTGTGAGCTTTAAGCCAGACTCAAAAACATACCTGAAGTTGTCTGCATCTCCAAAGCTCAAAATGCTCTGTTACACCTTGTGATGTCATGACACAGTAGTTTTCAAGTTAACAGCTACCTTTTATGCAGTAGATTGGCAAATCCAGAACTGAAATTATTCTGGTGAAGGAGTATGTAGTTTAAAAACACAGTGGAGCACTTTCTGTATTACCACATGACATTGCAAGGTGGAACAGAATGTTTTCTGTTTGAGAGAAGAACTCAACCTAAATATGCTTGAATGAAACAAAACTCAACTCTGTCAGAAAAATATGGGCCCCTTTAAAACAGAGCTATCTTGTGTAACTTGTAACTTTACTAAAACATCTGATTAATAACATATGTAAACTGGCCAAAAGTGACATTTCCAACTCTTTCGCTCAACAGATTTTGGGTCATCTCAAGTGCAAATGTTGTAAATCTCCCAAGCTTTAAAGCCCACAGTATCAGTGTGGATACATCCAATTGTAATGCTTGAGGACATGTCCAAATGAAGTCAAGAATCAAGTCGTGCACTAACAAGTTTAAGATTTACGACTTTCTCAAGTTCTTAGGAAATGGTCCAAGAAAAACCACCACTTATTGAAGGCAAGTCCAAGTTTGTAAAGCTGCGTTTTCTTGGCTTCGTTATTTTAGTGGATCTTCCTCTTAAAGAAAACCAGCTGCTGCACCAAACACAGTGTCCTGACTTGAACATTCTGCATTTCAGTTGAAGTAGATGTTTTTGTTTTTGGAGGTTACATTTTTAGTCACACATGTTAGATGCATTGAAACTAAATGACTAGACTTTGTAATTATCGGTCCACTCTGGTTTGTCAAATCTGGCGTTTAGCTGAGATGGCAGACTGTAAACCTGTTATTGTTCTGGGTCAGCTCCCCGAGGAAGTCCTTAAAGGTGCACTATGTAACTTTTTGGATGGGGGCAGTCAAATACTTGTTTCTTTGGATATGTCATTGTTCTGCCTGGAATGTTCCAAAGTATGACATTCAACAGTTCTGTCTTACATTTATCAAATTTCAGGTTTTATAGCTCAAATATACTTAGAAAAACAAGCATTCTGACTGTGAGTGGGGTCATCTCTCCACAGATCTGACCTATAACACCTGTTTTTGGAAGTTACATTTTTAGTCACACATGTTAGACACATTGAAACTAAACGACTAGACTTCCAAATTTTCTGGTTTGTCAAATCTGGCGTTTGGCTCCAGGAGAGGGTGGATTGTAAACCTGTCATTGTTCTGGGTCAGGTCCCCGAGGAAGTCCTTAAAGCCCACCACACGAGGACAGGCACTTAGGATCCCTCCCTCCTCCACCTCTTTCGTCTCTTCTCGGAACGGGCCAAGCACGGAAAGCCTGTGTTCCGTCAGGGCGTCCAAAATTCCATGACTTTCCCAGAATTCCCAGCGTGAGCCAAGTAATATATTGTGTTGTCATCTATCGAGACTCTAATGAAAACCCAGAAGGAACACAGGCGAAGACCTGGGTTTTCACCTTAAAATAAGACAATATTGTAAAATTGAGGCGTAACTCATCTGTAAACATTGAATATCCTGTAATGTAGCATCTGTCAGTGCATGATTCATACAAAGTCAAGAATTCTTTTTTGAGTTTTGTTAACAGCTTACTAAAAAGGTATACATTATGAAATAAGCTTGTTTAGTTGCTTTGTCTACAGAATATCACACAAGTAAAAGTAAAGGTGTCACATGAAAAAATCTACTTAACTAAAAGTATTAAATTCCTGGTTAAAAATGTACTTAAAGAACAGAAAGTAAAATTTTAAGTAAAAAAGATTTTGAAGTCTTATATGAAGCTTCAAATGTAGTGATTTTAATAAAGATTTATGCTTGAAGTGATTTTATTTGTGTACATGTATTTTGTTTGCTCAAACTACAAATACGTCAAAAAATAAACTCACAGCCTTTTCAGGAGGTCCCTAACTATAATGAAAAGTACTTTTATTTTTCAGTCCTGTTAAAAAATGTAGTGGAGTAGAAAGTACATATACCTGCTCCCAAATGTAGTGAAGTAAAAGTAAAAAGTACACATATCTGTATACATTATACTGCATATAAGGGGTAAAAACAATTATCTATATTTGTCAATTTAAACAGGGGTAATAAAATAGGGGAGGAATATTTGCAGGCTTTCTACTACTATAAGAACCTCCACCTCCAAAGAAGTCCGCACATGTCACATTAATTAGATTCAATTGAATTAATGATAATATGAAACATCATGCAGTTTTGGTTTTGAGCTGCTGTGTTAAGATTGAACTGTTTTTGACATCTTCCATTAGCCTGAAATGGAGTGGAGCACCGAGCCAGGAAATTTAAATAACCACGCAACGGACATGCTTAAAAAGGCTTTGATAGACCACAGACTTATTTTCACCAGTGGAAGCGTCACGTTTTCAAGTCCATCGTTTTCAAGTAAATCATTCTTCTTCACTTCCCTTCGTTCACCATTTTAAAAGCTTTGGCAGATTTTGACAGTGACGCTGCCTAAATCAACAGTGGGCCTGCTCTTTTAGTGCAAATTTAGAAGATTATGAAGCGGTCATAAAAAGGAAAATTTGCCACAAAATATGACTGACAGCGTTGCCTCGTGCGCACTTCTACCACATGACCTTAATCATGTGTGTTTAGGATAAGTGACAATAATATTTCAGTCAGTTTATGTATTGGTACTATGTGTGGTTTTGTACGGTTCTTTTCATCAACCAGTTTAAATGTAATTGTGGTTTTAGTAATGGCTTGGTCGCACAGAAACAGAGGAAAAGCAGATTCTGACCAGAACAAGCCTTTTCCAATAGAACACAATGGAGCAAAAGTTTCCATCATTGAACTCAAACTACTTAAAGTGCCTATGACAGATTAGACTATTCATTTTTACTAAAACACAGTTAATATCATTATATTTAAGATTTTAGAAAACACTTTACATTTTATTTCCTCAATTTGGCAATTTTGTAGGTTTCAAATTTTACTTCAATTTTTTTTTTTACTTTGGTTGGAAATCATGACTAGCATTAGGACAGGCTAGGGAATTCCATAACTGTTACCGAGGAACCATGATGTAGGCCTACAGTAGCCCAAATCTTCTCAAATGTACACAGAAATTATTATCTGACTAATAAAAATATAAGAAAACACCTTTATTTTGTTGAAATAATGTTGAATGTATCAGAAGTATGTGTTTGTGTAAATTGTGACGAACCTTTGGACAGAATTTTCCCTTTTGTCCCTGTGATGTATTCAGTGTTTTAGAACTCTCTACTTCCTTTTCAGTTTCAACATATTTTTCAACTTTTCTTCACAAAGTATAATACAGGAAGTGCTCTACTGTGTTTTTAAACTCCATACACCTTTGCTAGAATAATTTGGGTGATTTTAATCCTTTAATTGCCCATATTTAATGAACTAAAGGTCAAAGGTTGCTGTTAATTTGAAAACTACTTCTTCATAACATCACAAGGTGGGGCAGAGCATTTTGAGCTTTGGTAATATGGTTGCAAGCAGCATTATAGCATGGTGCTTCCATTTTGGTGGTTGCTACAAAGTACATTTTTATGTACTTTTTTATCATACACACCACGTATCACAGCAACACACATTATTGCTTCAATTCAAAATCAGTTAAATGAATTTAGCTTTTCAGCCAGACAGTTGAAACACGGCCATCATTGCATCATACTCAGACATGATCAAAATGAGGCCAACACCTTACTCCTTTTGCTCTCCATTATGAACGTTATACAAAAAGGAACAATATTTGGACTTCCAGAAAGCTGCACAACCACAGTTTAGTCTCTGGGGGCTACTGTGTCTGTCTATGGTGATCTTAAATGCATAAATTTGAAAAACACTTTCTGTAACATTAGCTAGACCCAGACCACACTGTCACTGCCTGCTGCTAAGAGTGATGGAGCCTTTTTTCCTCGTCATTGCTTAAGACTTGTACTATCTGTTTCCACAGCCGTGAGCCTGCTGACCCAAGAATGCGGCCAGATCTCCAGCACATTGTTTAACACGGCCCAGCGGTGGAGTGGAGAAGTCAAATGTTTAGTTTGCAGGGGGTTCGCTCGGTGTGTTTTGGAATCATTATGTACTGTTGCATTGTTGTCATTTATTGATTTTCCAGAAACTCCAAAAGCATCGCAAAATATGTTCCCAGTACAGAAGATCTCAATGAGGAAAGTCAAGAGATATATGATAACAGATCCACAGGAATGTTTGCTTTACCTTTCAGCAAACACAAATTTAAAATTCTACATTGAAATAGAGCAGAACCAAAAGCAACTGAACGGAAACTATCAAAACTTGTAGAGCAGGAATTCAAATCTGTGTGATATTGAAAAATAATATGACAAAATGGTGAGTTTTAATAGGAGATAGAACTGCAAATCAGGGACAGTGCCATAGCTCCCCAAAGAGTTTTGCCCTATTTTCACAGGACATTAAATCTCATCTAAAGGTGTTCAAATGACAACCACAAAGTGTTCAAGATAAGACTGCAATTAAAAATATATATTCCATATTAGATTTAAAGGTGCATTGTGTAACTTTTCTGGTGGGGAGTCCGTCAAATTCTTTTCTCTATGGATGTTATTGCTTTGTCTGGAACATTTCACAGTATGGTATTAAACTTTTTTCTATCTTTATGGCGACACAACCTGGCACACGCACAAGTTACAGGTCAGATCTGTGGTGAAGCAATCCCACTCACAGTCAGAATGCCTGTTTTTCTATGTATGTTTGGGTTATAAAACTACCTGTAATTGAATAAATGTAAAGCAGAGCTGTTTAATGTGACACTGTGAAGAGCAATGACATATCCATAGAAACAAGTGACAGCCCCTAACCAAAATGTTACATAGTGGACCTTTAATAAAGCACTACAGGGCACTACATCCATTAAAAATACTTTAAATTAACATATTAAGTGAGCACACCCACTGAAAAACTTAGCAACCCCATAGCTACTCCAACCAAAAATATCTAAATCACAATAAATGGCCTGAAAACATAAATATATATTTATTGGGCACATTCACTGTACCCATCCATATACTGTATGTCCTCACTTTCACTAAAACATACGTGAGAGTAGAGCCCATTTACCACATCAGTCATCATCTAAACACTTTTGCATCAAAGTTATCAGTTCCTTCTGCAGACTCAGATGTTTGACAAGCCTTTAACAAATGGCCCTTTTTTGTCCTCAAGACCATTGTGTATTCATGGGTAAACATTTAAGAAGCAGAGGACAAGAAATTCTCCCTCACACTCCAAACACAAAGCCACACTGTTCTGTCTTCAATTACGGATTGTCTGCTCAAGTGGCACTCATTCTCTCACTTCTTGTTTTTGTCACATGGTACGAGCGAGGTGCCTGCTCCCATTTGATCCAACTAAGCCCGACCCCTTGCCCCGCCCCTTGTCCTGTCTGTCAACCCTTATCGCTATGGCAATTAGAGAGAAACCCAGAACAATTATGTGCTTCTCTTGAACACACGCCGAACAAACGCCACAGCAGCCCTCGCTATTGCAGTCTCAAAAGGCGAGGAAGATTTGTGTGATGGTTTAATGGGAACGCAATAAAACTGTGGCATTGCACAGTTCATGTTGTTTATAGTGCACCAGGACCCTATTGAACCTTTTATAGCGGCGGGTGTCTATCTGCATATTCAGTGAGAATGGGGCCATTCAAAGTGAACCAGGCATCTCAAAGAATGTTACAGACTTCAGCAACAGAGAAGCAAAGGGCTGATAAATGGACCCTTTGTTAAAATTTTATTACAAAGTACAAATTCTGTCCTCCCTTTTAGTATTATGCTCAATTTAATCTGAAGAACATAGAATACCACTTCACTTTTCTTTATTTCACTGTAATAACCAGGAAATTTTTTGGATGAATATTGGCATTATATCATAAAAAGTATTGTGACCAACACTGAGCCCTGTGGGACACCAAAAGTTAAATATAAGGTAAATATTTATACACTTTTTTCTAATGTCATGTTGTTTCCTCATCAAAAATATACCTGGAGTTTTGTTTTGTTTATTCACACATGTTTAACACACAAACCACACAAGCCCTGCATACTGAGGCTGAGTTCTTCTCTCAAACAAAAAACACTCTGTTTCACCTTATGATGTCATGTGGTAATACAGGAAGTGCTCCACTGTGTTTTTAAACTCCATACACCTTCACCAGAATAATTTCAGTTCTGGATTTGCCAAGCTACTGCATAAAAGGTAGCTGTTACATCTCGACTAAAATCATTTGGATGATTTCAGCCCTGGAATTGCCCATCTCTGCTGAAAAAAGCTGCCTACCACTACATGATGTCAGATGGTGGAACAGAGCATTTTGAGCTTTGGAAATGTAGACAAACTAATAATAAGGGGTAACTCAAATGTGTGAATGAAACAAAACACAACATCCGGTATGTTATTGAGGAGGCAACAGCATTATAACATGACTTAAAGAGTCAATTTTACTCAATAGAGGACCTTTAAAGCAAGGCATCTTTGTCTGATCTGAATATAACCCCATATTTTCCATCACATATGGCTTCATAGCATGGGCAAGAACAGAAGACCATGCTGCACAACCTGTTACATTCCAGGCAATGCAATAGACGGTCTACAGTCTTTCTAGTCTGTGAGTGGGTGACGCGTCCCCTCAAGAATGTGCTTCTCTTCCTCTACACTTCAACTTCCCCTCGGGTTGCTTACTTCACTCACGCGGCTGAGGAGCTGTCGCTGGAGGAATCTGGAAAACACCAGTAGAGAATGAGAGGAATTTGTGCTTCTTTCCCTAAACTGCCCCCCTCATCCTTCAGTCTCTTTACTTTGGATGCTTCAGTACAAGACGGGCTTTTGACTTTTCTCTTGTTTCTGTACTTGTCCCAACAACAACAAGCTCTTATAAACAATGAGGTTTGTTGATCGAAGGAGTTGAGAGGGAGAGTGGACATCGCCGGCTCGTGTGGAATCAGGTTTTCTGGCAAGTGGTCCTAAAAGTGCAAAACTACATGCTGCAATGAGGGCTGTGAGAGATTTAAGTGTAACGCTAAAATGGTCCATCTCTGAAGTACCATAAACACACTCTTTCTTAATCTACCCTTCATTGGGCAGGACTTTGATGGAGCAGGCTTTAAGAGGGGATGCCAGGGAATGTCAAGAAACCACAGAAATAGAGAAAGGGGTAGTTTATTCTGAGTTTAGAATACCCATAAGCCCCTAAAGGGAGCCTGGATCACGCTGACAGATTCTGAGGACAGTGTGTTCACTATGTGTTCAATAAGTAATTCAAGCTATACATCCAGTGAGTACCATCAAGTATTTTGATATATTATATAATTTTATATAGCTACACTTTTTTTTGTATGCACATGTATACTTCATTCTTAAAGATTTGGTGGCTACTTCAATGAAAAGATTATAAAACTACTAAAATGCTTTGAATGGAGAAGCAATCAATGTACAACTGTTATAGATTTAAGATTTATTTGGTCTCACACACAATATTTGGTCTCACACACAATGACACATAGTGACTTGACTTCTGTGTTTGACTTTGTAAAAAAAATGTTATATATATATATATATATATATATTTATTATATATACATAGCCCATGTCCAAAAGATTGCTTTTGGGTTGCACAAGTTACACAAAACTTCTCATCACCTGTGCTGTTCGGTGTCCTGTACAAAGGAAAAAAGGATTTGTATTGAATAAAGTGTTTTGTCCTTACATAACTCCATCTCTTTACTGTTTCCAGTCCTCCTACTGGACATTGTCCCTGTTCTGTTGAAACAATTTTACGACTCTCGCGTCAACCAAATCAAAATAAAACTTCAGAAGAAATTCTTGTCAATGAGACACATAAACATAACAGTGTGTTTTTACATAATTCCCAACAGACTGCATTCCAGGACAGAACCTTTGGAAACGCAAATCCCCTTTTCCAAAATATCCAAGATGCACTGACAAAGCAATGAGCGGGTTGAAGGACTACATCAACACAAAGACTGTGAGTGCCCTCTTGTGGTGAGAATTGGTAACTGATTATTAAAAAAAAAGAAAAAGAATGAATCATTATAAAATTATTTTATTTGTATTTACACACAGTAATGGCATTCAAACACAAGACATTTAATATTATAAATTCTTGAATTCAACATTAGCTTCTGGAATAAGGAGGATTTGGTGAGTGGTCATTTTTCTGCAGGTTTGAACGGGTCAGACCAAACCTTCAGCCCTAAAAAGAGATGCAGTACTTTTACAAAATGTACAAATAACCTACAAAACTACATAAAGATTCAATGAGGTGTGTAAATACAAATGTTTTTCAACAGCGCTATAAGAAACACTCAGCAGTAGATTTTATATTCCAGTGGGGCATTCACTTTCAAAGTAAAGGTATATTTGTAAGAGTTTAGCAGTATGTGATTTGCCTATGACAGGTTAGACTACTCATTTGACTAAAACCCAGTTAAGATCATTAAGATTGTTGCAAAAACATTCACACTTGTTGGCATACTCGGCCAAAACTACTGACACACAGAAATTATGAGATATGTTAATAACAAATAGAAATATAAGAAAAATTCTCGCTAGTGTGGTGTCATTAACTCATTCAATGCCGGCCTGTTTTCAGAATTCTAACCCCAGAGTGCCAGCGGTTTCAGTAGAATTTCACTGATTTTCCAAGACCCACAGAATACTGAGTTCTTTGACTATATAAACATGGGACACATCAAAATAAAGTGTCGACTCTCTTCTTTCACCTGGAAAAAAAATTATGTTTCTAACCTTTTCGGTTCTCAAATAACTGATAGTAGAACATAGGGAAGTTTCAGCAAAAACACTGGTTTTTGAGCAAGAAATGGAGAAAACGAGCGTTTAGTTCAGAGAAGGATTTCGAGCAGATCAGTGACTTTGACATCAATATTTATCGATTTAGTGACACCTCAAACATCTAAAATAACAGAGAAAGAGATTTTTGATGACAAAGTACATTTTTTATTTACAAATATAAGAATATAAGGCTCTGTGAATTGAAAATTCGTTCAAATCAATAGTGCCAAGAGATGTTTACAGGATATAATATCTTTTCCTATAAAATAGAACTTTGTTGAGGATTTGTCTGAGGCCCAGAGTACAGACCCATAATAAAAACTAATACACACACACACACACACACACACACACACATATATATATGTACATACACACAAGCCCATGCATAAACCTTTACACACACAGCTACACACGCACATGCGCACGCACACGCGCGCACGCACGCACGCACGCACACACGCACACACGCACGCACACACACACACACACACACACAACTTCATTCATTACAATTACCATACAGCAGTATAACTGCTCCAAGTCAGTAAACTTCTTCTCTGGAGCTGTCGTAGTTCTGAGGAGACTCCCTGATCCGCGCAGCGCACACATGACACGCCCCCTCCTCGGGCACAGCAGATCTCTGCTCAGACCTCGCTGCTTGATCCGGCTTGTCTCTGCGATCCTCTGATCCAGGATCCTGGGTCCCAAGAGCGATCTGATCGCTCCATAGGCGCTGATCAACAGTTGTCTGCTTTTCCGGGTTCTCTGGCCTCGCCATCTTACTACTCTGGCCAATACACCATACACACGCTGCACTCCTCCTTTCTTCCCCGGCTCTGATCGGCTAATAATGATACAACATCGCCATCTACAGGTTGAGAGATGTGAATTACACCTCAAAAGTTGCTCCAGGCCGTAACCTAGCAACCCCCGCTGAAAAAAGCAATTGACGTCTATAGACGTCACGGCACTCAACGGTTGGATTCGAGGGGACGTCAATAGACGTCTCCGGCACTGAATGAGTTAATATTTAAGAACTCTCCATTTTCTGTAATTTTCAATATATTCACAAATTGCTTCTTGATTTATGTAAAGCTATCATTTATATTTACAGGTATTATCTCACCAAATTAAGTCAAAATTAGAGAATAATAAAAATCCATCATACACACTTCATTTTCTGTGTATCTGTTGTTTACCAATTTGTTTGAAACCAATTCTCTTGCATTATACTGTATGCCAAACAAATCTCCTGCCGTGGAACTAAATTACATTCTTACCCACTGGCTGGACATCCGCCTGATTGATTCCTGCTCGATTCACTCTTTGCACTGCCCCTAGAAAAGAAATAACAATGACACATAATATTTAGCTGCGGTTCTGAGCTCAAAAAACGACTCTATAAACTAGATTTATGGCAAAAAGGCTTATTCCAGAGAGAAAAAAACTTGCCATTAATTGGACACCATAGAGCCATACAAGTTTAATTGCATTTTCCTGGCATGAGTTCATCACTGACCCAATGAGTCAAACTTTCTGTGGCTGGACAGCTGGTTTCATTTTAGTCATATTTGACTACTTTCAATTGTGCTTTGGGTTTTAGAATAACTCCCAAGACACTTCAGAGCTAACGGCAATTAAGACCCTAATGCCTTGTTTTGTTCATAATATATTTTCGAGACAAATGCTGCAGTCAGCTCACAGAGGACCACTAATTTTGAACAAATATGCCGGGGGTACTTTGGGGTTCTTGGTAAAACAAATAAGCCACAATCTTGACAATGTTTAGTTTCAGAGATGACGAGATCTTGGCCTTTTGTAAAATTACAGTAAGGCAAGATTACTTTATTGTGTGGCATTGTGTGGAACGACTTGCACACACATTTTAATATCAGGAATAAACTCGTCAAGGACTAAATTCATACCTAAATCTGGATTAAATCAGGGTCTCATTGATGGATCTCAATTTTCTTTCCTCTTTTGTTTAGAGCAACAACCACATACTGCGCAAAGAAGAGGACTAAAGCAATGTGTTGTCACTCATACTGCTCGGCTCCAGTCAAATGAAGCTCACAATGATAGCAGTTATAGAGTGAATTTGAGTTCCACATTAGGAATACGAATTTATTTACAGACGAAACAGTGAAATAAGCAGAAGCAGTTATATTTTTCAATATAAGGTCACCTGAAGTCTATGGCAGCAACAAAAGAAAGGCTGACCAGTTGACCAAATTATTATGCATATATATTTTTCTCTGATTTTGCCAAAATGTCAATATAAATGACAGTCATCATAATTTTCAAGTCATCAACCTTTAGAGTAAAGTTCGAAATGTTATTGAATATTATGCACAACAGAGTTTCAAACCCTGTTATTGTTGTAAAGAACTCAAAATGGTCATTTGTTTATTGTTCAATTGGAAGCATTAGCACTGAAATCAAAAGCTATTTTACTCAAAACATCTTAACAGGTCAAGATACATTTTAACATACGACCCCTTATTTGATAGGAGCTTCACAATTCTTGCATCCATTGAACTTGTCAGTTTGTGAAGAGTTTCTGCTTGAATTTCTTTGCAGGATGTCAGAATAGCTCCCAGAGCTGCTGTTTGGATATGAACTGCCTCCCGCCCTCATAGATCTTTCGCTTGAGGAGCTCCAAAGGTTCACAATTGGGTTAAGGTCAGGGGAATATGGGGGCCACACCATGAGTTTCTCTTCTTTTATGCCCATAGCAGCCAATGATGCAGAGGTATTCCTTGCAGTATGAGATGGAGCATTGTCATGCATGAAGATGATTTTGCTACAGAAAACACAGTTTTCTGTACCATGTTTTTTTTGTACCATGGAAGAAAGCGGTCAGTCAGAAACTCCACATACTTTACAGAGGTCATTTTCACACCAGAGACCCTAAAGGGGCCAACCAGCTCTCTCCCCATGATTCTGGCCCAAAACATGACTCTGCCACCTCCTTGCTGACGTTGCAGCCTTGCGGGGACATGGTGGCCGTCCACCACCACCACTGTCCATCCACCATTCCATCCATCTGGACCATCCAGGGTTGCACGGCACTCATCAGTGAACAAGACTGTTTGAAAATTAGCCTTCGTGTATTTCTGGGCCCAATGGAGCCACCTCTGCTTGTGAGCATTGTTTAAGGATGGCCGAATAAGAAGCAAGAAGAAGAAGAAGAAGAAGAAGCAACTTTATAGATCTCACACTGGAGAAATTGAAGGTTTACGCATTACTGCAAGCCTCTGGAGGATCCTACACCTTGATGTTCGCGGGACTCCAGAGGCACCAGCAGCTTCAAATACCGGTTTGCTGCTTTGCAATGGCATTTTAGCAGCTGCTCTCGTAATCTGATGTATTTGTCCGGCAGAAACCTTCCACATTGTGCCTTTATCTGCACAAATCCCTGTGTGCTCTGAATCAGCTACAAATCTCTTAACAGGACAATGATCACACTGTTTTTGTGAAATATCTAAGGTTTTCATACCTTGTCCAAGTTCATGCTTTTTGGCACTAGAGATCCTTTTTCTTTCCCATATTGCTTGAAAATGGTGTTCTGCTTAATAATGTTGAATGCCTTTCTTAAAGAGCCAATAAACACCAAAACCACTTTTTTTTACTGATTAACTGTGTAAATCGGCGTAAAATAGAAGTGTATACCTATCCCTGGCCTTATTTTGGCATTTTAGTGCATATTTGTTCAAAATCTGACTTTTGTGTCAAAAGCCGTGTCTGTATCAGTCTCTTTAGGATCAACTATGGTCAGTACATTTTAATTTCCGGGTTGGATAAATGGCCACCAGATGCAGGATATTACGTGACAAGCACAGCCACTCACGGTTAGCTCACGGTCTTTGGGTGGTGCGTGAGGAGCCCCTCTTAGCCCCGCTTATACCGAGCTGCACTACGTGGTGAAAATGTTGCTGTCACTCTCCATTGGCAGTATGCTATTGCTCGCTCTCACTGATCAGCGCTGTCACCAGGCTGTCACTCATAGGTCAACCCCCACCCCATCGCCCCAACCGCGCTCCCCAACCTGCCGAGCACTGCCCACTTTGTTGGATTTTTCAAATTTTGACTGTGGGAAAATTATTTTTTTTACCTTTATGACATTTAAACACAATTTGCATAATAATTTGGAACACAGTGTAATATACTTTCCCACTGACTATCAGCTTTTGTCTCCTCCTGCTTCTCTCCTCCTGCCTCTCTCCTCCTGCTTCTCTCCTTCTGCCTCTCTCCTTCTGCCTCTCTCTTCCTGCCTCTTCTGCCTCTCTCCTTCTGCCTCTCTCCTCCTGCCTCTCTCCTCCTGCCTCTCTCCTCCTGCCTCTCTCCTCCTGCCTCTCTCCTCCTGCCTCTCTCCTTCTGCCTCTCTCCTTCTGCCTCTCTCCTTCTGCCTCTCTCCTTCTGCCTCTCTCTTCCTGCCTCTCTCCTTCTGCCTCTCTCCTTCTGCCTCTCTCTTCCTGCCTCTCTCCTTCTGCCTCTCTCCTTCTGCCTCTCTCCTTCTGCCTCTCTCCTTCTGCCTCTCTCCTTCTGCCTCTCTCTTCCTGCCTCTTCCCTCCTGCCTCTCTCCTCCTGCCTCTCTCCTCTTGCCTCTCTCCTCTTGCCTCTCTCCTCTTGCCTCTCTCCTCCTGCCTCTCTCCTCCTGCCTCTCTCCTCCTGCCTCTCTCCTCTGTGGCCAGGACCTCCTCACCCATTTCCTGCAGAATCAAGAAGAGGAGTCAAGGAGAAGGAAGTAAGGAAAGAGAAATGAAACACGGCTGCTTTATCTACTTCATGGTTGGGACTTCTGCACTTATTTCCTGCACATAGATCAAGGAGGCAAAGGAAAGGAATTGAGACCCAGCCCAAGTTTACAAGAAAGAAAGTGTGAATGGACCCACAGACACAGAGTAGTTAGTAGTAGTATCACGTTGCCTGTTTAAAAGAAGCTTACAATTTAGATCAGGATAAACGATACAACATTTGCATTCACTAAATAAGAATTTGCAAAGGGACTTGAGCGGGGCATAGGTTATTTTGAGGCATTATATTCAACTTCAGGCAAAAGGTTACGCAATGACAATTACACAAATATATCAAGTTGAGTCAAGCACGGTCAAAATTGAGCTAAATGTCAACTTGTCATTAATAAAAAGTATGAGAAATTGATACCCTAGCTTTTTATGTTTAAGTCTTCTATAGAAATAATCCAGCAGACACAAAGCGCAAAGAATTACACGCTTCATTTGTATTTGTAAAGGCTACTTACTGTACTCATCTTTGTGCGTCAATGGATGGATAAAGATTGGATATAACGCAGCCGCAACCGCCGTTACAAAACCTCCAAATATGAGCGCTATTCGTGTATTTTTAGACATTTTACGGTTCGGGAGATGACAAAACGCTCAATAATGCGCAGAGTTAACTTTACAGACTGTATCCGGTGTAGAGGTCAAGATCAGAGCCCGTACATGTTGAATCTATTGAGTTTGGTCAGTCAGGGCTTCCGTAGCACTTACGCCAGCGTCACATGTTGAAGCACAACAATAACAAGGAAGTGGGTGTTTTTGGGGCGGATAGTTGTCAAAACCGCTGTCAGAGAATCGTTATAATGAAGTTTTTAGGCCTTTTTATTTGTTTTGTCAGTTGGAGCTATGTGTATCAAACAACAGCGGAGGAGGATTTTCTAATACAGACGTTTGTTATTCCTCATAGTCACATGGATGTTGGATGGGTTTACACTGTTCAAGTAAGAGCTTATGGTCTTTGCTTTTATTAAAGTCGGAATTCTAGTAAAAATGCCAAGTTCAACATGTGAAATGTGAATAGGAATGGTGCCACAAGCTCTCGCAAGACAAATTTGCCACAAAATTGTGCATACATGAGGAAAAATTTGATTTTTTTTTTTTAGTTACAACCATAGACTGTATCTTATAGTTCCAGAAAGCAGAGCTAGACTGGAAATAAAAAATAAAATAAATAAGTTGTGAAGCCAAAATTGGAAACTGAATCACAAAATGCATATATTAAGAATAATGTTCTCATCTTGTCTCGTTCTCGTGGACCCAGTCTTATATCTTGTATTGTCCTGTGGAAATTGTATCTCGTCCCATCCCTATAAATATTACATTATTGGACATGGTTTTGTTTTATTGTTTTATTAGGTGAGTATGCACGCCTATGCAGCCAATGTATACAGCAGTGTGACTGAGGAACTGTCCAAGGCCAAAGATCGCAGGTTTATTGTGGTGGAACAGGAGTTTTTTCGACTTTGGTGGGACACTGTCGCCACAGACTCACAAAAGAAACAAGTACGATTGTTATAATGTGATACAATTTAATATTGTATTCTGTTTCTGCATTCATTCACTCAAATATTTTGATTTTCTTTCTATAGGTACGACAGCTTGTTAAAGAGGGACAACTAGAGTTTATTATTGGAGGCCAAGTAATGCACGATGAAGCTGTGACAGATGTGAATGACCAGATACTGCAAATGACAGGTAAAGGATCAGATCTGAAATGGGGTTAAGTTGATAGAGACTTAGATTTAGGCAGACTTTATTGATCCACAAGGGAAATCATTTGGACCCATAAGGTCACACTTTACAATAAATATAATAACAAAGAGCAAATATCATCCATCCATTTTCTTCTGCTTATCCGGGGCCGGGTCACGGGGGCAGCAGTCTAAGCAGGGACTCACAGACTTTCTGCACCCCGTATCCTCTGGGGGGACCCCAAGGCGTTCCCAGGCCCTGGGGCCTCACCCAGAGCAAAAATATTTATGGTAATAATACATTAAAAATAAGTAGCAAAAATAACAAGGGACTGGTGTATGTACAAGAAATAATAAAATATTGATATATATATGTAAATATATTTTGGCTATATACAAGAAGTCACAAGGAGAAGCAATGCAAAGATGAAATAGTGATTGAAAGGACATAGGGTTATCTGTTACATAACGGTGGGATGTTGTACAGCTGTATGGAGTATGCTATGAATGTAGTCCTGTATTTCACTGTTTGAGGAGAGCTGTAGGGCAGTGTTCCCAACCTTTTTTGTCTTGTGTATCCCCTGAGCCTTTTTGTCATACCTCGAGTACCCCCTGACTCATACATGTTGATAATTCTCTAAAAGTAGAACGTAACACAACAGAAAATCATTTTATTTCATCTCGTTAATTTGAAATTTTAATTCTCAGGCATTTTCTCTCTTTCCTTTAACTCAAATATACTCAAATTAGAATTAAAAAATTCAAAAAAATATCCCCCTGTGCCTGGCAGCGACACTGCCGAGTACCCCCTGCAGTGTGCTCGCGTACCCCTAGGGGTACTTGTACCCCTGGTTGGGAAACACTGCTGTAGGGGACTGTTGGAGAATGAGCTCCTCTGTCCCTCAACACAATATATATGATGCCTGGTTCTTCTGTTTATGTTCAACAGAGGGCCATGGTTTCCTGTATGAGACTTTAGGTGTGCGTCCACAGTTTTCATGGCATGTGGATCCCTTTGGAGCTTCAGCCACCACTCCTGTCCTTTTTGCTCTGACTGGGTTCAATGCTCACCTCATCTCTCGCATTGACTATGATCTCAAAGATGCTATGCAGATGGACAAAGTAGGTTTATAAAATGTGGTAAAGCATTATTATTATGTGTGTACTTACGCAATTGTATTGATTTAAACAGAAACTACAGTTTGTTTGGCGTGGTTCTACCTCATTAAAGAAGCAGGAGATCTTCACTCACACTATGGACCAGTTTAGTTACTGCACCCCATCCGATCTACCTTTCTCCAATAGGTAGGGCTTAAAAGTTATCTTCAAAAAAATTTGTTGTGTTGTTTAAACTCCATACACCTTCACTAGAATCATTTGGATAATCTCAGACCTAGAATTGCCAAACTCCGCTGAATTAAAGGTAAAAGGTAGCTGTTAACTTTAACCATCACTAAAACCTAAACTAAAACCATCACTACATTGCAGCATTTTGAGCTTTGGAGACAGAGACAGACCAATAATAAAATATTACTCAAACATGTGTGAATAAAACAAAACACAACTCTGGGTATGTTTTTAATGAGGTAATAGCATTATAACATGACTTAAAGCTCACAAGAGTCAATTTTGTGTAATTTATAACCTTTAAAGTGGAAATATTCAGTCATAATATTTAGTACATGACAACCAGTTCACAGCCACCTTTATATTCCTATGTTTTAGTTCTGGATTTTATTGGAATGGCATTGCTTTATTTCCTGACCCACCTAAAGATGGCATCTACCCCAATATGAGTCTTCCTGTTACTAAGGAGACCATTCATGCCTATGCCCAGACCATGGTGGATAACATCAAACAGAGGGCAGCTTGGTTTAGGACCAATCATATTCTGTGGCCTTGGGTAAGTTAAGATTTTGTGTATTGTGTATTGTGTATTACAGTAACTGTACTAATATGTATATCATTTTTACTGTTGTTGTTTATAGGGCTGCGATAAACAGTTTTACAATTCATCTGTGCAATTCAAGAACATGGACCCTCTAATGAAGTACATAAATCAGAACAGCAAAGACTTTGGAGTAACAGTCCAGTATGCTACACTTAATGAATATTTTAAAGCTATTTATAATTCTGATCTGGAGTGGGAAATCCGTGGTAGTGAAGACTTTTTGCCTTATTCTACAGGTAAGCAATAAAATGTCACGATGGGGGTGTTCTACATATATGTATATTGGTGGAATGTTCACCAGTTACCATGGAGACACAATGTACACATTAGCAAACACAGCCAAAAAGTTTTTAGATTGTCTGAAAACTCAAGAAAACTACAAAATAGATTTAAACAGCAGATTTACAGGAGCCTGCGATCAATACGAGTGTTTTTTTTTTTAATCTTTTATTATTTCAAGGTACATAATAACACATACTTTAGGTACATAATAATACATATTTTAACACCACAATAACATTCGCAAAGCACTCAGAAGACACATCGGGGGATGTGGGCACGGGATCAGAAGTCCAACCGAGGGGAGCCAGTTCGGGAGATGGAGAAAAGCGTATTGTCTGGGGTGAAGGTGTTGCAAAACTCAGTTTCTCTTGCGGAGTGGAGATGGCGAACGTGGGCGCGAAGGAGCGCTGTGAAGAGGGGCCACTGCTCTGCTGCGCGGCCGCCGTGGAGGTGGTGGTTTTGTGCTACGAAAATAGAATATCTGGCCATGGACAGAACGAGGCGGGCGGCGTCCCAGTTGACCATGGCAGCGTCCGGCCCCTGAGGTCGGACCTGTCGGACAGGTCCGAAGAGGCAGAACCATAGCTCGGGGTCATCGATTCCATGGGCCACCGGCGGTGGGAGCCTCAACGCCAGCCTCCGAGCGAGAAGGTCTAGTAGTCCGGTCCAGAACCGCCGCACGACAGGACACCGGGCGACCAAATGGAGGAAGTCTTCAGGCGCCTCACCGCACACCGGTCAGTCACAGCCGTACCTGTCAGGGTGTATTGAGTGCAACCTGGTGCAGGTGTAAATGATCCTGTGTCACAATTTAAAGTCAAAATTACTGACTTGGGGTGGGGTGTACCAATTATATATGTGGGCCCAGATGGAGGTAGTGTCATGTGTGGGAAACGTCTGTGACCATCTGTGTTCTGCAGAAGGGCGCCGAGCGACCCCGGCCACCAACAGCCGGTAGAAGGTGTGCGTCTTCGTCTCCGTCAGCCTCGACATCCTCTCCCCCCATACAATATCAAAATCCAGAGAACCCTCGCCCTCTTCGTCCCTATTTACCTCCCCCGGGTCAGGGGGGTCTGTCTCAAACAGGTCACCCTGCTTCGCCAGGACAGAGGACTGGATCACACTTGCCTTCCTGAGAATTTCGGCTCTCCTAAACCCAAACCTAGCCCTCATAAACCTGCGCCTGATTTCCTCCATGTCAAACCTGCCTGAGACATCTATAAGCTGTCCTACCTATTTAATCCCCACGCTCTCCAGAACCCCACTGAACATGCTCTCCCTCCTCCGTGGAGGGTCGGAGAGCATGTCAGGGTTGAAACGCAGAGGCATCTGCCCCAGTTGCCAGGGAACGCGGTGCCGCCACAGTGCACGGCCTGAGCGCAGCCCAGACCTCAAACACCTCCCTCTCGAAAGGGGGGAAGCGCTCAAGGGTGACTCGGCGGAGGAGCATGCGCAGGTTAAATAAACCGTGCTCACCCAGGGCACCATGAATACGAGTGTTCATGGTCCTGTTTATTTTTTCTCAACAAAAAGGCAAATGTGACTAACTGAAAAACTGTTGACTAATGTTAACTAAAGTTAGCTAGCAATGTTATTTGAGAGGGACTTCTATTGTAGTTCCAGCTAAATTGGTTCTTTCCAGTCAGATTGTGTTAAAATAAAGATCAGATTAATGTCTAATAAAGCCTCAGACAGAGCAGTGCTTACATTTAGCATCACACCCCTAGAGAATGTTGATGACATCAGCTGCAAAGTATCAATATTGATTTTTTTTTTTTATGTATATATTGTTTTATAGAGTCACACCAAGCCTGGACAGGATTTTATGCATCAAGAAATGTTTTGAAAGGAGTGGCGAGACAGGCTAGCTCCAAGTTGCATGCAGCAGAAACTGTTTTTACTCAATACAGAATAAGTTATCCTGACGGACCTGTAGCTAAAGACTGGGCACTAGACAAGCTTAAAGCACTACGCTGGGCTGTATCAGAGGTTAGTGGATTTAAGAGACTTTAAGAGACTGAATACTTTAAAAATAACATTGTATTAGTGTCACAATACTAACATTTCAAACACGATTTCAGTACTAAGGAGTAGACTCGATAGTCAATGTCAAATCCAATAATACGATGATATTATGACTCTTTATTTAGACAAGAGAATGTCATTTTCAGCATTAAATCATAGTACTTTATTTTGTATTACCATCTGGTCTTATAGCGCTGTAATAGCTCAATCATCCAGGTTTTCACTGAAAACTGTAGTCTATGTGATCTTATACATGTTCTGATGCAGCTCAAGTTCTTTCTAAAGCTATTCAGGAAAGGATGTGAATGTGATTTTTATAGTATCAATACCTGCTCAAATGAGTATCTTGTTTCGATACTTGTTTTAGTATTGATTGGTATATTTTTTGATACTTTTGACAAGCCTACATTGCATTATCTTTTCCTGAAGGTCCAGCACCACGATGGCATCACTGGCACAGAGTCACCCAAAGTGGCAGACATGTACATCCAACATTTAACCCAGGCAATGATGGGAGTTGATGAACTACTGGCTGCACTCTTCCTTCTACCACACAAACTCCAATTACCAAACTTCCTCAACACAAACTACCAGGGGAAAGGTACCTATATTAAAGATGTATATTTTTTTTAGTGTTAGAATATCACTCAAATGTTTTATATTACTCAGAAATGATTATTGTGAGCTTTCAGTCATGTTATAATGTTGTTACCTCATCAAAAACATACCTGGAGTTGTGTTTAGTTTCATTCATACATGTTCATACATTGGTACATTTTTGATGAGGAAACATTATTACATATACTCAACAAAAATATAAATGCAACACTATTGTTTTTGCTCCAATTTTTCCTGAGATGGACCCAAAGATCCAAAATTCACTCCAGATACACAACACTACCATTTCTCTCAAACATTGTTCACAAATCTGTCCAAATGTGTGACAGCGAGCACCTCTGCCCCGCCGAGACAATCCACCCCACCTCACAGGTGCGCCACATCAAGATGCCGATCCGACATCATGACCAGTGCACAGGTGCGCCCCAGACTGCCCACAATAAAAGGCCACCCCGAAATGTGCATTTTTTTTGCTTTATTGGGGGTCTGGGGACTCAGAACCAGTCAGTATCTGGTGTGACCACCATTTGCCTCATGCAGTGCAACACATCTTCTTCGCATAGAGTTTATCAGATTCTCAATTGTGGCCTGTGGAATGTTGGTCCACTCCTCTTCAATGGCTGTGCGAAGTTGCTGGATATTAGTGGGAGCTGGTACACGCTGTCGTCAAGCACATCCCAAACATGTTCAATGGGTGACATGTCCGGTGAGTATGCTGGCCATGCAAGAACTGGGACATTTTCAGCTTCCAAGAATTGTGTACAGATCCTTGCAACATGGGGCCGTGCATTATCTTGCTGAAACATGAGGTGATGTTCATGGATGTATGGCACAACAATGGGCCTCAGGATCTCATCACGGTATCTCTGTGCATTCAAAATGCCATCAATAAAATGCACCTGTGTTCTTCATCCATAACAGCCATTGAAGAGGAGTGGACCAACTTTCCACAGGCCACAACTGACAATCTGATAAACTCTATGCGAAGAAGATGTGTTGCACTGCATGAGGCAAATGGTGGTCACACCAGATACTGACTGGTTCTGAGTCCCCAGACCCCCAATAAAGCCAAAAAAAAAAAAAGCACATTTCAGGGTGGCCTTTTATTGTGGGCAGTCTGGGGCGCACCTGTGCACTGGTCATGATGTCGGATCGGCATCTTGATGTGGCGCACCTGTGAGGTGGGGTGGATTGTCTCGGTGGGGCAGAGGTGCTCGCTGTCACACATTTGGACAGATTTGTGAACAATGTTTGAGAGAAATGGTAGTGTTGTGTATCTGGAGTGAATTTTGGATCTTTGGGTCCATCTCAGGAAAAATGGGAGCAAAAACAAAAGTGTTGCGTTTATATTTTTGTTGAGTGTAGATCAGAAAATAATATAGAACATTTAAGAATATTGCTACAAAAAGAGATTTTTTATATATATATGTCTACAGAAGGATTTCATGAAGCACCAGAACAGCATATCATCATCTACAACCCATTAGCTTGGAACATCACCACCATCATCAACATCACTGTGAACTTTTCAATGGCTGCAGTCTTTGATGACAATGGAAAGCCAGTTCCTGCACAGGTAGTTTGTTTACCTATACATAATGCTCTCTCACTATTGACATAACATGGTAAAAGCCAAAATAATAATAAGAATGTGTCACCCATAGATCCAGATGACTGTCCAATCAAATGTCACCTATGACCTCTTCATCGTGGTGGAGCTTGGTGGTCTTCAGCACAGGAAATATGTGATCAAGTTTTCAGAGAAGCATTGCTCTGTATCAGGAGGTTGTGACTGGACATATAAGGCTAAAAGGGTTTTATTTGATAGAAAGTCAATACAAGAGTGGACCAAAACTGGAAGAAGACTCTTGCCTGTCCTTAATGAGTGTTACAAGCTCATGTTTGACCAGGACACCAATCTACTGCACAGCATCACCTATCTGTAAGATGTTAAAATTTATTTTATTGTTCCACTTAACGAGCCTATAGTACAGTATTTTCAGATCTTTGTTATAATGTTGTTTGTTCATCACAAAGATACCTGGAGTTGGAGTGTTTTGTTTCATTCACACATGTTTATCACACAAACCCTGCATATTTAGGCTGAGTTCTTCTCTCAAACAGAAAACGCTCAGTCCACCTTGTGATTGAAATACAGGAAGCACTTCAATGTGTTCACTCCATACTCTTCACTAGAATCATTTGGATAATTCAGCCCTGGAATTGCCAGTCTCTAGTGAACTAGCTCTTGACCTGAAGACTACAACTGCACGACATCACAAGGTGGAACAGAGCATTTTGAGCTTTGGAGATGTAGACAAAGTAATAATAAAGGATTACTCAAACATGCGTGAATGAAACAGCATACAACTCCAGGTACATTTTGGATGAGGTGACATTTTAACATGGTTAATAGCCCACAAGAGTGAATTTTGCATTTTGATGCCGTCATTTCATCTTAAAATTCAAATGTATGCTTGTGTTTGTTGTCATTTTCTAGTGAGGACAAAAGGAGAGTCAAGATGAAGCAGGATTTCTGGGAGTATCATGCAAACGGGGATATCAAATCTGGGCCCATCTTTGATAACTACATCTTCACTGCCAACAACACCGCAACTCGGGCTTACAGTGCTGTGGAAATGGAGATTATACCAGGGAAAATTGTAACAGAAATTAGACAGTATTTCTACAAGTGAGTATTGTTGTTATTATTATTATTATTATTATTATTATTATTATTATTATTATTATTATTATTATTATTATTATTATTATTATTATTATTATTACAGGCAGATATTGATTGTAGAATTAGCTTTTTAACTTTCAAAACGCAGATATTTTGACTGGGTTTGTGGGTTATATCTATATGAAACAAAACATGGCTTAAAGGTGCACTATTTAACTTTTTGGTTGGGGCTCAGTCATCTGCTTGTTTCTATGGATATGTTCCACAGTATGACATTAAACAGCTCTACTTTACATTTATTTATTTATTCAATTGCAAGTGTTTTTATAGCTCAAACGTACAGAGAAAAACAGACATTCTGGCTGTGAGCGGGGTTGCCTGTCCACAGATCTGAGCTGTAACTTGACCTGGTTTGGTCTCCATGAAGATAGAAAGGTTAAATACCATACTGTGAAACATTCCAGACAAAGTAATAATATCTCCAATTTAGAAAAGCATTTGATGGACCCTCCACCAGAAAAGTTGCACAATCCACCTTCTGTGTAGACCAGGGCTCTAAAGTTTTGAGCGGGGTCGTGCGTGAGAAGTGAACAATTTTTCCCGAGGAGCGGCTGAAAACGCGCAGTGCCTGCATTATCTAACCGATTTTCTGGGCACAGAAGCACTGTGCGTGAGAAATACCATGTGTGGCGTGTGAGCGTGTGAACACGTCGAATTGCGTGTGTCACACTCTCAATGCGTGAGACTTGAGAGCCCTGGTGTAGACCTAATCCATGCCAAAAAATTTAAGTAGTTTTTCCTTTATGTTAGGGATAAAAGTGATAAGGACTATGCCTTCTCCATCACCACACGAGTCCCTGAATGCTACAAGAGTAAAGTGCAGTGCCATCGGCTGGAGCAGACATACACGGTGGGCCCGCTGCAGATGAACACAGAGGTAGTTCTTAGGACCACCTCCTCTTTGGGCAACAATAGGACTCTGTACACTGATGATAATGGATACCAGATGATGAAGAGGACATACAGAGAGTTTGTCAATAACACTTTAGCACGAGTAAGTCAGCTGCCAAATGTCTGGTGTTGACATCATGCTGGGGGTGTTCTAATTATTCCACCGTTACAGATAAGTGTAGCAGTTACCGTGGTGACACAATGCAGGAATTAGCAAACACAGTTCAAAAAGTTTTAGGATAATCCGAAAACTCAAAAAAACAAAAACAAAATAGATTTAAAAACAACACATTTGGACTATGAGCGTTCAGGTGAAATTGAGAGTGACTAACTGAAAAACTGGCTAATGCTAACTAGCTTGTGACTGTAATTTTAACTAAACCAGCTTTTTGGTGTTAAAATAAAGCTTGGATTAAAGTCTAAAGCTTCTTCTTCACCCTCAGGAAATGTTGATATCAGTTGCAAAGTATCTTTTTTTTTTTTTGCCATAAAAGAATAACTGGTACATTTACCACAATTGCAGAACTATTACCCAATGGTTCGAGCTGCATATATTGAAGATGACCAAAGTAGACTAGTGCTCATCAGTGACAGAGCTCACGGTGTTTCTAGTCAAAGCAATGGACAAATTGAGGTAAAACAAAATTAAACACATTTTTATTACAAAGAAATCTAAAATAACATAATTATTTGCATAGGTGATGTTGCATCGTCGTCTCTGGAACAACTTACCCTGGAACCTGGGTTATAACCTCACCCTGAATGACAGCTCTGTGGTGCGCCCTGCGTTGTGGATGATAATTGGCTCCCTAAATGTAACCACTAAAGTTTACCACAGGGAGGCGATAGAGATGCAGCACAGGCCTGTAGTTATGGCTATAGACCAACCCAGTAAGTGAAGAAAGCATTTAATTCCTTTAACTTCTCATTACATTGCATCCAAACACATTTTTCAATTACTTTTCTAATATGCCTACAACATTAACATGCAAAATTTACTCTCTGAGCTTTAAGCCATGTTGGAATGTTGCATCAAAAACATACCTGGAGTTTTTGTTTCATTCACACGTTGGAGTAAGCATTTATTATTAGTCTGTCTACATCCCCATCTCCAAAGTCCATCTTGTGATGTCACGTTTTCAAGTTAACCGCTACCTTTAAGCTTTTTCCTCAGTAGAAACAGGCAATTCAGGGCTGAAATCATCTAAATGATTCTAGTTAAGGTATGGACTTTAAAACCACAGTTGAGCACTTCCTGTATTACCACATGACATCACAAGGTGGAGCAGAGTGTTTTCTGTTAAAGAGAAGAAATCAGCCTAAATATGCAGAGTTGTGTGTTAAACATGTGTGAATGAAACAAAACACAACTCCAGGAATGTTTTTGATGAGGAAACATAACATCGAACAGAAAGTAGTGTCATATGGGCATTTGTATTTTTTCTTTTGCAGAGAAGCCATTGAAAACTCAGACGACACAAAGGTTTCCAGTTCCTACAGTGGACCTCCCTCCAAACCTCCATCTGCTCAGCTTCAGTATCCCAGGGTGGAACTACAGCTCCAGACATGAGGCTCATATTAAGCAACTTGATAAAGGTTTGTTTGCTGACAGTTGTGAGAGAGACAAAGTATTCTAAAAAGTTTATTTGGTTTGAGTATTCAAAATACAAAGTGTGTTTTCCATTTCAGTTTTTTTTTTTTAAGACCTGTTACGATAATTACTATATCAGCTTATCGTTCAGCATTTGATAGAACAATAATTTAGGGACTTTTTCTTTCTATTGGGAACTACAATGAGATTTCAGCCAAAGAGGGTTGAATAAATATTAGTAACATCTATGATTCACTATAAGAAACAAATTTACCATCATTTATATATTTATTGCAGTTCATATTTTTAACAATATTGTACATTTATAATACTTTTTGGGGGATAATTCTGTTTTATAGTTTGGTTTCAATATGATCATTTAGGGTCTATATTTAGTTTTAGTTCAGCAATATATCCCAGTTCAAAATGTGTTATTGTGTTTTCATCAAAGGTCAAAACCACCACACAGTGCCTGACTATGACCGCGTGCTATTACGTATAATGCATTTATTTGAGGAAGGAGAAGACTCTGAGTTCTCAAAGGCGGTTACTATAAACATTAAGGTAATAATAAATACTGCTAATTACATTGTGAAATATGGGGTCACACTTATAGTACTATATTATGCAAAATGGAGTTGTGTTTTGTTTCATTCACACATGTTTGAGTGACACTTTATTATTAGTCTGTTTACATCTCTCTGTTCCACCTTGTTATGTTATTTAGTGGTAGTTTTCAAGTTACCTTTTACATGTTTAGATATTGGCAATTCCAGGACTGAAATTATCCAAATGACTTTAGTGAATGTGTATGGACTATAGTTTAAAAACACAGTGGAGCACTTCCTGTATTAACAAATGACATCACAAGGTGGAACAGTGGTTTCTGTTTGAGAGAAAAACTCAGCCTAAATATGCAGGGTTTGTGTGTTGAATTTGTGAATGAAACAAAACAAAACTCCAGGTATGTTTTTGATGAAGAAACAACATTATAAAATTGAGAAATATGGGCCTTTTTAAATGTCATTTAAATGCGTGGTCCCGAACAGGAAGTGTTGCAGGGATTAGGGGAAGTGAGAGCATTAGAGGAGCGCTCCCTCACTGGAACATGGGACATCAGCACTCTGCAGAGGTGGAAGTGGAAAACTGCAGACCATTCACAAACCCGTACGTGACTTTTATAACAATACAATGTTTTATTTTCACCTTTAACCTGTGTGCACTTCTTTTTCAGAAAACAATAGAGGCTACACAAATGAAACTTTCACTGTCACAGTCTTGCCCAAAGAGATCCGCACCTTCTTTGTTTACTTCTAATTAGACTGTTTAAGCTTAAAGGTGCATTATGGAACTTTTTGGTTGGGGTCTGCCACCTAGTTGTTTCTATGGATATGTCACAGCTCTGCCTGGAATATTAAAACAGCATTCTGCCTATGAGCGGGGTTGCCTCTCCACAGATCTGACCTGTAACTTGGCCTGGTCTCCATGATAATAGAAAGGCTTAATGCCATAATGTGAAACATTCCAGACAAAGCAATAACATCTCCATGAAGAAAAGTATTTGATGGACCCATCACCAAAAAATGATGCAATGCACCTTTAAAACAACAGCCTTTCTATTGATGAATGCACTTTAAAATTATAGTTTATTAAAATTCTTCAAAGCAAACTTTTGTGTGTGATTTTTACATATTTTTCATAACTGTGTCCAAGTTGTATTTGTTTTTTGTATTGTAATGTTTAAAGGTTCTATATTACATGAAATTGACTCTCATGAACTTTAAGTCTAAACTCAGCTTAATATACAGTATTTGTTAAACTTGTGAATGAAACAAAACACAATGATGAGGTTTTGATGAAAAAAAAACAAACAAACAAACAAACAAAAAACAGCATTATAACATAGACCAGAAAATAGTATAACATTCAGTAGGTAATTTAATGTGTATTATTATGACATATACGCTTGTGAGTTCTTATGTCAAATCAAAGCTGTTCAAAGTTGTTAGAGCTAGAATGATTTGCCTTATTTTAAAGCAATGGCATTGTAAGTTAAAATGCACATTTAGTTATTTATTTTTATTGTATTTATTTATTTCAGGGACAATGCACATGAATAAATATTTGCATGTAAATAGGCCAGAATTAGGCCGAGGGCTATTTTTCATCTGTAGTCCCTGGACAGGCGTCAAGTGTCAACCTGCAGGAAGTAAAATACAATAGAATAAAAACAAACTCTAAAATCATTCTTACATACAGTCGCATACAGCTCCATGCAATTATATACAGTACAGTCATAAAGCCACATTCAGCCATATACATTCATTTTCAGCCACAAACACCACATACCGTTGTGTGCAGTCACATACAGACACATACAAACTCATAAAAAAAAGTCACACAACAGTAACACATAAGAGGAAGGATGGTGACAGGAGCATCGGGAGGTGGATGTTAGTGGTGACAGGACTGATTCTCATTTAACCATTTCTTTAACTGGAATTTAAATGAGATGTAAGTGGGGAGGCTTCTAATTGTGGTGGGGTGGTGTTCCAGTCATGGGCAGCTGGCATAGAGAAAGTGCTTTGGCCAAAGAGACTTTTTCTGAGGGGGATGATACAGTTCCCTCTCGATGCCCCTATGGTTCTGATGTGAATAAACTGTGTGAGTGGAGGAGATGACAAGCCATGAATGATTTTATATATGAGACACAGATGAGCATATTTGACCACGTTTTCCCAGTTAAGATTGTGTTTTTGCAGGATTGGACAGTGGTTATAAGAGTGGGGTTTCCGGTCGAGAGCTTTGATGGTGCATTTATAAAGAGAGTGGATGGGTTTTAAAGCTGTAGAGGTTGAGTGAGACCAGACAGTTGGACAGTAGGTGATATGGGAAAGTATCATGGAATGCATGGACATGTATGGACATTTGAGGTCGAATGTGTTGAAAGTTGCTGAGATTGAATTTGATATGATTACTGACCATTTTATGTGGGATTTGAACGTGAGTTTTGAATCAAGGATGACACCGAGGTATTTGTATTCTGGGGTACATGGGTTTGTTGGAAATTACAATAGCAGCAGCAGCAGTTTCAATGAGAGGCTGTTCCCGCTAGAGGCGCCATTTGCGTTTTTAACCAATATGCTGGATTTGGGTTGAAGACAACACCCGGGGATATAACAATGGTTTACGGTGCAGATGCTCGTGACGCTAGAATCTTCCAGCTGTTTTAATACACCAGTGACAGAGGATATAGGTTATCATGTTAATACTGCAAAAATAACAACCATGTCGCGCGTATAAAGAGCACAACATCACAGCTATATCTGCACGATGAGTAACGCCAGTGTAAGTATTCTTTCTTATAACGCCCATTTAACGGCTATTTTGTTACCATGTGCAGTCACACATTTTTAAGCTAGTTGTTTGATGTAGGTGTTTTTACGGATATGATTAAAAATGTATGACATTTATCCCTGCGGATGCTGAGGAGGCGTTGCTCGCGTTGCTAGGATACAAGAGCTTACTTGTAGCATCGCTGTCTGGGAGTCTGGCGCACAGTAAATGATCCATCTCCTTGTGTTTTTGTAATTAGAAACGAGAAATGGAGCAGAAGAGGAGACTTCAGCACTTTCTGGCTGATTTGGCTTTACTTGGATCATTACAGGTTTGAGAGTAAAAAAAATTGCCTATATGAATAATAGCATAAAGGCAGGCATAAATAATGACTTGGTAATTGATAATAGGCTACAGCAGCTATCAAATCTTTCACACCAAGTGCCACCTAAGCAAAGATTGTCTTTCTGACCAGATTCAAAACAGGTCTATAACATGGCTTCAGCCTTCAGGTCAAAATTATACTATTTTCTGATCTATGTTGTTGTTTCCTCATCGAAAACATACCTGGCGTTGTATTTTTTGCATTTACATAAATTAACACACAAACTCTGCATATGTAGTTCTTGTCGCAAACTGAAAACACTCATGTCATGTGGTAATACAGGATGTGCTCCACTGCGTTTTTAAAATTCATACACCTTCACTAGAATCAGTTGGATGCTTTTATCCCTGGAATTGCCAGCTTCACAAGTTGGAAATAGTATTTTGATCTTTGGAGATGTAGACAAACTAATAATAAAGGGTTACTAATATAGACTCTCTCCCACTCTCAAAACCCACCTGTTCAGACTGTCCTACCTCTCAAAGTTCAAGTTCAAAGTTCAAAGTCAGCTTTATTGTCAATTCTGCCATATGTGTTCAACATACAGTGAATCGAAATTTTGTTTCTCTCTGGCCAGGTAGTGCAAAAGACAGTGTACAAAATACAATATGAAGACAAAACACAACAAAAAACTATCTAAGACAGAGATCTAAAGTTAAAACTAAAGTCTACGATCTAAAATCTTAAAACAGTGCAACATAATAAATAAACTATACTATATACAGATTTCCAAAGTGTGCAGTGTGCATCAAAATGTGCAATGGAAGATACAGCAGTGACTTGGTCATGTGCAGTAGAATGTGCATTAAGATAAAATAAAAATAAATGTGCAACAGTAGTAATTCTAGTGCAGTAACAGGAGTAAACAACAGTACTAAAATTCCAGTAGTCAATGTGCAATAACAGTAGTAAACAACAGTGCAACGGGGGTAAAATTCAATAACAGGAGTAAACAACAGTACTAAAATTTCCAGTAGTAAATGTAAATGTGCAATAACAGTAGTAAACAACAGTGCAACAGGAGTAAAATCCAGTAGTAAATGTAAATGTGCAACAGTGCAACAGTAGTCCTTAGCAGCAGTTTTTTAAAGTGTCTAGAGTGATATGTCTTTTATGGAATACAGGTTATGCCAATATGGGGGGTGGGGGGTGGGAGATGGGTAAGGTGGGAGTTCGGGTGTGAGTTCGGGTGTGAGTTCAGCCTCCTGACAGCCTGGTGGATGAAGCTGTTTGAAAGCCTGGTGGAGTGGGCCCGGAGACTCCGGTACCTTCTCCCCGAGGGCAGGAGGCTGAACAGGCTATGTGCGGGGTGGCTCGGGTCACCCACAATGTTGGACGCTCTGCGGGTGAGCCGGGTGTTAAAAATGTCTAGGAGGGAGGGGAGAGAGACACCAGCGATCCTCCCAGCTGCATTCACTATGCGCTGCAGAGCTTTCCTGTTCTGTTCAGTGCAGCTCCCGTACCACACAGTGATGCAGCTGGTCAGGACGCTCTCAATGGTGCCTCGGTAGAAGGTGGTCATAATGGGTGGAGGGGCTCCAGCTCTCCTCAGTTTGCGGAGGAAATAGAGGCGCTTCTGAGCGCCATTCATGGCTTGTCTGAGCGCCTTCTGAGGCGCTCTCATAGCCAATCAATCCACTGATTTTGTTTTTATCTTGTTTTATATGTTTTATTGTATTGTTTGTTTGTGCTTTTTATTCGTTTTTAACCTTGTGCAGTGTCCTTGGGTGTTCTGAAAGGCGCTTTTAAATAAAATGCATTGTTGTTATTATTATTATTATTATTACTCAATTATGTGTGAATGAAACAACATAACTCCAGGTGTGGTTTTGAGGAGGGAACCATATTATAACATTATTTAAAGCAGACAAGAGTCAATTTTGCGTAATCGAGTACCATTAAGGCTGTATCAGTTAAACTCTACTATAATCACAATAGTTATAACAACAACTTGCCCAAAGGATGGCAAAATCATTTGACTCAAAATAAACAAAAACTTGTACACCACCAGGGGTACACAGATCACAGTTTGAGAGGAACTGCAGTAATCTATTATCAATTTAATTTAATTATATTTAAATAACCACTATCATAACATGGTTCAGATATTTCTGATTTGAATAATTATATTTTTCTTCTTTAGGGTTTTAAATACTTTCAACCATGGCTCAGAGGAAAAGAAGAACTACTACTAACAGTTGTCAATGAAGATTTGGTCAGTTTCTGTGTCCATCTTTTCTATTTTTCTACCATTTTATTCCCATCACTTTGCTTATAACTCTGACCTTTTACAACCTCTGCTCAGGGCTGGCACTCTCCTGCATATGTGGTTTCCAGGGCCTCTTCCAGCAGCAGCAGTAACAGCAGTGACGCCTCCCCCAGCAGCAGCACTCTGAGCCTGGCCAGCAGTCGAAGCAGCTCCCCCCTGCCTGGAGATCCACCGTCCACACACAACAACAGTGTGCACAAAAGCCGGTCAGATCCAGTCAGGTGGGTGGTGACCAGTGGTGGAAGGTAAAGAAGCCAAAGTAATAAAGTAATCTACACTATATTGCCAAAAGTATTCACTCACCCATTCAAATAATGGAAATCAGGTGTTCCAGTCACTTCCATGGCCACAGGTGAATAAAATCAAGCACCTCGGCCCGCAGACTGTTTCTACAAACATTTGTGAAAGAATGGGTCGCTCTCAGGAGCTCAGTGAATTCCAACGTGGTACTGTGATAGGATGCCACCTGTGCAACAAGTCCAGTCATGAAATTTCCTCGCTCCTAAATATTCCACAGTCAAGTGTCAGTGGTATTAAAACAAAATGGAAGCGACTGGGAACGACAGCAACTCGACCACGAAGTGGTAGGCCCCGTAAACCGATGGGGTGGGGTCAGCGGTTGCTGAGGTGCATAGTTCGCAGAAGTTGCCAACTTTCTGCAGTCAGTCACTACAGACCTCCAACCTTCATATGGCCTTCAGATTAGCTCAAAAACAGCTTCATGGAATGGGTTTCCATGGCCGAGCATCTGCATCCAAGCCATACATCACCAAGTGCACTGCAAAACCTTGGACACAGTGGTGTAAAGCACGCTGCCACTGGACTCTAGAGCAGTGGAGAGGCATTCTTTGGAGTAACAAATTGCGCTTCTCCATCTGGCAATCTGATGGATGAGTCTGGGTTTGGCAGTTATCAGGAGAACTGTACTTGTCTGACTGCATTGTGCCAAGTGTAATGTTTGGTGGAGGGGGGGTTATGGTGTGTGGTTGTTTTCAGGACCAGGGCTTGGCCCCTGAGTTCCAGTGAAAGGAATGAATGAGAGCAGAGAGGCCTTCTCGTCCAACATCAGTGTGTGACCTCACAAATGCGCTTCTGGAAGAGTGCTCAAAGACTTCCATAAACACACTCCTAAACCTTGTGGACAGCCTTCCCAGAAGAGCTGAAGCTGTTATAGCTGCAAAGAGTGGACCAACGTCATATTAATCCCTATGGATTAAGAATGTGATGCCACTTAAGTTCATGCGCAAGTCAAGGCAGGTGAGCGAATACTTTTGGCAATATATATGCTCTACTTAAAGGTGCATTGTGTAACTTTTCTGGTAGGGGGGTCCATCAAATGCTTTTCTCCATAGAGATGTTAATGTTTTGTCTGGTATGGTATTAAAGCTTTTCTATTTTCATGTAGACCAAGTTACAGGTAAGATCTGTGGAGAGACAACCCTTTCACAGTCAGAATGCCTGTTTTTCTAGGTATTTTTGAGCTATAAAACTACCTGCAATTTAATACATTTAAGGTATAGCTGTTTAATGTCATACTCTGGAACATTCCAGACAGAGCAGTCACATATTCATAGAAACAAGCAGGTAGAAACAAGGATACTTTTTATTTTTACTATTCTTCACTACATTTAAGTGCAGGTATTTGTACTTTCTACTCCACCACATTTTTTAACTGAACTGAAAAGTAAAAGTATTTTTTATTATTCTCTGAGACCTGCTGAAAAGGCTGAGGGTTTACGTTTAGCACATTCATAATTTGAGCATAAATATACAAATAAAAACAGCTAGTAAACAGCTCTTCTGTGCATTTGAAGCTTTATTAGATCTCAAAATCTGTGCAAAATACTTGTACTTTTTACTGTTTAAGTTCCTTTTTAAACAGGTACTTTAATCCTTAAGTAGATTTTCACATATGATACATGTGATACTTTTACTTGGGTATTTTTTTGCTCTGTTTTTTTTATACTTTATATTTCGTACTTTAATTGAGCAGTGTCCATAGACTGTATATACAGTAACATGGGCTCACATGCTTGGCTTTTGTTTACATTAAACACAGCGGGAGCTGTTCTACGTCACAGCTCTGAGCATGTTTGGCTTATTTTTAATTTTCCACCTCAGACGTGTGAAGTGTAAACATGCAGGTTCAACGGAAATTGGTTGGCCTCTGAGTTCATTGTAGAAATTGAGATATTTTCCCAGCCTGGTCAGTCTAATGCAGTAGTGCAGTGCTGGAGACTGAAGGAAATTAAGGCAAGACACTGCAAATATGAACTTGACATTTTTCTGATGATTGTTAACAGAAGATTTGTACATCGATTGAAATAGATTACAAAAATATTCAAATCAAATATAGTCATGTCATTCAAACGTATAAAAAAAGTCAGGTTTAAAATCTACTAAAACTTCAATTTTTATTTTATTTATTCTTTATTTTGGACACAAATAGTATTTAGTCCATAGTTAAGAGAAAAACAGGATACAAAAAATACACAAGGCAACCAAATTAGTCCATAAAGTTCACTAAAGAGTGTCAGTAGATCAAGATAGGAATTAGATCAATTAAGAATTCTTTATAGTATCATATTATATTGTGTTATAAAGTGGTTTCCTCATCACAAACATGCCTGGAATTGTGTTTTGTTTCACTCACACATGTTTAACACACAAACCCTGCATATTTCGGCTGTATTCTTCTCTCAGACAGAAAACGTTCTGTTTTATCTTGTGATGTGATGATACAGGAAATGCCTGAAATTGACAAATCTCTTAACTAAAGGTAAAAGCTAGCTGATAACATGAAAACTACCATTTCACAACATCACAAGGTGGAACAGAGCATTATGAGCTTTGGCGATGTAGACTGACTAATAATAAAGGCTTACTCAAACATGTGTGAATGAAACAAAACACAACTCCAGGTATGTTTTTGATGATGTATAAACATTATAACATGGAGTAAAGGTCATTAATTGCAAAGATTTAGTGCAACACAGACTTTTACTTCGACTTGAGAAATAGCCATTGATGCAACAGTGTTTTCACTTAAGTACAGATTTGGAAATGTCTAAGAATGGCACACCCTTTTTGCAGAAGTTCCCACGGGCATCTTCTCCTTAATGCACTCATCTTGGCGTTGGCTAAATCTAAAGTTACTCAACATCTCTGAAATATTGTAATCTTCTTTTCTGTTTTAGCGATTCCCACAATGAAGAGCACCTCCTTCCTGCCTCGCCCAGTGAAAGAGAAATGGCAATACCCGTAAGCTCCCAAGAAATACAAATTAAAACTTAAAGTTGCACTGCGTAACTTTTCTGATGGAGGGTTCCCCACCTGCTTGTGTTCATTTTGATGTTATTGCTTTGCCTGGGACGTTAACTGCGATGTGAACAAATACTGTATATCTTGTATTTATTGAGTTACAGGTGCAAAAATATGTATTATTATTGTGAGCAGGTCCACTTCTCCACAGGTCTGATTTGTAAATCTGATTTGCCTGGTGATGTGGCCCACTTGTCTCCATGGACATAGTTCAATTAAATGCCAAACTGTAGATCATTTCAGGAAAAAAAAACAAAAAACAAGGAGCTGAAGTGGTGGACCCTCTACCAGAAAAGTTTAAAGGAAAAGTAACGTTTTTTTACAATCTGAACCTTCTTTCGGTAATAAAACAAGTTGTTTTACTCACCCATAGCACTTTGGTGTCATATGGAATACTTCTAGAGATGTTTTAGATTTGTGGTTAGCCTAGCGGGACTTCTAGCCATAGCTCGGGGCATATAATATATTCCCCAAGCATGTAATATGCCCCGTGCGGGCTCCAAATAGCACAAACTTTAGCACTTTTCAAATCATAGAAGCCCGATATCCTAGTCTACGATTTCGTTTGAAGCAAAAGTGGCCTGTAATACGAGATTTATCCATAGTTTACAGCTTTGCGTTTCATGTTTGGGTCCCGGGAGCTGAGAGCACAGTCCGCACATGCGCACTGGCCTCCTCATCTACTCGAAACTATGGCTAAATCTCGGATTACAGGCCACTTTTGCTTCAAACGAAATCGTAGATTAAGATATCGGGCTTCTATGATTTGAAAAGTGCTAAAGTTTGTGTTATTTGGAGACCGCAAAGTAATGCCCCGAGCACTCAAATTAATGGATACGCTACAACATAACTTCTACGAAACTGCTCAAAATGACACCAAACTGCTATGGGTGAGTAAAACTACTTGTTTTATTGCCGAAAGAAGGCTCAGATTGTAAAAAAACGTTACTTTTCCTTTAAGTGATGCAATATGTAACCTCTATGGTGATGCGCCGGCTACCATGGCCACAGTGTAACATTAAATCTTATATTAAATCTTATATCTATCATATCTATTTTTATTGCAAACAAATGGTGCCGTCACTTGTTGTCGACATGCAAATAAGGTTAAGGTCACACTATGGAATATTCCAGGGAGATAATTCATATCTCCATGGTGACAAGCAGGTGGTGGATAAGAAACGTCACATAGAGCATCTTTAAATATTTAGTTATATGCTTCAAAGGGCTTATAATACACTATTTTCTGATCTGTGTTATAATGTTGTTTCCTCATCACAAACATACCTGGAGTTGTGTTTTGTTTCATTCACACATGTTTAACACACAAACCCTGCATATTTAGGCTGAGTTAAAGTGGAACAGAGGGAAAATACTCTCTTCCACTTTGTGATGTCATGTGGTAGGAACAGTACAGGAAGTGCTTCACTCCATTTTTAAACACCATACTCCTTCACTAAAATTTGGAGGATTACAGCCCTGGAATTGTTCATCTCTGCTAAACAAAAGGTCAGAGTTAGCTGTTAACTTGAAAACTACCACTTCATAACATCACAAGGTGGAACATTTTGGATTTTGCGCTTTGTTGATACTGACATCTTAATAATACAGGATTACTCAACGTGTGAATGAAATAAAAGACAACTCCAGGTATGTTTTGATGGGATAACATTATAACATGGCTTAAAGCTCACAAGAGTTAAATTTGCATAATATTGGACGTTTAAAGTTTCACTGACACTAACAAAGCATGTCTTTTTTTTCAGGAAGTCAACTGCACTTTGTTTTTAATTGCTGGTTATGTTAAATATGGTCGCCCTTACGCCTGGATACGCTCCAATCATGAACGCCTTGTCAACATCGGGGGCATAGACTCAATGGTCAAAGATACGCCCATGAAGCTCAAGTCCATTACTGATTGGCAAACGCAAGGTAAGGAAACAATGTGAGGAATTCAGACAGGAGAGAGTTATCGTTTGATCATGCACATTCAATAATTATCCAATTTTCCACAGGCTAAATCACATACAGATGTTATAGTCTTTGTCTGGGTGGGCTATGGAAAAAAGTTTTAGAGTTGGACTGAAAAAACTACTCTCTCGCTCAATGGTCTTCTAAAAATATTTTCAAACATGTTTTATATTTTTTTCCAGGAATCCGAGTGTGGGACGTGGTGAGTGAGCTAGTGTCTCTCTGCACTGTTCCATCTCCTTCTAATCCATTTGCTCTGGACTTGCGTTATGTCAAAAGTCTTCCCCTCACGGACCGTTTTCTTGTTACCGGAGCCCTACTCAACTTCCTGGAGATGTATATTGTCTATGGGAACCGAGATGAATTACACTATGATAAAGGTAATACAATACTGCCATATCAAACAATGAAAATACAGACACACAACAAGTAAACTTTGCCTTCTAAAAGTAAGAATTAAGAGTAAGATATTTGTATATTGTAAATGAAATGAAATGAAAAATAAATATAAAATATAAAAATAAATGTTTGATGAATTGTAGTAATTTGGCACACTGCTCCTAGTTTACATTCTCCTTTATTTAACCTTGCATACTAGCATCACTTGTTTACTAAGTGCAAACCACAAAAGTGTAAAACATGTGATGAGATAAACGTGTGGACAAACATCACAAATAGGCAAATGTGGTTGTGTCTGGTAGTGCTCTATGACGTGTGATGAACACAATGGAAATATACTGCTGTTTTATGCAGGATTATTGGTTTGTTCTCAAGGAAGCCAGCAGGTGTCGCTATTAAGCTACATTAAAATCTCATGTCTACGCTTAGGTTTTTTTGTCTGTTTGTGTCATTTTAACATGTATTATTTTGTTTTCTCAGTGGTTGAGGAGGTGAAGCCTCTAAGGCAGCTTCACGTCCGATCTCTTCTGGAACTCCAGCAGCAAAGAGAGAGCTCCAGACTCACCACCAGCCCCATCAGCTGAGGACCAGCCCCAGCCCCATCACAACCACTGCACCTGAGGACCTGCTGGGCAAAATGTAAAAAGGACAGCTGGGCAAAATGTAAAAAGTACTAAGCAAAATGTAAAAACTTGAGTTTTTGAAGTTTTGATGTTTTATTTGAGCAGCACTGAGGTGGTGTGGAGACTGGCTATACTCCAGGTTAGGAGTCGATTTGCATTAGTTACAGTTATACCGTAGTACAGACAGCCTGGTGGGAGTGAATGGGGAAATTCAGTCAGGAAACAAAAGGTCCAGCAGTAGAGCTCATCCACTAGAGTTTTTTAATCACCAGAACATGCGCAAAGCGACAACAGGTCATCTTTAACCGTTGCCTACAAATAGGGAAGTGAAGGGTGGTATCTGCTGCTGTATGCCTACAGTTAGATATTGCAGTCACATGTGTTTCAAAAGCACTGAACACATGTCCTGGGAACTCAGTCACAAGACTGAAAAATCCCTGGACCTGCCCAGTGTCCTGCCCCGCCACCTCAAACCACCTCTGCTCTGCTGGGCCAAATTTATCACAAATTATTACTACATGGGTTAAAGAGACAGTGGCGTTTTCAACATAAAAACAACCAACAACTGAATGTTGTATAAAAACTTTTAATATTTGATAAAATACATATTTAAATATGTAGATGACATAAAAACAGTACATTGATAAAATATATTTAAGCAGGCACAAAAACAGCCTTTACAGAGGCTGTGCCTTTTGTAGAATATTTTAAAAAATAAAAAAAAGGAAAAAAAATAAAAAAAAATAAAAACCTAGTGGTATGACAGAACCACAGGCTCCTGGTCTAGCTTAGTTTTGTCTAAAATACTGATGTAGCTGTATCTACCACTGACTCTGTCAAACAATTGTAAACCTTACACTTAATCACCTACATGAGATCGTTATGCAATGCTGCACACATCAGTGCCTCAGTGTCATTTTAACTGGACATGGGGCACCATTTAAGGCCAATGTAACAAAAGCACACTGTAGCTATCCGATATGCAAAGTCATGGTTGGATGGCAGGAAGAATTCGGGGCCTTCTTAAGTATTGGATCTCAAATTCCCCCAAGAGGAATGCAGGTGCATGGGCGCACATTCCACACTGAAGCTCTACACAGAACACAGCGTTCCCAGTGTTGGGGCACAAACAGCCCTCCGTGTCATGGCTCACTGCCTTTTCCACATAAATGCTAATTCAGAGCTAGGACAGTCAAAAGTGCATGTCAAATTATGCATCCTTCTCCAAATTTGGCATAGATTCTGAAATATTATAGGTCAACATTTTCTAGAAAGCTACAGAAGAATTGCCCTGTTTTCAGAAATAACCTGTGTTTTTGTTATTTGTCAAAGATAATCAAATATTATACATCTTTAACTCTTTAAGTTTACTTTATTTAACTCCATGATGATAACGCAATTTCATCCATGATTTTGCCCAAAGTATCACACAGTAATGTGCTTTCTAGTGCCTCTGGCCTGGGACACATTGTTGTCAAAATTGCCAGTTAAATAAAGATAATCCTTCAAAAAAAGTGACATCTTTGTGTCGACTTAAAGATGTTTGTGCTTCCTGCATTTAAACCACAGCTCGGACTGTCACTGCCTTTCACCCAAATACTGAAACAAACAGCACAGGAAGTCCCCTGTGTCTGAGGAGACTCTAAATTTTTCGGAAAACTGTCGACAGCTCACAGCTGTGTCATCCTGTGATATTACAGGAGTGAACAGAAAGCCTGACAAACAGTCAGACCCACACTCGTCCAGTCTGTCCCTGTAACACATTCACAGCAAGGTTGGGTCTGATATAGTCCCAGATTTGAAAGCAGAGCTCAGTTCCAGCTGTCGGATTCAGAGCCTCTTCGGGTAATGGCTCGGAGAGGGCTCCGGGACACAGAGCCTCTCTTCTTCCAACGAACTGAAACAAAAGGAGAAAGACGTCAGTGATGCTTGCAGCTGAAAGTTCACCGTTAAAATGTTAATGAACATGCAAGCAGTGAAAGCTGTGCGTCAGAACTGCTGACTGACTTACTCATATACAGTTACCTACATGTTTTCTAGGTTTACCTCTATGTGCAAAAGGTCAGAAACTTTAGCCTTTAGGACAGGAGTTGTGTGGTGTTGTGATTAGAAACGTACCTTTGCCGATGCTAGCCGGGAGTGTGTGGCTCTTTGTGTTGGAGTTGTTGGTATCCTCGATTCGCTCGATCTTGTTCTTTGATGCCAGTGTGTTGGGGGCATCCTGCCAGTCGCTCAGTGCCCTCTGAAAGGAGTGTGCCAGGCAGGCAGTCATATCCTTGGCCCGCTCCGCCCGACTGCACCAGAACACACGGCACTGCAGCTGCTGCCCCTGGTGCTTACAGATGTACAGGAACACATTGGGCCTGGTGGCATCAGCGGCGCAGTAGGCAATGTCCTGAAGGTAAGTCTTGGTGAGCTGTCGGCCTGTGCTCAGCTCTTTGACCTCCACGTATCGTGGCCGCACCACCAGGGCGTGGTCTTTGCTCAGTTTCTTCCCATTGGCGATGCCATCCAGCAGGTGCTGAATGGCGTACTGAGCCTGCTCCCGGTCCAGGGAGAAGATCTTCTCTGTGCCTAGGTAGTGCACCTTGAACAGAGGGTCCCCATGAGAGAGGGTCTCCAGGCGGTCTCGCTTGAAGCGGCGGCGGAGCGCAGCTGGAGAGTTTTTGAGGGTCTGCATGAGGTGGAATGTGCCCAAAGACATGGCGTCCTGTCTTTGTTCTGAAGGTCAGTTAATACAGGTCCTTCTTCCCTTTGCACCTCAGGAAATTGAGAGTAACATCCACTGGTGTTATCTGCAATGAGTCAAACAAGGACAGTGATATTAGCAAGGTAAAAGCACAGTACATCCTTAAGTATTAAGAGTACACACTGACATTAAACTCCCCCATACTTCACGGTTCACTGCTAATGTTATTCTTATCCAGGGAACTGATGCACTGTGTGAACCAGAGCAAATGCCACCAACAAGATCAGTTACAAAAGTGACAGTCACTGACCAATATTCATTCACTACAGACACCATACTCCATTAAATATTTACAGCCAGTCTGGACTTTTCCTCACAGCCTCACCAGACCAGACCTGTCCTGTCTGAGGCGTACAGCTGCTGGCTCCTCACACAAATGTCCAAGGCAATTTCTCATCTCACATCAATGGCAGTGTTTCCCCATTACTAGAACAGAATATAGTCTAATTTTGCCCCCATAATCTTAGAAGAAGCAGAGCAGTAAATTGTATTAAAAATTATGATTGTAATATTATTTAATCATTCTTCTTTTTTGTTGATAAACAGAAGCACTGATAAGCAACATTTACTCCAAAAAATGTATTCAATAAACAATTCAATGAGGACTCCATGTGCCACCATTGACTCCTATAAACCTGTGGGAAACACTGAATGGCATATTTTTGCATTGAACAATTGAAGTCTTTGGACTGTCTGACCTGTAAACTTTTGGTCTTATGCAACAAGTACAACCGGGCTCCCATTGTGCTTCATCCCCCAAACTCAAAGAAACGCCTCTTCTCCATTGTGTCTCCACTTTATTTTTTCCCGTTTCACTTTTCTTGGCCATTCTTTCAACATCCTCCAAACCTCATCAGAAGCCAGTGGCTGAGAAAGCTCGGAGGACATGGCCATTGTGAGTGCACAGGAAGCAGCTTCGCATTCCCACTAAAATGTTTTTTCTAAAAACAATTGCGTGCTTTGTTCAGTGTGTCATGTTTTAGTGAGAGAGGGGATAAAATCTAAGTCCTGCATACATGGACTTTGACAAACTTTATTGATCTACAAGGGAGATTATTTGGACACAGTAGTTCACATATATCATATATTTTAAATAAGTAGCAAAATAGCAAGAGACTGGTGTCGAATAAGGCATAATTATATAAATGTATATGCAATATATATTATATATTGCTACAGAGAAACCAGTCTTTTGGGGTTTTTTTTAGCTACTGTGTAAAAATAATTTCCATTGTGAATCAATAAAGTTTGTCAAAGTGTAGAGGAATATTACGATAAACTATAATGTTGACACTACTTTATGCCAATGATAAAATAAAATAAAAATACCCCTGGAGGTTCAAATTTGACCATATTGCATAATAAATAGCAGAAATTATTGCAATAAAATGTGCATGTTAAGATTCCATATATTGAAGTTGATACACTAATTATGGTGACAGGATTATGTAGATTTCACTGTTCTGTTATAAACAACCATTCACTCACTCAACTTTCACTCTGAAATGTAGTGCCATGCTTAAAGTGTAACTGGTGCAATTAGATCAATTAAAAAGAGTGGAGATGTAAGGCATATTAGAAGTATAATTTTATGCTTGAACATCCCGAATAACATTTAACGACACAACACATGGTTAAATGTTAAAAGAATAACGCACTAAAATGTGTAACAAAAAAGTAATAATAATAATAATAATAATAATAATAATAATAATCAGCCCAAAAAAAATGTTTAAAAAAAAAAAAAAATGCTAGTAACTCACCTGTTAACAGTTGTGCAGTGCTGTCCTCGTGGGCTTCACGCAGCACCAGGTGAAGTCTGCACGATTATTTTCTGGTTAAATTCCAATATTCCTCCAGCATTTCTCTCGCCAAATTCAGTCCGTGTGTCTCATACTAATCTTTTCCTCCACAGACACTCGTTTAAGCGCTCTCCGGCCAGTTTTATACCGCCTGGATCGTCCCCCTGCCTCGGTTCTTTCTCGTGTGAGTGCGCTGGCTGAATGGAGCGGGGCGCGACCGTTTTAAACAGCGTGGGCGCGCGCACGTCACACTCGTGGACGCGCGTCATTTGCGTTTGAGCTGCGAAGGCGCGCGCGGATTGGTCCAGAACAGCGGCGAGGATGGGGGAGGTCTGAGGGGAAACTGCAATCATCCAAGTTTCAAGAGAAAGTAACTGTTCACCATAAAGTGCTCAAAGCCAGGTTTGGACCGCATACCTCCTTAGAGATGTCACAGTGTTTGCTACGTAGGTCAGTTGAAGATCTTTTGATGACTAAGAAATGTGCTCAGTCATAAGATAAGATAAGATAAGATAAGATAATCCTTTATTTGTCCCACAATGGGGAAATTGCAGTGTCACAAGGCAAGTTTCAGAAACAGTAGGAAAATATGAGCATGCATCAAAATTAAGATACATAATAATAATAATAATAAGTATGTGCAATCAACTAAAAAAACACAACACTGTAAGGTTAAAAGGCACAGGAACGCTGCACAATAAATGTCTTTGATTCTGGGCAGTGAACAAACAGCAGTTAAAGTGACTCCAGTATAGTAATATATAATATCACTACAATAAAGTGACTCAGATGACTGTACTACTAATGTACTAATTAGTGATTCTCATCTTCATTCTTCTCCCCATAACTTCATGCAAAGGCTTTCATGACAGCTAGAGGCCCAAGTGAAAGTGTAGTATCAGGTAAGCAACAGTAACAGACACTACTCGGTTTACTGTTTGGTTCCTGATCTGTTAAGTATCTTGTCTAGTGTTCTCATTCATTGAGGAAAATATAAACATTTAGAAAAAAAAAAAGTTAGGGATCCACCGTTTTTCAGTTCCAATGTAATTGCAATACAATAGCTTTAAGTATCTGCCAATACCCGACCAAAATGTGTTATGGAGCTGTTATTCATGTCTGAAGTACCGACTGAACAACTTTGTGTAAATAAAAATTAAAATATTATAGGCTTTCTGAGTCAACTACGATCAGTAAACAGTCTTATTATATCAAGTTATATAACCAACCATGATAACGGCTGAACTGATATTTTGAAGCCAATATCTGATCCAGCAAGTTTTTCAGTATCAGCGCCAATATTCAATACCAGTCCATCTCTAATAAAAACCCTCTGATCAGAGTCAAGTCGAGACCAGAAATAGGCAGCACAGGACTCCTTCAATAAACCAAGTCCCAACTGTTACTGGTAACTAATTTTACTTTGGTAAAGTCATAATTCAATGTGTGTAGTTTGTATACACTTTATGGCACGCTGAATTAAACTGTCAACAGAAAGCCTGGGTGCAATTGCTCTGAAAATAGCAAAGTAATAATTATGTGACCACAGTATGACAATATGTATAATTTTATATCAGCCCAATAAAGTGTCATAATTTGGGCAATGACAGTAGGAATATGTTGATATTGTATTTAGTTACACCTAAATTAAAGTGTATTTTGTAACATATTCTGATACACCGTCCAATCAGAGTACTGTATTCTGAATGCTCTGAATACTTTCACTGAGTTGCATTTAAATTACATGTCGTGCAATTATAAGCAGCTTTATTTTTGTTACACTCTTATGCATTCAGTTATGTCCAATTATAGATCACACATGCAGTTACCACAAGAGCATTGTTTTCTGTTTCCCTCACTATTACAGTGCAGTTCAAAATCAAAATTGCATGATGAAGCACTGCCATATTCTTTTAATTAAGGATAGAATACAACTATGTGAAAACGTAAAAGCACTGTACTCAAAATTAGTATTCAGTATGGTAAAATATGTATTTTTACTACATGTATTCAGTTACTTCCCAACACTGTAATTTGGTAAATAAAACATTTTCTCTTGAGAACTAGAGCCAGAACACACACTTTGACAAAACTTTACAAAGACAAGATAACAGGAGAAGTTCAATTTGTCAACTGGACAAAGTTTGTTTGGTTGAAAACGTTTCGCCGCTCATCCGAGAGGCTTCGTCAGCTCATTTACAAAGACAAGTAAATCTGTCTCCCTGATTTTAGAGGGTGTGATTGACAGGTGGATTAACCAATCAGAGAGAAGAATTGGGTCAAAAACACTCATGGCTGCTTATACATAAAAAAGGTGAAACATCTACATAAAGGACTGAGAAGCCGTGCAGATTTTTACAGAATCAACAATCAAAGCACCAAACTATTACTTATCTCAGGTAAAAGAAGTAATATAATTTGTTCTGAATATTATGAGAATTTTCAAGAGGAGATGTCACGTGCTACAAAATTAGCGGCTGTGGTTGGATCATCTCTAGTTTGGACGGAGGATTTTCACGGTTTATGGTCCAATGCGAACAGAATGTAGAAGGGACTGGCTGGTCAGGCAATCAAGTCTGGAGGAAACTTCACAAATGTGCACAAACAGCTAACCTATTTTCAGTTTTGACATATAGGGGCCAAAGCAAACAGGGGTGTGTTTGAGGTACTGTGTGACTGCCTGCTGCTGTAGAATCATCTGAAAGCCACTACCTGTCATTAGCATCACATTGCGTCACTGGGCCTTGTTAATGGGACCACTGACCTCTTTGGCGCTGCTCTGCCCTTCATGTTTGTGCTGGAGGCATTCAGAACAGTGGCAGAGGAAAACCTTAAATGATACCATGTGTTTGCATGTGTGGTGGGCGTGGGGGAACAGAGGAGCCCCTGTTTCGTCTGGGACCAGCCCAACAACAGTTAAAATGTGCACGTCACGCCCGCCTGCTGCACACTGGAACTATTCTGGGGCAGCTCTGACATAATGGAGCATCTCAGACTCACCGCCCTCCTTACGCACCTCCACGTCTGTAGACCAGAGTCTGCCTCAGACTGTGGCAAAGTACAGATCCTGCACTTTCTGTGAAAACGATTTATCATGTCGTGGCTGACGCACGTACCTGGAGCCTATAACAAGAATAAAAAACAGCATATTGTTTGCATATACTGCTCAAGGGAGGATGAGTGCCTTTGTCCTTGGCTGAACTACAGGACGTTTTAGGATTTTTGCTCATTTATTTATTTATCTGGGATAGGGATTGGGACATGCGTGTTAATGAACAAACAAGATACAGCATGAATGTAAACATACCGAATTATGCCCAACGGCTAATTTCCATTTGTTGTCCAAAGGGCTGGGGTCACAGAGGGCCAAACAAGAAAATATTGCACACTCCACTCATTGCATTGTTCCCATTATTGCACAATCCAAAACAGTATAATATTATATCAATATTAAATCAGTTCTCTTTCCATCTTTCAACATTTATCCAGGTTTGGCACTAGCTAAAAAAACTTTGGTTTGTCAACATAATCTATAGGAGTAAAAATGTTAAATGGATGTAGCACTGATTTTCACCCGGTGTATGAGAACACTGGTGGGCTTTAATGTAGGCTTATTGTCAGGAATGCCTTGTAAAAAGTTATAATTTGAAAAGTTAAAAACATAAATTTGTTTGAATTTTAATTTGAACTCGGGATATTAGAGCAATGTGTTTATATGCACTGCATTTAGTGTGATTATGATTATAGGGCCCTGTGGGATCTTCAGTCCTGCAGCCTGACTGGGAAAGACTGTTCTTATAATACCAGTACTACTACAACAACAACAACAACTACTACTACTACTACAGCAGTTTGTTTACCCTGGGCATGTAGCTAATGTCAGCTTCTCCTAGTCCAAATGAACTAAATTAGGAAAAACGTGGGTGTGGCTGCAGTCATTGAGAATCAAAATAAATGATCTGACTGCTGCTGGAGAGTGAAACCAGGAGCTCTGTCCTCATGGGAGACTATTACAGCTCAGTACCACTGTAACAAAGTCTGCATTTGTAAATGTAGGAAAAAAGCATGTGATTCTGGAAACTACACTGGACATTTTAATCTGTGGTTAGATAAGAAGAGAAACGAGTGAATAAAAATTTAAGGGTAACTTTGTCTCTCATTTGCCTCCATGGGGATGTTAATGCTTTGGTTTAAATTGTCCACAGTATGGTATTAAACTGATCTAGCTTGCATATTCAAGTTCAAGTGTTATTTATTGCACTAAAATATCTTTAAAAACATCAATTCCTAATGTGAGCACACAAATCTAACCTGCAATTTGGCTTTGGAGATTCTTGGCTGCACTGTGAAACATTCTAGGCACATCTCCACGGAGACAAGCAGGTGATGGACCCTGGTCAGAGAGGTTACACAGTGCACCTTTAACACTGATTCAGTTACTCTGTAAATAGGAAGCAGCAAAACAATTACACCAGAGGACACTTGTGTGCTTGTTTCAATTTTCCTAGAAAGAAGACCAGTTTAGTGGCATTAATTAAATCTCTTCTGGGAAAGATCATATGTTTACAGTTGTTTCACTTTGGTGTCACAAAGTTCACCTGAAAATGACATTACAAAAAGATTAACTTAAGAAACAGCTCTTCGTGTTTTGTAATCTACAGTCCACTTCCCCTTTTTGTCCCCCTCAAACAACAACATCAGTAAAACGTACAGCCTGTCACTGGTATAGTGCATCTCATAAACCTTTCTATCTATTATAAACTATTGAAACTGGTTCCTTATTGTCATTCAAATCCTGAACTTTTACCTACATCTGTGTGTTGCACAAAGAAGATGCCAGGCAATTGAAAACCAGTGTGAGAACAAATCCAACTGAGCATGTCTAAACTAAAAATTCTACCTTTACCAACAGAAAGCACCTGTGGAAAGATACTCGTTCTTCAGTAATTTGTTTAAATTGATAAAGAGCGTGACATTTGGACAATGCAATCAAAGTACCTTGAAAGGGTCCATATTGCGCTATTTTTGGATCTACGTTGTAATGTTGTTTCCTCATCACAACAATACCTGAAGTTGTGTTTTGTTTCATTCCCAAATGTTTAACACACAAACTCTGCATATTTAGGCTGCGCTCTTCTCTCGAACAGGAAAGTTTTTAAACTCCATACACCTTCACTAGAATCAAGTGGATGATTTCAGACCTGGAAGTGCCAATCTCTAATGAACAAAGGGTAAAAGGTAACTTGAAAACTACAGTTTTGTGACATCACAAGGTGGAACAGAGTGTTTTCAGTTTGAGAGAAAAACTCAGCCTAAATATGCAGGGTTTGTGTGTTAAACGTGTGAATGAAACAAAACACAACTCCAGGTATGTTTGTAACGAGGAAACAACATTATAACAGCTCAGAAAATAGAGTAATATGGGCCTGTTAATACCAAAAGCTAAATCCTATGAAACACTAAGCATTCACAAAAAGAGTCGTACTCATTCATTGAACTATTGCTGTTCCACTTTGCAGGTTCTGATTGGAAAGGTTACATCATCTAATTTGTCTAACCTTCTTAGTTTTTGTTGTCTCCTTCCTGAATACCACGTTCCCACATCAGGTTCTGTCCATGGGAGGATTCACCTGGAAGTAAGCATGCATACAAAGGACGCTCCGGAGTTAGTGAAGGTGTGTTGTGTAATGTTGACAGTCAGCTGGTGCAGGATTTCTATTGTGAACATGACTTTTCAATGAAGAAAACAAAGGGCTTCTCTGTACATGCTGGAGATGGACTGGAAAACTTTGTCATTGCATCTATGATAAGCTCAGAGAAACAGCTGTCAAAATCAGTGGAGGATTTAGTACTATTATTACTTAAGTAAAAATACAGATACCTGACAGAAATACTCAAATAAAAGGAAAAGTATCACATGAAAAAAAAAATACTTCAAAGTATTAAAGGACCTGTTTAAAAATGTACATAAAGTGTAATAACAAATTAATCAATTGTTTTGTTTTTGGGGTTTTTTCTAGCAGTTTTTATTTGTATATGTATCAATTTTTTTGTTCAAATAAAAAATAACCCCTCAACCTTTTCTGCAGGTCTCACACAATAATACTTTTACTTTTCAGTCCTGTTCAAAAATGTAGTGGGGTAAGTGCGGATACCTGCTCTCAAATGTAGTGAAGTAAAAGTAAAAGGTATGCACTTTAAAACTTACTCAATAAAGAACAGATACCTAAAATGTTTAATTTAGTACAGTACTTTACTGCTTTTACTTGCTACATTCCTGCTTTTACTTGCTACATTCCACCACTGGTTATAAGTGTGATTTAAATAACTTTAAATAATTTGAAAAAATAAACTTTAATGGACAAAGAAATTCAATAGAACAATAAAACAGCAATGCCATTGTGAATTGTGACCTTCATGTCTTAACACAAGCAAATCATTTGATCTATTTACGTCCTGTGTTGTGGATGAGACAGAGTTCACAGAATGTACGATGACCATAACAGGCTAATAGAATTGTTCTAGCACATTGAATAAAATGGAATTATTGGGCACAGTGGAGCACTTCCTGTATTATCACAAGGTGGAGCATAGTGTTTTCAGTTTGAGAGAAGAACCTAAATAAGCAGGATTTGTGTGTTAAACAGGTGTGAATGAAACAAAACACAGCTCCAGGTTTGTGATGAGGAAACAACATTATAACATAGATCATAAAATAGGGTAATATGGGCAAATAGATAACATTCAGTACAAGTTGGTTTCATCATTTAAATAATAATTATGCAAATAAATACATTTACTACTACTACTGAGGAATCAAACCCTACATCCTCTGGCTGTAGGGCATAAAAGACACCATGTTACAATGATTTTAAGGCTTTATTTATATTTTGGGGTTCAAAGTTTGTTTATATATGTTTAGTGTTTAACAAAATTCAGTTTATACATTTCTGTCATAGTTTCGTTACTTCATAGCTACTAACGCAATTGTAATTTTTCACAATTGCCAGTATTTCTTATCTTTACTCAAATGACTTCATCTTGAGCTGTGTGCTGTAATAGCTGAACACCCCTTCTTAAGAAATCACACCTTCTCAAAGACTTCAGCTGCAGGCAGTGAATATCAGAACAGGAAATGTCTCACTTGGACTGAAGACAGGGCTTTTGTTCTGTCAGCTGGCCTCTCTCCTCATTCCCGTTACCACTTTAGTCCAACAAATGCAATGAATATGGTTTACAAAAGAGATCTGATTGTAATCTATTTCATATTACTGGTCCATTTAAAGGTCCTATATTACACAAAATTCTGGATTCTGATGAGCTTTAAAACATTAAAATGTTGTTACCTTCTCAAAAACATACTTTTTTGTTTTGTTTCATTCACACATGTTTGAGTAATCCTTTATAATTAGTCTGTCTACATCTCCAAAGCTCAAAATGCTGTTACATCCTGTGATGTCATGAAGCACTAGTTTTTGAGTTTATCAGCTACCTTTTACATTTTGTTCAGTAGAGATTGAAAATTCCAGGGATGATATTCTCTAAATTATTCTAGTGAATTTATATATGGAGTTTTAAAACACAGTGAAGCACTTTCTGTATTACCGTGCCATCACAATCTGTTTTTCGTTTGAGAGAATTCAACCCAGATACGCAGGGTTTGCGCGTTAAACATGTGTGAATGAAACAAAACACAACTGCAGGTATGTTTATGATGAGGAAACGACATTATAACATAAATCAGAAAATAGCGTAAAATGTATGAGCCCTTTAAAAGCCCTTCTAATTTTGCTTGCATTTGATAGTTGGAGCTGATCCAGACTTTGATGGTTCATTACAGAAAGCTTTAAGTGGGAGGTGATTTCCCCAGGATGTTGCTCCAGCAGTATATGTGGACACAGTGTTTGGATTGGAGATACGCTACGTGCATATCACTACAGGCTTCTACTGTATATTAGAAACACAAGGGTTAGTATAGCTGTGATGTGCAGAGCGGAGGTCAGGTAAATACATGGGAATATTATAAAAGTGAAATGTTTCAAATTCTTTCACGTTGTCCTCTATTTATAACAATGAAATATAGGGCTCTGTGATATAACCAACACACATTAAAGGCCCTACATTTCACAAAAACTGACCATGTAACCCTTTGTTATTTTAATAGATCCATGGTCTGTCCAAACTCCAAAGCTGGAGCACTTCCTGTGTTACCACATAATATCAGAAGGTGGAACAGTGTGTTTTCTGTTTGTGAATGACACAAAACACAACTCCAGCTGAGTTTATGATGAGGAAACAGATAAAAAAATGTTGGCACGGTGGCTGAGTGGCTAGCGCTCTGGCTTCACAGCAAGAAGATTCCGGGTTCGATCCCCGGGTCGCCCAGGCCTTTCTGTGTGTGTTCTGTGTGGAGTTTGCATGCAATGGTCTGGGTTCGATCCCCGGGTCGCCTGGGCCTTTCTGTGTGGAGTTTGCATGTTCTCCCTGTGTCTGGGTGGGTTTCCTCCGGGCACTCCGGTTTCCCCCATCAACCCAAAAAATGCACCATAGATAAAATCCAGCTTAGGTCCTGACCAAACCGAAGCAAGAAGATCATGGAGATGGTCCCCGGGCGCAGTAATGTGCTGCCCACTGCTCCTAATATATATATATATATATATATATATATATATATATATATATATAATATATATATATATATATATATATATATATATATATATATATATATATATATATATATATATATATATATATATATATATATATAATTTCTCCAGTGTGAGATCAATAAAGTAGAATATGGGTCCTTCAAGTCTGTATTAGTTTAGTGACCTAAAAACTAGCTTACATAAAATCATGTTAATGTGTAACAAACTAAAGATAAACATGTTGTCATTGTAAACGAATTACAAGTAAAAGTACACCGAGTTGTGCATAGTAATGATTTATGAGAGTTGCTGGTAATACTGTAGTAGCAGTAAATACAGATGAACAGTACTTCTCTTCCCGTATCAAACGTGTGTTACTTATAGTGGATCATTATTCAAACACTTAATTAATGCCTCCCCTTTGACACTGTACAACTGTATGATATTATATTGATACTTTGCAGCTGATGTCATCAACATTCCCTGGGGGTGTGGCGCTAACTGTAAGTGGTAACAGGTCAGATCTGTGGAGAGGCAACCCGAATGAATGTTTTGTCGAGGGATCTTTGAGCAATAATAACATTTGTAATTAAACATTAAGAATTAAATAGAGGTATACAAGTTTAATGTTATAGTGTGGAACATTCCAGGCAAAGCAATAACATATCCATAAGACAAACAGGTGGCCCCACATTGGGAAGGTTACATAGTGCACCTAAATCTCTTACTCTTGCTCTTACTTGAGCAATGTCTGGACCACTACATAAGATGCTAACTTTGTTGACTTTAACTTTCACCTATAAAACCATCCAAACAAATAAATAAACAAACCCAGGATATCACACTGATGTATGGTGCTTGTAAAAGTCCTGAGTTATGGAGGTATGATTTAAGATTTACAGTCTGAGATGTTTGCCAGTTTCCCGACAGTGAACTTAATTTAGATTTTATATCGGTCAAAATAAACTGTCACTGTCCCTACATTTACAGTAAACCAGGCGCATTTTTATCTTTCCTGAAATTCTACCTGGCTTGTTATTCATTTGCTACAGAGTCTGAGTAACACAAGATCAGGAAAGGCTCAGAGCGAAAGAAGGAAGTGCTACAAAGAACAATGAATGCAAAACACAATTTTTAAACTCCATATATTACTACTATTGCTTTTGAGAGCTGCTTTACCATTGAGGTATTTCTGATATAGGTCAGTCTGCTACTTACTGTTACTTATTTATACTACTAACTACTAACCTATTTATTTATTTCTATTTACTTTTTGAACTATTTTTATGTTTGCTAATAATGATACTTCTACAACTTTAATCCATACATGTACTTAAAGGTCCTATATTACACAACATTGACTCTTGTGAGCTTTAAGCCATATTATAATGCTGTCACATCATGTTTACTCAAAAACATACCTGGAGTTGTGTTTTGTTTCATTCACATGTTTGAGTAATCCTTGTTATTAGTCTCTCTGCATCTGCCAAACTCAAAATGCTCTTGTGCTCATTGTGATGTCACGAAGAGGTACTTTTCAAAATAACAGCTGTCTTTCACTTTTAGTTGAATAGAGATTGGCAAATCCAGGGCTGAAATGATCAGAATGATTCTATTGAAGGTGTGTGGAGTTTAAAAACACAGTGGAGCAGTTCCTGCATTACCACATGACATCACAAGGTGGAATAGAGTGTTTTCAGTTTGAGAGAAGAACTTAATTAAAAAAAAGCCTAAATATGGAGGGATTGTGTGTTAAACATGTGTGAATGATTCAAAATAGCATAATATAAGACTTGCAAGGCTAGTATAAAAAATATTTGTAAATATTGTTAACAAGTGCAATTCTGTCACTAGTCTGTATGAATTTATTGTGTGTACAATTGTGTTTTTGTTGCATTGTGTAACTTCTAGTGGAGGCTCTGTCAAATGTTTTCTTCATGGAGTTATCCGAAGTTTTTTGTAGAATGTTTCACATGAAGATAGAAAGGTATTAAACCTTTCTATCTTCATGGAGACCAAACCAGACCAAGTTACTGGTCAGATCTGTGGAGAGGCAACCCCGCTCACAGTCAGAATATCTGTTTTTGTATGTATTTTTTAGCTATACAACCACCTGTAATTTAATAAATGTAAGGTAGAGCTGTTTAAAAACTTCATACTGTGGAACATTCAAGGCAGAGCAATGATATATCCATAGTAACAAGCAGGTGACAGACGTCGAAGCAAAAAGTTACATAGTGCACCTTTAAAAAGCACATAGATTTCTCAATGTCACCTCCCTCTGCCTTGTCACGGTGCCTTGGGGAATTCAGCAGGAATGAATAAATAGCAAAACAAAACATGCGCTCGTGCCCATATAAGGCAGTGAAGGGTAACATGTGAGAATAAGGCATGACACACCGTCTGCTTTGTGGTTCTTATTATCTTTAAGGCAGGCGTCACGTCACTCTGTGGATGAGCTAATTTCCCTTTTTGTTCTTGTCACAGCAAGTTTGGGTTTAATAACAGAGGACAGCAGAGGAAGTGTCTGGGGCAGCTCCTTTAAGCACATCAGGTTGGCTTAACATAGAGCAGTTTTATAGCAGGAACTATGTATAAATGTATATGTATGAGTAAAGATAAAATATATATAGAAATATATTAATACAAATATATCTCAGCTATATATAAGATGTCGTAAGGAGAAACAGTGCAAAGATGAAACAGTGATTGACATGATGAAATGTGATGAAATAAAGTAAACATAATAAACTGTACTTAAGTAAAAGATTTAGGTATCTGTACTTCACTTAAGTACATTTTAAAGTGGACACTTTTTACTTTTACTTCACTACATTTGAGACATTTTTGAACTGGACTGAAAAGCTAAAGTATTTTTTTTTTTTATTATAGTTTGACATTTATTTTTATTTACAAATTTGTATTCTGACAAAAAATATACAAATAAAAACAAAAAAAATAAAACAAAAACAACGGATTCAGTTGTTTCTGTTGCAAACAAAATTCAGCACAATTCTTTACATTTGATCACTACATGTGAAGTTTTGTGAGACCTCAAAATCTGTGTGAAATACTTTTACTTTTTACTCTTTAAGCACATTTTAAACAGGTACTTTAATACTTTTACTTAAGTAGATTTTTTCATGTGATTTTATTTTTAAATGAGTTTTTTTTCCCCCTCCATTATCTATACTTCTTAACAAAATGTAATACTTCTTCTACCACTGGCTTTAATGGGGAGTGTTTTCCTATGTGACCTTTGTCTTGATAAAGAAAGTCAAAGGCGTTGTTTGAAGAGTCTTATCCCTAATCTTGGGTGTGCTGTTTTGCTTAACTCCAAACTATATAGAGCCGTGTTGCTGCTAATTATGGAGTTTGTGATTCTTGAGTAATGTCCATATACGGTGAGCTAAATGCTAATGTTCCACTAGCAGATACATAGGGTGGTGCTGATTGTACTGTTAACAGTGATGGAATGTAATGAAGTAAAAGTAGTAAAGTATGGTACAACATCTTAGGTATCTTTACTTTACTTGAGTATTTTTTGAGTATTTATTTTTTACTTGGATATTTATTTATGTTTACTTCACTACATCTGAGAGAAGGTATCTATACTTTCTCCACTGCATTTTTGAACTGGACTGAAAAGACAAAGTGTTTTTTTTAAGTGTTAAAGGAAAACTAACGTTTTTTTACAATCTGAGCCTTCTTTCAGCAATAAAACAAGTAGTTTTACTCACCCATAGCAGTTTGGTGTCAATTGGAGTGGTATCGCAGAAGTTATGTTGGAGCTGTTCTGTTCTACTAATGATCCCACATCCGTTAACATGGTGTTCGTATCATATGCTCGGGGCATTACTTTGCGCTCTCCAAATAACACAAACTTTAGCACTTTTCAAATCACAGAAGATCGCTGTGTCAGGGTAGACTTTTAGTGGATTCCAAAACGGCCCGATATGCAGCTATAGTTTCATTTGATGACGTCATCAGAGAGGACAGTGCGCATGCGTGAACTCAGCTGTTTTGTAAACACCGCTAGTCCGAAAGAAGCTAACACCGCTCTGAACTTTACTTTTCTGTTGCGATATCGGGTTTCAGGCCGTTTTGGAATCTACTAAAAGTCTACCCTGACACAGCGATCTTCTGTGTTTTGAAAAGTGCTAAAGTTTGTGTTATTTGGAGAGCGCAAAGCAGTGCCCCGAGCACTCACGCTAACGGATACGGGAACATTAGTGTAAAACATTAGTAAAAAAAAAACGTTACTTTTCCTTTAAGTATTATTATTATTATTATTAGTAGTAGTAGTAGTAGTAGTAGTAGTAGTAGTAGTAGTAGTAGTAGCAGTAGTAGTAGTATACCTGCTGAAAAGGCTGTGGGTTTATTTTTTAACATTTTCATTCATTTCATTTTAGCATACATAAAAAAAAATCAGCTACAAAAAAAACATTGATTCAGTTGTTTCTGTTTCAGCACAAATCTGTACCAAAATCACTACATTTGAAACTTTGCAATGTATACTTTTACTTTTTACTCTTTAATTACATTTTTAAACAAGTACTTCAATGCATTGTACGTCTCATTTGATATTGTATATTATACTTTATTACTACTTTTATATTTAATTCTGATTTGTACGCATACATTTATTATCATTATTTTTATTTTTATAATTATGTCTCATCTGACACTGGTCTATTGCTCTTTGGTTGCTATTCCATGTTTGTTTTTTTTGTTTTTTTTAACCCTCTCTTATATATTATATACAGTATTATATTTGATGAGTATCCAAAACAATTTCCCTTGTGGATCAATAAAGTTTGTCTAAGTCTAATCATTTTACTTAACTAGATTTTATTTATGTGATACTTTTACTGGAGTATTTTTTGTCTACCTGTCTACCTATATCTGTACTTTGACTTAAGTAACAAAATCGAGGACTTCTTCCACCACTGATTGTTAGTCCCACTTTTACTCAACCAATCAACCAGTCATGTCCAATCAAAATTAGACTAAACAGGAAGAAGGGAAGACTTCCTGGTCATTCCTAAGAAAACCATAATAACATGCAATTCCTATGTTGGAAAAACTTTAATGTATTCTTTAATGTATTTTATAGTAACCATCTAAACTTGTATTTCTGGACAGCATGTTCACTAACCTTAAAAGAACAGAGTTACAGTTTAAAGGGCCCATATTACACCATTTTCTGATCTATGTTATAATGTTGTTTCCTCATCACAAATACACCTGATGTTGTGTTTTGTTCCATTCACATGTTTAACACACAAACTCTGCATATTGTGTCTGAATTGTTCTCTCAAACAGAAAACACTCTGTTGACCACATATTTTTATATATCTGTTCCACCTTGTGATGTCATGTCGTAATACATGAAGTGCTCCAATGTGTTTTTAAAGTCCATAAACCTTCAATAGAATCAGTTGGGTAATTTCAGTTCTGGAATTACCAATCTCTACTAAACTAATGATAAACGGTAACTGTTAACTTATTGCTTCATGTCATCACAAGATGGAAGTATTTTGAACTTTGGAGATGTAAACAGACTAATAATAAAAGATTACTCATACATGTGTGAATGAAACAAAACACAATTCTGAGTATGTTTTTGTGGAGGTAACAACTCTCTAAAATGGCTTAAATCTCACAAGAGTCAATTTCGTGTAATATGACCTTTAAGATTTGCCAATGCAGTGAAGGAAAATAGAACTTTCCTCATGACTGACGCACACATCACCCCTTCTTCCTCTGTGACGTTCAAAGTTGCCATTATTTTTATGCACTTGGAGGTGTGAATAAAGTCAGGAGTTATGCAACAGATCCTTTTATTACAGATGAATGAAATATAAAAGGTGACTTTATTCCACCCAGTATTAGCAGAAATAGTAGTTTGCAGTCGATGGCCATAAAAAGATGTTATGATGATGTGAGACCAAGGTTTAGCACAAAAAAAAATGTAAAAATTTAAGTCATTGCAGTTTATGTAAAAAAAAATGTATTTAGGCATGAAAAAAGACAAGTTTATACCATCGATTTCGTGTTTTGATATCCTCTCAGTTGTTTTTGGTTTAATTAGAAAACATGTTTACAGATTTCAGAATGGTATAATAAATCTGTATGTGAACAGAAAAAGTTTAATTTTCAAATTGTCCCAGTTTATCCAAATTCACCATATTAGGCTGTATAATTATCAATAATGGATTGTGTTATGGTTTTCAGATGAGATAATTCATCATTAAAGGGCTCATCCATCCATTTTCTTCCACTTATCTGGAGCCGGATCGCAGGGGCAACAGTCTTAAGCAGGGACTCCCAGACTTCCTTCACCTTGGGCACTTCTTCCAGCTCTTCCGGGGTGGACCCCAAGGCGTTTCCAGGCCAGCTGAGAGACATAGTCTCTCCAGCATGTTCTGGGTCTTTCCCAAAGCCTCCTTCCAGTGGGACACAACTCCAGGAGGCATCTGGAACAGATGACGTGGAGGAGCAGTGGCTCTACTCCGAGCTCCTCCCGTGTGACTGAGCTCCTCACCCTATCTCTAAGGGTGCACCTAGCCACTCTGCGGAGGAAACTTATTTCAGCCGATTGTATCCGTGATCTTGTCCTTTTGGTCATTACCCAGAGCTCATGACCACAGGTGAGGGTAGGAACATAGACTGACCAGTAAATTGAGAGATTTGCCTTTCTGCTCAGCTCCCTCTTCACCACAAGCAGTTCAGCGACAACATCACTGCAGACGCTGCACTGATCCACCTGTAAATCTCACGCTCCATCCTCCCCTCACTTGTGAACAAGACTGTACTAACACTGTTGTTTTTAAACATCATTTGGATGGTTTTAGCCTTAGAATAGGCTCTACCAGTGGCGGCAGGCCCATAGGGAGCGCTTGGGCGCCGCCCTTCCCAAAGAGGAGAGGAAAAATATAAAATGTATAATACAAAAATATGTTGTTGTTGTTGTTGTTTTTTTAATCAATGTCAATTTTAATTATTTGTGTGTCTCTACATGTAATCTGAATTATTCAAACAACATTTCCACCAAATGACTCTTATTCAAGTGTAGCGAAATAGCCGGGTGTGGTTGCTAGGGGAAAATTAAAAAAATATTATTCCTATCAGCCTATCAGCATCATCGAATAAAATGGTTTTGGGGCGCCATAAATTCTGCACCTGCTACAGAAAGTTTGAATTGCTATTAGTCGTGTCCCAGACTGATTAGTCACGTGATAGGCGTATCCACGTATTAATCCGCAGGGAATACGCGGATGAATTATTGTGAAAGGACGTCTGAATTATTGTTTTGAATTTATTTATTTACTGTGCCATCTGTGATAAGATAATCACGAGCAAGTTGAAAGGTCAGTCAGGACTCAGGAAGTAATGTAGGGGATGAGCGCGGGTCTTATTCGGGAGATGCACTTTTGGAAGAAGTCACGTTTTCAGCTTGTCCCAAGTCTTAGTAATTAAACTGATTCACGGAAGGTGAATTTGATGCTTTATTGCCAGATAAGTTAAGTTTTTGGTCTGAAGACTTGGTGTAACTTAAAGGTCCCATGACATGGTACTTCTTGATGCTTTTATATGGTGCCTTAATGGTTCCCTAATACTGTAAATGAATCCTTCTTCAAAATCAATATTCAGTGCATGAGAAAGACACATGTACACAGTTAGAGTCAGAATCTCTCTGTCTGAACAACTCATTCTGGGCCTTGTTGCTTGAATGCAAATGTGAAGGACACAGATAGGGTTAGAGGAGCGGGTGGAGCGTAGGAAGAAAGGAGAGGAATTTCAATGAAAAAAACAAATTTTCACAGAAAATACAATTAAACCACTGCTGTTTCAGTGGTCCAGAGGGTTGGGTAAAGGACTTCCGAGCCTAGAAACACTCGCACGTGCCTCCAGGCAAATAAAAAAACGCATTTCGCATTGCGTAGCTCCTTCGCGGTCCAAACTCTCTGGGCATGATTTCCAGAGATAGGGGGTGGAGATCCAGACGGTGGTGGAACTGCATTTGCATTTCTTTTTTCGATGTTACGTAACAAAGTGTCCTTGCCTTTGTTTTTTCAAATGCAGAAAAGGACCGCAAATGCTCAGTTTACACATTTCGCAACTTTTAGCCATTGGGGGGGCCTAAACAGGGTAGGGAAGCTCACATTAATGTTCAAAAACCTAAGAAAGCGAAAATTTCATGCCAGGGGACCTTTAAATGATGTTTAGGTGCCTGTTAAGTGGACAATTCAACGCGAGGTAGGCTTGTTAATGGACTTTGCGAGTAAGCTAGCGACCTGCCAGCTACACCAGAGAGGACCATTCGAGAGACCGCGACGAGAGCACGAAGGACACCCACCACATTTAGTAACGTTGCCCTAGGGAGAGCGGAACAACGCTAACTGGATTTCACCGCCGCTGCCTACGATTTCTCAACTCGCGAGTGGCGGAGGAGCCACGGAGGTACCATTTTTGCTATTTGCCATTGCGGTGAAGGAGCCAGTTCATTTAAGGCTACACCGTACCCAAGCTACGAACCAGGCCTGCAATGGTAGAACTGGGGGTTGGAGAATTGACTATTTGAGTGTTTTGCTGGCTATAGGATAAATTGTTTATTTGGGCCCATTAGAATATTGTGACTGTTAAACATTTTGTTGAGGTTTACCCTTGAGATCTTCATCTAAATGCTTGAAAGCACTTTTTTTCATTAGATGTAATATAGTTCATATTTACTTATAACTTTGTTGTGGTCATTGAGTGTCATGTTTGTTTGAGGTTAACCCCTTTAAACACAAGACATATAGTACAAAAGTCGTTCATTTCAGAGTTTACTCACATTATACTAATAAGAATAATTTCATGTGTACTGTGCATTTTAATAGCCATAATACTGTACTAAAAGGTGTAACCACACTAGTATAAATCTGTTATAAGAATTCAGGTTAGTCTCTCTCATAACAAACACAATAATAGGCAGGGAAATCTATTGGCACATCAGCCCCACCAAGATTTTTTTTCACCAGCCGCCACTGGGCTCTACGGAACAAAAAGTAAAAGATAGCTGTTAATTTAAAGACTACTGCTTCATAACATCACAGGGTGGAACAGAGCATTTTAAGCTTTGGAGATGTAGACAGACTAATAGAGGATTACTCAAACATGTAAATGAAACAAAACATAACTCTAGGTTGTGGAGTTGCTACATGGCTTAAAGCTCAGAAAAATAGATTTAGCATAATTGGAGCATTAATCTAAACTGATAAATAGACCTCATGCAGGCTACATAAAAATATACCAACATTGCTTCTGTAAGATAAGATAAGATAAGATAAGATAAGATAAGATAAGATAAGATAAGATAAGACTTTATTGATCTCACACAGGAGAAATTTACTTACCACAGTAGCTCCAGTACATTTGAACAAGAAAGAAAGTGCATGCAGGCAGGAATGGGATAAAGTAAATAATAATAAAAAAAAATAGTAATAATAATAAGTAATAATAGTAATAATGGAAATAGTAATAATAATAATAAATATAGCTGCAAGCAGCAATATGGGGCCAAGTACGTAGGCCTCAGCATGTAGGCCGCATGCAGAGTCTGACAGGGTCTAACAGAGTCTGACAGGGTCTAACAGGGTAGTTAGACCCTGTCAGACTCAGAAACAGGGTTTAACAGGGTCTAACAAGGTTTAACAGGGTCTGACGGGGTCTGACAGGGTCTAACAGAGTCTGACAGTTTTCATAAACTATAATAACCTTGTTGCAGGTGCTAACAGGGTAGTTAGACCCTGTCATACTCAGAAACAGGGTTTAACAGGGTCTAACAAGGTTTAACAGGGTCTGACGGGGTCTGACAGAGTCTGACAGTTTTCATAAACTATAATAACCTTGTTGCAGGTGCTGGGGTTTAGATAGACAGAGTCTGACAGGGTTTAACAGGGTCTAACAGGGTTTAACAGGGTCTGACAGGGTCTAACAGGGTCTGACAGGGTCTAACAGAGTCTGACAGGGTCTAACAGAGTCTGACAGGGTCTAACAGGGTAGTTAGACCCTGTCAGACATAGAAACAGGGTTTGACAGGGTCTAACAAGGTCTGACAGAATCTAACAGAGTCTGACAGGATCTAACAGAGTCTGACAGGGTCTAACAGGGTCTGACAGGGTCTAACAGAATCTGACAGGGTCTAACAGGGTCTGACAGGGTCTAACAGAATCTGACCCTGACAGGGTCTAACAGAGTCTGACATGGTCTAACATAGGGGTGTGCAAAATAATCCTCATGACAATGCATTGCGATACTAACTTTCACAATATACTGCATTGATTCTTGATGCCAAAAATCCATAATTATTAATTAATAATTTATTAATTAATTGAAAATGGAAAATGTTTGAACATCATTTTTTGTTTTAGAAAAAATCCTATGCACTTTTTTGTTATTGGTTTGGTTTATTTTATTTTTTTTGTTATTCAATAAATTCAGTTATGAATTGAGTTACTCAGAGTTATGTATCAACTGAAGACACTACCCAGATACACAGCCACTGATATTTAAGTTATCCTCTTTTTTTTGTACATTTTCACTGAAGTATGTCGAATATATTGCAATGCATCGCAATAATTCAAGTATCGTGATGCATCGTGATAGTATCGCATCGTGGCATATGAATCGTGATTCGAATTGAATCGTGACTTCTTTGCCAACACCCACCCCTAGTCTAACAGAGTCTAACAGGGTTAAACAGGGTCTAACAAGGTTTAACAGATCAAAGACACATCAAAGACAGATCGGTTGCTAGGTGCGTTGCTAGGCAATTCCTGAAAATTCCTGCAACTTTGACCTACTGGTGGCACTAGACGGCTGGCTGGCTGGAATGTGCATGCAAAATTTCACAACTTTTTACCAGACAGTTCTAGGGGTTGCCATAGACTCCCATGTTGAGAAGAATATAAAATTATAATAGTAAGAATCAGGAGACCAGACACATCAAAGGAAAGATCAAAGGGTTGCTAGGCAACATCGCTAGGCAACGCAGTACAAACACTTTTTTTTTTCTTTTATTATTACAAGGTACATATATTGACACCACAACAACATTCGCAAAGCACTCAGAAGACACATCGGGGGATGTAGGCACGGGAATAAACACCACCGGGCATTAGGGCTAAGAGGAACAGGGGAAGTGTTCCCCCCTTTCTTCACCAGGCCCCTTTCTTCACCTGGGGCAAGCCCCTTGGCTTGCCCCAGGTGAAGAAAGGGGCCTGGGGGAGAGCAAGGGCGATGCAGCGCCCAGGGAAGGCCCAGGCGCCAGGGTCCAGGGGGGACAGCGGAGGGTGGTAGGGGTCAGAAGTCCCCTACCACCCTCCGGGTCAGAAGTCCAAGGTGCCTAGCACCTACGGTGCTTGTCCCCTAATAACAATACAAGCATCAACATGGAAAAGAGGATGCATGGACAGTTCTTTCAATAAAAACAGCTGTCTCATAAGATGTTTTAATGGCACATTCACCAGCTTTCATTTATAACCTTGATTTCTGCTTAGACACGTTTCTTTTGAAGGTTGTAGAATGCAGTACAAAGCCTCCACTCTCCTCTCCTCTGACTAATGTTACTGCTGGCGCTCTGGCACGGAGCTGTGCGTCGTCGGCGGAAAACGGTCAGCCGGTGTCGTTACGCACGTCATACGCACTTCGGGAGGCCGCTGATGAAACCTAGGAGCAAAGCGCTGTATTTTTTTCTTTTACTTTTTCCAATAAAATCACAGCCGCGCGATTACTCAGACGTGCAGGACTCAGCTCTGTCGGTTAGAGCTAAAAATAGCCTTGTGCGTGGCTTTATTTTTTCAGGAGAAGAGGCTGGACTTGGAGGAGCGGGTGAAAAATTCCCCAAGCTCCACACACCGTTTCCTCCCCACCCTCTGCTGTACAGAAAGTTACTGTAGGCTGGTTAATATGGGTTATTTTTAGCCCCCAAAGTCAACCTTTTTCCCGAGGCCTATTGGTGTGTTTTGAGGTTATCATTATGGTGGAAGAAGTACTCAATTTTGTTACTTAAAGGTGCATTGTGTAACTTTTCTGGTTAAGGGTCCGTCAGCTACTTTTCTCCATGGTGATGTTATTGCTTTGTCTGGAATGTTTCAAGTAACAGGTCAGGTTAGGAGAGACTCACAGTCAGAATATCTGTTTTTCTCAGTATTTTTGAGCTATAAAACCACCCGGAATTGAATAAATGTTAGACAGAGCTATTTAATGTCATACTGTGGAACATTCCAGACAGCGCAATGGCATCTCCATAGAAACCAGCTAGTGATTGAGTCCCAACCAAAAACACAGTGCATCTTTATGTAAAAGTACATACAAGAGAAAACAAATACTCAAGTAAAGTAAAAGCAGGGCTCTCAAGTCTCATGCATTAAGAGTGTGACACACGCAATTCGACGTGCTCACACGCCACACATGGCATTTCTCAAGCTGATTTTTTTTTTTTTTTTTGGGCCCAGAAAATCGGTCTGTGTGCTCAGTTTATGCAGGCACCGCGCGTTTTCAGCGAAAAAAACTCTCCACCTCCTCCCCGTCCCTCCCCGGAAAAAAATCAGCCAATCAGAAAAATGATTGTTCTGTTGTTGGGCAGACTGTAGAGTGTAGTTTCAGCTGCTAAGCGCACACTGCGGTGATGATAAAACAAACTGAGAACCATCAGGTAATAACTTAATTTATATAACTCTCATTAGTTGCTTTGTAGTTTAAGTTTGCTCTTTAGACAAACATTTACAGCAGGGCTCTCAAGTCTCACGCAAGTCTCAAACTTGAGAGCCCTGGTAAAAGTATCACATGAAAAATGACTTAAGTATTACTTAACTAAAAGTATTAAAGTACCAGTTTAAAAAGAGTTCATAGTCAAAGTATTTCATGCAAATTTTGAAATCTATTGAAGTTTTTATTCTTCTTTTTTATTTTAATTCTGGCATATTTACAGAAATGTTGATTAATATGCACTGTCCCTGAAATAAACAAATAAATAAATAATGTTTAAAATTTTGTGAGTTTTATTAAGATTTGCAATGAATTTTGTTCAGCAGAGTCAATTGAATCAATCGTTTTGTTCCTGGCTCTTTTTATTTTTTACTGCCATTTCATCAGGCCTCAAAATATAAGAAAAATACTTTTACTTTTTAGCCTGTTAAAAAAAATAGTGGAGTAGAAAGTAAAGATACCTGCTTTCAAATGTATACATTTGAGAGCAGGTATCTGTACTTTCTACTCCACTATTTTCACTATAGTGAAGTAAATGTAAAAAGTATCTGTTGCACCCCTGAAATGAATGACAGGACTCGTGTTAATTATAGCTTTAGGAAACTTTTAATTTCAAATTTAAGTTCATTTTGAACAAGCATTTTTCATTTTCTGCCTCTTCACAACAACAAATCAGTGTGCTCTTCCCATAAGCCCTTGACTCTCATGTTCTTAAAGTAACAGCAGAAGTATGTATACAAATTTCAACTCTCAAAGCGTATTTGCAATATTTCACTCACCCCTTTAGTATTATAGCTATCACTGAAACCTGGTTCAACGATGACAAAGGATTTTGATCTAAGAGATTATGAATTAATATATAAGAATAGAGAAAATAAAACAGGGGGAGGGGTTGCTTTTTACATAGATAATTCCATCAACTTTATGGTCTTATCTAATATGTCGCTTGCTATAAATGGAATCATGGAATGTTTCCCTTTAGGGACAGTTGAAATCCAAAATGGAAAAAAGAAAAACATAATTATAAGCTGTGTTTATCGATCACCTGATTCAGATGTTAAAATTTTAAATGAATGGATGTAAACTTTTTTCCACTGTTCACCACAAAACATGATTTATCTGTGGAGATTTTAACATTGACCTACTAAATCCAACTAAACTAAAAATAATAGATGACTTCTCAGATACAGTGTTCAGTATGTGCCTCTATCCCACAATAACCAAACCAAGTAGAATAACCTCACACAGTGTTACAATTATTGATAATATCTTTACCAACGTTATGGGGAATCATGGGGAAAATAACCAGTGGCTTCTTTATGTGATATCTCTGACCATATACCTGTCTTCATTGTTCTTGACTATGATCTCCAAAATATCGAGAATTAATTTATAAACAAACAAAAACTGAAAAAGCTATTAACTCTCTCAACAACAGTCTAATGCTTCAGGATTGGAGTACAATCTATAGAGAAACAGATGTTGACCAAGCATATAACTTTTTAGATATATTCCTGTCTTTGTATAATAAACATTGCCCAGTCATAGAACTCATTGTAAACAGCAAACATACAAACCCTTAGCCCTTGGCTAACTAAAGGAATAATTAATGCTTGAAAAAAGAAGAATAATCTGTATAAACAATTCATAAAGTTAAAAACAAAAGAAGCCAAACAAAGATATAAGAAGTACAAAAATAAATTAATAGACATAACTTGAGCGAGCAAGCAATTATATTATTTTTTTAAAAATGTAAAAAAATGAAATTGAAAATAGAAACTATAATATAAGCGGCACGGTGGCTGAGTGGCTAGCACTCACGCCTCACCGCAAGAAGGTTCCGGGTTCGATCCTCTTTCTGTGTGGAGTTTGCATGTTCTCCCCATGTCTGGGTGGGTTTCCTCCGGGCACTCCGGTTTCCCCCATCAACCCAAAACATGCGCCATAGGTAAAATCCTCCAGCTTAGGTCCTGACCAAATCCAAGCAGTAAGATCATGGAGATGGTCCCCGGGCACAGTCATGTGCTGCCTGCTGCTCCTGAATAAAGGATGGGTCAAATGCAGAGGACAAATTTCCCTCTAGGGACAAATAAATAAATAAATAAATACCTTATAAAATATTTTACACTGATAATAATATTTAATAAAGCATTCAACAATTTACTACCAAGTAATTTATAAAGCTTGTAAAAAAAAATTGAGAAAGAACTATAATTTAAGAGGGGATGGACATTTCAAATTGCCAAATGTTCAAATTACCCTTAAATGTTTCTGCGTGCCTACATGTGGTGTGAAACTCTGGAACAGTCTGGATACACATCTCAAGAAATGCCAAAATATCCATACTGTTATATATCAAACTGTTATATAAACATATGTTCTGGTCACAGTAAATAGAGAGTGGGTCTTAATATTCGAACAAACTGCCTTCTGTAGAGCTGGTTTATGCTTGTTGTTTCCACACCATTGTTGGTTTGTTCTGTCCATTCCATTACTTGTATCTGCGTCTGTTACCATTGTTGGTATGTCTGAAGAATGTAAAAGAAATGTAAAAGAAAGCTCATTATGTTAAATTAGAAGAGGGCGTGAGATTAAATAAGCTTTCTTCTTCCCACTCCTTTTTGGGCAAATGTTTTGTTTTTTGTTGTTGATGTTCTTATTTATTAGTATTACTAGTATTACTATTTAAATATGAATTTTGTCTTACGAATTGTCTAATGAATTTTGTATAAGAAATATTGCATTCTAATTTTCGGGTCACTACATATCCACTTTAAAATGTACTTTAGTAAACTATAAATACTAAACTATAAAATCTAATTTGTCTTACATATATTCAATTACATGTTATTTATTGTTCAAAAATATCTTAAACATTTCTTCTGTCAGTGGCCGTCTCAAACAAATCTATTCTGTAATTTGGTTTGTAAATCTCCATGGAGATTCTTAAAGGTCCCATGACATGGTACTTCTTGATGCTTTTATATGGCTCCTTAATGGTTCCCTAATACTGTAAATGAATCCTTCTTCAAAATCAAGAGTCAGTGCATGAGAAACAGAGATAAGATGAGAAAGAGTAATTTTTCTCTCTCTGAACAGTCCATTATGGGAGTTTTTGCTTGAATGCAAATGAGGAGGACAGAGATGGCCTATAGTAGAGGGTGGGGGCGTGGCCAAAGTCTCCGCTCTCAGCTCTCAGTTCTCAGCTGTCCGCTCTGATCCATTTCCGCGTTTTTGCGCGGAGAAGAGATGAGAAGCGTTCCATTGAAAAATAAACACATTTCCACATAAAATAAAATCAAACCACTGCTGTTCAAAGGTCCAGAGGCTCAGATAAAGGACTTCCGAGCCTAGAAACACTCAGACGTGCCTCCAGGCAAATAAAAAAACGCATTTCGCATTGCCTAGCGCATTCGCGGTCCAAACTCTCTGGGCGTGATTTACAGAGATGCTGAGTAGACACAGACGGGGGGGTGGAACTGCATTTTTCGAGCTGACGTCAATAAGGTGCCTTGTTGAGAATCGCCCGTTTGAGCTGTGTTTTTTTCTAACGCAGAAAAGGACCGCAAATGCTCAGTTTAGACATTTCGCAACTTTTAGCCATGGGGCTGCCCTAAACAGGGTAGGGGAGCTCACATTAACGTTCAAAAACCTCAGAAAGTGAAAATTTCATGCCATGGGACCTTTAAGCTTATGGCCATACGGTGGAACCATACAGTGCACCTTTAAGTACAGTACTTTACTACTTTTACTTTGCTACGTTTTACCACTGGAGATTATTTAGGCTGTTTTTTGCTGAACATTTACTGGTTATCTTGAGTCCAAAACACGCGAGAAGGGCCCAACAGTCACATCTGATGTTGAATCAGTGAACAGTTATTCCTTCAAGCTCTTACAGCTAATCTGCTTCACATCTGTTTCAGAGTCTGTGCTCACAGTGAGTCATTATCTATTGTTTACCTCACAAGTAAAACACAGAGGAGGAACATCAGTCACTTTAATACATGATTAGAAAGATACAACCACAAACGCTGATGGTTTATTTTGTTGTTATTTTGGAGCTTGTCAATAATATTTGCCCCAGTTCTATGTCCAGTTATATCAGTGTGTGAGCAGACTGTTTAAAGGGCCCATATTACACTATTTTGTATCTATGTTATAATGTTTCCACATCAAAACCATATCCAGAGTTGTGTTTTTCTTCTTTCACATATGTTTAACACACAAACCTTCCATATTTACGCTGAGATCTCAATCAGAATCAGAAATCACTCTGTTCCACCTTGTGATGTCATGTAGTAATACTATAAGTGCTCTGTGCAACTTTAATCATTTGTATTTGAGTTTCATCCCTTTAATTGCCTATTTCTACTGAACAAAAGGTAAAAGGTAGGTAGTCAACTTGAAAACTGCCACTACATGACATCACAAGGTGGAACCTGGGAGCCTAATAAACCAGGATTACTCAAACATGTGTGAATGAAACAAAACACAACTCCATGTATGTTTTTGATGAGATAACATGGCTTAATGCTCACAAAAGTCAATTTTGTGTAATATGGGATCTTTAATTAATCTAAATGTTTGCAAACATTTCTATGATAAAATGATCCATCAGCACACATGAGCTCCTTGATTAGAAGGGATATTAGCAGTAGACAAAGACAAGTTGATAGAACAAAATCCAAGCTTGTTTAACATAATAAATTGCTAGCTAACTGATGATATGTGGTAGCCTGGGAATTCCCAGGCCGCTTCCGTTCATTTCGAACTGGAAGGCGGCCTGGAAACTCGTCCAAGCGAGAGTCCCAGATTTAGGGCCCCAATCAGAGAGCGGGGGAGGTGTGGCAAGACGGTGACGCGTACTACATGACAAACGGAAGCTTGTAGTTTGAACTGACAACTGACATGATTGGCTATGGACTTACGTATACGCTCAATGATAGACATTCATAACGCCCAATAAACGGCCGTTGGCGATCGCTAACCACACCTCCGCTACGGGATTTTTCGAAGCGAGTTTCCAGACCCATATCTCACTTGTGATATGGTCAGGTGTTAACCAGACTAGATATGTGGTACTTATAGCCACAACTGCCCAATCTGACCACCATACACCAAGTAATCCAGAAGACCTGTTTAATTAACTGGATAAAAAAGAGAAATTATAGTGGCTGCATGACTTTAAAGGTCCTATATCACTTAAAATGTACTCTTGTGAGCTTTAAGTCATGTTATAATGCAATTACCTCCACAAAAACATACCTGGAGTTGTGTTTTATTTCATTCACACGTGTTTGAGTAATCCTGATTTATTAGGCTATTGTTTACTGGGTTGTTTACTACTGTTATTGCACACTTACATTTACTACTGGAATTTTTAGTACTGTTGTTTACTCCTGTTATTGATTTTTACCCCCGTTGCACTGTTGTTTACTACTGTTATTGCACATTTACTACTGGAATTTTTAGTACTGTTGTTTACTCCTGTTGCACTAGAATTACTACTGTTGCACACTTATTTTTATTTATCTTAACTCCAATGCACATTCTACTGCACATGACCAAGTCACTGCTGTATCTTCCATTGCACATTTTGATGCACACTGCACACTTTGGAAATCTGTATATAGTATAGGTTATTTATTATGTTGCACTGTTTTAAGATTTTAGACCGTAGACTTTAGTTTTAACTTTAGATCTCTGTCTTAGATAGTTTTTGTTGTGTTTTGTCTTCATATTGTATTTTGTACACTGTCTTTTTGCACTACCTGGCCAGAGAGAAACGAAATTTCGATTCACTGTATGTTGAACACATATGGCAGAATTGACAATAAAGCTGATTTTGAACTTTTGAACTTTGAACTATTTGTCTGCACTGCCAAAGCTCAAAATGCTCTGTTCCACCTTGTGATGTCATGAAGCAGTGGTTTTCAAGCTAGCAGGTACCTTTTACATTTTCTGGAGCAGAGATAGGAAATTTCAGTGCTGAAATCATACAAATGAGTCTTTCTGTTTGAGAGAAGACCTCACCTTAATATGCAGGTTTTCGTGTTTAAAGATGTCTGAATGAAACAAAACACAACTCCAGGTTTGTTTATGATGAGGAAACAACATGATCACATTGATCAGAAATTAGAGTAATATGGACCCTTTAAACTGAAATGTCCAAATGATTTACAATTAATTATAATAAACTGAATAAATAAACATACTGAATAAACTGCATAATAACCTGAAAACATAAACTTTTCCATCAAAATGAATTAATGAATTCAAGGACTGTTTTTATATCTCAGTTAGTCCATACTTGAGTCACTTCAGGTTTATTTCCAAATTCTGTACAAATCACAATGATAAGGCATGAGTAATAGGCTACAAATGTGTCAGCTTCTTCTTGTGCCTTTGACTCCAAATTCTTGTGTAAAAATGGAAGTATAATTTTCACTTTGAAATTGGGAAAGTGCGTTCAGATATAGTGCCCACTCCAATATGTTTTTGATATATATTGATTTGTAGGCCATGGTGTGAGATATAAGTCATCTCATCATCAGTGAACTTCCTCTGCAAATGTCAGGGTTGAGCCTTCATGTGGGTGAAACATTATGAATTTATGAGATCAGGGTTATTTCTGGATTCTAAATTCACAGAATGAGGGCAGGTCTACATTGTGTCATCATCTAAAATGTACTATTATACACTATGCATGTGAATGAACTGCCAAAGACCAGATTTTATTTTTTATAATTACACAAAACTACTGCCCTTCATTAGTAAGATTGCGAAGTTCTAGTAATTATAGCCTCCTAGTATATTAGTATAGATCTTCAATAAAGTATAAAGTTGCAACATTATCTCTTTGGCCTGGTAATATTGGTAAGGTAAGAACAGTAGGGGTAAGTTATTCAAAATAGTATAGTTGAAAGCATTTGCTTAAACAAAATGTTTTAGTCTTTGTTTAAAAATCTACTTTATTATTCTTAAACTACAAAATAATAATGCATCAGTTTTATATAGTGCTTTTCTGGACACTCAAAGATGCTTTACAGATCATGATTCATTTACTCCATACCCGGTTGTGGTAAGCTGCTATTGTAGCCACAGCTGCCCTGGGGCAGAATGATGGAAGCGAGGCTGCCAAACTGCACCATTGGCCCCTCTGACCACCACCATCACTCACACACACTCCACTTTCATACTGTGGGTAAAGTGCCTTGCCTAAGGACACAACAACAGTTTTTGCAACTGGTGCCCCACTGTGGCACCTGATGTTCCCAGCGGCCTCCCATCTGAGTACTAACCAGGCCCGGCCCTGCTGAGCTTCTGAGATCTGACGGGATCAGGCTTTGATAAAATGATTAAACTCACATGGCCAGGCCATATAAGTAATGAATAAAGGCAAAGTTACTGAGACAATTATTGCAGGTTATTGTATTTAGCCTACACATTCACTCAGGTGTGTAATGTTCAGTGGTGTTTGGCTGCTGTGCCCAACTAGGACCCTTAGGCTCCGGTGATTATTACAATAAAGTGTGTTTTGATATCTAGCCTATGTGCACTGTGTACCTTTTCTGGTAGAGTTGCTTTTCTCCATGAAGATGTTATTGCTTTGCCTGCAATTTATGACATTAAACTTATCAATCTCCATAGAGACAAGCAGGACACACTACAGTACCAGGTCAACTTACAGGTGACGTAAGTTGAAGTGGTGACACCACTCACAGTTAGAATGCATGTTTTTAATGCCATTTTTGAGAAGGAAAAAAAAAAAACAATAACTGAATAAATGCATCTTATATAAGTTTAGTGCCATATCATGAAACATTACAGGCAAAGCAATATCATCGCCATGATGGCAGACCTCCAACCTGAAATGTTACGCAATACACCTTTAAATTAAACGCTTATATCTATTGACCATGACCATTCAACCAATTAATAACTGCTTCTAGTTGTAAAACCCAGTATAGATTAACGATTAGGCTTAAAGTCTAAGTTTATTCGTTGGCTATTTGGTAGCTGTGTCATTCTACGTATCACCGTCAATGCACGTTTCTCGGTACTTCTGCCCGCACATCACATCACGGGGTCACATCGTAAAGCCGCAGATATGGAATCCATCATCCGCGCGGCCAACGTGGATGACTGCGAGGATGATCACGATCAGTTAGAGTGCATAGAACGTCACGTATCTGGTGGGCCCAAAAGTGTTTTTAGTAAGATGTAAAGGACATAATATTTGTTCGTCATATGTCCACATGCCTGGTGCCCAACCTTGTGTATTGATTACTGTAACATTGTTGACTTTTGTTGAACTGATTTCTATGCCCTCATCTGATATCTTAATAAGGTCATTTGTAACTTAATGAATAATGTCCTACTTACAGGAATTGGCAGAATATGAGAATGTCGTCGATCAAGTAACAATCACGCAAAGAGGTATGAATGTCACAATATATGATAAATAAAATACTGTAGCTCCAGCAGTTCTCATTGTAATTCAATTTTATGAACGTGAATCATGTCACAAGCTATCACATTAAAAATACAGATGCATATTATTAAAATGCTGTGTGAGTAAACATAAATGTATTCAAATCGTCCTCAGATTTGGAGCAGGATGGATTCTCCAAAAACCCATTCTTTCATGTGATGATCAGTGAAGTGCCAGAACAGCACAAAACCAAAGAAGGTGGGAAACAATATTTGTTTTTTTCTGCAGAAATACAGTGAGTGGGACAATACACTTTTTTATCCCAAGACTTCATCTTGAGAGGACTTCTTTGATTGCTGTTGTATAACCCTCTTCTGGCACATCTCTTATATAACTCTTTTCCATGTGCCACTTAACTTTTCCCTTTTTCCACTGCCCACCCATTCAGCTACATTCTGTGGTGAACCTATTCTACTGAAGCAAGACAGCTCAAGACACTGACTTGTCCTAGCACCATTGAAGGATGAGTCAAAATTAGACAATTTCCCTTTAGTTTATTAGCTGGCTGTTAGATAGGTGGAGTAAAACATCTTTTTTTATTACATAGTAGTAACACTGTCTATGTTCATCTCATGTGTGGGAATGTAGTGGATGTGTTGTGTCTCTGTGATACTGAAAAAGGTGCAGTGTGTAACTTTTCTGGTCCATCACCAGCTTGTCTCCATCGAGAAGTTATTGATTTGCCTAGAAGTTACATGCCAGATCTGCGGAGAGGAGACCCCCGCTTAAAATAATGGAAAAACAATGAAAAAAAGAAAAGAAAAACAGTATGTGTAATAAAAGTGTATTTAAAGAGTAAAGTTAAATTTAATTGATTTAACCTTTGACACCTATTTTGTGTGTTTCTTGTCATTTCAGGCCATACAAAGGTGGGATATGCACTTTATTACTTCTCCTACACATCATGTAAAGGCAGAGCTGTTTTCATGGAAGACTTAATCCCCTCAAAACTGGTCTCTAAGCTCACCGCCCTGGGCCTGGGGACGTCCATCTGCTGCTGGATATGGGACTTCCTCACCAACAGGCCACAGGCGGTGAGGATCGGCAGCCACGTCTCCTCCACACGTGTCCTCAGCACTGGGGCACCCCAGGGCTGTGTTCTCAGCCCTCTCCTGTACTCCCTGTTCACCTATGACTGTACCGCCAGGCACAGGTCCAACACCATCCTCAAGTTTGCTGACGACACCACCATCCTAGGCCTCATCACCAACAACGATGAGAGTGCCTACAGAGACGAGGTGAAATCACTGACCAGCTGGTGTCAGGAAAATAACCTCTCTCTGAACGTCAGCAAAACTAAGGAAATGATCGTGGACTTCAGGAGACAGCGTGTAGACCAGCATCCCCCCATCTCCATCAACAACGCTGAGGTGGAGCAGGTCAGCAGTTTTAAGTTCCTTGGGGTACACATCACTGAGGATCTGTCCTGGACACTACATACAGACACTGTGGTTAAGAAAGCCCGACAAAGACTCTACTTCCTGAGGAAGTTGAGGAAGTTTGGTATGAACACCAGCATCCTCACAAACTTCTACAGGTGCACCATCGAGAGCCTGCTGACGGGCTGCATCACAGTGTGGTATGGGAACTGCACCGCTCAGAGCCGCAAAGCACTACAGAGGGTAGTGCGAGCGGCAGAGGACATCACTGGCAGCAGTCTCCCCTCCATCCAGGACATTTACCACAGCAGGGGTCTGCGTAAAGCACGCAGCATCACTAAGGACCATACTCATCCGGCACAAGGACTCTTCCGTCTGCTACCCTCTGGTAGACGATACAGGAGCCTGCCAGCACGCACAAAAAGACTCAAAGACAGCTATTACCCCCAAGCTGTCAGACTACTGAACTCTGGGTAATACTCTAAATAATACTGAACTCTCAATAATACTGCACTAAACTACCTTTCACTATGCATAATTATGTTTACTGCTGCTGCTCTATATGAATGTATCATGTCTGTCACTACCTCACTGTAAATTACTGTTACATGTGCAATAATCAGTGCAATAACCTATGTGCAATATTTATATCATACTATGTGCAATACGAAATCCACATGCAACACCTACACCACACCATATTATGTGCAATCTGTGAAATACTTACACCTTATTTGATCTTGATTTAATCCTACCTGCACCTTGTACATTGTACCTTGCTTTTTTATTTTATTACATATTTTATTATATTGTTTATTATATTGTTTATTATATTGTTTACTTCTTCCCCTGCACTTTGCAACACTTTTTTTACCATGTACTATTATTGCATGTTATTAGTACTTCTTGACTATCTTAGCGAGTCAACGGTTCTTCTGATCCTAAGCATTTCATTGCATTGCTGACCTTGTGTTGATTCTGCATATGACAAATAAACAATCTTGAATCTTGAATCTTGAACTTATATGTGATGCCTGAATTTAGAGGTCGTGCTTTTTCATTTTATACATCAATCCAAATATTTACATAGTATTACACATCAGTATTACAAGCAATCTTCCCAAATCTATGGTTGATCAGAAAATGTACTATGTTCTTTGTATCTTTTAGGGAATGGTATTGGCAAGGCACTAATGAGCAAAGTTACACAGGTAAGTGAATAATTGTCATATCCAATCTCAAGGCTCACAATTTAGCGGTAAAAAGATAATAAACTGAACAGTCAATTTTATTATCAGGGTAGGTCACACTCGGGCAGTGTTGGAAGTAAGGTTATTAAAATGTATTTAATAACGTCCAGTCAGAGTACTGCATTCAGAATACTTTCACATGGAGTTGCATTATTATAAAGTGTAAAAACGTGACATAGGATTAACATAGGTTTTATGTTTGTCGCACTCTTTGTTATGCATTTATTTAAGAAAGAAAAATTGTACTTGCACTCATCAAAAGAATTGTGTTTTCTATTTTTGTTTCACTACACCAGAGTGAAATTTGGTAATGAAAATACTGGCGAGATAGTGTATTAAAACCCAAATGTATGAAATATGTATTTTTGGTATTTAGTTACCCGACACTGCAATCAGGAGTCTCTAATTTTATTCAAAACTGATTTTGTCCTGTCTTTTGTTTCCTAAAGCTTGGCTTGGCTGCAGGCTGTCAGCAGCTCAACTTCACAGTTTTGAACTGGAACAAGTCGTCTCTGGACTTTTACTTGCGTCAGGGGTGCACTGACAACACAGCGGAGACAGGATCCCACTACATGTGCTGTAAGGGGGAGGCTCTGGAGCACCTGGCCCAGCCATAACACAGTCATAAACCTTTTTTCAGCATCCAGGGTTATTTTCACAGGGAAACGGCTCTATCTAGTGGCCAGCTGTAAAATGACAAGGGCAACTACAAGGCCGTTACAAATAATATTTTATATATCATTTATATATTATTATTTTACATATATTATATGTATTCATAAATAGAATAATCAGATAACCCAATAATAATAGCTTATTATCGCTGTGTTTACATACTCATCACACAAACATCTACATGTGATCTCAGTATGAAAAATACCACAGAAACTAAAGATTTCAAGCAATAATCTCATCAGCTCATCAAATACATGTTTACTAAACAAACTTCACATTTACTGTATTATATACATGTATTATATACACTGATCCAATAACTAGGGGTTTGGGCTGGGTACTAGTCTAGACTCAGTATGGACTTTAATTTAATTCACTTACTATAAATTTGAATAAGACTGTGACGACGTGACTTGGTTTTAGCAATATTAATAGCATACTTTTACTTATGTGGTTATTTTAGCAAGTATAAATATATAAATGTGACATAATGCACAAATCCTTGTTATGCAATAAGAGATATAGACTGTTTATGGAAAATATTGTTGTCCGTGTTGCACAGTGCTGTATTCGCACTGCTTCATTTATTGGTATAATATTACCAAAGAAAAAAGTAGAGTCATGTGGGTTCATTGGACTGATTCTACAAAACTGCACTGAAAATAGCAGTCTTGGATAAGTCTCTTGTCTTTAATCCTGTCCCATTAAACTCAGAATGGCACAACCCCCAGCCACTGTTTTAAATCCAGTTTGATTTTTAATCTTTATGTATCATGTCCAAAAATGTAATGAGAACAGTCTGACTGTCATTCCTCTCTCTCTAAACAATAGGAACCACTGAGACTGTTGGGAATGCTGGAATTTGAGTGTTGTTTACCAAAACTAGGAATTGTTCTGTGTTATTTTTCCTCATTATGTTTGAACAAACCAACCTAGCTTTGAAAACAAAATGTAATTGTTTGTCATGGTCTCTCCCAAAAGTCCACCACATGCACATATTTATATTTGCCTAGTTTGAAACTTCAGAAATCTACATTTTAAGATTCCCACATGCATTCTTCAAGTGATTTCCAAATCCAAGTTTTTAGAGGTTGTGTGCCAGTTTGAACCCAAATATGGCTAAAAAGTCAGTGTGTTGGCTTACCCTAGGACCTAACCATATTTCTCAAACTTAGTACTTTCAAGTCTATTGTGAGGCGCTACTGTTACTACTTATAGTTTGTTTTCATGTTTTAAATATTGTATAAGCTACTCAGGTTTATATTGTTTAAAACTGTGTAGACAGATACTCTATAGTTTGATATATGTTTTTAATTAAATCAAAGTCAGTTGTATACGGGTATTCATGCTTTGTTCACGTGCTTGTTTGGAAATGTGAAAAGAGCTCATATTGAAATATACATAATAGAAGACTATATTAGACTGTATCTGTTTTGTTTCAGGGATTTCTTTTCTCTTTTTGGGGCAGTTTTAGTTTGTAATTCAATTTACTCCTTGATATATTCCCAGTTGTATCTGTGGTTAGTACCACAAAAACACACAAAAGAAGTGGTGATACAATTGGAGTTAATACAGAGGAATAGGCTGTGCGTTTTCTTTAGCCTTTTTTCTTTCCTCTTGTACAAAATAAAATTGTCTTGACCAATCAACCACTGCACATAGCTTAGATTAAAAGTCACTGCAAAGTCCGTTTGATCCTCAAAAGCAGTGCCACAACACATCTTGCTTTGTCTACAAAGGCGCCTCCGTGTGGTCACGGCGGGAGCTGTTATTCGCGTGGAGGGCACATATTTTGAGGCAAGAGCCAAGATGAAATTATGTGAGAAGCAGAGAACGCTCCGGCGCGCTTTGTCTGTTTTCTTGGGCTCAGATGGTTGAGTTTTACGGCGGATGCACGCGCTCACCACAGCATCACACCAGTCTGGTTCCGAGTGCGTGTGTGCGCGTTCTCAAGTGTGTTTAGTCTGTCTATTAGAGTGACCCCCCAGCGAGCTGTTAAAGGAAGAGCAGAGAGCTGAGTCAACGAATCGCGAGGAGAAGGATGCAACAGTTGCACCGTGCACTCCACGCGCGTCCTGTGCACTCAGTGGGGCAGAAGATGGTGGATTTGCACCGGACAATATAAGGAGCGTAGAACTTTATGTGACAAACTTTCATTTGATAAGGCGGTGAGTAGTCGGAGGTTGTGCGTCTCGGTCAAATGGACAGGCACAGACGTGAGTTGAGTGGACACGCTGTGCTTCTGCGGCTATGTGGATGAAGAAGGACTTTGGTTTGGTGTGCAGCGGCGAGTAGCGGCGCAGTCTGTGCAGCCAACATGCATCGGATCGTGCAGAGGAGACGGGTGCGCAAGCTGCGCCTCGTCTGGGCTTCTCTGGCGCTAGTGGCACTGTCCTTGGCCGCGTGCAGCGCGCTCTTCACGGCGTGGACCTGGCGTCAAACCCGAGACCTCTCTCAGTCGTTTAAAGTCCTGCAGGATCGGCTTGAGCAGGTTGGTGCCAAAGATAAACAACACAACCAGATAACCACATAGACACCAAAGGGCTTAACTTTAGTGTGGGTTAAGTGATTGTTATGCAACTCTTTAGTGGCTGTGGTTACTGGAATCTTCGCGTGGGGCCGGCAATATGGAAAAATGCTATTCCACATTTAGGCAATGCTCTGTTTTCCTGCTGGGTTCACCACTTGGCGCTTTTAAGGCTCACCAATAACAGGAGTCAACTCGTGCAATAAGTGTTATTTTTGTGGTCACTGCTCACCCCGCCATGTTTAATTACTTTGGTGCCAGTTCTGTGCAAGCCTAGTTTTTATCTCAATTTACTGGAAAGCTTCAAATATTTGGCATGTGAGTGTGTTGTACCCAAATGACTGCGCTCCAGAGGCGCAAAGTATTTCATACTCCATCATGCAGCAGTTACCCTATAGACTTTTGACCATTAGCCACAGTCAATGGGTGACAGTAAGATATGCAACTTTTCATTTTAAACCAGGACCAGTTTTGTGAGGGCCCCATCTAAAACCTGGTTTGGGGGGCCATAAACTTCAATGGAGTGATTTATTTATGGTCCAAGAGGAATCCATTCACTGCCCAAAATCTGGTTAAGGTAAAGAGAGAATCAAATCAGAGTAATATTGTAGACTACGTACCCATCACAGTTTGGTCTTCTTTGGAACTATTAAGTAAGTTACCAGTAGGGGGAGTAGTGAGCGAGCATGAAATCATCAAATATTATGTTGGTGCTGACTATTAGTCATAGTCATAGTAGTCATAGTCACCAGTACATCACTGCCTACGTGAAATGTTGACTAAAGTTACATCTAAGGTAGTTATTTTTGTGTTGTTAGTCGTGTAGTTATTTCGTAGCTGCTATAAATGCCTTCTGCAATAGAGTGGTATAAAATAGATCAACCTTTGGCAACAAACAGTCTGTGGAATTTAGAGAAATGTCCACTCGGCAGAGCTCCTTTTTAATGTCATAAACACATACGGAGGCTTCAAAGTTGCATCACAAACTTAATTATTTTGCCAAAGCGGCCAAAGACCTGATGGAAATTCCTCTGGAGTATTTACAAAGAGGAGCTGCAGTAGAGCTGGGATTAGACGACAGGTTGGCGGCTGTACTGTTGACAGACCTGCACACACATGTGCACTAACGCTAAACCTGGAGTGTTGATGCTGGAGTCTTTCCCAAGGGGTCCACTCTCTGTCCATTTGACCCACAGCCAAGTCCTGATCAGAGCAGGCAGTCTCGCACAGTAGCAGTATATTCACTTCTCTTCTTACTTCACTTGGGTTTCCTTCGGTCATCCGATGGGCCCCATGCCAAGCAGCCTATATCGTTGCTGGCTTGACAAAATCCATTTCTTGGTAAAGTAAGAAGTGAGGAATTTCAGTGCCTGAAAACATTAGGTGTTGCAACGTTTCTCCTGAGGAAGTGCTATTCTGGAGCTGAGTTGCAGTAGGAGAGTGGAAAAGCTGTTGATGTGACTGGCTGGAAGAGGCCGTCTGGCTGCGTGGGAGCAGTGCCAGCTCAAAGTCATAATAAACCCATCGCACATTTGTTAATAGTGAACGTTTCTCTCTCTTTCAACAGGTTAATACACAGAGGAAGGCCATCGTTCAACTCATTCTAGAGAAGAGAGAGCTGCTGGTCGGCCAGAGAGTCAAGAGAGACGGTATTGCATTTCTGTCTCACATGCACTGACCAATCGCGTGCTCAGTGCAGCCCACATCAGCAGACACAATACTTATGTGTGCGGTTGAGCTTTTGAGGGAAGAACGTTTAACGCAAACGCTGCCCAGTGTTGGTCCACATGCCGCTCTGGTCAGTCCCAGCTGCCCACAGGCACTGCCCACTGCTAAAAGTCGACACAGGAAAAAGTAGGCAGAGGAATGGCTGTTACAGAAATTACAGGGCTAACCAGAACGGCCTCAGGAACAAAACAAAACAAAAAAACAGCTTCACAGCTGTTCCACTCTTTAGGACAAAGACATTGATCTGTTCTCACCATAGGCTCTCAGCTGGCCCAACTCAGATTATGAAAGATATTTGATGACCTCTCAGCATTGGAGTATATTTATAGGAGCTGCTTACATCACGAGATGCTGAGGTTTGTCCAAAAGTGACCTCTCAAAGTCAGAATTGCATACATTTCCATTAGAGCAGTGGGATATATCTGGGTCTGGGGATATATCAAAAATATATACCCTCAAAATTGTTTAAAAACTCAAGTTCATTAATACAAACTTTGTACTAGATCCTTGATTAAGTCCCACTAGACATTGACCTAACTGCATATATATAATATGGATATTAGTAATGCAATGTACAAAGCATTTTGAGTGTTGTTTTCCTTTTTCAAAGTGACTACCAACAGCCCGATGAAATAAAAGGTTTCCCTTGAATGCCTATCCGGAGCTGACAAAAGGATTTATTAGGAGTGTGCGTGTATTGACATCCTGCAGGTATTTCAGCAGTAAGTGATATCTAAGCGAGTCTTCCAAAACGCATTAAGCAGCCCGCGGCTATCAGTGGAAACAAAGTGCTTTTTCCAGTGAGTGGAAAGTGGAGCACTGGTGCAGGACACTGCTGTTATGTTCTGCTGATGACTGACAGCAGGGCTCAGGAAAGCCGGCCAGCCCGGGGGCTTTCGCTCGCCCATAGCAGAGCCTGAGCTCGGGGTCACCCACCTGTGAGTTATTTTAGCAGGGGCTTAATATTCCTACAACTGTGGAGGCCTGCTGTCTCCAAACAGAAAGTATGTATTTCACAGTTCATACATACAGTGTTTGGGTTATATTTGTCTTTTAATGACTCCCCTGAGGCCTGAATGCATGGCTAAAATAAACCATGGTGGGTAACAGGAGTACACATTTTCCAGCACTGCTCTTTTTGAGATCTTTATTTATTGTAGTTTGCTTCACTCTTGTCCTAATCGACTCTTGGCTCGGCCAAAGACCTCTTGTTTCCGGCACTTAATTTTTCTCATTCTGCAGTCATTTTTGCTGCTCAGCCTGAGCCATTTGTATGAGCCTATTAGTAAATAAGGATCGCATTAAGGGCCAAAACATCTAACGTCCCACTTAGCAGTTGTTTTGTCTGGTGACAGTCTTGTCTTCTGTCTTTTCTCTCTTCGCTCTCTCCATCCTCTCCCACTTCCTTTGCGATCTGTATTTTCTACATGACGGCAACCAGCTGGCACTAAGATTAGCCCCCACAGGAAAAAGAGAAGCACACGCGTTTGGACTGAAAATAACATTTTGAGGAAATATATTGAAGCACGTGAAAGGAAATCTGTGCCCGTCTGCAAACCGCATTATGGAGCGGCCAGGTTCAGTCGTAATGGCTGCAAATGAACGCAGCGTGTTATTACACAGATACAGATGGGAGTGATTGTTTTATCAAAAAACCACAGACATGTTTTCATAGCCTTCATTCACAGTAGGTCTTCTTGCCTTCTGCAGGGGGAACGCTGCGCGGGAGGAGTGGGAATGGAAAAAAAGCCGCGTCTCATTTTGAAAGTAAGTGGCCTGGCAGATTGTTACGGTGGTCTCGAGTAGCATCTGCTCAAGTGGTTTCAATCATATAGCCTTATACAGTTGCACTAATAAAATCTTAATTGACTTTCCTTTTTCTTTCTTTTTAAATGGCTTTTCATCGGCCCACCAGTAACCAAAGTTTCCTCTCAGCAAGGTAAGGCCTCATATATCAGTGGTGCAGGAGTAATGTACTGTACTTAAGTAAAATGTTTTGGTATCTGTTAAGTACATTTTACAATGAATGCTTTTTACTTTTACTTCATTACATTTGAGGGCATTTATCTGTATTTAACTGGAATGAGAAGTAAAAAAGTACTTTTCATATGATTTTACTTTTTTGATTGTTACCAACATCCTGACTAAAGTTCAAGCTTCAGCTTTGAGCAAACAAAAATAAATACACAAAATTTATTTATTTATATATATATATATATATATATATATATGTATATGTATATATATATGTATATGTATATATATATATATATATATATATATATATATATATATATATATATATATATATATATATATATATATATATATATATATATATGTATATAATCAGTATCACTACACTTTAACAAATTAACAACATTTGTGTGAAATACTTTTTAATCTTAAAGTACATTTTAAATGGGTACTTAAATACTTAAGTTAATATACTTTTAGTTGAGTGAGACTTTTACTTATTTTTTTTTTTTTTTTTACTTCTTTTTATCTCTGTATCTGTATTTACTCAGGTATGACAGTGGTGAATGAAGCACTCAATGTTGTTACTTGAGTAAACTTACGTGTGTATTATAATATTATAATAACAGTAGCTCTTGTGTGGCAGTGGGAGATGGTGGCGTCATTAAAGGCTGGGAAGAGAGGACATTGAATATGACCAAAGCAGTGAGATACAACAAAGACTCGGGCACCTTCACTGTGGAGAAAGCAGGGGTCTACTTCCTGTTCTGCCAGGTATGTCTCATGAGGAGGAAACTGTAAGAGTAACTGGACATAATATCAGATAATTTCGAGTTATTATGATGATAAGGTCAAAACAATAAATTAAAAAATATGTCTGAGGGAGTGTGCCACAAAACAGAAAACAAATCTGAATTATTGTTGTTACATAAACTTGTTATTTTTTATTCTAAAAACTCAAGATACAAAATGGACTTGAACAGCCCATTTTTAGGAGCCTGTGATCAATACGAGCGTTCATGGTCTTGTTTAGGAGTTTGATTTTCAATAAAGAGGTGAGAGTGACGAACTGGAAAACTGTTGGCTAATGCTAGTTAGCTTGTGACTGTATGTTTATGTGTGAGAGACTTGTTTAATCATCTCACCAGCTCTTTGTGGTCAGATTGATTTAAAATAAAGCTCAGATTAAAGTCTAACTTGAGCACCAGTGCTTCTAACAGAGCAGTGCTTTCAGTTAGCGTCACTCTCCCAGGGAATATTGATGACATCAGCTGCAAAATATCAGTAAGAAAAGATTATAGACCAATTCACTTTCTGAAGGCAGATCTGTATAGTGGACCATTTGTGGCATTGAGTATATAGTGTTTGAAAAGTAAAGGAACTGTGATCTGGATTGTCTTATTTTTGCTCTTCAGGGATGATTAATTCTACTAAAAATTGAGTTAACTATTGTTCTTTTACTCTACCCTACCCAAGTAAAAAGGGAAACTGTGTGGGAAGCAATTATGGGACGTGGTATAGTGCATTTCAAAAACATGATCAGGTTTCAGGGCACCATCTCTGAGAGTTGTTCCATGTCTTGTCAAGTTGAAATGAGGTCTGGACAAAATCAGAAAAAAAGGAAAGTTCTTCAGTTGAAGTCGCAGCATTCTTTTGGTTGAAATTACTACTTATTACTGAACCAATAAGATGGGCTGATAAAGAGTTGGCCATTAGATGATGCTTTAAAGGTCCTATATTACACAAAATGGACTCTTGTGAGATTTAAGCTATTTTAGAATGTTGTTATCTCCTCCCTTTTTTTTTTCTAAGCTATTTTAGAATGTTGTTATCTCCTCCCTTTTTTCATTCATACATGGTTGAGTAATCCTTTATTATTAGTCTGTTTACATCTCCAAAGTTCTAAATGCTCTGTTCCACCTTGTGATGTCATGAAGTTGTAGTTTTCAAGTTTAAAGCTATTTTTTACCTTTAGTTCAGTAGAGACTGCCAATTCCAGAAATCATTCAAATAATTCTTGTGAAGGTATATGGAGTTTCAAAACACAGTGCAGTACTTCCTGTATTACCACATGACATCACAAGGTGAAACAGAGTGTTTTCTGTTTCAGAGAAGAACTCAGCCTAAATATGCAGGATTTGTGTGTTAAACATGTGTGAATGAAACAAAACATGAATCCAGGGACGTTTGTGATTTGGAAACAATATTATAACAATTATCAGAAAACAGCACAATATGGGCTGTTTAAAGGGGAGTCAGTTACCATAGCGATACTATAATTGCTTTGCCTGGAATGTTGAACAGTATGGCATTAATCTGATCTATTTTACATTTACTAATTTCCAGGTTTTTATTGCTTAATATATTGAAAATATGCTGACACACATCCACAGATCTGACCTGTAATTTGGCCTGGTGTCCCCACAAGTTTAATGCTATGCTGTCAAACATTCTCAGAAAAGATTCAAGCAGGTGATGGCCCCTCTTTCAGAAAAGTTACATAGTGCTCATTTAAAGCCAGTTTTGAGAAACTTATTTGTCTGTCCCATAGACTGTATAAATAAATGGACATAGCTAACCAGCTAGCCACCTCATTCTAAATAGGACGTGTTCATGAGAGCGCTTCCGGGTCCAGCAACTCTGGCTCCAATTGACTTTACATTGTCACCCCTTTCTCTCTAACTGCTGTAGTGAGCCTCGTCATTTTGGTCTTAAAATGTTCATATTAACCTGCTCTGTTTTTTTTTTCCACTAATTTGTCTGCAAATAAATTCCTATTCCTAATATGGAACTGGTCCCAAATTCGTCCCTATAATTGTCAGTATTGTGAGCTTCATTTGACCAGAACTGAACGCTATGGGTGACGTCACACTTAATCCACTTATTTATATAGTCTTATGATGTGGTGCAGAGTTGTTGTTATGTTATAAATGTTGTTTCCTCATCAAAACATACCTGGAGTTGTGTTTTGTTTCTTTCTGACATGTTTAAAACACAAACCCTCCATATTTAGGCTGAGTCCTTCTCTCAAACATTCTGTTCCCCCTTGTGATGTCATGTAGTGATATAGGAAGTGCTCCACTGTGTTTTTAAACTCCAAAACAAACAAAACAAAAGGTAAAAACAAAAGGTAAAAGGTAGCTGTAACTTGAAAACTAACACTACATGACATCACCAAGTGGAACAGAGCATTTTAAAATTTGGAGATGTAGACAGACTAATAATAAAGGGTTACTCAACAGCATTAGAACATGGCTTAAAGCTCATAGAGTCAGTTGTGTAATATAGCACCTTTAATGATCATTATGTACAATCCACTGACCTTGCACAGAGTTATAGAAAGATAAAACATTGTCGGTGAAAAACATCATACTGGTAAAGCTCTGAATCCACAATGAACAATGTCTGTGTGGTGTACATGAAAAAAATACTGGTAAAGCCCTGAATCTGACTGTCTCTCTGCTTGCTATCTGCTCACTCAGGTCCTGTTTAACGAGCAGGAGTCTCAGTATGTGAAGCTGGATGTGGTCACAGTCGGGCACAGGCCTCAGAAGCTTCAGTGCATGGAGGGATATGGGACCACCCCCTCAGCTGGCCCCCACAACTTCCACTTCCTGAAACCGTGCCAGGTCTCCGGGCTCCTGCGTCTGGACAGGGGCACAGAGCTCCAGGCCATCACGGGACCCTCCTTCAGACTGCACACAGTTGGCAACCCCTCAGCCTCTCCGCACGTTTTCAGCATCTTCAAAGTCAACTGACACCAGAGTTCACTGAAGGAAGAAAAAAAAAAAAAAGTTGCGGAAACTTCTATTGTGCGGCAGTGCCTTTTTTGTGGTCACAGATTTTTGGGCCGTTGCAAAATGCTGATGTTCATTTAAAAAGCAAGCCTGCCATTTGTGGAAGTTGTTCTGGACAGTTTCTGTACCGCGCACTGCTGCTTTGGAACTCACTATAGACTTTGGACAGGTACCAAGGCTCAATGGACCAAATGCCTGGACCAATATTTGAGGGAACAGATGTGACGGAAACTATTCTCTAGATAAGGCTTCATATGAAGGCAGAACTACATGGATTTTCAACTTAGTCTTAGTATTGTGGTCCATATTGTGCTTACATTCTTGTCATGACAGAGACTTCAGACAGTAAAGCTGTGCATGCACCTTCCACTTTGATATTGTTCAGATAGTGCGCTCACGTCACATCTCAGTCCAGACCCCTCTTTCTACTTTTGTGTGTTTTTTTACCAAATAGTTGGCACTCCTACAATGCAATATGTGTGTGTTTGTGTCCAGTGTCTCTCTTTTATCTGAATCATATTTAAAGATGCTCAAGAGCTGCTTTTATAACATGGATGTGAATTTGCTGTTTTGCCTGATGTTTAAAATGGGTTATGTGATATTTTATGGAAAACATCTTTTATTGAAAAAAACTTCTTTTGTAAAGAAGGACACTTGGTGTTGATTTAAAGGTACATTATGTAAAATTTAGTTATTCAAAATGTGTTCTCATTATATTTTATCATATTATATTTAGTCATCTTCTTTTGGTTTGCCTTTAGATTTCATGTCCTCCCCAAGGCTACTGCACGTACTTTATGGAGCTAGTATTTAGACCTGTCATGATAACAAATTTTGAAGTACATTATAAAATAATAATAAAATATAGACAAATAAACAATAATATTGAAACTAATTGATTATTCAACCCATAAAAAGCTATTATAAATTTACAATATTGCTAAAAGAACATGAGGTGCAATAGATAAATAGCAGAATAACACTTAAGTTTATATCGATAATGAGTGATAAAAGTTATTTATTCAAACCTATAGAGCTCAAATCTTATCACAGTACAGACAAAATTACAAAATATTCCCCCAAATCCAAATAAATTGTACACATGATAAATATTGAGTCCCAAAAAAAATTGCTAGGTATGATAAGTTAGTATGGTAATTATCCTGACAGGTCTGCTAGTACTGAGTGACTGTATACCAAATGTGTACAGATTTCTATTTTACATCAGCTACACAAATATAAGCAGAGTAACCACTTTTAACAGTATTTTGTCTTCAGTATTCTTACATAAACATCTTATTGTCATTGATTCATTTCTGAAACTATAGAGTGGCTTTGGGGTGTGACACATTCAAACTCATCAGGGCCAAGTCTGAGTTTGGGACCAAAAGTGCTCCATTATTCACCTTAAAGTGTCCTTAAAAGTGCATTGTATAACTTTTCCTGTGGGAGTCCGCCAACTGCTTGTCTCCATGGAGCTGTTTTGCTTTGGCTGGAATATTCCATAGTGAAGCATTAAACTCACCTATCCCCACGAAGAGCAGAAATGAAACTAGGCCTAGAAGTAGGTCAGATCCATGGAGAGACATCTCAGTGTATCTAAGAATGCCTGTTTTTTGAAGCATTAATCACATTTATCGCCGTGAAGATAAGCAGAAATGAAATTAGGCCTAGATACAGGTCAGATCTGTGGAGAGGCGCCTCAGTGTATCTTAAGAATGCTTGTTTTTCAAAGCAATAAAAACATCTGTAATGGAATAAAGGCAATGTAAACAAGTTTAATAACGCACTGAGAAAGAGTCTAGGTAAAACAATTATATCCCTATGGAGATGACAAGCAGGTGGTGGACGCTCTACCAGAAAAGTTACACAGTGCACCTTTAACACGCTGTAGCTGTTTTTTTTTGTCATAATCCTACAACAAAAACAGTGCGTATTTTGAGCGAAGGACCAAAGCACTCCCACTCTTGTTTATAAGTAGTTTCGCGGACAGACCACAACATTTTCTCCTGAGTACTTTACTGCAGCGAAAGGAGTTTTTTAATTAGACCCAAACTTGAGCCTTTTGAATGGAAAAAGTTGGGTGTAGACATTGATTTCCTAATGTTTGCTTGTGTGTTGGTCACATAGCCGCGTGGCCTATTTCTCCATCAGCACAGAGTAGACCACAGTGTGTCCCACTCACTGGCAGCTGGCTACATTTTCACTTCCTGAATTTAACCCTGAAGCACATAGCTCAGAGTCTTAGAGGAAAAAATACTCCCTTCTCCTCGGCCACTTCTCACACTTCTGCTCCTATTCCTACTTACTGAAATGTCAAAGTTTATTGCGTTTTGTAAAGTCTGTGTAAAGATGTTTTTGTATAATGATGTACGTAAATCCAGATTTCTTTTTTTTTTACTTTTTTAAAGCACATGTATAATAAACGAATTGTTCTTACCAGTATGTATTATTATTAGTTCATTTAAAATGTAATAGAATAGACAGCATTGTTTAAAGGTCCTCTATTATGAAAAACCTACTCTTGTGAGCTTTGAGTTGTTAATTCCTCAAAAACATACCTGGAGTTTTGTTTTGTTTCATTCAGACATGTTTGAGTAATCCTTGATTATTAGTCTGTCTACAACTCCAAAGCTCAAAATGCTTTATTCCACCTTGTGATGTCATGAGGCAGTAGTTTTCACCTAGTACAGTGGAAATTGGGGCTGAAATTATCCCAGTGTTTCTAGTGAAGGTGTATGGAGTTCAAAACACAGTGAAGCGCTTCTGTATTATCACATGACATCACAAGATGGAACAGAGAGAAGAGAAGAACTCAGCCTAAATATAAAGTGTTTGTGTATTAAACATGTGTGAATGAAACAAAACACAAATCTTGGTATGTTTGTGATGAGGAAACAACATTATAGCATAGCTCAGAAAATAGCGTAATATGGGCCTTTTAAGACTTGCGTCTTCTGGCCTCTTTGTTCTCAAACTGTGGTACACAGACCCCTCTACAGTTATAGTGTATTTATCTTTTCGTTTTTGGGGGGTTAGTCCTTGTTTAGAACTCCTGTAGAATTGCTGTAGTTCTAATTTAAACCTAGTTCAGTCCTGTTATGGATTTGATTTAGAACTGATGGTAGTTAGAAGGCTAAATATTTTTTTAGGTGGTAATACTCAAAACAACTTACAATTGAATAAAGCAACTTGGAATTTAGCTTGGGTTTGCAAAAATTATAAATACATAAAATAAAATGCTGTTATTAAATGCTGTAGGCCTTTACAAAACTAGACTATGTTGTTCAGTGTGATGGTTTTAAGCTTTTCAGTTAAGAAAATGGCCCCCTTCCTTGGTGAACATTTGGTGTTCTCTGCACACGATGCCACCTCCCCTGACCTGCAGTTATAATCAGTTTAGTGCGGAGTTTAATGTGAGTGCAGACATCTGCTCTGAAGAGCCACCAACTGTCAGCTAAAATGTGAGACATTATCCATTTGAGCAGTTATTAGGCCCCTTTTAAGTATACAGCTTCAGAAGTTAGCTTACCTGAATGATAGAGAATTATAGTACAGGAACTTCTAGATGTGTTGAAAATGAAAATCATTTCCTGTCACCACTTGTGTCCTTGGATGCTCGCACCAATTCAGAAATTTATTTTTAAGGCTCTTTTTAAAGGACAGATGTTTGATTAACCTCAAATGCCTTTATAGAGTACAAATTGGAACATTTTAAGAGGGTGACACAGGAGATTTTCCAGACTCAGTAGCAAAGCTGTGTATATAATAAAATATACTTTAGATAATTAATACTCTTCCCACACTGATGACAGATTATTCTTTGTACCTCAGAGAATTCACTGGTACAAGAAACAATATACAATGCAAACTATTTGAACAAGTACAAAACTACTATGAGTGCTGTTATTTCAACATAAGCAGCATACGTTTTTTTGTGCAGGCTACAGTGAATTGAGTGACAAAGCCTCTGAGTTGATTCATTCAGTTTTATTAAAAACCAAAAAAGGAAAATAAAATAAAAGATGCGTCATTATTGACATGTTTTCACTGTCACTCATCGTTTGATCACTACATACACAGTGACACAAGATACCCAGAAATGAACACAAAATCCTGCCCAGACGACGAGGAGAAACATGGAGAAAAAGAACTAAGTGCTTTTGTTTTAGCGACGCAACATTTTAGCTCAGGGTTTGCAACAACCTCGGAAATCTAAATTTCCTGGTTAGAACCGTGCAAAATGCATGGGAATGGGAATAACTCTTGGACACTTTTAGTTAAATTAAATGAAACTACACTAGGAATTACACTTGACATCAGGTTCATAAATTAATTTGATGACTTACATTTCCAGCTATGATTATTAAGGCGCTTTTTAATGATAACTGTATAAAATGGATTTCCAGCCTAGGATTTTTAAGTATAATACTTGAAATTCAATAAGATACACTTTTATTTGCTTATAGTAGCCTTTAGGGTTACATAGTTTCATACATGTTATTTGCAAGCCCCAAATCTAAAATGTAAGCAAAAAAAATGTGTAATATCCACTTCTGAAGTTACAGGCCAACTTCTTCGTTCTCTTGGAGTTATAGAACAACATGGCAAATTTAAGTGTATCCTGTTGGGACACATAGTTACAAAAAATGTCTCTTTTGGTAGAAGCTCTTTCTCAAATAGTAGCAACAAGAATAAAACAGCAACATTGACGACAACAATACTCAGAACTGTGTAGAGTAAAAACACAAGAGATAATCACAAATGCTTAAATATGCAAAGTATCACAGGATTGGTAGAAAGTAATAGAAATTTGGAAAACATAGTATTGAGGAGTGTAGAAGGGAAGGTCTGATAACACTGACTTACTTAAAGGCTATAAACATTCATAGGAGATCTTTTCTTAAAAATAGCACTGGTGAGGCTTGGCGCGGTTGCCATGTAAACCTCAGAGATACCTCATAGCTCTGTACAAGGATGAAATTCAAAATGGCAGACAGTGGAGCGTGGCGGGACGACAGCAAAAAATCAAAAATTATTACACCTGCATTGCGTTATCTATAAGTACCATTGAAAAAATGCAAAAAGGAGACGCTGTGCTCAAATACTCCCAAGTCTGAGAAAAAGCATCTCAGAAAAAATAGATAGTATTAAAAGAATTGTAGGCACAGCTGTTATCTTTTTATTATTATTTCACTTTATAATGTGTTTAGAGCATGCTTTGAGGGATGGAGAGATTTTCATGCAGTTTCCTGGTGAGTTGTAAGGAAAGATGATTGCGTGTAGGCGAGGTTAGTAAATAGCAACCCTAGAGGAACGCCAGGCCCATTTTGAAGGCCTTGGACATCATGAGGAGTCTTGGTTTGAGGCAGAGATAGTTACAAGAAACTGATGGACTATGCGTGGACAGTAAGTGCACATGTGCGTGGGAATACTGCGTTTCATGAAGGAGTACCAGTTAGTGCTAAAAAATAAAATAAAATAAAAATAATAATAATAACGATTGTTTCCCAAATCTACAGCTCTGTAAAAGTGTTGGCTATAGGCTATTACAATCAAAAAACAAGGTACGCCTTCGGTCAGTCAATGGGTAAAACACTGTGTAAAAGAGGGAGTGGTCTAGTCGTCAATGCAGATGACCTCTCCGCTGCGCTGCTCCCGTCGGTTGATGAGAAGTTCAGCCTCACGTTCCTTCTTCACGGACATGGGAGGCCCGTTTAACACTGTGGATGACAAATAAACACCAGATTTAAGTCCAGTCATTCCAACTCTCTCTCTCTTTCTCTCTCTCTCTACCACTTTAATCTCTCTCTCTCTCTCTACTCTTCCCATCTCTTGCTCTCATCTTTCTCTCTCTCTCTACCCCTTCCATCTCTCTCTGTTTATCTCTCATGTCTCTCTATCTACCCCTTCCATCTCTCTTTCTCTCTCTCTTATGTCTCTCTCTACCCCTTCCATCTCTCTTTCTCTCACTCATGTCTCTCTCTCTACCCCTTCCATCTCTCTCTTTCTCTCTCTCATGTCTCTCTCTCTCTACCCCTCCATCTCTCTCTCTCTCTCTCTCTCTCTCTCTCTCCCATATCTCTCTCTCTTCCCCTTCCATCTCTCTTTCTCTCCTGTCTCTCTCTCTACCCCTTCCCTCTCGCTTTCTCTCTCATGTCTATCTCTCTTGTCTCTCTCTCTTCCCCTTCCATCTCTCTCTCTTTCCCTCTCTCTTGTCTCTCTCTCTTCCCCTTCCATCTCTCTCTTTCCCTCTCTCATGTCTCTCTCTCTACCCCTTCCATCTCTCTCTCTTTCCCTCTCATGTCTCTCTCTCTACCCCTTCCATGTCTCTTGCTTTCTCTCTCTCTCTTGTCTCTCTCTCTCTCTCTACGCCTTCCATCGCTCTCTCTCGCTCTTTCTTTCTCTGCTTCCAGTCTAGTACAGTGATACTGTCCACTGTTTGCACCTAAATCCAGTTTCCAAATGTTGAAAGAGAAGTGCTATGTGTCTGATTTTTTTATTTTTACTTGTACATATACATTTATATAATGCCTTATTTGACACCAGTTTCTTGTTGCTAATTATTTTATTTATTTTTTATTATTATATTGTTGCTCTTTGTTATTATAATATATTTTGATGTGTGAGCTACTATGTCCAAATAATTTCCCTTGTGGATCAATAAAGTTTAAATCTAAGTCATTATTACACAGTGTAGCAGGCATTACAGTGAGCTCTTTGGTCAATGTAAAATCATATTACAGAAATATGGTCCCACTGTAAAATAGAAACTAACAGAATTTATAGCCTACTTTGCAGTAATATCACATTTGGGGTGTTCTACATGCATATTTATGAAGGAATGTTCATTATAATTATGAAGACAAAATGAACAAAACACAGTCAAAAAGTTTTGAGATAGACTGAAATACAAAATGGATTTAAACAACACATTTTCAGGAGCCTGTGATCAATACGAGTGTTCATGGTCTTGTTTAGCTGTTTGATTTTCAACGGTAATGACTAAGTGTATTTGAGAGGGACTTGTTTAACAGCACAAATCAGTTTACCTGTTGTAGTTCCAGCTACATCAGATATTCATGGTCAGATTATGTTAAAACAAAGATCAGATTAAAGTCTAACAGAGCTTCTGACAGAGTAGTGCCTTCAGTTAGCATCACACCCCCAGAGAAGTATCAATAGTCATGAAGAAGTACTGACAATTTGTAATGACACTATGATTGTGAGTGGGATTTACTTAATTTATTCAGGATAAATCTGTATACCACAGTTTGAGGAACACTGTTATAAAAACTAGATGGCTTCAAATTGAGAAAATGACAAATTTTTTCAAGGTCAATTATTTTTTAACCTTTGACAGTCAACCATTTCTTAAAAACAGAATTAGTTAATTTGCAAAAGAATACAGAAAGGGTGTTGGAATGTTTACAAAGGGACTGTAGATTTAATATCAGTGTCTTTTGGTTTTATTTCTCAAACTGCGAAACGCAAATCAGAGGTGAGTTAAAGGTGCGTTGTGGAACTTTTCTGGTGGAGTGTCCGTCAAACACTTTTCCCCATGGAGACATTATTGCTTAGTCCGTAATTTTCACAGTATGGTATTAAACCTTTTTATTATTTATATTATTATTTATTATTTTTAAGCTATAAAACCAACTGTAATTTAAAAATAAGATAATAAGATAGTATAAGATAATAGATAAGATAATATAATTTAAAAATAATAAGATAGAGCTGTTTAATGCCATACTATGGAACATTCCAGGCATATGACATATCCATAGAAAAAAGCTGGTGACAGAAGAACCTGAACCAAAAAGTTGCATAGGGCACCTTTAAGAGAGAATCTACACTGTCAAACTGAAACATATCAAATCAAGATGTCGTCCACAATACACAGGTTTTACAGTTTGGTCGAATACTTTGATCCATTGAGACCCCTAAGATCAAACTAACTTTGAGGTGGCCATCTTTGTTTTTTGGCTTGCTGCATTGGCAATAAGTACAGACATGCTTTTGAGATTATAAGACTAGAGCTGATTGATTATCCAAAAGAAAATATCATATCCTCAAAGATTTGGGTCACAATTGAAATCGAGAATATTTGAAATTACTGTTTATGTACTGTCAAAAGTTAAAGGTCCTTTATCACGCAAAATTGGCTATTGTGAGCTTTAAGTCATACTATAATATTGTTACCTTATCAAAAACGTTCCTGGAGTTGTGTTTTGTTTCACTGACACATGTTTGAGTAACTCTTTATTATTAGTCTGTCTACATCTCTAAAGCTCAAAATGTTCTGTGATGTCATGAAGTGGCAGTTTTCAAGTTAACAACCTTTTAATTTTAGTTTAGTAGAGACTGGCAATTCCTGGTCTGAAATGATCCAAATGATTATTGTGAAGGTGTATGGAGTTTAAAAACACAGTGAAGCACTTACATTGTACCTGCACTACTGTATGACATCACAAGGTGGAACAAAGTGTTTTCTGTTTGAAAGGAGAACTCAGCCTAAATATGCAGGGTTTGTGTGAATGAAACAAAACACAACTCCAGGTGTGTTTTTGATGAGGAAACAACATTATAACATAGATCAGAAAACAGCATAATATAGGTCCTTTAAATTAGAGGAAGTTTAAATACAGATCTACTATCACTATGAGTAGATACAAGTGTTCTGCGGGTTTTGTGGGCCATAACAAGTAGCCATAAGATCCAGAGGTGAATTTTATTAATTTTGTATCAATAACACACTGTAATTAATTATAGTAAAATTTGGTCACAGTTAAAAATTGGTTAATGCCACGGGCCTATATCAAAGGACCTGGTTGGGATGGTTTGCTTTGGCCAGCACAGCACAAAGTCCTCCTATAGTGTTAAATATTTCAACAACTTCCACAGTGTAATTTAATGCTCTGTTTAACATCAACATATAGCTTGGTATAATGTTTTCTGATGTTATCACGAACATCTGATGACAAGGTCTGAAGATTTAAGGAAACTGTACAGACAGAACAAAAATATTTGAGAATACTAAATATACTAAAAGAAATACTCTTACATACGTCTTCCACTTCTGTTGCAAACTGCATATTTTGGAATGGTATAGGGGAGCTGATAAAACATATTTTAAAACGTATCAAAGAATAGTAGAAGTAGCAGCACTTGGTGAGAGACTTCCTTTGTACTGGCCCTGTCTCGCAATTGTAAAGAAAATACTCCCACATTATATTCTAAGATTTTCAAGTATTTCCAAAGAGATCTAGAGACAGTTCTACGGTCTGTGTGAGACAGAAGGAACGATGTAATATGTGATTAAAGGTGTACTATGTAACTTTTCTAGTGGAGGGTCTGCTACCTGCTTCTCTCCATGGAGATGTTTTTGTTTTGCCTGGCATTAAACTTATCTATGGTGCAATTATTTAATTATCAGTGTTTTATCAAACAAAAATACCAGGAAAATCACTACTGTGAGTGGGCTCGGCTTTCCACAGAACTGACCTGGAACTTGGCTTAATGGCATCACCTGCTTGTCTCCATGGAGATAGACAAGAGTATTGCCTTATTGTGAAATATTCCAGGCAAAGCTATAGCATCTCTATGGAGACAAGGTGGTGGATCCTCTTCCTGAAAAGGTTCATAGAGCATCTTTTCCCAAAATGTAATTATTGCAACCACTGAAATTTGTCAAAAGCACTAAAATAATCAAATAAAAAAATTGTACATTTTAATGAGAAACCAGACAGTATTTCATTATTACATACACTGTCATATATACTTTAAGTATGATCTGTACTAAAAAAAAAAAACACTACTTAAAGGTGCATTGTGTAACTTGTCAGTTGGAGGGTCCATCGCCTGCTTGCCTCCATGGAGATGTGCCTAGAGTGTTCCACAGTACGGCTATAACCTATAGATTACATAAATTACAGATTAAATTTCTGGAGAGGCAAGCCCACTCACAGTAAGAATGGATGTTTTTAAGATATTTTTGAGCAATAAACCATAAACCTGTGGACATACTGTGGACAATTTAAACCAAAGCATTAACATCTTCATGGAGACAAACTGGTGTGGACCTCCAGAAAATTTACACTGTGCACCTTTAAGGTCAACATAATAACTTTATAATAATAATTAAACTTTAAAATGTAACTTCTCAGTACAACTCTACAACCAGACAGTGAAGGATTCGCTCTTCTCATGTCTGTGCAGTGTAGTGTGAAACTGCAAAGGGGAGTGTAGAGGACAGGCCTCTTTTCAAAACAACGCCAAGAATAGACACTCAGCGTACTTCTCTCACCAGTGCCATGGGAGAAAATAAACTGCCGTAACACCCCCACACTGATCAAAACCCGCGATAAGAGCTGTGTTAAGCTGCAGACATCCACCACTGCCTGAGCGCACTTCCACAGCCAAAGGGGGGGAGCAGTGTTGGGAAAACTTATGGCAATGGTCCAGCGGAGGCCAGTACAGGGGATGCTGAATAGGAGGGAGGTAGAGAGGTAGAGGAGTGAGATAAAAGTCAAACACACAGAGGTGAAAGAGCAGCCGATTTACAGAAGGGGCTCTGGAGTTCATTGCGGACTATAGGATTATAATATTGGATAATGTATGGAGTTTATAGCGCTACCATTTAAGCGTTTGAATCCATAATTGGGCATATTACTCAGACCTGAATTGAGAGTTAAAGGGGAATACTATAAACATGGATGAATAAAATGCTTCTAGGAATACACTCAAGTCAGAACCAAGTAAGGACATTTCTGGGCTTGATTCTAAATAGCTTGCGTTGTCACTGAAGCTCAATCATACTATTGTCCTAGATCTTTTTTTTATTGATTTTAAGAATAAACTAAAACTAGCTGTCATTTCTGTTAATGCATACTTCACTGTGGTTGGTTAAATCCCCGTCACTCATAACATAACAGAGGCTGATGTTATAATGTTGATACCTCCTCAAAAACATACCTGGAGTTGGAGTGTTTTGTTTCATTCACACATGTTGGAGTAATCCTTTATTATTAGTTTGGCTACATCTCCAAAACTCAAAATGCTCTGTTCCACCTTGTGATGTCATGAAGCAGTAGTTTTGAACAGCTCCCTTTTACCTTTAGTAGAGTTGTAGAGTTTGGCAATTCTCAGTCTGAAAGTATCTAAATTATTCTAATGAAGGTGGATGGAGTTTCAAACACAATGACATGACATCACAAAGTTTTCTGTTTAAGAGAGGGCTCAAAACAGACCCTAAATAAGCATGATTTGTGCATTAAGTGTGAATGAAACAAAACACAACTCCAGGTATGTTTGTGATGAGGAAATATCATTATACCATAGATCAAAAAACAGCATAATATGGAACCTTTAAACTAATATATGTGTGAATTTGAAGCTTTAGATTCTTGTATGGTCTCTTAAATGTGTTCATAGACATGTTCTGTTGCCGCCATGGAAACACCATCTCAAGGAGTCCAGAATAATTACGAACAGATTGTCTGGCTCAGATGACCACCAGTGACATTTTATATGAACTGAAGCTGAAAATGCTGTCATCAGTTTTCAGTATCAGTCTCCGAACATGAGGCATTGGCCAGGCTCTAGAAGGCATTTGAGGTAACAACAGAAGATAGTTAAACTCACTGGTCTTATGCCAGAAACACTAGAAAATGTTCTAAATTTACATTAAGGACAAATATAGCATCTCCTTGTGCTCAACAGTGAGGCTCTTCTAGTCTTTTAATACCAGTCCCTTGATCTGCTCACAGTTGTACAGGACTTTTTTGGTCTATATTTATTTTATAGTCCCATTTCCATCTGGCAGTGCTTGTGCTTACAGTAACACTTTAATCCAGCAATTTAGAGTCACTCAGTAACACTCAGAGTTTGACAAAGCTATAGTCTACAAAAGTCTATAACAGAAGGTAGAGCTGTTTTCTCTGCTGTAGGTCCGGCCCTGATCTGATAGAGCCCCACACTGCCATCTTGGCAGAGAATGCTGAATTTTTGCATTTACTGAGCAGCTTTGCGTGAGCGTGTCAAAGCCAGAACCTTTCATCAGAAACAACCTTGTGAGTCTGAACTGTCAACCACCCACTAAAAGAGCAAGGTTTCTATTTTAGAGGTAGACCATACAACTGTGTATTTATATATCTACGAGAGAAAGAAGCAGGGAGTGTTCAAGTCTAATCAGAAGTAATCATGATAAAAAAGTAACATGAATTATTGCACTAAGTGGAAAGATTGCTGACTCAGCAAATGTAAAAGACGAAGTATAATACTGCCATCAGTGGTGGAAGAAGTACTCAGTTTTGTTACTTAAGTAAAAGCACAGATGCTGGAGCAAAAAATACTCAAGTAAAAATACACATTTCACATGAGAAAATCAACTTAAATAAAAGTACTGAAGTACCCAGTTAAATGTAAACTTAAAAAGTAAAAAGTAAAAGTTTTTCAAGCAGATACTGAAACTCTATTCTAGTCTGTTTTTATTTAACCCCAGCCTTTTCAGCATGCCTCAAACTATCATAAAAATACTTTTACTTTTCAGTTCAGTTCCAAAACGTTGTGAAAGCACAGATACCTGCTCTCATGTAGTGAAATAAAAGTAAAAAGTATCAAGCCTACATGTACTGTTTGACTTGTAGAGCCTATAGCACAAACTCTCTTTGGTGTCAGTGGCTATAGGGTTATATTTAATGTGAAGATTAATTCCCATAAAATCCATTTAAACTTGCATAGCAGAGTAGATTTCATGACATAAAAAGCTCAAAAGGGGAAAGCATTTTGTTTTGGACTCATGTTGTTGAAATGTTAAACGCAGCATATTTCCACCAAACCAAACAGAGCACAAAATAAACATCAGATCAAGACGAGTACTGTATACCGTTACTGCCGGCCGCACTTCCACCACACATCCTTGGACTTTAAATCCTTCACCTTAAAGGGAAATACCACTGAGCTGCAACTTACAAACCACTCATTATCCTTAAAGGGCCTATACTGCATTACTTTCTGATCTATGTTATAATGTTGTTTCTGCATCAAAAACATACCTGTGGTTGTGTTTTGTTTCATTCACACATCTTTAACACACAAATACTACAAATTTAGACTTCTGAGTTCTTTTCTCAAGCGGAAAACACACAAATTGTGATGTCATATGATAACACAGGAAATGCTCCACTGTGTTTTTAAACTCCATACACCTTCACTAGTATCATTTTGATACTTTCAGCTCTGGAATCTTTGAGCTTGCTGTTGTGAGCTCAAACATGTGTGATTGAAATAGAACACAACTCGAGTATGTTTTTGAGGAGATAACAGCATTATAACATGGCTTAAAACTCCCAAGAATCCATTTTAAGTAATAAAAATGTTTGCACCGTGAGCCTGATCTGTCTTTTCAAAAAAAAATAAAGTAGGAAGCAGATGATTTGGTTGTGCTTCGACTGTGGGATGTCATTGTGATGTACAGCTCCACAGAACGAACGCCGGGCTGGAAAAGAGAAGGAAAAAAAATACCGTGACAGAGTCCAGAGTGTTTTATTTTCTCGGCAATTGGGGGGACATTTTCCACCGTGGAATCCATCACTCTGTCACAATAAAGAAGAGAAGTCTGAACAAAGATATCACTTCAAAGTCTTCTTCTTGGAGAGTTCGGGGACAGAGCATTAATTATGGAACAGCAGCTTTGGAGAAAAAGTGGATTCTAAAAGACCAATACATGGCTGGGTTCTTTGGTCGCGTGATATTCCCCTTTAGGCTACCACAGTAAAGTGCTATAGTAATATTCATTGAATACATCACTGATATTAATGCTACTAACATATTTTTAAAAGTGCACTGTGTAACTTTACTGGAAATCAAGAATGATGTCTCTGTATTTTTTATACAGGGCCAGGCTCAAACATAGCCGTCCAATCAGATTCGTTTATTTCAGAGACACATGTGAAACGAAGGAGCTAACTGCTCACCAATTATTTTGAACAAATTTCAATTCCTCTCACCTTCACTCATTGATTCTGCAGAAATCGGCAATGTTTTTCATTCCTCTGTGATTTTTCTTTTTCTTTCTTTTTTCCTCCCATGTAACCATATTTGTTTTGGTTAGGAAACCCTTGGGAGAGTTGAGATTCAGACTCAAATCTTTGTAAAGTATTAGAGAAATATGTATTCTCAGTCCCAAGCAAGTCCAAGAGGGTATGCCAACTGCCATGGAGATGTTATTGCTTTGCCTGCCATTTTATTATTAGTGTTTTAATTGCCTTCAAAAATGCATGCATTCTTACTGTGAGTGGGGTTGCCTCTCCACAGATCTGATCTATAACTTTGTCTGGCAAAGCAATAACATAACCAAGCCTACAAGGAAATTGTAGTATAAAGTTAAATATTGCACCTTTAAATATCTGCTACAAAACATAGGAATGCCACAATTAAAGTCAGAGGTAATGAACATTGATTTTTCATATAATGCCAAGTCATCCAAAAAGTGAAATTATTGCACTTTTGAGGACTTGTGTGAGGTCTCGGTGCACAAATGGTTGCTTGTGTGAGAGGGAGGGGAGCTGAAGGAGTGGACAGTGGAGGAATGAGGGAGTGCAGGGTCAGAGCCAGGGACAGCCTTGTTCACTCTGTCAGCCCCATGAAGAATTGATCCACTGGGAAATCTCTGAAGGCAGAAACGCCAAAAAGTCTCCAAAAATAGGTGATGGAGAGAATCTTATAATAAAAGTATATTTGGTTCATTTTGGCATGTGAAATTGCAATGTTTTTATTTTTATGAATATTGCCTTTTTCTTGCTTGGAGGAGCAGAGTGTAGCTTTGCCTCACCCCCTCCTTCTGCCCCACACACATCATTAAGCTTGGGGCCTGTACTTCACTCCTCTTTTCTCGTTCTCTCAGCTTTGGATTGCTTGTTTTTTTCTTTTTTTTCACAGATCAAAGTGCTGCCACTCCTTCTGTTGATAACTTCCTCCGGCGACGCTCTCCTCTTGTCTGTACTATTCACCTTTTATTCCTTACATTCCAGTCATGTCAAAGTGCTCCATCCTTGAGTCGTTTTTTGGAAATTTACTTTGTCCGATTACATTGAGGTTTCAAACAAACACGTCTTCCCTTTAAAGTTGGCTTTTGCATGCTTTTACATTCCTGAATAGTCTGGTCAGGGTCTCTTTGGTCGTCCATTGCGTGGCAGATTCTCCACGGTGTTGCTAAGGCGATATTTCACTATGATGCTGTGGACTGTGGACTTGGGCATCCTCAGTTCTAACCCTATGGCACCCTCTGACTTGCCGTCCTTCCATAGGTCCACCACGCGCTGCCTCTGCCCCACGCCATGCTCCTTGGTCTTGGGGCAAACCGCTCCCGTAGATCCGCCACCAGCTTCTGTGGGGGCAGACAAGCGGCAGACTGTAGTGGCGAGTCGCAGTGACACTTAGCGCCCCGTAGGGACTTTAGACAACCTCTTTTCGAAGGTCAGGGGTCAAGGAGTGTGTACGTGGCAGTTGTGTGGTTCTCCGTGTGGCGTAATGGTGGCTGAAACAGTTTTTCCAAAAATATCATTCACAGTTTACACTGCTACCATCTAAAAACACAAAATAGTCCTTCATTTGCAAGGCGGGCTTGTTCAAAGTTCAGACACTGGAGCTAAAACAGTAAAAGCGCCCAGGGCATATTTATATATTTGTTTTGTGTACTCAAGTGCAGATGAGATTCTCTCTCAGGAGATGCTTAAGGAGGTCTCTCAATCAGAACATTTGTTATTGTAACCCCAGAAAATGTCTGTATTTCTGACTCAGCCTTAAATGGTCAAGCACCAGTGTGATCCCAATCAAGTCCATAAACGTGGTCTCGTTTGCTGCCAGAGTTCAGGACGCTAACCTCCGCACAGAGAGGCCCCTCAGAGCGAATGGACACGCGACTATTTCAGCTCAACCCAACCCTCGGCCGCTTTGCAAGTCACAACATGGCGTTTACACAACCAAACTCCTTCTGTGGTTTCCCTTCCTCTCAAAATACTTTCGGCACCAAGTCCGAATGTTTTCTTGGCATGGCCAGACTCAGACAGGCTGAGCATAATGACATTTTCAGAGATAGGCCCAGGCTTTCCAAAATGCAATGTCTTTGACAGATGTTTCAGTCTACAATTACATAAATCACGATAGAGCGAGGGGGGCCACCGCTGCACTGGGAGAGCTGGCTGCTGTGGTTTCAGGGTAAGGCTATTGGGGAATATCGGGTTTTACTAGTTATCTCTGCAACATCTCTGCTATCTAAACATCTGCAAACACTGACACACAAGCACAGGCTGTTGACCATATGCTGTTATCAAACTAAATTTAAGAAAATAAGTTGCATTGAAGTTTTGACATACCACAGAGGCATACAACTGAATAAACTAATGACCTCTGGATAATATGTAGTATTTACCAAGACAAGTGAAAGCTACAGTAGCACTTCACACGAGAAAAGAGCCATGATAATGCAAGCATGTAGACAGGTATGAGGAGGTTTGACAGGCCCTCCAGACAGCCCCTCACTGTTGCACAATGTGTCTGTGTGTCTGTGTTATGTGCTGTGCGAGTTATACCCCGGACATGTAATGAGATGAAGAGCCTCAACGCACCAGGGGCAGGTCGCATTGGGTTCTGATAATGTCTATTTCAGGTGTTGATCTGGCAGTGACTTCAGACAGCCCGCTGCAGATGGTTTTGCTGATTATGGGGCTTCGCTGGACTTTGAGGTTTTCACAACTAAACTGCACAGGGAGCAGAAGTGTCGACTCAAGGTGTTTAAATAAGGCTACTTTGGAAGCTGTCAGATAAATGCATTCTCCACACGTCTGGCTATTGAAATGAAACCTAAGCACATTTAATACCATTTTCCATTGTCTGTTTTTCAGTTTTTGTTTCTTCCACAACAATATGACCATATATAGGCGAAAGGACTCGGTTTAAAGCTTCAAAAAGAAGCAACAATTTGGATCGATTTAGCTCACGATCACATGCCAAGTAATCAAGTCCAGACAGTTTTCCTCTGTGTACTGTCAAATGTAATGAAGGCTCACTATGGCAAGCTGACTGACATGTAGCCCCCAAATCTTTCAAGGCTATTGGTCGGGATTCTTTCTCTAGCCATAGTTCCTTCTAAGAGGTTGACCTTAAAGTGTACATATTTTTGCACCACACGTTTTCCTAAAAAAATACTATAAGTACTTTGTTTTTCAAGTTCTACTCCTTCACAAGACTGGTCTGGTCATATATGTTGTCATCTTATGTTATGCTAGCCATTTAGCATTCCTTTCACTTGATACAATTCAAAAAGTAACAGTAAATATAGTCATTATACATTGTGGCTGGATTTATGGCACCCACTTGTAGTATTAAACCCTTTGACCTACTGTGCCAAAGCTCAGGTATATGCAATAAGAATCTAGACAGACTGATTTTAGCTACTGCATCTTTGAAAATCGGACTGCAAACCTGTGAATTATTAGCATTACAATATATTTTCCAAGATACATGAGACAGATAGCACATACAGTATGTATAACTGTATGTATAACTGTAAAAGCATGATTTATATGGGTAACTTCTATTATGTACAAAATGCTTCAGTCATAGTTCTTTCTATAGCCCCCTAATTTTTGTTAACAGTCATTTCAACACCATAATATCAAGTTGAATGCTTCGTATTCAAATGAAAGATAATGAGGTAAACTCTGTGCCCTTGTAAATCACTTCTGTTGCCAGACACAGTAACAGTTATCTGCCATAGCTCTTTCAGAGAGAAACATAAATCCAGTGCTGTCAAATGCCAAGACAATCAAACAACTGTCATGTTGTTATCTTTGAATGATTGTGTTAGTTAAACATGGTGAAGTTTATTAAAACTACAGACTGTACTTGCCTTTTTGCAGAAATGCCCCTCAAAAGACACAAACACATGCATACAGAATATAAACAAAGCATATATTTTAGAAACTTCAAAAGTAAGAACTCCAGATGTGTGCTGCCTGATGCTGCAGATAAGCGCATTTAGATTTTAAATAGATTGTCGGCAGAACTTTCCAATTATTTATGGTCCATGGACTACTGCCTCTGACTAACCTGATATGAAAGATCCGGGCGGCATCTGGCTGTAGTTGGCCCCTCCGAGGTGCAGGGCGCTGGGGGGTGCAGGGGTGAAAGGTGCTCCGTAGTTTTGGGGGGTGGCGTAGGGTCCAGGAGGGATGGGCTGTCAAAGAGAGTAGTGCTAATTATTTTTGGAAGAAGAGTTATATAAGCTGGCAGATGAATTATGCCAAATAAGTCAAGCATTTAGTGACAATATAACAAAGAATAATGGGCTCTGTTTTGGTTGGCAGTTGGCACAGGTTTGATCTAGAGATGCAGTGATCCAGCTTTTTGTTGGTCTATACAAATATATAGACCAAAATAGGCTATTGACTGAACAGATATCTGACCCATCAAAACAATTGGTGCCAGTATCACACTGTTTTCTCCTTACAACCTCTTGTTTATAGCTGAGAAATATATTTCTATATATTATTTTTATTTGCACATTTACATATACTCAACAAAAATATAAACGCAACACTTTTGTTTTTGCTCCCATTTTTCCTGAGATGGACCCAAAGATCCAAAATTCACTCCAGATACACAACACTACCATTTCTCTCAAACATTGTTCACAAATCTGTCCAAATGTGTGACAGCGAGCACCTCTGCCCCGCCGAGACAATCCACCCCACCTCACAGGTGCGCCACATCAAGATGCCGATCCGACATCATGACCAGTGCACAGGTGCGCCCCAGACTGCCCACAATAAAAGGCCACCCCGAAATGTGCATTTTTTTTTCTTTATTGGGGGTCTGGGGACTCAGAACCAGTCAGTATCTGGTGTGACCACCATTTGCCTCATGCAGTGCAACACATCTTCTTCGCATAGAGTTTATCAGATTGTCAATTGTGGCCTGTGGTCCACTCCTCTTCAATGGCTGTGCGAAGTTGCTGGATATTAGTGGGAGCTGGTACACGCTGTCGTATACGCCGGTCAAGCACATCCCAAACATGCTCAATGGGTGACATGTCCGGTGAGTATGCTGGCCATGCAAGAACTGGGACATTTTCAGCTTCCAAGAATTGTGTACAGATCCTTGCAACATGGGGCCGTGCATTATCTTGCTGAAACATGAGGTGATGTTCATGGATGTATGGCACAACAATGGGCCTCAGGATCTCATCACGGTATCTCTGTGCATTCAAAATGCCATCAATAAAATGCACCTGTGTTCTTCATCCATAACAGCCTTTGAAGAGCAGTGGACAAACATTCCACAGGCCACAACTGACAATCTGATAAACTCTATGCGAAGAAGATGTGTTGCACTGCATGAGGCAAATGGTGGTCACACCAGATACTGACTGGTTCTGAGTCCCCAGACCCCCAATAAAGCAAAAAAAAAAAAAAAATGCACATTTCGGGGTGGCCTTTTATTGTGGGCAGTCTGGGGCACACCTGTGCACTGGTCATGATGTCGGATCGGCATCTTGATGTGGCGCACCTGTGAGATGGGGTGGATTGTCTCGGCGGGGCAGAGGTGCTCGCTGTCACACATTTGGACAGATTTGTGAACAATGTTTGAGAGAAATGGTAGTGTTGTGTATCTGGAGTGAATTTTGGATCTTTGGGTCCATCTCACGAAAAATGGGAGCAAAAACAAAAGTGTTGCGTTTATATTTTTGTTGAGTGTATATTTATATAATTATGCTTTATTTGACACCAGTCTCCACCAGTATTCTTGCTACTTATTTTGGATTTATTATTATCATTTATATTGTTGGTCTTTGTTACTATAATATACTGTGATGTGTGAGCTACTGTGTCCAAATAATGTCCCTTATGGATCAATAAAGTTTGTCTAAGTCTAAGTAGGGCTGGGCGATATGGAGAAAAAAATTATCTCGATATGTTTTTGCTATATCTCGATATACGATATATATCTCGATATCTATGCAGGGGGGAAAAAAAACAAACAAACGTGCCAAATTCAGCAAGGTTTTTTTTTTTTTATTGAAGTGCAAACAGGCAGCCAAGTGCCTAAAGGTAGACAGGTACTAGTAACAAAGTGCTTGTGCACCATTTTTAACATTACCAGACCAAGGAAGTAGTATATTGCCTTATTTTAATTGTAAACATAAAACCTGAGGGTCGACAGTTCTTATGAAGTGCTTCTTTAACATTTAAGATAAAAGACAAAAAAATCCCTCATTTCGTAGCCAAGTGAAAATGCACATATTAAATTAATTGTTTTTAAATATAGATTAAAAGAGCCTCAATCCATGAATTCTCGTGTGTTTTGTGACTGTAGTACATTTTATATTTGTGTGTATTTGCTTTAACTTAGCACATTATTCTGCATCTTTTTTTTTTTCTAGAAATACTATATTAATTTATTGCAACCATTAAAACGCAACGCAGTGCAACGCAGTGCTTTAGAATCAACGCCACATACCCGACCCACCCAAATATTTCACTCACTGGCCAAATGCAGCCTTGCTCTGTGCCGCACTGACAAGAAAGTGGCGACTAGGGAGATTGTATCTAGGGTCAAGCGTTTTTAGCATTCGTATGAAGCCCGGTCGCTCAACAACCGCTATGGGCGTCATGTCTTTTGCGATATGAAAGGCAATGGACTCCGTAATGCTCACCCACCTTGCACTTGTTTTTTCATATGGTAGACACCGGGGTAAAGATGTTTGGAGCGTTGTTTGTTGTGTCATCTTAGAAGTGGTGGTGGGTTTGCCCTCGATGATTTTGATGGCACCAGTTTCTTGCATTCTCTGCAAAATGCCTCTTTCTGCTCCTCATCGGACGTTTTAAATCCGAAATACCGCCATATAATAGAGCCGTTTGTTCTTTTCTTTGGTATGAATTCTCTCGTGCTTCTGTGGGCGCCGCCATGTTGGATAAGTTATAAACAAACACACGCGGTGTGCGCACGGGGAGGGGAGGGGAGGGGGGAACACGAGACGCAGTGAAACACAAACGTAAGAAGCAGGCGGGGCGGACAGCTCCACAAACAGATGAGGAAAACAGTGGCGAGTGGCGAAATAAGAGTGGCGAACTCTTATTCATCTCGAGTTTTTCGATATGCCAAAATCTTTCTCGATTTCATAAAACATCTCGAGATATCGCAAATCTCGATTTATCGCCCAGCCCTAAGTCTAAGTCAAGCCGGTCAACAGAAATTTAGGAGCCCAGGGCAGGAAGCCTCACATTCAATTCAATCCAATTTCTATAGCAAAAAACATAATAAAACAACTGACCTCCCTCTAATATAATTTGATAGAGGGAAAGTCCAGTTCTGGGCCCCTAAGGCTCTGAGGCCCGGGAAACAGACCCCTTTCCCTCATCCCCTGTCGACTCCCCTGGTCTAAGTCTAAGTACAGTGGTACCTCACCTTACGAATGACCCAACAAACGAAAATTTCAAGTTACGAAACGCCTTCACGTTAAATTTTGGTCTCTAGATACGAAAGAAAATTCAAGTTACAAAACGCGAAATCTCAAAAATTCAAATAATGCGCGCTCAGCCACACACATTATACGCTTTTCTCAGACTGGATTTAAACTTTTCTCACATTTGTCTCTCGTTTAAACACTCAAACTTTCATAGATTTTCAACAAAATTATTAATAGTGAAGTGTGGGGGGAAGGGGGAGGGGGGAGAAAACTGCACTCTGACATGTGCGTGATAGCGCACATGACCCGGCGCGGAGCTGACAGCAGGTCTAGACCAAGGTCTAAACCTGGACTAGACCAGGACTAAACCAGGACTAAACCAGGACTAAACCAGGGCTAGACCAGGTGGATTAAAGCAGCGAGGAGGGGACTGCACGCAGTCTAAGCGCATGAACGCATGAACGAGACCCATGCAAGAGCCGCGGTGGTCTAGACCTCCTCTAGACCTGACCAGGTCTAGAGGAGGTCTAGAGGAGCCGCGGTGGTCTGGACTAAACCAGGACTAAACCTGGACTAAACCAGGAGGAGCCGCGGTGGTCTGGACTAAACCAGGACTAAACCTGGACTAAACCAGGAGGAGCCCGCGGCTCTTGCATGGGTCTCGTTCATGCGTTCATGCACTCAGACTGCGTGCAGTCCCCTCCTCGCTGCTTTAATCCACCTGGTCTAGTCCTGGTTTAGTCCTGGTTTAGTCCAGGTTTAGTCCTGGTTTAGTCCAGGTTTAGTCCTGGTCCAGTCCAGGTTTAGACCTTGGTCTAGACCTGCTATCAGCTCCGCGCCGGGTCATGCTGCGCTATCACACGTGTCAGAGCGCAGTTTTCTCCCCCCTCCCGCTCCCCCCCACAGACTTCACTGTTAATACATTTTGTTGAAAATCTATGAAAGTTTGAGTGTTTAAACGAGAGACAAATGTGAGAAACACGCAGAACACAATGTTACACTATAAAAAAAGTTACACTATAAAAAAAAAACTTGGATCGGGGCCTTGGAACGAATCAGGCTTTTTCCATTGAAATAGCTACTCAACGAATTTTTCACGTTACGAAACCACTTCTGGAACGAATTAATTTCGTAAGGTGAGGTACCACTGTATTGGTCTATCCTTAGTTTGAGCTGGGATTAGAGATTATAGTTATGCCTTATTTGACATCAGACTCTTGTTATTTTTGCTACTTATTAAAATGTATATGTAATATTACCATTTATATTTTTGCTTTCTTTGTTATTATATTTGTTGGAATGTGTGAGATACTGTAAATAATAATTTCCTTTGTGGATCAATAAAATTTGTCTAAGTCAGGCCCGTCAACAGAAATTTGGGGGGCTGGGGTAAGAAGCCTCACATGGGACCCCCTTCTAATATAATTTCATAAGAGGAGGGTCCAGTTCTGTCGATTCCCCTCATCGATTTCCCTGGTCTAATTTAAGTGTAAGTATCGGTGCATCCCTAGTTTGAACTGGGATTACATTAGCCATTAGACAAACTTCATTGATCCACAAGGGAATTCTTTGGACACAGTATCTCACACATCACAATATAATATATAATATATTATGATATTATAATAGTAGCAAAAATAGCAGGAGACAGGTGTCAAATAAGGCATAATGATATAAATGTATATGTACAAGTAAAAAATAGAAACATAGTACTATAAATACAGTATATTACAATTATATACAAGATGTCATAAACTACAGAGATCGTAATGACTACTGACCGGAGCAGCGTGGGTTTCCGTGCCTTTGCTCGCCAGTCTGCTTAGGATGCTTCTTTCGGACATCTGTAACCGCGCAGCGATGGGGGGGACTCGGGACAGGGTGGCAGGTAACCGGGTAACATCTGCCTTCATGTCGCTCAACAGCTCCTCCAACTGGTTTAGCACTGAAACAACAATAAAATTGATAAGGCAGATGCAGTGCACGAATCATACATAAAGTACGGTTGTTTAGGCCTGTCATGACACTTACTATATAACTTTAATGTTCAATATATGAAAGCTGGAACTAAATATTTTGGGTCTCAGTATTGATCCTGTTTACATTTTCTTTGCAATAATTGGGAGATTATTGCAGATTATTGGGATATTTTCAATATTATCATTTATCGTTATATTTCTCTGTAGCAATGTATCGTGCTTCAAACGATATCGTGACAGGCCTACTGTTGTCATGATGCAAAAATATCAGACTTGAATTTGATACTAAAGAATTTACTCAATTCTAAATAGTCCTGTTTAGTAGTAGTATGTCATTTTCATAACAAAATAATAGTACTTTTTTTTTGTTACCATGAGATCTTATAGTTGTCCTGATAAAGCTACTTGAAACTTGAATTTGATACTAAGGAATTGGCAAAATAATCAATACTGATTAAGATACCACAATGAAATATGTTCCTTTTTCATAATACAGTGTAATCTCATAACAAAACAATAGTACTTTTTTATCTCACCATGAGATCTTATACTTCTGATAAAGCTATTCAAGAAAGCTCAAGCAAAGTATATGTTATCGATACTCAAATTAATACCTAGTTTAGATATTAGGAATAATATTGGATATTGATACTTTTGACCAGGGGCAGTCCTAGGCACTAATTCAATCACAAAGTAATTTCAATTTAATTTCAATGTAGAGACCAAGAAAGGTGCATTAAAATCAAAATACAAACAAATAATACAATAAAAGCATACACTATCAGCTGTACACAACTGTTTTGAAGCTAGATTTGAACATTGTCAGAGGCCCATCTCACATCTTCAGGACGATTGTCCCATATTTTAGCTGCAATAAATCTCAACATTTAGTTCATCTTTACTTAAAACTGTTAAAATGGATCTGGTGTTTTTTACAAAGCCAAATCTGTATAAGAGTTTGGCATTGTTTCCAGACAGCAGATGCAAAATGAGCTGCTATGGCAAAAAAACACACAATCAAATCAAGACAAAGGGTTAAAATTACAGTAAACTACTTTTGAATATCATAGTTAGGATAGTTGTCAAAATGTTTTTTTGTGTTTTAGTTAAATGTCCTATATTACGCAAAAATTCACTCTTTTGAGCTTTCAGCCATGACATAACCAAAACATACCTGAAGTTGTGTTTAGTTTCATTCACACATGTTCAAGTAACCCTTTTTTATTAGACTGTCTACATGTCTAAATCTCAAAATGCTCTGTACCACCTTGTGATGTCATGTGGAGCAATGTTTTCTGATTGAGAAGAATTTCATAGCCTAAATATGCAAGATTTATGTGATAAACATGTGTGAATGAAACAAAACGCTCAAAAACACAAAAAACAACAAACTCCAGGTATCTTTTTGAACATTATAACAGAGATCAGAAAACAGCATAATATCAGCCCTTTAACAAAAGAAAATACAAAATCTTCATGTTGTTAAACTGTATTTTTAATAAAATGTAGTCTAACATGTAATCGCAAATCCATAGAAGTAAAGGCAGTGTGGTATGTTTTCTATATGTCCTTTATATAATATTACAAATGTTTGAGTGAAAAACTACATATGAGCATTTTTCCTTTTATTTAATGTTCTCTTCTATTTCCACACATTCTGTTCCATTCTATTTTGGCAAAGAACTATGTCCCCATCATTTATTATTCTGTCTTTCTACCATCATCGCCTTTCATCAAACGCAACACTGATTACAGACTAGCAGAGTCTTGCTACAATTCGATAATGATGTTTATAGCCATTTATGAGGTTTAATGTGCAGAAATACAAGCACAGTAGTGTTTAAGCACATAATCCTTTCTAACAACACAAACATGCCAAGGATCGCTGAGGAGTTTGTGAGGAAGTATTTTGGACGATCTCTTAACAGTCTGTAAGATTATCTGAGTTTTGAGAAATGGATCTGCTGTCGTTTTGTGTGAACCTTGGATGGATTGGATAGATGGATAAAGTACTTTTTGGGGATGAATTTAGATGAGAGGGCTATATTTAAAATATAGATGGTTCTATAGCTCAAAAATACCTCTCAAAAATTGCCTCTCCAAGGATCTGGTCTGTAACTTGGTCTGGTTTGGTTTCCATGAATGTGAAACATTCCAAACAAAGCAATAACAACTTCATGAAGAAAAGCATTCAAAGCCTGGACCCTCCACCAGAAAAGTTACACAATGCACCTTTAACAGTGTACTGCTTCCCTGCTTATTTCTGAGCATTAAGTGGAGGGACAACTAGACAATTTAGTCAAGAAATAAGAGATTTATGCACAACAATAAAATACCCCTCATTTTGTAAATAAAAAAAGTCAGCCAAGAAGATCAAACTGCAGCCATATTTTCCTACACCTCTTCCCCAAAGCTCACTTGCATCTCAGTCTCGACTCCCTGCTGCACATTGTATCTTTATAAAAATAAAGCTATTTTCTTCACCGTGTTAAAATGTTGTTTCCTCCTCACCATCAGACCTGCAGTTGTGTATTGTTTCATTTACACATATGTTAAACATGTGTAAACATATGTGCTCCACTGTGTTTTTAAACTTCATACAGTTTCACGAGAATCATTTGGACAATTTCAGCCCTGGAATTGCCATTCTCCATGGAAGTTTCAAGTTAGGTGCACTGTGAACTCTCGAGGTGTAGACAGACTTATAATAAAGGGCTACTCAAACTTGCGAATGAAACAAAACACAACTTCAGGTATGTTTTTGATGAGATAACATTATAACATGACTTAAACCTCAAGAGTCAATTTTGCATAATATAGGCCATTTAAAGCTTGTCTAATGCTTATGATTGTTTTTGTTTGAGTCTCTCCAGGGTGAAATAATTTAGTACATATTGAAGGTAAGGTATCCAATATTGTCTCTTGTTTGTCCTTGATATTTGATCCAACCTTCAATGCCAATATTAAACATCCTATATTACAAAAATGGTGACCTTTTTGCTATTTTTAATGCTGTTACTTCCTCAGACACATACCCTGAGAAGTGTTTTTTTTTTTCATTCACACTTTTGAGTAATCTTGGTTTCAGTGTTGTATAGTAACGAAGTAATAATACTTCACTACTGTACTTAAGTACATTTTGGGAGACTTTGTACTTTACTTGAGTTTAAAAAAAAAAGATAACTTTTACTTTTACTTCACTACATTTCCGAATTTAATTGCATACTTTTACTCCAATACATTTTCAATGTGCCGTTTAGTTACTCGTTACAAAAACTGACTACTGACTGCAAGGGATGTCAGGACGTGTCTGGGCTTGTTCGCTACTTGCGCATGACAATCAGCCTACACCTGTCGGTTTCGTGCAGCTAGTTTAATCAATCAACATCCCTGATGGAAGAGGAGACAGCATCCACGTCGGCTACAAATGAAGGGGGACCTGACGATGAGCATCCCTGGCCGTACTTAAACACAATGTTCTCTTACGCTGATATGAAGGCACAAGTGCCTCTTGTGCCTTCCAAGAAATGTGGAAATCCTATCTTACAGAAACTCCCCGTCCAACCTCAAGAAACACATCGAGGTAAGTTCTAGATTAATGAAATTGTTAGCGTCTATATTCCAATTTCAGTAACCATAGCATGGACATTCTAGACAACGTTGTGAAACCTTGAGCATAACATGTAGAAATTAATTTTGTGTGACATTGTTTCGGTTACACAAAGCGTATTTGACGATGTTGGAGCTAACAGGCTACCTAGCTTTTTCGGCTCAAGGGAAGGCATAGCTGTAGGCTAAGTGTAACGAATGAGAAAGGGCACACGAGTTCAAAAGGATAAAAAATAACATTAACATGTGCGCTGGTGTTTGTGCTATCTAAGTAACAAAGCAAGGGTTAGCTTCAGACTGCCTTTGCTTGATACTTTTACTTGTACTTTTAATTACATTACTTGAGTACATTTATTTTTACATTACTTGTCATACTTAAGTACAAGAAGTTCCAGATACTTTAAGACTTTTACTCAAGTAACATTTCAGTCAGTGACTTCAACTTTTACCAAAGTCCTTTTTGGGAGGGGTACCTATACTTTTACTTTGTTTGATGAGTTTGATTTTCCAGTACTTTATACAACACTGCTTGGTTTATTAGTCTGTCAGTTTCTCCAAAGCTCAAATTGCTTAATTCCACCTTGTGATGTTTTTGATGAGGAAACAACATTATAACATAAAGGGCCCATATTACGCTATGTTCTCATATATTATATGAGAACATAGCGTAAGAACCAAGTGAAATGGCATTTTTGTGCAAAGGACATCTCCAGCTCGGTCCATGTTATCTGACCTATGTCCTCAGAGATAACTGCTTCTCTTTACAAATCTCAGACTAGTTCAGTTGTTCTACAACATGATGGGCGTAGGTCTGTCACGATAATTACCGTAATTTCCATACTATTGAGCACACCTGAATATAAGCCGCATCCACTATAAGAATTTTATTTTTGAACATATATAGGCCGCACCTGTCTATAAGCCGCAGGTGTCTACGTCTTCAAGAGCATTTTCAAGTTCAGGCTGCCATCGCCAGCATCTCACCATCGACTAATCGATGCCAAGGTCATGTGCAGCAGCTCTATTTCCTTCTTCGACAGCCAGATCAATTGCCTTTAGCTTACAAGCTGCATCATATGCATTTCTTGGTGTGTTTTTCATGAGGAGGGTGTGTGCATGAAGTGCAAAATAACTGTTCAAAACAAAATCAAACGAGTATCTTCCTCGGCGCATCGTCTTCACCTGTCTGTATCGCTCTTGTGCCCCTGTCACTTGGCGCTCTACTGCGCATGTCTCCTGCAGAAAGAGCCACTGTGCTGTTTGGGATCATGTACCGTAGGTCTCTTGAATCATGTCGGTGTCTGGGATCATGTCAGTTTCTGGGATCATGTCAGTGTCTGGGATCATGTCCTTGTCTCGTAGGATTTCAGCAGATTTAAGCCATAAAAGACTGATCCCAGAGCTGGATAAAATTTGACCTTTTTTGAGTTTTATCAGAACTAGTGTAAGATCAAACTGAGCAATTGCGATCCTTTTCCGCGATTGAAAAAAAGACAGCCCAAACGGGCGATTTTGGACAAGGGAATTTTCTGACGTCACACTCGGGAAAGGTTTACACCCCCTCTGTCTAGATGTCCACCCCTGTCTCTGGAAATCACGCCCAGAGAAGCGCAAATGCTATGAGCTACGAGCTGCGGTTTGTTTTTGCCTGGAGAGATGTGAGAGTCTCTCCAGGCTCAGATGTCCTTTATCCAAGCCTGCGAGCCTCTGAAACAGCAGTGGTTTAATTCTATTTTCAGTGGAAATTTGACTATGAGTGCTTTTTTTCATGGGACGCTTCTCCTATCTTCCTCTGCGCTTACAAACACAGAAGTAGGGAAAGCACAAATCGCGCCGCTAAACCAGGAAACAGTGGCGTATTTGGCCACACCCCCACCCACCTGCACTGGCCCGTCTCTGTCCTCCTCATTTGCATTCAAGCGACACACCCAGAATAAAGTGTTCAAAGACAAAAGTCTCCATAGGCCTCACCCCAAGAGGCTCTCTCATGCACCAAGGCTTGATTTTGGAGAAGGCTTCATATACAATATTAGGGAACCACTAAGGCGCCATATAAAAGCATCAAGAAGTACTATGTCATGGGATCTTTAAAAAATTACAATATTGTCTAAAAAAGCTTATAAAATGATCATATGGGTATAAAAATTGATAATGAATATTGACTCTATTCTTTAGTATCAAAACCAAGTTTGAAATGTTACTATCATGACAACACTAGATCTAGAGCTTTACAGTCAGAAACACATAGCTGGAGAAACAGTGCACTGTGTAGGTCCACTGTGAATCAAACGGCTAATAGTTTCAATGTACTTATAACAGAGTAGGGAATCATGTGCTAGTAGTTGGGCTGTGATAACTGACCTTTGTGTAGGACGGCATTGGCGGGCTTGTTCCCCGACAGAGACTCTTTGCTGAGGTGCTGGTGGGATTCGGCGAGACACTCCACTTCGGTGAAGCGAGCGTTCAGGGCCATGGCAGGGTGACTGGGGTCCTGCGTCATGTTCAGATACGCCGCCCGCCGCAACTGCTCCTCGATCACAAGAGCCTGCTCCAACAGCTGAAAAACCACAAGGTCAGACAAATGTTTGAAAGTACCACTGGTGGAAGGTAACAAAGTAAAAAAAATAAAAGTACAATACTTAAGTACAATTAGGGATTTATACTTTACTTAAGTACATTTTAAAGAGGATACTTTTTAACTTTTACTTCACTACATATGAGAGCATGAATCTGTACTTTCTCCTCCACTACATTTTTGAACTGGCCCGAAAAGTAAAAAAGTACTTTTCTTTATAGTTTGAGACCTGCTGAAATGGATGAGACTTATTTTAGCACATTTAAGTGAAGAGTTAACGTCCCAACTTTGAGCAAACCAAATACACAAAAACTAGTAAGAAATCAACTGAATTACTTAAAATCAGATACATTCTTTGTCAAAATCACGATATTTGATACTTTAATTGTGCTATAAATCTCAACAAAAAACTTTTACTTTTTACCCTTAAAGTATATTTTAAAACAGGTAGTTCAATAGTAGTTAATTTTTTCATTTGTAATTTTCTGCTCCTGTATCTTAAGTAATAAAACTGAGTACTTCATCCAAGAACTATGGGTCAGCCACCCTCAAACTGGAAAGAGAGCTGGAAGATAATGCTGAGAAGGGAGCAGAGAAAAGGAATCATTTGTGCTTTATGTCGACAGAAACTTCAGTCAAAAAACGTCTGTTCAGTTGACAGAATTGTATTTCTCCTTTGCTATGTTTGACAGTATTAGTCAGGATAAGGAGTGTGCAAAAATATTTAAATATCGATATATTGTATTTGGTGATACAGTATCAATATAGGGCTGCTGTATGGATATATCACCAAGAGTATTATTTTATGACAGCGCTACAATTTTGTTGCGTGTTTAGAGGAAGGACACTTGTTTATGCATTACATTTGACATATTCACTGTTTTGATTATTTAAATGGGTGTGTCTCGTATAATAATGGTTTAAAAGACTTTTAGTATTACAGCCCTGATTTTGTAGTTATGTAATGAGCATTTCAACTGCATATGTCCCTTTGGTACAAGTAAATGTTGAGTCCCTATAAGCTATGAACAGACAATGACCAATGCAAAAGTTTTATGTGTTCTTCTCGTTAGTAACATGCACTAAATAAAATGCACATTGTACATTTTTTATAATGCCATTTATAAGGGGTTGTAAGGAGCCAAAAGCCTTTATTTGTTACTGAATTGCATTGAATCATTTGAAATAAATTGTATAGAATAGTCCTGAATCAAAAGAGCACTGTATCAAGTATCTGTATCGTATCATGGCCTATGTATTGAGGTAAGTATCATATCAGCAACTAGTAATGATACTCAGCCCTAGTCAGGATAAATACTATAACAACTCAATGGATCTAAAATATGGAACAGCCTGGTCTCCTCTTTTACAGTGCTTTCACCAGGTCAGTTTAACAGGTATTTAAAACGTCTGCTTCTGAATAACTTCACTTTTCCATATGGTATTTCCTGTTAAACTTCATGTGTAACTTTGGCTGTATGAATGAATCTTATCATCTCTTATAAACTACAAATGTGAATAGCCCCCTTAGGGTTTTTGGTAATCATCCTTCCTTTGGTAATCATTTTTATTGTCTTATTCAGTATTTTTTACCAAGCAAAAATAATTGAAACTAGACTAAATGAAAAAATGATGGAACAATATATATATTTGGAGTCAATATGTATCGCAGGTACTCTTTCTTTGAACTTTTTGCGATTTCCCTGTACTTTTTTATTATTTTATTATTATTATTTAAATTTGTATTGCTATTATTATTTATTGTGTTTTATTTTTTTATTTTAATTTTTTATTTTCCTGTATAAGATTTGAGCTGCAGAGGGTTATGACTCATTATAGATAAAAGGAAAACTAAATCTTAAAATGGTCTTACATTTGTATTCATTCATTCATTCATTCATTTTCTTCCGCTTTTCCATTTTCTGGGTCGCGGGAGCAGCAGTCCAAGCAGTGTTCTGCTGTCCAGAACACACTGCACCAGCCCCCATGAATCCTCCCGCAGGTGGTGGGTCCACAGGAGGAACATTTGTATTCATCAAATATTAATTTCTGTGTACATTAGAGGAGATTTGACCCAGTGTTCAACATGGTTGCTAGGTTACAGCAATGGATTTCCCCACTGTGATGTCAAGTTTTCCAACAGGAAGTAAAATCTGGACCAAAAAAATTTACACACTGGGAAAAAATGTTTAAAAGTTTTATTAAAATCTTAAATATCTTAACTGTGTGTGTAGAATCCCTCAGTTGTCCAGGTAGAATCCATGGCAAAAGGAGAAATTCAATTTGTCAACTGGACAAAAGTTAATTTGGTCGAATACGTTTCGCAGCTCATCCAAGCTGCTTCTTCAGTTCTGGTCAGAGTGCTGGAAGACACTGCCTATATCCGCCAGAAGGGAGGAGCTAACTACAATGAAATTACTTTGAAACTACTACACCTACTTGTTTACAGTTTCTGTTAGTTAGATGGGCCTATTAGATATGCAGTGGGAGTGGAGAGTGTGGAGTATTGTTAGCATAGCCATTCAGGGCCATAATGGGTATTTTCACACTTCTGGACCTGACCTGGCTAGTCCTATTGTTTTCTTTGTTTGTTTTAGGTTTGAGGATAGAGCTATAAATGGGAGACCTCCATTTCTGTTCAAGGAAGGATTCTCTTTCTTGACAAAAATAGCCTCTTCAACTCCCCTCTCAAACCAGTTCTTTTCTCTGGCTAAGATCTGTACCTCACTGTCCTCAAAGAAGTGGCCCATGGCTTTTAGGTGGAGATGTACAGACGCTCCTCGACATACGAACATTCGGAGTTACGAACAGGGTCGAAAATTTTTTTTTAAAAAGTTAAATGTTTGAGTTTTTGTATTTAGCGCCTATTCCGACTTCCGGGTACAGTACGTAGTGCGTATTTCCGCCGTTGACGCACAGGCAGGGCGCTGCGCTGCATCCCCCAAGCGTCACGCCCACTCAGTAGAAGTGTTCAGAACTTCAACTGAGTGGGCGTACTATGGTGTTACTACGGTGCGGTGTTATGAACTTTGTTGTTTTTCTTGTATGCGTACAGTAATCCAATATGGTTGGTGAAAAGCAAAAAGCTTCTAGTGAAGCTTCTGTGAAAAAGCGGCAAGCCATCTCATTTGAAAAGAAGGTGGCGATAATAAAGAAACATGCTGGTGAGAAGATGGTGAATGTGGCACACGCGTACAACGTGAACCGTTCGACAATTGGTACGATATATAAACAAAAGGACCGCTTTATGGAGCATGTGAAAAGTGCAGCGGGTATGCAATCCACCATCATAAGCAAGAAGAGAGTGAAACTCATGGAAGAGATGGAGAAACTTCTTGGTATTTGGCTCGAAAATCAGCGGCGGCGGCGTGTTGCTTTGAGTCTTATGCTGATCAGTGAGAAGGCCATATTGATTTTTAATTACCTTAAAGGGATATGCCACCCCCAGGTCAAATTTGGGCATCTCCCCACAGTCCAGAGACTAAAATAAGTGGTGGAAAGCGTTTTCCTGGTCACCCAGCCATTGTCCGAGTCTGTCAGCACTGACCGCCGCGGTATCTGCAGCTACTCCGCGTTAGACTGGAGTCTAACGGCGCCAGAGAAAGATTTCGGCCAAAAGGAATTAATTTGCTCAATGCGTTTCCCAATTACTTTCTGTGTAGTGCGCATTCATATTGAGTGCAAATAAATGTGCAAATCAACACAGAGAGCTTGCCTTGGTCATTTTGGGTGGGAACTATTTTTCAGTGCGGAAAAAGAAAGCCGAAGCACGCAGCACGCTGCCAGGGGAATCCCTGTTACGCACCAGGAAGGGAGTTCCCCTGTTGCGCAGCGTGGTGTGTGCTTCGGCTTTATTGTTCCGCACTTAAATCGAGCATCGAGCAAATTAATTCCTTTTGGCCGAAATCTTTCTCTGGCGCCGTTAGACTCCAGTCTAACGCGGAGTAGCTGCAGATACCGCGGCGGTCAGTGCTGACAGACTCGGACAATGGCTGGGTGACCAGGAAAACGCTTTCCACCACTTATTTTAGTCTCTGGACTGTGGGGAGATGCCCAAATTTGACCTGGGGGTGGCATATCCCTTTAAGGCTAAGGCAGGAGAAAGTCCTGCGGAAGAAACCTTTTTTGCCAGCCATGGCTGGTTTGCACGTTTTAAGAAGAGGGCAAATCTTTCCCCAAGAGCTCAAGGAAAATAGGAGGTAAATACACACACACAGTCTCACACATACATTCACACACACGCGCTCTCTCTCTCTCTCTCTCAGCTGACTGCATTTGCCTCTGTGTCCCTCTCTTATTTTTTATCTCATCAGTTTTCCATATTTTTAAAAAGCATATTAGTATTATTTAGTGTTATTTATTAGTGTTATTAGTGATATTAGTGTTATTTAAATGCAGTACAAATCCATATAGATAACTTATACAAGCCTTAAACATATAATAACAACTTACGAACAAATTCAACTAACGAACGGGTGTCCGGAACGTAACTCGTTCGTAAGTTGAGGAGCGTCTGTATTGTTTCTCCAATGTAGCGCTCACTGCAGTCTTCACTACACTGAATGGAGTAGATCACATTGCTTTGTTTGTTTGGTCCTTTGGGTGGACCAGTTTCTGTCTTAAAAGTGTTTGTGGGTTTGAAATAGACTGGGATTTCATGTTGTCTGAAAATCCTTTCTAGTTTTTCAGAAACACCAGCCAGGTAAGGAATGGTTACACCCTTTGTCCTGAGTTCTGATTCTCTGTTGTCTTGTTTCTTGGCCTCTTAGTTTTATTGAAAGCCCATTTAGGCTTTCCATGATCGCTACTCAGTGACACGGCAACCTACGAATTAATAAAAGGAGACCGCACTAATGGGTACAAAAGCAAATCATTGATTGCTTGGAGAAAGAAGAAGTCATTGATTGACAGCTGTATTACAGACTGTATCCTGGTGACTCCATCCCCTGCATCTATGGCCTCCCAAAGGAGTACCACTCAGACCCATTGTATAAGGAATACCACTCAGACCCATTGTATGTAGCAAAGACTCCAGCACATACAATGTTGTCAAACACCTAAAAACCATCCTTGCTCCACTGGTGGGTAACACAGAGCACCACATCAAGAACACAGCCACATTTGTGAACAAAGTCAAGCATCTCCAGTTTGACCTAGATGAGACAAAGGTTTCCTTTGATGTGACCTCTCTTTTCACTTGTATTGCTACATCGATAGCGGTGGAGGCAGCAAGAAAGAGACTACTGCAGGATACCAAGCAGTTTCTATAGAAGAGAGAACCAAACTTTCACCCGACCAAATCTGCCAACTGCTGGAAATTTGTTTAAATACCACCTATTTCCAGTTCAGAGGAAACTTCTACAGGCAAATCCACAGCTGTGCAAAGGGCTCACCAGTCTCCCTGATCATGGCTAACTTATACATGGAACAATTTGAAGAGAGTGCCTTGGCCTCATATCCAGGCACTCCACCCACACATTGGTATCGCTTTGTTGATGATCATTTTTCAGATTTGGAACCTTTTACTGCTCATATCAATTCTGTAGATCCGAACATCAAATTCACCTGTGAAGATGCCAAGGATAACACATTGGCTTTCTTAGATTGTGCAATAATGATAGGAGAAGACCAGCAACTCCAGGTAGAGGTCTTCAGGAACCCACGCCCACACACACTGACCAATACCTGCTTTTTGATTCACATCACCCACTGCAGCACAAACTTGGAGTCATTCAGACATTACGGCACAGGGCCCAAGTGGTTCGGACAAGCACAGAGGGAAAGGAGAAAGAAGAACATGTGCAGAAAGCCCTCTCTGTTTGTGGATATCCTAAATGGGCTTTCAATAAAGCTAAGTGAGACGAGACAACAGAAAATCAGAACCCAGGAGAAAGGCTGTAACTATTCCTTACACTGAGCCACAAACAAAGCAATGTGGTCTACTCCATTCAGTGTAGTGAAGACTGCAGTGAGCGCTACAATGGAGCAACAAAACAGCCACTTCACAAGAGGATGTACCAACACAGACAGGAGAGCCATAGCCGACCTCAGACTGCCGTACATCACTTAAAAGCCATGGGCCACTTCTTTGAAAACAGTGAGGTACAGATCTTGGCCAGAGAAAAGAACTGGTTTGAGAGGGGAGTTAAAGAGGCTATTTTTGTCTAGAAAGAGAATCCTTCCTTGAACAGAAATGGAGGTCTCAGACATTATTTGTCTCCCATCTATAACTCTATCCTCAAACCTAAATCAAAACAAAGAAAACAATAGGACTAGCCAGGTAAGGTCCAGAGGTGTGAAAACACCCATTATGGCCCTGAATGGCTATGCTAATCAGACCCCCACACTCCCCCGACTGCACACTGAGGCCCTGTCCCCACGACAACGTTCCTGTTTTTTTTTTTACCCGGGGTGAAAAGAAGTCTCGTCCACACACGTGTTGGATCAGAAAACCTTCGCGTCAAGGTGAGCACGGAGCGCTGAGTGAAAACGATGTAGTACATATGTCACACCGATAAGTGGCGCTGTAAACCGGAAAGAGCCAGAGCCACCGGTAACGCAAGACTACAAAGAGCACATGCGCAGAAAGTCCTTTCTCTTTCATAAACAAGCAAACACGTGTACTTTAGGGACCGTCAACACAAGCGAATGTATTTTGTCCCCCTGCTCCACCAATGTAGCAGGGACTCACTCCGGTAATGTGAAAATGCTGACCGTCCCTAACATAGACAGATGCCACAGAACAAAGATTTGCGCTGCGTGAGCAGAGTTTTTGCCTATAAATCGATAGTTAGCATTACTTGCTATCGTTTTATTAGATAGACATTAACAAGTAGAACTCTCGTTAACCTTGGTCGTGTTATTTAGGCAAAATGCTTGTTTGGATCTTACTACGGGAATGTTAAACATACTCGGACATTATGTTGGCTTTTCTGCGACAATATACAACCGGGGACCATCACCGACGGGCAGCTATATATTTTTGTAAAAGGTAAATTTTCATTTAATAAAAAAGACAAGAAATGGTTGCTCTTTTTCTTTATTTACAGCACACAACACACTCAAATTGGTATGTGCTCCTCATTGTCCACTATCTGCCTTTCCAGCGATGGGATCTTTCCAGTTTTAAAATACGTGTTTAGCTTTGAATTGGCAAACACACGTGCGTACTGCCAGGCCACTTCACAGTAACGTCCATAAACCGGTACCTGTAGTCACACACCGCTTGTATGTTGAGGGGATGTTTGCCCTTTCTGTTGATGAAGGCCATGGCGTTGGTGGATGGCTGCTTGATTTCAACATGTGTCCCATCGATCGCTCCCAAACATTGTGGCATATCATGCACACGGAGGAAGCACACGGAGGAAGCCCGAAACAAGCTCCTCTGCCTCCGGTTCCGTGAAAGGCGTAATTGTGCATGGTCCTCTGCTGTTGTCGCAATGCATTGCATATGAACAGAGTTTGATGCAGCAGTGCCAATAAACTGCGGAAGGCGCAGGGTTACACCGGCCGTTTCCCAATTCAGTGACGGCACGCTTGTGAGTGTGCCGTCGGGCTGTCGTCGAGACGGCGCATACTCGCTCTGTCCTTAGTGCACTACGTTTCTCACATGGCCGTCTGCGAAATTGAACAGGTCCCGCCTCAGCTCAATGAGCTGGGTGGTCTGCTCCTTGTTCCCTAAAGACAAAAATATTATACTATTGCGACTAGTAATACTTGGCATTGGGACATGGCCAATGTTCCCCCTAATTTTTAATGTGTCTGAGCAAACACACTAACTCCACATCCGAAATGAACCCCCCCGCGCGGCTCGCACTTTGCAGATATAAAAAAAATGCCCCCGCGGCTGAATAAAAAGCTCTTTCATCCCTGATTTACAGGGCGCTGCACAAGTTTTCTTGTGCGCTGAGAATGTGCGAACAGTGCGCAGCTTAGAGTAAACGCTGGACATGGCGATACTGTAGAATATCCAGCATTACAACAGCAAAGGAAATATAGAAGTGTAAGGGGAAAAGAATGTGAACGGTAATACAGGTGCCGTGATCTATGCCGTTACGGCTACTGTCACACATGTTTAGTGTAGTTTATGAAGAGTTTCATGTAGCATAGTTGTAGGTGAGGAGAACCAGTACGTATATTTTATAGTGACGTCGCAACTCTCACTTGTGGATGTCGCTGGCGAGTCGGTCTTTGTAGTCCCGCGCTGTGCATGCTGGGGCTTTTAAGTGTGCGGAGCGTGCATGTTTGCACACTTGGTCCACGCCCCGATTTCCATGGAAACGACGGCGCCGTTCAGAGCTCGTCTTAACGGTGCAGGTGGAAAAAAACGAATGGAACGGCCCTTGTCGCGCCGGATATGACGCATATCCCGTTCCAAGGACGCTAACAAGCGTGCCGTCGGTGAATTGGGAAACGGCCACCCTCTGGTCACCGGTCATGTGATGATTACGGCAGCGCGACGTCATCATTTTCTCACCTGCCGCGCTTTTTTGCCGCCCACATGCCAACGCGACGGGGGGGCGTTCTCCGACTTCTCCACTCTGGAACCCGTTTTTGAAAAACTCCGTTCTCGCCCCCAAAAACGCCGGCGCCGTCTGGACGGCAGGCCCAAACGCACACAAACTTCTCAGGCTACGTTTATACGGCGACGATCAAAACAGAAGACGCAAAAGTGGCGTCTCGTCTTCAATTTTTTATCCGCGTTTATACGAAGACGCAAAAGTGGACGCAAAAGCCAGCGAAGGGAGGCGCTGGACTGAAAAAAAACAAAAAACAAAAAAAACATCACAACAGCGTCAAGTTACATTTCTAACCACGACTGTACCGGCTGTGGGGTCTCCCCTTACACACGTGTGGAAGTCTAACGCATGACATTAGCGGACTATGTAGCCCGCTTAAAGAGCTCGAACGATGGGCATACGTGACCCGCCATCTCAGGGCCCCTGTCTGGTTCTACCCACGTCAGACGGCTCCTGGGCACTGCGGGTCCGAGTGCTGGTAGCTCGGTGCGGCGCGGGCCGCTCGCGCTCGACCCCTCGGAGGTGAGACCGAGACGAACCGTATCCTTCCCAGTGGCCTTATCACGGAGCCCCTCCGCGGGGGTACGGCAGGCGACCGTACCCCCTAATCCCACGGACCGAGCGGGGGCCGGCTATCGTCAGACACTATTTCTCAAAGCTGCCCGTAAGAGACTTCCCCCGCCCCGGGGTCTCGAACCAAGTATACCGGAGCCGGGGCAACTTCCCCGTCCGGTCCGTGCGCGAGGCGCGGCGGCACGCAACTACCGGTGCTCACGACCCGCTGGAGCCGGCCCCTTATCCCGGCTCCAGCGGGTCCTGAGCACCGGTGCTCAGGACCGGTGGAGCCACCGGTGCGCTGGAGCCGGGATAAGGGGCCGGTGGTGGTCCTCCTCATTGTATTGCCGCATCTATGTGACGTAAACGTGTACTGACGTGAGCAGATCTGACCAGTTTTGCGTCTTGGGCAGTTTACACGGAGACGCTACAGCGGAGCGTATTTAACTTTTCCACTCTGGAGGGTGGTTTCAGATTTTTGCGTTTTTAGGCCCCAAAAACGCCGTCACCGTGTAAACGAAAGGCACTTCTGATAAAATATTTTGTCGTTTTTACCCATAAGCGTTCTCGTGTAAACGGGCCCTCAGTTTCCTCCAAAAAACGTCGTGGGGACAGGGCCTGAATAGGCTTACCTAACTAACAGAAACTGTAAACAAATAGCTGTGGTAGTCTCAGAGTAATTTCATTGTAGTTAGCTCCTCCCTTCAGTCAGATATAGGCAGTGTCCTCTATCGTCTGACCAGAACTGAAGAAGTAACTTGGATGAGCTGCGAAACGTATTCAACCAAATAAACTTTTGTCCAGTTGACAAATTGAATTTCTCCTTTTGCCATTGATCTTAACTGTGTTTTAGACATAGGCACTTTAAATAAATATTGTTTTATTATTTTATTATAGATCAAAATGAACTACTAAAATGTTTAATTTTGCTGTGATTCATTCCAGCTCATGTTTGTAACAATATTATACATTTACAATAGTTTTGGGGGATAATCCCGCGTTATTATGTCAGTGGCATAAATTAGTTTAAGTATTATTATAAATTATTATAAATACCAGAATAATCTTCAAATAAAACAAATAAATGCTCTTAACGACATTGTTTATGCAGTAGAAGGGATGAAGACTTGAACGAGTGACCACAATTTTTCTCAGAATTTTACTGCCAAGAGAAGGACCTTAAAATCGAACACACAGGCTGATACCTTGAGTCATTCTCTTTAGCTCATCACTGGTCTTTTTTTAGCCAAATCTACGGAGTGACAAAGCAATAGGGTAAATGAGGATCTAGAGGCAGGATCCGAAACATGATATACTCTGAAAAACAGGATGAGCACTTCTTGAGAAAAGCAGCTGTCAGCATTACCCATAAGGCTAAATGTAGGTTTAGGGCCAGCCCATCACTAAGTTGGAAATACCATGTAAAATACCAGTAATTGTACCTTAAATCGCCGGGCCAAAAACTTGTTCTTCATCTCCAGGAAGTTGCCTTTATTTGCCTGTGATTTAAAGGGCTCGTTGACAATGGCAAACTGAGGGTCATTCTGGATGTCCTGCCACCGAGCATAGCCGTGTCTGGGGCTATTGTCAAGGGCTGATGATACTCATTTAGACATCATAGGTACAGATATAAGGATGCAATATAAAATTAACACTGGAAAGTCATTTGGAGCTTAAATGAGGTGGATGTGCTTTCTTCGGAGTCCTATATTATGCAAAATTGACTGTTGTGAGCTTTCAGTCATGTCATAATGTTACCTCATCAAAAATATACCTGGAGTTTCATTCACACATGTTTGAGTAATCCCTGCATTATTACTCTGTCAACATCTCATATCCAAATCTAACTGTTCTGACCAGCTGCATCACTGTGTGGTACGGGAGCTGCACTGAACAAAACAGGAAAGCCCTCCAGCGCATAGTGAACGCAGCTGGGAGGATCGATGGTGTCTCTCTCCCCTCCCTCCTGGACATTTTTAACACCCGACTCACCCGCAGAGCATCCAGCATTTTGGGTGACCCGAGCCACCCCTCACACAGCCTCTTCAGCCTCCTGCCCTCGGGGAGAAGGTACCGGAGTCTCTGGGCCCACTCCACCAGACTGTCAAACAGCTTCATCCACCAGGCTGTCAGGAAGCTGAACTCTCACCTTGCCCCCCTGCTGCTAAGGACTACTGTTGCACATTTACTACTGGAATTTTACTACTGTTGTACTGTTGTTTACAACTGGTATTGCACTAGAATTACTACTGTTGCACATTTATTTTTATCTTAACTTTCAATGCACACTCTATTGCACATGACCATTTCACTGCTGTATCTTCCATTGCACTTTTTAGATGCACCCTGCACATTTTGGACACCTGTAAATAGGTATTTATTTATTTGTTCTGTTGCACTGCTTTCAGATTTTACATCTTTGATTTTAGTTTTTAGATTTAGGTTTCTGTCTTAGATAGTTTTTTGTCATGTTTTGTCCTTATATTGTATTTTGTACACTGTCTTTTTTGCACTACCTGGCCAGAGAGAAACGAAATTTCGATTCACTGTATGTTGAACACATATGGCAGAATTGACAATAAAGCTGATTTTGATCTTTGAAAAATGCTCTGTTCCACCTTGTGATGTCATGAAGCGTTTTCAAGTTAACGGCTACCTTTGGTCTTTAGTTCAGTAGAGATTGGCAATTCCAGGGCTGAAATTACCCAAATAGTAATAGTGAGGTTGTATGTAGTTTAAAAACACAGGGGAGCACTTCCTATATTACCACGTGAAATGACAAGGTGGAACATTGTTTTCAGATTGAGAGAAGCAGTCCAGGTATGTTTTTGATAAGGGAACAACATTCAAACAAAGATAACAAAGTAATGAGGGCTTTAAGATTTAAAAAAGGCTAAACTAAATCAATATGTTACTAATCAGGAGGAAGATTTGATATACAAGTATCATCATAAACAGAAACAATAGCATTCCCAGCTTTTTCTCTATCTGCACCATAGCTCTTTGCATTATAATCAGATGTGTTAGCAGAATAGTACAATATTAGTGTATTGTAAACTAGTAAAAACACTTGATTTTCTGTAAAAAAAAAAAAAAATCATCAGGTCATTGGTCATAATCCCCACCATAGTGAGAACAAGATGCAGCTTCTTCATTGACTTCAAACAGTTAGCTGTTTATTGAGCTGTGGTTGGGCCTGTTGACTTATTACACCGGCATTCTGCCGCCTGATAGGAAAATAAACAGAATGGGGGTCATCATCTGGGCAACCGCTGTCAAGGATACACCACGATCCCCGCCAACAGCCAGAAGTCGTGTCGCCGGTGCCAAATCTCGTTCATTTTCCCAGAGGAGATAGCGGCGCGCTCCTCGTTCTGCCAAAGAGTGTGGAGCTCTGAGAAGAGAGAGGGAGAGAGAGAGAGCCAAGAGAGAGAGGGGAGGGCAGAGAGAGGGGGGTAGAGCAAGAGAGAGAAGGGGACAGAGAGAGGGGGAGAGAGAGAGAGAGAGAGCAAGAAAGAGAGAGAGGGGGAGAGAGAGCAAGAGAGAGAGAGGGGGAGAGAGCAAGAGAGAGAGCAAGAAAGATAGAGAGGGGGAGAGAGAGAGGGATAGAGAGAGGGGGAGAGAGCAAGAGAGAGAAAGAGAGGGGGAGAGAGAGAGAGAGCAAGAAAAGATAAGAGGGTGACGGAGAGAGGGGGAGAAAGTAGGATTATCGAAAATCAGATATTAAACAATACTAAGACTAGTATTGAAACTAGATGCTCATTTGAGCAGGTATCAGTGCTAAAAAGTCACATTGATAGGACAGAAACAAACCTTTCCTGAATAATTTTAGAATGATCTTGAACTGTACCCAAGCAAGTATAAGACCACATAGATCACTTTGGCACCTACCTGGACAACTGGGGGATTACACAGATAAAAGGCCACATGGGAATATAAAAGTACTATGATTTAATGTTAAAAATCACATTCTGTTATCGAAATAAAGTGTTTTATTATCATTATTGTATCGGAATTTATAAGCTTAGCCAGACTGTTTTTTTTTCTTCATTTATCGTTTGTATTTTTTCTATTTCAATTTTAATTTATTAATGTAAAGCACTTTGTGATTTTTATCTGTGAAAAGCGCTTACTTTCAAGTAGTGAAGTCTATTTTTTAGTATAGAAATTGAGTTTGAAATATTCGTCTCGTGGTAACACAGAGAGAGAAGTCCTTAGCTCATCAAACCTGGCTGCAGGTGTTTCCACTGCACACGCACAAAGCTTTTCTGGGTTTGTGATCAAGGAGCAGATAGTTCTGGATCAGCGCTTTGGTATGGAGGCTCACTCAGTCCTTGGCTCTGAATGTAATGTACAAAACGGACCTGCCATTTGTCATTTGTCTTTGTAATTTCATGTTTCATCGCTAAATCAGTTTTTCTTTTCTGCACAATCAACATTTAGCTGATTAAAATGTCCAGAGTGAGGTGATTACCATTGTTCTACCTCTGCTGTGAGAAACTGCTTTGGGACATTTTTATTTATTTATAAAGCACAATATGTAACTTTCTGAAGGTCACACATGGAAAAAGAAAGTTAAAAGCATATTTTGGTAAATTCTCCATGGAGATAGATATGTTTTATGTCTTATTGTGGAAGATTATAGCCAAAAGTACAATAATTTTAAGAAAACAAGCAGGAGGTTAAGGTTTGTGGAGATGCAAGCCTGCTCAGAGTTAGGATGCATGTTTTTCTATTTTTCGGAAACATAAACAAAAAGACATGCTTTTATATTAGTATTTTTAACTAAAAAGTTACACCGTGTGGCTTTAACTTAATCCTTAAAGTGAAAAATAAAAATCTGTAAAGCCCGATATCTTCAAAACTATTGATCCTCATAATTAAACGTATTTAGTTAAAAAGTTGCAGACTGTGGCTTTAAAGGTGCACTGGGTAACTTTTCTGGTGGAGGGTCTGCCATCTGCTTGTCTCCATGGTGATGTTATTGCTTTGCCTGGGATGTTCTACAGTATAGCATTAAACAAATCTATCTTGCATTTATGTAATAACAGGTGTTTTTTATTTCTCAAAACTACTGCAAAAACATGCATTATTATTGTGAGCAAGTCTGTCTCTCCAGAGATCTGACTTGTAACTTGGCCCAGTGATATGCCCTGCTTGTCTCTATGGAGATAGTTAAATTAAATGCCATACTGTAGATCATTTCAGGAAAAAAACAACATAGAGTCAATATGGTGGCACCTCTACCAGAAAAGTTACGCACCATGGCTTTAACTTAATCATTAAAGTAAGAAATCAGACCCTCTACATCCCAATGTTCAGAAAACTACTGATCCTGATCATTAAAGGTTAACTCACCAGTGAATCCTCCATCAGCGATGTTAAACATAAAGCGAGGCCTTTCTGTGGGAGGTTTCCCGTTCCCTTTCGGTGCATCTTCTTTTGATGCTTTCATTTCTTTCACAACGTCCCTTTCACCTTTGACCTCTTCTGTGTAGGAGAAAATATAATCAGCTGTCTTACTTTATTTATTTAACTTTTTTAATTATTTTAATTTGTATTTTTTATACATAATATAATATATAATGTATGCAGTGCTAAACCTTTCTTTGTGTCCAATGCCTCAGTTTTGGTTTTGCCATCAAAAGCCTCTGTTGAAGAACTCTCCTCTGTCTTCTCTTTTTCTTTTTCTTCTTTTACTTCTTTCCTTTTGTTTTCTTCATCTAAAAACAATGGAGGTATCTTAATTGTATTGCATTATCAGTCAAATTTTAAAACAACCACTTGACCCTCAGCTGGCTGTTGTTCTTACTCCCAAGTATGCAGTTAATGACAACAAAAAAATGCCAAATTGCTTTTATAATGGTGGTACCTGTCTTCTCGTCTTTGACATCTTGTTTTGCTGTTGGTTTACTGTCATCTTTACTTTCCTCCTGGAGTTTTTTCTCTTCATTTGATGCAGCCTTTGTGTCATCCTTTTCAGCCTCTTTTACTTCACCGTCTTCTTTGCCTTCAGGCTTCTGATTAGGTGATCCAGTGTGTGGTGTGTGGTGTGTCTTCGGAGAAGGGTACCAAAATAAACAATGTTAGTAGTCATAAATAGATATAAACTGGAAATGATATATTACCATTAAGAATGTTACAAGATAATGATCGTAACAGATCCATGCATTGTGCTGCTTATTATTCTGCATTTTTATTATTTGATTTCTTCTCTCTTTGTTCCACCTTGTGATATATGTGGTAATACAGGAAGTGCTCCACTTTGCTTTTAAACTACACCTTCACTAGAATCATTTGGAAGGTTTGAGCCCTGGAATTGGCAATCTCTGCTGAACTAAAGGTAAAGGCTAGCTGTTTATCTTAAAGACTACTGCTTCATGACATCTACTGAGCATGGTAAGCTTGTTGTTTTGATTTCAAACATGTGTGGATAAAACATAACACAACTCCTGGTGTGTTTTTGATAAGGTAACACTACTGTAACATGGCTTAAAGGAATCCATTTTGTGTAATATAGTACCTTTAAATAAAATGGACTCAACCTGGACTCAAATCAGGCCTTATCTGGGTTAGGGATAAGGATTTTGTTCTTACTGGCTCAACCCCAATTCCTATGCTTGGCACATCTTACAATGAACAAATTATCTTATCCTTTAACTGAGTAAATCTAATTTCCTCTGTCACTTCCCCAGTTATCTAAAACATAAATGAACAATAAATCACACTATAAGGAAAATAAATACACAGACTACATATAACTCTCACCTCCTCTGCTTCAGTGCTGTTGTTGCTCTCCTGTTTCCCATCATCCTTCTCTTTCGCTGGCACCTCTTCCTCCTTCTCCTCCTCCTCCTTCTCTGCATCTTTTCCATTCTTCTCGCTTTTGTCTAATGGAGCTGGAGTAGCTGCAAATGTTTATCAAACGCACAAATACATCAAATCAGTGTTGAACTGTGTTGACCTTAGCACAGAGCTCCCCCTGCTGGACACATGTGACTGCCTGTTTTGTTACCTGGCTTTGAGGTGCATGGGGTGTTGTTGTAGCTGGCGTCTGGTGTGGGCGTGGCAGTTTTCATGGCAGGAGAGGATGCCCGCGAGGAAGATTTGTCCACAGTGACTTCAGGTTTGAGCTCTGGAATACTCCATCGCCCGTTGATGTGCTCAAATTCTTGAATCTGCACACAAAATAAGAGAACTATAAAACCCTGGCTCCACTGCCCGTTCCTAATTGCTCACTATTAAAGTCGCCACCCGCACATTTTGCAACTTGGCAGGGTATCTTTCACTTCATTATGTGGCACAAGTGTGGCCTGTTTTAACAAGATGAACTGTTAGGATAATTTCAAATAAATGAGAAACATAATAGCAACAGGATTACTGGCATCTGGGATTTTATCTACTATTAGCTTTGAGGCATTATATATGTAATTTTAAAATTAAGTATGGCCCCTTGAGTAGGTTATTCAAGGTGATTACACAAAGAACAGCCAGAAATCCAATAAAAAAAAAATAATTTATCTAAATCAGACCAAGTGGAGGGGAATAGGCATCATACAGTCATACTAACTACACACAATAAAACAAAACGTGAATCCATTAAAGGTCCTATAATATGCAAAATTGACGTGAACTTTTAGCCATGTTATAATGTTGTTACCTCCTCAAAAACATGTGTTTTGTTTCATTCACACATGTTTGAGTAATCATTTATTATTAGTCTGTCCACATCTCCAAAGATTAAAATAATCAAGAGTTACTTTTTTTTTTGCCTTTTACTTTTTGTTCAGTAGAGATAGGCAATTCCTGGGTTGAAATGATCCAAAGGATGCTAGTGAAGGTGTATGGAGTTTAAAAACAGTATTGTATTACCACATGACAACACAAGGTGAAACAGTGCTTTACTTTGTGTGTTAAAGGAAAATTAACGTTTTTTACAATCTGAGCCTTATTTCGGTAATAAAAGAAATTGTTTTACTCACCCATAGCACTTTGGTGTCATATGGAGCACTTCCAGAGATGTTTTAGATTTGCGTTAGCCTAGCGCGAGTTCTAGCTGTAGCTCGGGGCATATAATATATTCCCTGAGCATGTAATATATGCCCCGTGCGGTCTCCAAATAACACAAACTTTAGCACTTTTCAAATCATAGAAGCTCGATGTCTTAGTCTATGCTCTCGTTTGGTCAAAAGTGACCTGTAATCCGAGATTTAGCCATAGTTTCGAGTAGATGAGGACGCCAGTGCGCATGTGCGGAGTCACAGTTTATTTTGCTCTCAGCTCCTGGGACCCAAACATGAAACGCAAAGCTGTAAACTATGGCTAAATCTCGTTTAGCCATAGTTTCGTTTGTAAAAAACGTTAATTCTCCTTTAAACATGTGTGAATTAAACAAAACAAAACTCTGGATATGTTTTTGATGAGGAAACATTATAACACAGATCAAAAAATAGCGTGATTTGAGCCCTTGAATGTTGATCACCAAAATCAAAACAAAATGCTCACTCCAAACACTGAAAAGGTCTGGTCTGCAGGAAATATGTTGAAACATTCACTTTAGTGCATTAAATGGGTCTTACTCTTGGGCCATGTGATTTAAAGGAAGCAGTAGAGTGCTTGCCTTCTTTTTGACCAGTGACATGACCCCGATCCGCGTGAGGACGGGCTGTCGACAGAGGCCTTCTCTGGGAACGCCATCGGCAAAAGTCTCCGCTCCGTCTGCCACTGGCTCACACAGGTGACGCATGAAGAGGGATACATATGCCCTGGACAACACAAATGAATAGTGTAGAGAGAGAAATTCAAGTTTTGCTGCAACATTTCCACTGCGCGTCTACTAGCCTTAAGCATTTTCAAATCTAAACTAAAACACATTTATATAGAAAGATACAGATATTGTTATTAATCTTAGGTGGGTCATGATCTTTTGTTTGTATTATTTGGCTTTTGTAACTCCAATTCATAAACCGTACAAAGAAGTGAACTAAGGCAGAGTGACGTTATTTGGTCGAATACATTTCGCAGCTCATTCAAGCTGCTTCTTCAGTTCTGGCTAGAGTGCTGGTAGACACGGCTTATAGCTAGCTGCAGGGAGGAGCTAACTACAATGAAATTACTATGAACCTATCACACCTATTTGTTTACAGTTTATGTTAGTTAGGTAAGTCTATTCTATATGCAATGGGAGTGGAGTATGGGGTGTTGTTAGCATAGCCATTCAGGGAAAAACTACTGGTCCACCTAAAGGACAAACCACTGAGCCACAAACAAAGCAATGTGGTCTAATCCATTCAGTGTAGTGAAGGCTGTAGTGAGCGCTACATTGGAGAAACAAAACAGCCACTTCACAAGAGGATGTACCAACACTGACAGGAGAGCCAGAGTGGACCTCAGTCTGCCGTACATCTCCACCTAAAAGCCACGAGCCACTTCTTTGCGGACAGTGAGGTACAGATCTTGGCCAGAGAAAAGAACTGGTTTGAGAGGGGAGTTAAAGAGGCTATTTTTGTCAAGAAAGAGAATCCTTCCTTGAACAGAAATGGAGGCCTCAGACATCATTTGTCTCCCATCTATAACTCTGTCCTCAAACCTAAATCAAAACAAACCAAAAAAAACAAAAACAATAGGGTAGTCAGGTCAGGTCCAGAGGTGTGAAAATACCCATTATGGCCCTGACTGGCTATGCTAACAAGATCCCACACTCCACTCCCACTGCATATTGTACAGGCTTACCTAACTAACAGAAACTTTAAAGGTCCCATGACATGGTACTTCTTGATGTTTTATATGGCTCCTTAACACTAGAAGTCCCGCTAGAAGTACTAGAAGTACTAGAAGTACTAGAAGTACTTTTTACAGTATGGTTCCCTAATACTGTAAATGAATCCTTCTTCAAAATCAACACTCACTGCATGAGATATGACTCTGACAGTCTTCATGAGGCTAGATATGTGTCTAAAATGCTTTATTCTGAGTGTTGCTGCTTCAGTGCAAATGAGAAGGACAGAGAGATTGGCTAAGGAGGGGGGGGCGGGTTTCCCCCGCAGCTCGGCACCACTGTCTGCTCGCTTCCGTGTTTAACACAGGAAGACAGATGAGAGACTTTGCAATGAAAAAAAGCATATTTACACAGAAAATAAAATTAAACCACTGGTATTTCAGCGGTCCAGAGGGTCGGGTAAGGGACTTGCAAGCCTAGAAACACTCGGACGTGCCTCCAGGCAAATAAAAAAACGCATTTCGCATTGCGTAGCGCATTCACAGTCCAAACTCTATGGGCGGGATATACAGGGACACTGAGCGGAGACAGAGGGAGGGGCTGGAGCTGCATTTGCCGATCTGACGTCAAAAAGGTGCCTTGTCCGAACTCGCCCGTTTGAACACTGGTTTTGTGTAATGCAGAAAAGGACAGCAAATGCTCAGTTTACACATTTTGCAACTTTTAGCCATGGGGGGGGGGCCTAAACAGGGTAGGGGAGCTCACATTAACGTTCAAAAACCTCAGAATTGAACATTTCATGCCATGGGACCTTTAAACAGTTTCATAGTAATTTCATTGTAGTTAGTTCCTCCCTGTAGCCAGCTATAAGCAGTGTCCAGCAGCACTCTAGCCAGAACTGAAGAAGCAGCTTGAATGAGCTGCGAAACATATTCGACCAAATCAATTTTTGTCCAGTTGACAAACTGAATTTCTCCTTTTGCCATCTACTAAATGTTTTAATGTGAGGGGGCCAACTCTACTCACTTGAATTCTTTCTCAGTTTTGCCCTTGAGATCTCTGACCAACCACTGAGACGAGAAAGCGTCCTGAGATGGCATCCCCCAGCGCATCACAGCGTTCAGGAAAGCCTTGCGCTGTCTTGTGTTGAACCCCAAAACCTTCAAATCAAAATAATGACACAAGATTATAGCTAAAATCATATTTCATCTCAACCTCATAGTTCAAATACTCAGCTATTCCAAGTATGGCTCCTTATTACTGTTCAAATAAATTCTAATTCGAGACCAGAGACCATTAATGTCACATTCCAATTATCTTGATGATAAATGATCTTGGAAGATTTGGGCTAGCAGAACATATAATAGCACTGTTGCCATTCAAATCAGAACTTATTAAATTGTTAGAGAAAGATCTTGGAGGGCAGATTTGCCATAAAACAAAGCTGACAGGTCGCTGTAATATCATAGAAAACTATCCTAATTAGAAACAATGAACGGACCTCAAGATTGCCTCCCACTCGAGCCAAGAGAGGAGGGAGGGGCTTATCTTTATCATTCCGAAGCTGCCGACGTGACTGCCTCCGACCTATAAAGATGGAATTTTTGAAGTTACATTTTTTAAGTTACCTAATCTAAAACATGCATGGAGTTGTGTTTTGTTTCATTCACACATTTAATTAACCCTTTATTATTAGTCTATCTACATCTAAAGCTCAAAAAGCTCTGTTTAACCTTGTGATATCATGAAGTGGTAGTTTTCAAGTTAACTGCTACAAGTTAGCAATTTTAGTTCAGTAGAGGCAGTTCCAGGGCTGAAATCATCCAAATGATTCTAGTGAAGGTGTATGGAGTTTAAAACCACAGTGGAGCACTTCCTGTATTACCACATGACATCACAAGGTGGAACAAAGAGAAGAACTCAGCCTAAATATGCAGGGTTTCAGTGTTAAACATGTGTGAATGAAACAAAACACAACTCCAGGTGTGTTTTTGATGAGAAAACATCATTATAACATAGATCAGAAAATAGTGTAGTATAGGCCCTTTTTTTGGTTGGTCCTAGATAGTAAGCTTCAGGGAGCAAACTGCTGTGATCGGTCAGTCAGTATGATTGAAGTTTAGAAATTATGTTGTTATTATTAGTTATAATTAAGTTTAAGAGATTAGTTATGGTTCAGGCAAGGAAAATAGCTAATGTACATTACATTAGGAACATGCATTGGTATATAGCTAACTTATTATCAACAGCAAATTTGTCACCTTCTAGCAAAATGCAAATCTATCTACCACTAACATATGAAAGCAAGTAAAAGTTAATTTGGAACATATTTACTTTAGTGGGACATTTCTGCAAGGCTTGTCATAAGTGTTATTTGAGATCAATTAAATAATGGCACCTAATCTGCTTCATTCTGCAACAAAACAGTGGAGTATGTTTGCCAGAAAGGTATTTTTTACTAGTCCTTCTTTGGCTGTTTTCTGTAGGCTAGATTTCATGCATTCTTGGCTTCTGTCTTGTAATTCTATGCCAGACATCTATAACAACTAGATCAATATGGTGCTGTAATTCAGGCCAGCCAGCTGTCACTCTGTTTGATGTTTCACTCTGTTTAATGGCATTCTTACCTTCTGGTCTGTCATCAAAATCTTCGTCCTCTTCTTCGGACCCCACTGAGTACTCGGACTGATTGTCTGAAATGTCTGCGTGCCACTCTGCAAAAAGACAGTAAAAAGAGCATATGGCAGGTTTTTTATGATTCTCTAATTTTGAGTTAATTTGGTGTGATAATACCTGTTGTAAATATAAGTTATAGTTTAACACCAATCGAGAAACAATTTGTGAAGAAAAGTTGAAAAATATTTTGAAAATTACAAGAAGTAGAGATATTGGGAGAATTCTGTGTAAAAGTTCAAAGTTTTTTTTAATGATACTTTAAACATGCTTTCACCAAAATAAAGGAAAGGTGCTTTCTTATATTTTTATTTGTCAAAAAACAACCTTTGTGTACATTAGAAGAGTTCCGATTGCTAGATAATAGTTATGGAATTCCTAATGTCATGATTTCCAACCAGAAAGTAAACTTTGAAACCTAAATAATGGCAAACTTGGAAAAGAATTGTAACTTTTTTTTTTTTTTTTTTTTTTGCTAAATCTGAAATATAATGTTATCGGTACTTTGAAGGGTTTCTCATTAACAAAATAGATTGTGGTGTTTTTTGGGTGGCGGGTCCGTCAAATGCCTTTTTCCATGGAGATGTTATTGATTTGTCTTGAATGTTTCACAGTATGGTAAAGTTTTCTATCTTCATGGAGACCAACACAACCCAAGTTACAGGTTGGATGTATTGAGAGGCAACTTGACTTACAGTCAGAATGCCTGTTTTGCAAGATATTTTGAGCTATAAAACTAACTGCAATAAAAAAAAAAAATGTTGTTGAATGTCATACTGTGGAACATTCCAGGCAGAGCAATGATATATCCAGGTGATGGACCCCACAACTAACAAGTTACAGACATAATACACAATAATATTAAAACCATAGAGTAGAATTATTCCTCCAAAATGTACAATGTTGTTAAAAAACATGAGCTTCAATAATAAATAACAGAGAGGAACACTTAAGTAGCTATCAGATAAGCAATCTTATCATAGCACATAAAAATAACCTACATTTTCCTACCAGTACATAGAAAAAGTCCCCACGATAAATATTAACCCCCAAAATTATTGTTCCATCTTCCATCATGACAGGCCCACCCACATAGTCTAAAATTAACCCCCCATAGTCTAAAAAGAACATGGACTAGACAGTGGCATAACAAAATCTCACTTTGTTGTTCCATACATGACATCAAACATAACTTAACTTACTACTAAATACTACTACTACTAAAATATAAAATGCAGGCATTAAGTCACATTCAACCTCCACAAATAGTATGAAAGAACTTCCACAAATAGTATGAAAGAACATTAATAATACAACTGCAGTAGTTGAGAGCTTTTGGGCCACTGCCATTCATTCTAATTGCTCGTTTTCTTAGCAAACTGTGGGGGATCGTGGCTGTCATAAATCCTAATAGTAAACCAAATGGTTGAAAAGTAAGGCTTGACTTTTAAATCCTTGGCCACCCTGAAGAATTTTAGACTGCTCTTTTACAACAGACATCATGTTATATCTACACTGTAAGTCAAACGTTAGCTCAAAAACCATTATACTCAAATCACTTATCAAGATTGTTGCGTCCAAACCAAACGGAGTCCTTACCTTGATCCTCCTGTGCAGCGTCGTTGTAGTTGACGGGTTTGCGGTTTCGTTTGCCTTTGCCCAGTTTGCTCGCCAGGTCTTCTTGTTGCTGCTCGTAGTGATGCCGTAACAGCTTCTCCCAATAATCTGGATCCACATTCTCCTCCTGTTTGATGATCTCCCGCTCGATCTCTTCAATCTACAGAATAGACTGTTTAGTTATTCAGTTCTTAAGGAGTCCAAGAATCTTAAATATTCCATGCATTTATTTTCAACATATTTGATTATTTAAAACAACAAAACTGAGTTCAATTTTTTTGAGTGATAATGGCAATAGAAACTTTTCTGTAGTATGAATTAGTGCACTTGATTTTAATTGTTACCATTAAAATTAAGTTCAAGTTCATTACAATTTTTTTTTAATGTTTTCATCAATTACATTTTACAGCATGTTCCAATTCAGTTATAATTTTATTCTTACAAGCTTTACATAGCTTTACACAAGTATTTAGTTTAATCAGATCAACATATTTTGTTTGTCCCTATCTTTTTTTGGCTAGGCAAAAGGAAACAATGTTTCCCATTAGTAAAGGGGACTCCAGTCATAGTAAAAAGTACCAGAGCAAAAGAACTGGTAAAACAAATTATACTTCATGCTTTTTATTGTCAACATAGAAGCAACAATTTTTTTAATCTTTAACCAGTGCTTTTTTGTTCAGTAGAGGCAACAAATGGCATTTATTCACCAAAATATTGTATTAAACAAAATGATTCAAATATGGATCACCCCAGTCTCAGTATAAACCTGTGGAAAACACTGAGCAATGATAATGTGCCACAGTAGCCTGTCCTCACCTTGTCCTCCTCTCGGACCATGTACTGGGCCACTTTGAAGGAGCTCAGGTACTCATTCATGTTCTGGACATCAGTGTCGTCGGTGGCGTCTTGGCTTCGGTCCAGCAGACGCTCGATGGCGGTGCTGTCATAGTGAATCACGTTCCCCTCATCCTCAGCTTTATCTGCAGAGGGTTTCTTCATACCTGCCATAGTATTTGTCCAAAGAAATATTGCCAAGTAATTTATAATATAGTCACAAGAGTGGAAAATCTAAAGCCCAACTTATTTAAAGGGACAGTGTGTAAGATTTTTACCTGTTAATTACTGAAATTGAAGATACCCATTCAAAAATACATTGTTTTCCAAGCCTTTTCACTTCCATCATGAAATCAAAGTATTCTTTTGGACTTAGATATAGTCACATAAAAGGGGGATCTTCCCCATGCAGAGGCAGCCATTTTGAATACGAGAAGAAGGACATTTGGGCTCCACCTTCGCCTTCGGCAAGGCTCGTGGTTTTGGGTAAACAACACAAGCATGCTGCCGGATCAGAGACTTGTAATGGATCTAACATGTGTTTTGGACTAAATTGTTTTACTGGATTTTATTCGCTGGATCCTTACGGACAAATTGAGAGCAAGTTTATGGTGAAATACAGAGTTTGACCTGTGCAAAGCATTCTAAGGTAAGCTAACCTCGTTTTGTGCTTTTCCATATAAAAGTCCCATGTGCTCGGGGAGTGATTGTTTTGCAGGGAAATGAATTGCATAGTCAAAAAGAGGAGACTGTAAGGTTTCATTTGATGTGTAGAGTGTCATGGTACATGATCGGGAATGTGTGTTTTACAGAACAGAAAGTGCAATCACACCATCCACCTATGCGCCACGAATCCTACACACTGGGGCTTTAAATAATCTTGAATGACTAAGTAAGTTGATATGAACAGAAGACTGCTAGATATGATTAACTGTTACGTAATGATTTGTGGAAATACTGCAGCTTGTGTCACCTTCTCCGTCATCCTTGAAGAGCTCCTCTGTTCCAAATTTCAGGATGTCGTCCAGTTCCTGTTTGGACATGGATCCTGCTTTGGAGCCCAGCCCTGGCCGCACCACCAGGTGGGTCAGCATCATCTTCCTCTTGGCCACCTGCGTGATGCGCTCCTCCACACTCGCACGCGTCACAAAGCGGTAAATCATCACCTTGTTGGCCTGACCAATCCGGTGAGCTCGACTGAACGCCTTAGGGAGGAGGAAGGAAGGAAAAAACAGGATTAAGTCAAAGCAACTAGATCACATTTAATTATTGATTCATTAATGAAACCATGGTCTTACCTGTATGTCATTGTGAGGGTTCCAGTCAGAGTCAAAGATGACAACAGTGTCAGCAGTGGCCAAGTTGATACCTAAACCTCCGGCTCTGGTTGACAGCAAGAAGCAAAACTGACAAGCACCAGGAGCTGGGGGTAAAATAAACATAATTAAACGAAGAAATATGTGTTGTTCAAATGGAACACTAACACAGTTAATCTCAATGCAGTGGAATTTGCACTGATGCTGTCAGTATCTCACCATTAAAACGATCAATGGCCTCCTGTCTCAGAGCTCCTGTAATGCCCCCATCAATCCTCTCATACTTGTAACCTTCATGGTCCAGAAAGTCTTCCAACAAGTCCAGCATTTTAGTCATCTATAAACAAATAAACACAAGAGCGTGATGCTCTTCCTCTAACTGTGACAATCCACTGGACTGTATTCCAGGCTGCAGCTGAGCTCGTGGGATTGTCATGGGAATAACTGAACATCTGTGGTGAGAGGTGGCCACCTGGTGAATATGTGTAGTACAACCTGTGGCCATGCACAGTTGTGTTTGTAGGTTGGGCAGTACCTGAGAGAAAACCAGCACTCGGTGGCCCTGCTCTTTTAGTTTCCTCAACATTTTCTGCAACAGCATCAGTTTCCCAGAGGCCTTAACAAGAGCAGATCCCTCGTAAGCGCCATTGGGAGTTTTTTGGGCTTCCTATAAAAGATTAAATAAAAAACAAGACAAGACGAAGAAAATTTGAACATTACCAATTTCCACCACAGGGTGTCACTGCAATCAGTGTTATTCACCGGAAATGTCAACGTATCAAATGTAGTAGAATGGAGTTGAGCTCACCATGGAAGCACTGGGAAAGAGGTAGGGGTGGTTGCAGCACTTCTTTAGGTCCATCATAATGTTGAGCAGGGATACCTGGTTTCCTCCACCTTTTGAGTTCAGAGCCTCAAAATTCTTGGTCAAAATAAGCTTGTAATATTTCCTAAGTTAAAAAAAAAGTTATGTATATGTATTTATTCTAAACTCTGTTTTAATAGTATCTTTGTTATTGTCAATATTGGTCTGTGTCATACTTCTGCATGGGGCTGAGCTCCACTCTGACGATCAGCTCTGTTTTCGCTGGCATGTTTTTAAAGACATCAGCCTTCAGTCGCCGTAGCATGTGAGGTCCCAGCAGGTCGTGGAGCTTCTTGATCTGGTCCTCTTTGGAGATGTCGGCAAACTCTTCGAGGAAGCCCTCGAGATTACTAGAAAAGCACAGTCAAATGAATGATATTTACAGTAGTGGCAGAGATAGTAAAACTCTGTGGTGGGACACACTTGAAGCGGTTGGGAGTTAGGAAGTTAAGCAGGTGAAACAACTCCTCCAGGTTGTTCTGCAGGGGAGTTCCTGTCAACAACAGCTTATGGTCGATTTTATAGTCATTCAAACGCCTGAAAAACTGCAGGACAAAGACAAATTACAACACATCCAAATATTGGTACATGTAATTAATCCTCGCAACATGTAACGTACCTTGGACTGGTTATTCTTCAGGCGATGGGCCTCGTCCACCACCAGACATGCCCAGTCGATTGATTTGAGAGCTGTTTGGTCGATAGTCACTAGTTCATAAGAAGTCAGCAGCACATGGAATTTGATAGGAGCTTCTCTCTGCAGGATGTACAAATAAAATAATTAAATCCGCACTGCTCTATTTATGCCATATGAGCAAAAAATATATTCCATTACTCACTCTTACTTTGAATGTCTTTTTTCCTCCTTTGACTGCGTTATCATCAAATGAAAACTCATTTTCCCTGATTATTGCTCGACTGTCCTTATCTCCTGTGTATGTGACCACATAAAAGTCAGGGGCCCACATTTCAAACTCTCTCTCCCAGTTGATGATGGTGGACAGTGGGGCGCTTACAAGGAATGGACCCTTTGTATGGCCCTAAACCACAAAGAACAGTTAACATCCTAAATCTTTTGATGAACTTGTTTCTTGATCAGTTTTAGTACCTCCTTAAAAAGTGAGTAAAGGAAGACAATGGTCTGGATGGTTTTGCCGAGGCCCATTTCATCAGCCAGGATGGTGTCTGTGCCCTGAGCCCACGAGAATCGCAGCCAGTTCAGACCCTCCAGCTGGTACAGGTGCAGAGTGCCCCCTGTTGATGTGACAAAGTCTGGCTGTTCCTCATATTTTATTGTTGGCTAAAATAGAAAGGGCATTAATTGAAGGAAGAGTAAATGTTGGCAGTTAGTTGTATTTGTTGCAAAGCTATTGTGCACTCACATCATTGACTGGAGAAGGAATAGAGCCATCCTCCCCGTCTTCATTCTGATTTCGGTTTCTCATTTTCCTGGGCTTGTCTGGGTCCTCCTCTTTCATTATGTTATCCCTAAAAGACAAACTCAAGTGAATAAACAGGGTAATAGATTTGGGGATATCACCAAGGTATTGTGGTGTATTTTAAAACAATGATGACTTTTTATATGACTGATCTGACAGTAGATGTACAGAAAGATGAAATATAAATATATTATACATATGTACATAGAACAGAAACTGGCAGGCGGGTGGGATGATAAACTGCAGTCCTGCAAACTAAATATGAGTGTAAAGTAAAATATATTAATGATTAAGCTGTGCCTATCACACATAATTTGTGCTTGATATTTTATTTGGCATTAATAAAAACATTTTAAGCAGCCTAAACTTGCAGAAGTGGTCTAATCTCGCGCACATTTAAGACAATTCCTTTCCACTTCTCCGTGTTCGAAGACATGGCAGAGGAACAGAGCACCTCCAGTGAATCTCAGTGCTTCAGAAGTAAGTTCTTCTTTAAAGAGTGGTACATTAACAAAATAAAGAAACCTGAAAGACGTTTCAGATATTTGGAAGTCTTCTTCTCTTGTGTTCTCATATATCAGGCAAATCAGGCCTGAATTGCCATACATGTGCTGTCTTGAAAGGACAACAAGTGTTCGAGTTCAGAGGAAATAGCACAAAAGTGACGATGCTGTAAAGGCAAAGACCATGGAGAAATGTGTTGATTTTGTTGCTGCAGACCTCCATCTGTATGACAGCATCGCTGGTCGGGGCCCCATCCAACAATTGTGTCACGTCATGTAGATAATTGGGCACTCAAATTTAGGGCTATTTAATGTTTTGTATGGCTGAACAATAAATATGTCACCAAATTACCACTTAAGGAATTATGTGTGCGCATGTTTGTTTTTTGCGGGCAGGAGCAGGACAAAATATCGCAGATGCGGGCAGGAGCAGGCATGAAAATTACAATTCTTTGCGGGCAGGAGTGGGACTGCACAATGCAGGTGCAGGCGGGAGCGGGACTGAAAGTTGTACCTATGTCTCCAGTATGCAGCTTTGTAAATTTCAAAGTCAGGGATATCCATGTCATCTCTCTCCCAGGTGCACTGGTCATACGTCAGGTCTCTCCATTTCACCAGGTAGTGGTACATGCCCTTCTTATCCACACTGAAAGATACAAAAAACAAGCAATATATCACACTTCAGAATTTGTTATCACAACAGGTCTAATGACACTTTGCACAACTTGTTTTATTATTGTTTTACCCTAACTGTTTAATGTTTTGCTATTTTTTTAATGATTAAATGTTCAGAGCTGTAGCCTAAATCATTAAGCCAATACTGAACTCCTAACTTATCACTTATAGACTACCTTAAAGCAGCAGGCTAATGGTTGCCTGGAAGAATCCATGACTCATCGCTGTACCAGCGAGTGAGTCTGGTAACGCTTGATCCACAGAATGCGCTGCGGTTGCGCGTAGACAGACAGCTAAGTGAACCAATCAGAGATTGCGCCATCTTGATTCAAAACTGAGGCGGAACTTCCGCTGCCTAAGAGTGACTTTGCGGGCAAAGGCGGGTGCACTGACGTCACCATCTTTGAACGAATCAGAATCGCGGAGTCGGTTTGGAACCGGAGGAGCGAGAGTGGATGGAGAGTGTCCAAATGGTATCGCGGTGTATAGGAAATACAGAGAGATACAGTGGCTTGCGAAACTATTTGGCTCCCTTGAACTTTGTGACCTTTTGCCACATTTCAGGCTTCAAACATAAAGATATAAAACTGTAATTTCTTGTGAAGAATCAACAACAAGTGGGACACAATCATGAAGTGGAACACACTTTATAGGATATTTTAAACTTTTTTAACAAATAAAAAACGAAAAATTGGGCGTGCAAAATCATTCAGCCCCTTTACTTTCAGTGCAGCAAACTCTGTCCAGAAGTTCAGTGAGGATCTCTGAATGATTCAATGTTGACCTAAATGACTAACGATGATAAATGGAATCCACCTGTGTGTAATCAAGTCTCTGTATAAATGCACCTGCACTGTGATAGTCTCAGAGGTCTGTTTAAAGCGCAGAGAGCATCATGAAGAACAAGGAACACACCAGGCAGGTCCGAGATACTGTTGTGGAGAAGTTTAAAGCTGGATTTGGATACAAAAAGATTTCCCAAGCTTTAAACATCCCAAGGAGCACTGTGCAAGCAATAATATTGAAATGGAAGGAGTATCAGACCACTGCAAATCTACCAAGATCTGGCCGTCCCCCTAAACTTTCAGCTCATACAAGGAGAAGACTGATCAGAGATGCAGCCAAGAGGCCCATGATCACTCTGGATGAACTGCAGAGGTCTACAGCTGAGGTGGGAGAATCTGTCCATAGGACAACAATCAGTCGTATACTGCACAAATCTGGCCTTTATGGAAGAGTGGCAAGAAGGAAGCCATTTCTTAAAGATATCCATAAAAAGTGTCGTTTAAAGTTTGCCACAAGCCACCTGGGAGACACACCAAACATGTGGAAGAAGGTGCTCTGGTCAGATGAGACCAAAATCGAACTTTTTGGCAACAATGCAAGACGTTATGTTTGGCGTAAAAGCAGCACAGCTCATCACCCTCAACACACCATCCCCACTGTCAAACATGGTGGTGGCAGCATCATGGTTTGGGCCTGCTTTTCTTCAGCAGGGACAGGGAAGATGGTTAAAATTGATGGGAAGATGGATGGAGCCAAATACAGGACCATTCTGGAAGAAAACCTGATGGAGTCCGCAAAAGACCTGAGACTGGGACGGAGATTTGTCTTCCAACAAGACAATGATCCAAAACATAAAGCAAAAGCTACAATGGAATGGTTCACCAAAAAACATATCAAGGTGTTAGAATGGCCAAGTCAAAGTCCAGACCTCAATCCAATTGAGAATCTGTGGAAAGAACTGAAAACTGCTGTTCACAAACGCTCTCCATCCAACCTCACTGAGCTTGAGCTGTTTTGCAAGGAGGAATGGGCAAAAATATCAGTTTGTCGATGTGCAAAACTGATAGAGACATACCCCAAGCGACTTGCAGCTGTAATCGCAGCAAAAGGTGGCGCTACAAAGTATTAACTCAATGGGGCTGAATGATTTTGCACACCCAATTTTTCATTTTTTATTTGTTAAAAAAGTTAAAAATATCCAATAAAGTGTGTTCCACTTCATGATTGTGTCCCACTTGTTGTTGATTCTTCACAAGAAATTACAGTTTTATATCTTTATGTTTGAAGCCTGAAATGTGGCAAAAGGTCACAAAGTTCAAGGGAGCCAAATAGTTTTGCAAGCCACTGTATCATTTGGCTGGCCAGGTAAGGCTAATGGTGTTATTTTATTTATGATTTTAAGTTCTGTTTTATCTAGCTTTTGAGGCCCAACAAAAAGAACAATAAAACTGAATCATGACCCATGTATCAAAATAAGAATTAAATAATCACAAAACCAGATCGTTCCACCCCCAATACGTACAGTAACAAAGATGTGTTACCTGTGGTTTATGATGCGGTGTATGATCATCCATTCTGGCTTGATGCCATATTTGTAGTATTTATCTTCCAACATGGCATACTGAGGATCTTTGGCCCTTCTCTTCTCACTCTTAACTACACCATTTTCTTCCTCATTCCCTGAACCATAATCCAGACTGGGGGGCTCATCCATGTCTGTCTTCCTCTGGTAGTTTCTGTACATCACTGAGTGGAAGATCTCCAACTGGAAAAATACACCAAATAGAAATGAAACAGTTAAAGTCAAAAACAAGGAGTATTCTGATCATAAACTTAATTTAAAGGTGCACTGTGTAAAGTTTTTGCTGTTGGGTCCGTTGTTGTGTTCTCAATGTGGTGCTCCGTGATGAGAACACAGCCGAATTTGTAAACAAAGTTAAGTTTCTCCAGTTTGGTCGGGATGAGACAATGGTTTCCTTTGATGTAACCTCTCTTTTCACTTGTATCCCCACAGCTGTAGCGGTTGAAGCAGCGAGAAGGAGACTACTACAGGATTCCAAGCTAGAAGAGAGAACCAAACTTTCACCTGACCAAATCTGCCAACTGCTGGAAATTTGTCTGAATACCACCTATTTCCAGTTCAGAGGGAACTTCTACAGGCAAATCCATGGCTGTGCGATGGGCTCACTGGTCTCCTCTGTTCAAATTGTTCCATATATAAGTTAGCCATGATACTCCACCCACACATTGGTATCGTTATGTTGATTATAATTTTTCAAAAATCAAAATTCAAGATTTGGAACCTTTTACTGCACATATTCAATTCATAACACATTGGCGTTCTTAGATTGTGCAGTAACGATAGAAGACCGGGGACTCCAAGTAGAAGTCTTCAGGAAGCCCACACACACAGACCAATACCTGCTTTTTGATTCACACCACCCACTGCAGCACAAACTGGGTGTTATTCGGACATTACAACACAGGGCCCAAGTGGTTCCCACAAGCACAGAGGGTAAGGAGAAAGAAGAACTACATGTGCAGGAAGCCCTCTCTGTTTGTGGATATCCTAAATGGGCGTTCAACAAAACCAAGAGAGACAAGGACAAGAAACAAGGCAACAGAGAACCCGAACCCAGGAGGAAAGGGGTAGCGATTCCTTACCTGGCCGGCGTTTCGAAAAAATTACAGAGGATTTTCAGACAATATGAAATCCCAGTTTATTTCAAATCCACAAACACTTTAAGACAAAAACTAGTCCACCCAAAGGACAAAACACCGAGCCACAAACGAAGCAATGTGGTCTACTCCATTCAGTGTAGTGAAGACTGCAGTGAGCGCTACATTGGAGAAACAAAACAGCCACTTCACAAGAGGATGTACCAACACAGACGGGCGTGCCAGAGTGGACCGTCATCTGCCGTACATCTCCACCTAGAAGCCACGGGCCATTCATTTGAGGACAGTGAGGTTCAGATCTTAGCCAGGGAAAAGAACTGGTTTGAGAGGGGGGTTAAAATTTTGGACAAAAAAGAGAATCCTTCTTTAAACAGAAATGGGGGAGTCAGACATAACTTGTCTCCCATTTATAATTCCATTCTTAAACCGAAGTCAAAACAGACAAAGGAAACAATAGGGCAGACAGGTCAGGGCCAGAGGTGTAGAAACAGTCGTTAGGGGTTGAATAGGTATGCTAAACTAGACGCCAGAGAAATTGGAAAAACAAAAGACAGAAACTCAAAAACAAATAGTTGAGATAGTTTCAGAATAATGTCAGTATAGTTAGCGCCTCCCTGCAGCTAGATATAAGCAGTGTATAACCAGAACTGACGAAGCAGTGCGGATGAGCTGCGAAATGTTTTCGACCAAATAAACTTTGTCCAGTTGACAAATTGAATTTCTCCTTTTATCATGGATTCTACCTGGACGACTGAGGGATTCTTCACGCATCTTTTATTGGTTTATAAAGCTCTTAATCGTCTTAGTCCTATTTATTTATCTGATCGGCTTTTATCATATGAGACCTCTCGGACTCTCAGGTCTTCAGGCAATCATCTTTTAAATGTCCCAAGAGTCCAAACTAAAACTCACGATGAGGCGTCATTCAGATTTTACAGTGTTCATATTTTTAAAAGTAAACTCAAACGTATCTTTTTAATTGAGCTAAATTTTTACTTGTTTTCAATTATTATTATTATTATTATTATTATTATTATTATTATTATTATTATTATTATTATTATTATTATTATTATTTTACTTCGTCTTCATCTAATTTTAGCTCTCCATTATTTTTATTTTTTTTACAATAACCTTTAGGAGCTTTATGTTTTATGTTTCTGTCTAAATTGCTGCATATATGGAAGAAACAATGGGGTGGGGTTGCTGTTGTTTTTAATAATAAAAGTTTGTTTAATTGATTGATTTACTGATATGAAATGTTTCTCCATGGAGGTGTTTTTGCTTTGTCTGAAATGTTTCACAGTATGCCATTAAACCTTTCTATCTTCACAGAAGCCAGCAATGACATATCCAAAGAAACAAGCAACTGACGGACCCTCAACCAAAACGTTGCATAGTGCACCTTTAAAGAGGCTTTGTTAATTAGGCGTTAAGATTCATCCAAATGGTTAAAGAGGGGGCATTATACTTCTATGGGTTATTAAATGTAAACATATAACATAGTTAGATCACCACGTTACCTTTCATTGTTTTGAAAACTGTGGAGTGCAAGTCACTTCCCCTTCACAACATAATCAGCGGGCATCCTGCTAATAAAACTACTGCTCATCGCATCAGGTTTTTTAAGTACAGTTTTGTATCATGTTTTTGTTCTTTTATGGAGAAATGTCATGTGGGAGCACTAATGATGTAGACTTGTGGGCTGAACACAGTTAACCGTAAGGAGCGTTGCATCAGTTGAGAATATGCCCTTTAAAGGTGCATCGTGCAACTTTTCTGGTGGAGGGTCTGCTACCTGCTTGTCTTCATAATAAGTATTTTATTGCTTTATTGAATGTTCCACAGTATTGATTTTTTTTTTCTATTTCCATGGAGAAAAGACTACCACTAGGCCAAATTATAGGTCAAATCTGGGCAAGCCTGCCCTTTTTCAGTGTATTTTTGAGCAATACAAACACATGTAATTGAACAATATTTGGTAGATCAATTTAATACCACAGTGTAGAACTGGGCGATAAGTCTAAGTCTACCCCAGGCACTGGAACAACATGCAGCAGTGTAACCTTAACCAGAAAAGTTGCGCAGTGCACTTTTAAAGTACATCGATAATGTAGTAATAATCTGTTTGTTTGACAGCTCCTGAACCTTGCAGTACAGCTGGACTTTCTCACCTGTAGTTCTGTGATCCATGTGCAGTGCCAGTAGGACTGACCAACCAACTTCACAAAGAACTCCCGCTCAGCTCTGCCTTTCATGGGGGGTGGAGGGGGGGCATCTGGGGGGGCATCAGGAGCAGGTGGCACAGGGATGGGCGGAGGCGGCTCACCCCACCGCCAGTGGAGAATTTTCTGAACACGACCTTTGATGGGTGGACACTAAAAAGATGATAACAGTGGAATAAATATTTTCATGTGGAACATTTCAGAATAAAACTCGGCCTGTCATGATAATTACTTTTAATCTTTTTACTTATCGTTTAATATACCAGTATGTAGGTTTGGTCAATATTAACAATATTTTTTCTTTGCACTAGTGGGGAACTTTTTATTGTTTTTGTTAAATAAGATCAGAGATCTTAAGATTTGTATAAGGTTGAGTAAATAATATAATAATTCTCTGACTCATTATAGATACAAACTAAGCTCTTATGTTTTATTCTGCTGTTTATTTATTGCTGTGAGCTTCTTCTTTTTTTAACTCATTGTACATTTTAAATATTTTTAGGGAGATAATTCTGCTGTAGGGTTCTTGTGTCAGTGGCATAAATTAGTTTAATATTATCGTTTTTCATCTGTATTTACTTATGTATGATATCACACTTCAAAATTTGTTATTGTGACAGGCCTACATAAAACTACATAGAGTATATTTCTTTAAACAAATCTTTGCATGGAGTACCATATAAAATATGTATTGTGTAAAATAAAATCATATCCTAGTGAAATACCATAAAAGTTAAAATTATAAGATTAAGGCAGCTTAGTCATATAGTCCATTTTTATTGTACATATAAAGTATTCGCTATTCTTAAGCCCTTAAACCCCAGCCTGAATACAACCAAATGATATCTGCTTCCATCATAAATCCATTAGAAGACCATAAATTCTACATTTGGAGCTCTAAGTAACACTAAATAAGTCCCAGTGAAGCAGCAGAACAATTAAACTAGAGGAGAAAGTATGGCGGCTCCTGAATAAGACATAAACAGTAATGAAATTAAAGGAAGAGGAGCAGCTCACAGTGCATCTGGGACACAGCCACTCTCCGTTGGGGATCTCCGGCAGTGGTGGGTTGAGACAGTGGATGTGGTAAGAGGAGGTACACGTATCACAGCATAAGAGTTCTCCGCCATCTTTACAAACTCGACAGAACTCCATGTGGTCATCCTCCTCCTCCTCATTGCCGGTTACCATGCCGAGGCTCACCTCCGAAATCACCCGGTCCTCACTGTCCTCCTCAAAGTCCTCAAAGTCATCATCTTTAGCCTCCCATTGGATGCCCTCTTTTTCCTGGCAAAGGAAGACATACAAGTTAGGATAATCAAAGCAGTAAGTGAATCTGAAGGAAAAAAGTCAGCAGTGAGACAATTAAAGATTTTGTTTTATATTAAGACTGGTTGTTTCTGTAGGGTGGTCAAGTGGTAAAAAGACAGGACCGTTAAATTGATACTTTGCAGTTGGTCTGAAGCTCTGTTACTTAAGTTAGACTTCAATCTGACCTGAAAGCTCTACCTTGGCTGGAACTACACCACAAGGTGAGCTCATATTGATCACAGACTACAGAAAATGTGTTGTTTAAATCAATTTTGTATTTTTCCTTGGGGTTTTAGACAATCGTAAAATATTTTTGTCTGTGTTTGCTAAAGTGTGCATTATGGTCATTTCTAAACATTCTGCGATACACATACAGTACATACAGAACAACCCCCAGCGTGATGTCACTGCAAAGTATCTACAGGCAGAAGCATGCATGTTAAAAAACTTCCGGACAGGTCAGGTCTGTCAGCCAGATCAGGGAAGTGATAAACTTTGTGGATGTGAGAGGATGAAGATCATAGAGATACTGTAGATTGAGACAGATGTTTCACTGTGGTAAGTCCGGCAAAGAAAATACTTTAAAATGTAATTATGAATGTATTTATCTTTTACATTACTTTCCAAACGTATTTAAAGGGGGCAGATTGTAATTAAACACGGGCAGCTATGAAGGGACACACTGCTATCTGTACACAATGATGAAAATAGGTCAGAGGATGAGATCATGTTACAATAACAAGGTCATTTTATTCATAGACAACTTTTATGGAATTGTAAAAATCATAAAAATAAAATGTAAAATGTGTGTATTATCAGCAACATATGTATTATAATTGAAAAACAATTTCACAGTTTAGTCAAAAATACAAAGTACCTACATTAAAGGTCCTATATTACGCAAAATTGATCCTTCTGAGCTTTAAAGGAAAAGTAACGTTTTTTACAATTTGAGCCTTATTTCGGTAATAAAACAAGTTGTTTTACTCACCCATAGCACTTTGGTGTCATATGGAGCATTTCCGGAGATGTTTTAGATTAGCGTTAGGCTAACGCCATTAGCCTAGCGCGACTTATAGCCATAGCTCGGGGCATTCCCCGAGCATGTAATATGCCCCATGCGGGCTCCAAATAACACAAACTTTAGCACTTTTCAAATCATAGAAGCTCGATGTCTTACTCTACGATTTCGTTTGAATCAAAAGTGGCCTGTAATCCGAGATTTATCCATAGTTTACAGCTTTGCGTTCCATGTTTGGGTCTGAGAGCACACTCCGCACATGCGCACTGGCGTCCTCATCTACTCGAAACTATGGCTAAATCTCGGATTACAGGCCACTTTTGACCAAACGAAATCGTAGACTAAAGACATCGAGCTTCTATGATTTGAGAAGTGCTAAAGTTTGTGTTATTTGGAGCCCGCACGGGGCATATTACATGCTCGGGGAATGCCCCGAGCTATGGCTATAAGTCGCGCTAGGCTAACGGCGTTAGCCTAACGCTAATCTAAAACATCTCCGGAAATGCTCCATATGACACCAAAGTGCTATGGGTGAGTAAAACAACTTGTTTTATTACCGAAATAAGGCTCAAATTGTAAAAAACGTTACTTTTCCTTTAAGCCATGTTATAATGTTACCTCATCAAAAACATAACCGGAATTGTGTTACTCAAACGTGTTGACACACTATTAGTCTGTCTACATCTCTAAAGCTCAAAATGCTCTGTTCCACCTTGTGATGTCATGAAATGGTAGTTTTCAAGTTAATAGCTACCTTTTACCTTTAGTTCAGTAGAGACTGGCAATTCCAGGGCTTATCAAAATGATAAAGTGTATGGAGTTTAAAAACACAGTGGAGCACTTTCTGTATTATCACATGACATCACAAGGTGGAACAGTGTGCTTTCTGTTTGAATGAAGAACTCAGCCTAAATATGCAGGGTGTGTGTGATAAACATGTGTAAATGAAACAAAACACAACTCCAGGTCTGTTTTTGATGAGCAAACAATATACAACTACATTGATCAGACCATTAGACTGTATAACTCCACTATATAGTCTAAACGTGCAATTTTTTCTATATTTTCTTATTTACTTATTTTACTATTATTACTTATCTTGTCTGTGTGCACTTTTTTGGTTCTAACTTTCTTTGCACTAAACTACCTGGAGCTAATGTGGCAAGTGAATTTCTCCTGTGTGAGATCAATAAAGTCTTATCTTATCTTATCTTATTGATCAGAAAACAGTGTAATAAGAGCCTTTAACATAACTTATTCAGTCCAGTTCTGTCCAGTAGCTTGATATTCACCAACTACAAGAAATCTACCAAAATGAATCACTTGCACACGTGCCACTACCACTCCACGGTATCTGTCCAAAGAATAATTGTAATCTGCTGTCAAATGTAAAAACCTTTATATTTTCCTCTTAAATTTACACAATATTGCAGAAGAATTATGGTTGTATTGATACTTTGCAGCTGATGTCATAATCATTCCAATGGTAGTTGAAACTAACCGAAGGCACTGCTCTGTCTCAAGGTCTGTTACTCAAGTTCTTTCTCTGTTTCTCTGGATTTCTCTGTTACTCAAGACTTTGATCTGAGCTTTCTTTTAACATAATCTCACCAGAGAGAAGTCACTTAACTGGAACTACAACAGGTGAGATGATTCTGTAAAATTAAACAAGTCCCTCTCAAAAAAAATTAGTCACACACCAGCTAGCATTGGCCAGCAGTTTTTCAGTTAGTCACTCTCACCTTTTTGTTGAAAAAAACACCTAAAAAGGACCCTGAATATTCTCATATTGATACTCCTGACATGTTCTGTTAGACTAAAATCCTATCTGACTGTTTTCTCTAATGTGTGCATTGTGTCACTATGTTAACTGCTGAACATTCTACCACAGACATACACGCTTACACCTTAATGCTTATACTCACACAGTGTGGACAGCTCCATTTGCCCTCGGGGGCCTTGTCCAGCTCGGGCTCCAGACAGACTAAATGATAGGCCCTGGGACAAGTATCACAGAGGATGATTTCGCCACCCTGCTGGCAGACCTCGCAATAGTCCTGGTGGTCTGTCTCGTACCCATCTGCCTCCTCATCACCAGGGACAGGAAGCAGGTCTACGTGTGGAAAGCTTATATTAATAGATCATTTTACTTTGTCATGGCTGGTAACATACAATTGTGCACATGCATAATTGACCTGTAGCTTTATGCTTACTAGTCTTCTTCTTCTTCTTTGCAGGCCGTCCACGCTTGTTCTTTTTAACCCGTGCCGAGGAGTCAGATCGGACAGAGGAGCTGTGAACACTGGAGTCCTCTTGCTCAGACTCATCCTCTTCCATATCATCACTCTGTAAGGAAAAACATGGGAGGTTTAAAGCAGACCTAAATGTATGGCTTTGAATGTTTTTATATCGTGTTGGTTTTATTGGAAATCACTTTGGTTACCTTGAGTTTTGTAAGGGGCTCTATAAATAAAGTGTAACTGATTGACTGATTACAGATTAGACCTATTATGCAAAACCACCTTTTTGGAGCTTTTAACCATGTTACAGTTATTTTCACCTTTTACCCTCTTGAAGTTGTATTTAGCATCATTCACGCATGTTTGAATAATCTTTATACTCTTATATTCCAGGTTGCCATTTTGCAAATCAACTCCTTTCTACCATTGGTATTTAGGAGCTACTGGAGCTACTTACATTTTTTCTCTTTGTTATTATAATGTAATGTGTGAGCTACTGTGCAAGTAATTTCCCTTGTGGATCAATAAAATTTGTCTAAGTCTAATTTTAAGTATACACCCACTGCTCTGCTCTTACTTCGTTCTCCGGCTTTATTTTCTTAATGAGAGATACGCGCAGGATTCGGCACCATCTCATAGTCATTTTGGTACCAATGAAAAAAAAAATCCAGGACCCACTAGCTTGACCTGCAACTATCCATAGGAGGTGCCCACAACTGTTTGGCTGTGTTACAGTCATCTCCCATTGGGCACTGCAGTTTCTTTCAGTCAGCGAACTTGTTTCTTTTATTAAGTCGTTTGAGATCAGTATTGCAATTTAAAATGTGCAAATTATAACAGAATGATCCACAGGTGTCATAGACCATACTATACAGCAGAAAAAACTAAATATATCTTCTTTAAGAGACATGGTTACTACAAACCTGTTAAATTATGTGTTAATGGTACTCACAGAGCAGCTCCTTTTCCTCTTGGCTCCTATAGGTGATAACTTGATACGAATCGGCGCCATCTTTTTAGCCTTAGCAAGAGCTTTTTTCTTATCTGGGACACGTGGACTTTTGCTGCGCTTCTTATAGCCTGGCCCTGGAGAATAAAACATAAGGGAACACATAGAACAAATGAGGTGTGTTCTGTGTACTGCTAAAAATAAGGTTCAACGAATAGTGTCACACCAGAAAGAATATATTGTATTAATTTAGTGTCTGAAACAATGTGCAGGAAATCATTCCAGTGAGGATTTACTGAGTACTTTAGTTGGTCAATGGTATCTTAGCTGACCAAATTTTGTATTAATAAGCTAATCTTTATATTTGGATTATAAGGATTTATATGAGACAACAGCATTTATAAGTGAAACCAGACAGGAGAGCATTTGTAGGACAGGCTCTGGTCCCTGTCCTGCTAGATTGACTCTACAGGCTATCTATCAAAAAAATTCAGAGTAAATTCAAATTAAAAAGTTTAATCTCTCTTTAAATAAAAACACTGTCTCCTATTTATTTTTCTGTATAAATACTGTGAGTATCAATGACGTGCGGTGAGGGTCATGGCTGGTGAGGCACTGACGACATCACAATCAGATTTACAAATATGTAAACCAGGTGTCGGCAAGTAAATTTGGCCCCGGACCAATTTCTCTCCCTGTGACTGGTAGCTCATAATATTTTTGATGTGAAGTTGAAAATGAATTATTATTGTTCAGTGCATTTTTCAGAGCGCACGGACTAACGTCATAAATGAAAATAGTGACTTTTTTAGCCCGATCTGGCTCTGAATGTGAGTGGTGGACCGCTCATGTTTAACGAGACTTCTTTGCAAATTTTTCAGGTCACAATCTCCCATCTGAGTCCAGACATTGTCACAGCAGGTTGAGAAAAGAAGGCAGGAAAAGCAGAAAAGACGATTTCTTATTGGACATCCAAACAGCCAGCCTTTTCATGTGTACCACGCTGTTTGAAAAGAGCAAGTCTTTCGTCCGGTAGTCTGGAGCAAACCTTTTAGCTCCGGCGTTAGTTTTCCTTTAATTATAACCTCCTGCTTCGACCGAAAGTCCAGTTTAGAAAACGGCTAGAGCTTTAATATGTAATCTTCCTCCATTTAAAAAGTAGGGCCAGACAAGAAGAGAAAAGGATTGCTAAACTTGACTGGCTAACTCTAAATTGTCTTACTGTCACTTACTGTATTCTAATCTGCTGCCCCAGGAGTTGCAAGAAGAACCCCTGGGCTCACGAGTACCTCTACCATGAGGCCAGGTAACTACGTGCCTCACCCGGCGCCTTTTCACAGCCGCTTTGCTTTAGCGCAGTATCTGTCACTTCTGAGCTTAGGTCAGTCCATGGTGAGGCACGAACGGCTGGTGCCTCTCCGCACGTCTCTTCTCAGTATTTTAACAGTCAAAGTGAAAATTCAGAGATTTTGAATAAGAAAAGAATTAAAATGGCCAAGTTAAATAGAAAATAACTTTATAATACAAATCATTAGATAAATATAACCATCTATTCTTTCATTTTACTTTCTCTGTGATGACAGGTGAGGCCTCACCTGCCTCCCCTGACCGCACGTCACTGGTGACTACAGTTTACATACAGTTTATAGTACAGTTTAAGTCAGATACTCAATGATGCGTGAGTTTTAAGAGCTTTTCCCATGCCTCATTTTTAGTCGTCAATCACTATTTCATCCTTGTTTTCTCCTTACGAATCTCTTGTATAGCTTTTGTATTTGCTATTGTAAATATATAGCTGAGAGATATATTTGTATTACTAGGCCTATATTTCTATATTTTTTTATTTGTACTTGTACTTAAACATTTATATAATTATGCCTTATTTGATACCAGTCTCTTGTTATTTTTGCTACTTATTTTGGATTTATTATTACCATTTATATTTTTGCTCTTTGTTATTATATTATATTGTGATCTGTGAGCTACAGTGTCTGAATCATTTCTCTTGTGGATAAATAAAGTTTAAAGTCTAAGTCAAAGTCAAATCAATTCACAGGACATGTCTACAGCCTCCTTGCTCCAGTACACTGGAAGTGTTTGAGCAGTTCACCTTTGCCCTCTTTGGTCTTGGCTTTGCGGATGGGCGGAGGCTGTGGGGGGGGCTCTGGTGAAGCGGTTGCTGCAGAGACCTGCTCGGCAACAGCGATGGCAGCGGCGGCGGCAGCAGCGGCGACAGCAGCAGCGTTTCCTTTGAACGGGTTGTTTGAGCTGAATTCCCTCCACTTGGCCCCCAGGATAGTCATCATCTTTGACATAGGGATCTTCGGATTCTTCTTCGCAATCATTGGCCTGAACATCACAAACGTAGAAACACCAAAGGAAATGCAAATGGATCAGTACTCAGTTTTGTTACTAGTAAAAGCACAGATACTGGAGTAAAAAAAATATCACCACCACTGTGATGAAATAATTGATTTAAACCTGCACATTAAGGCTACACAGTAAATTCAAAAATATCAATATTACAATATAAGTAAACAATACTGCAAGAAAATAAACCTATACTAAACTCCAGTTTACAGAAATGTACTGTTTTTAACCTTTTTTTTTTTTTAAGATATCATTTCCTTCCTTGGGTTGGTAATTTTGAAGAGCAAATGAAGGCAAGTTTTTTTTTTATTAATTTGATTTACTGTACCAAAACGTAGGCTAGATAAAAATATAGCAATAATATTGTTATCACAAGATAAAACACAGTTATCAAAAATGCATATATTTCTCATATCATGTAGCCCTACTACATATGTGGCCAAGTAGTTCAATCTGAAATCCAAAGTAAGGAGAAATAGGTTGAGGAAGCTCTGTTAAGATATTCAGCTTGTGCAAAAAAGCATAGCACAAAAGCATAATGTTCAATGATGTACATACATGCCTCAAGCAGCAATTAAATATTATATGGAAGAATCCTGGTATACAGTATAAGGCCTCTTTGTCTCACAGTAAGATGAGAGACAATATACTGCGCAAAATACAGGACTCTGGGAGCAAGGAAAAGTTATTATATTAATCTGTGCTTTAAAGGTCCCATGACATGGTACTTCTTGATGCTTTTATATGGTGCCTTAATGGTTCCCTAATACTATAAATGAATCCTTCTTCAAAATCAACACTCAGTGCATGAGAAAGACACATGTACAGAGTCAGAAAGTCTCTCTCTGAACAACTCATTCTGGGCCTTGTTGCTTGAATGCAAATGAGAAGGACACAGATAGGTATAGGAGCGGGTGGGGGGGGTGGGGGGGCAAATGCTCCGCTGGTTCCGCTGCGCTGTCTCCCACTTCCGCGTTTTAAGCGCGGAAGAAGAAGGGAGAGGAATTTCAATGAAAAAAACACATTTTCACAGAAAATAAAATTAAACCACTGCTGTTTCAGAGGTCCAGAGGGTCGGGTAAAGGACTTCCGAGCCTAGAAACACTCGCATGTGCCTCCAGGCAAATAAAAAAACACATTTCGCATTGCGTAGCTCCTTCGCGGTCCAAACTCTCTGGGCATGATTTCCAGAGACAGGGGGTGGACATCCAGACGGGGGTGGAACTGCATTTACATTTCTTTTTTCGATGTGACGTAACAAAGTTGCCTTGTTCAGAATCGCCAGTTTGAGCTGTGTTTTTTTCTAATGCAGAAAAGGACCGCAAATGCTCAGTTTAGACATTTTGCAACTTTTAGCCATGGGGGGGGGGCTAAACAGGGTAGGGGAGCTCACATTAACGTTCAAAAACCTCAGAAAGTGAAAATTTCATGCCATGGGACCTTTAAAAACACAGAGTATTGACTGAAAAAAAAAGATATTTGTTCACACTTTCAATCTGTATGAAACTTGGTCAAATACAATATTATATTTTCAACAGCAATATAAGAATTTCATTGGCAAATAAAATGGTGGATATTAGCAAATTGCTGATAAATTTATATGGCATGAATAAAACTATTTGCAAACAACAAAATATCCTGCCAAGTTGTTTTTTTCTCTATACTATATATATTCAGAAATGCATGAGATTCTGTAGCTCAACAGGTTGTATTTCAGTGTTCTAGTTCAAATTTCAATAGTCTAAAATCTAAAATAATCTAAAATGTGCATTTGATCTTGCCTGGAAGAATCCATGACTCATCGCTGTACCAGCGGCGAGTCTGGTAATGCTTGGTCCAGAATGCGCTGTCGTTGCGCGTAGACAGACAGCTAAGTGAACCAATCAGAGAACAGTTAACGGACAGCGACGTGAACCAATCAAACAAAAGAAAAGAAAGAAAAGAAAGGCCTCTGGAGCTGTCAGCTGCTGTGGTTTTAAGGAATCGATGTGTTTTAGGTCATTTAAGACCAATTTTACAGCTGAATGGAAGGGACGTTCAGTTCTCAGATGCGCCATCTTGATTCAAAACTGAGGAGGAACTTCCGCTGCCTAAGAGTGACGTTGCGGGCAAAGGCGGGTGCACTGACGTCACCATCTTTGAACGAATCAGAATTGCGGAGTCCGTTGTTAACCGGGGGAGCGAGGGTGGAGCAAGGGTGTCCAAATGGTATCTCGCTGTATAGCAAGTACAGAGAGATATCATTTGGCTGGCCAGGTAACATTTGATCTGCATTTTAGTGCCAATTGCTACATATACATTTACATATTTACTTTTTAATTAATCAGCGCCACTTTCAAACATTATAAGAGAATTACCGCATGAACTGGCTGAAGGCTTTGTAGTTAGTGAGTTCTCTGTAGTCCTCCTCTGTGAAGGTATGATCAACATCCTCCAGACCCCACTCTTTTGCCAGTTGGGCTGAGGTTTTCTGCTCAATGGGTTGCTTTAGGACAAACAAAACAAGAATCATGATAAAAAATATAATATTTCTGGTAAGGTAAGTCAGCTAAGCTCAAAATGCTCTGTTCTGACGACATGAAGCGGTACTTTTCAAGTTAACAGCTACCTTTTAAATTTTGTTCAGTAGAGATTAGCAATTCCAGGGCTGACATTGTCTGAATGATTCAAGTGAAGGTGTATGGAGTTTAAAAACACAATGGAGCAATTGCTGTATACCATATGACATCACAAGGTGGAACAGAGTGTTTACAGTCTGAGAGAAGAACTCAGCCTAAATATACAGGGTTTGTGTGTTAAACATGAGTGAATGAAACAAAACTCCATGTTTGTGAAAAAACATTATAACATAGATAGATAGCGTAATATGAGCCCTTTAAATAAACATATAGGTGGTCTTCAGTTACCACATGGCTGATTAGCCCTGAGTAAGCTTCCAAACTTTAAATATATAGATTTTTGAAAGTCTATGGGAAAAATCAATGGGAAATTTACTTCCGGAGGCAGTGAGTGAGCTTCATTGACTAGGGTAGAAAAAACATATACCTTTGTAGTCTCCTCTTGACTGCTATCCCGGTCACCATCATCTTTTTTCTTCTTTTTTGTTTTCTTTTCTTTGCGTTCTTTATGTTTCTTCTTTTTCTTTTTCTCCCCAGATCCATAGTCACTGGCTATACTGTCCGAATTGTTCCCAAAGTCCCTGTCTCTTTCTCTATCTGAGTCTCGTTCTATATCACTGTCCTAGAAAAACACAATACAGGCTCATCTTTTAATACAGTTGGTTCTAAAACAACAGATAAAATATCAAATAAAGGAACAAAAACAAACGCACAATTTTTTTTCGCTTTTTGGTTTTTACTGGTTTGCCATCTTTCTCTTTCTTCTTGATGTCTTTCTTTTTTTTCGGACGGCCCTTTTTCTTTGTGGGAATCTCTCTGTCTGATAAGTCACACTCATCACCTGAAAGGGAGAGCAGAGGGTTAAGGAAACAAACCAGGACTCTGATTTATGGACAATTCATCCACAACAAAAGTCTGACCTTTGACCTTATCTGAATGATGTCAAGTTAAATTAGATACAGTTTGTTTGATAAATGTATACAGCAGCACATGGCATTTCAAAACAACAGACAGGACAAGAAAAGTTCAAAAAAATCTATTCCTTTTTATAAGTAGCCAACACACATTATTCAAATTATTTTAAAAAATATAACAAATGTATAATTATCAGCATAGCTTAACTTTTCTGGTGGAGGGTCCGTCACCTGCTTGTTTCCATGGAGATGTTACTGCTTTGCTTGGAATATTACATAGTAACTCTTTAAACTTATATATCTCCATGAGGATATGCATGTGACACCACCAGGCCAAGTTACAGGTCAGAACTATGGCTAGACAAGCTATACCGCTCAGTCACAGTGAGTAGCTTACATTGGGGTTTTTTTTGTTTTTTTTTACTTTTTCAAGTTTAATGTCACACTGTGGAACATTCCAGGGAACGCACCTCCACCAGAAAAGTTATAGTTCCTCGATGTATCACTGCATTTCTAATACTGAATATTGAAAATAGTGAACGTCTGAGTGAGCAAAGGAGTAACTAACCACATTCCCTTGGTGCAATATCATAACCTCGGGGAAGGTAATTAAACTTGCAACCTGACCCAAGTAAAAACGCTACATACACAAGAAGCACGAGAGATAGTAGTGCCGTCTCAGCTTCAGAGAAATGCAGTAAAGCAGAACCTAAATAATGTTCGCTCAGCCTGTTCGCTACAGGCTGCGTTTTGTCGGTTTTATTGTTTGCCTTTGTCGGTGCGCGCTCCCACCACCAGCACCGACTGCCTCCCCCTCCCCTCCCTCATTAACCAGCCCCTCGCGCCTCTCCGCTCCTCGCGCCTCTCTCCTCTCGCCTCCTCGTGCAGCGAGCCGCCGCCACGCGCAGGCCGGGGGCGGCAGCATCGTGCACGCGGGAGTCGGTGATGCAGAGGCCGCTCGTGCCGTGATGTGATGAACTGGAACGACTTCCTCTCTTTTCTCGCGCTTTAATTCCCACTACGGGACAGCAACCACTGATGTGGCCGCTGCGAGGGGTCGCGGGAGGGTGAAGGGCCTCAACGGGAAGCCAGACACTAATTCATCTGTCGTGCAGGGCGGCGTGTCTCTGGCCAATTAACTTGAGTTTAAAACAAGGAATGGTTGCTCGCTATTGCACTTTGCACAATGCACAATGGAAATGCACTATCGATCCAATAGTAGGGCTATTTATTTTAGTTTCATTGGGCACTTTCACTATAACTTATTCAGCCAGAAACTTCCAGAACGTCACATGTATTCAATCAATCATCTGCTGCAGGTCAATATGGCACCACGCAAGGAGAGGTCCAGTACCTCGGAGAAAGCAGTGACAAGCTGAAAACTACAGTTTGACATGATTTGGTGTGCGCTACTTCAGATGGACTGCTAAGCTGCTACAAAGGAGAGTAGTCTCAAGATGAGAATAGACTCTTGCCTACAGAACTAAAAGCATGTAACACACTGTCCCTTATTGACCCGTCAAAGAGGCACAGAGACGAGGGGGGTAGACATGTCTCACGCCGTAATTTCACACTAGTCTCCGGCTTTATGTGTGCACAGCTAAACTAGACATCATCTCCATGAAGGAGTAGCTTATACAGCCCGGGGCAGTGGGAGTCCATGTTGGTGCCAGTCTTTCATGCCGAGAGCATTTTACCCTTCAGGGCGACCTTATTACCCCGCACACGGGCTCATTTACATAGATGACATGCATGTCTGCGAACTGCCAAGGGCTAGAGACAATAAAGGAACTAGGAGGAACCTACAGCGGACGGAGTTAGTTTGAACTTTGTAGAGATGAGCTGCGTGGTATGAGGAAGTCATTTGAAGAACTTGGATATAAAAACACAGAAACACATGTGTCTAATATTAGACATCTGACAAATTGCGCGAAGTGGTTTGTCATGCATGCACCCTTTTGCAAGAGATCCACTCGCGAGGATCACTGCCGAGGAACCTAAGAATGATGTTAATGGGGAGAAACTTCGTGCATCTTTTGGAAACATTCTTGCACAAATGCAAAGGGCTTTCTGATTTCTCTGTACCAACTTTGGTCCTGGTTGGGTCTACGAGCCACATCGCACAGGGGAGCTCACACACGGACACAAATTTAAGCCTTGCCGCTACTTTTAGCGGAGCATTTAGCGGAATGGGCAGTGTTTTTATTTGTTGTGCGCGCCCCCGGCTGCTCGGCCAGCTTTCGTACTGTACCTGGCGCGCCAGTGGCGGTCGTTGCAGTTTCCCGAAGCGCTGCCGGTGAGTTTATGTCGCTCGTGTTTTCGTCTAGATCTCCCTCGTCGTCTTCTTCATCAAAATCCCCTCCCTCGGAATTAACCACCATGCCCTCTTCTTCCTCACAGGAGCGGAGAGGAGATGACATTATATTCCTGTCATTGGCGCCGTCCTTGTATTCAAAAAGCGAATTCTTGTCCGATTATATGATATTTATTTAATATTCAAATCGGCACAGAAAAAAGTGGGGGGCGTTTTGGAATATTTTACACTAGGCAGAGCAACAAAGATGGCCGCCCTCTTATATTTATTTTTTAACAACCCCCCCAATAAGAAAAAATCCCCTTACATAAAAAATGGCTGACTATATTATTTCAGAACGTACCCCCTCCTCCTTTCTCTATCTCTCCCCGTCTCTCTTTCTCACTCTGCGCGCCCCCTCCCTCCATAAAAACGTACACATTGTTACAAGAAAAAAGGGGTGTGTGGCTGCATGTAAGTTATATTGTTAGTTGTTTGTTTCTCTTCCCGTTTGCCCCCTCCCTCTCTGGATGGCTCCCCCCTCAAAGTCCAGATCAGTCACGAACCCGGCCGCCGACTTGCCTCGCCTGATGTCACTGTCACTTGCAAGATCACAACACGCAACACCTCTCGCTTTCTGCATTGCACAAATCTATCAAATATGGCCACCGTACAGTCTCCGGAGCCCCCACCGCTGTAAAAAGAATTATTTTGGAGCAGCGGGGTTGTGCGCGAGTGCTGGGGAGGGAATGAGCGTGAGGGGGGTTGGGAAAATCTGCCGCAGCCATGCCCAGACTTACATCAGATTGTATTGCTTAAAAATTAACTACTTGTGGTGGGGAACAAAACAAGACAGGGTATACAAACTCCCATTCTCCCTTTCAAATCCTAACATAAACCAACTCACAGGGCACAAAGCATCGCCCAAAAGCAGGTGTAAAAATCCAGTCAGTGAAATGGTAAGTACTTGCTGTATTAGAGGGCTCTCCAAAGCACAAGCCTGTGTCAACTGGCAGTAAGGCCATGGGAATCCCTAGACCCCAGCCAGCCTGAGGTGGCTGCACAGGGCACCTTTGTTTTGACAAAAGGGATTGCAATTTGCATGTCATATTTCACATCCAAAGTGCACTGCATCATCATGGTCAAAGACAATGGAGCAACTGTAGGCTACATACTTTTATTTTCATTTGCATTGGGAGTCGTGTGGAGCTAAGTGCTATAGGTTTTCACAGGCCTATTCAACGTACCACTGCAATATGCATAAACCTGTGTTAAATAAGGCAGCTGACTGTACACTTTAACATACACATATACATGGTGTAGTTCATTATGCTAATTAAAAACACCCAATATTTGAAAGGCCATGTGTACTCAGTGTTGAATGGGTTTGATTATTCTTTTGTTACAGTGTATTAGGCTACAGATTTAAGATGAATTAAATAGAATCGCTCCTTACTATTTAAACTGATGTTATGTCAAATATTATGACTGCAGTTAAAATGTAATAATCAGTGGTGATAAAGGTATCTATACTCGTGAGAATGCTGAATCCTGGTCACAGGTTTGCCCTCAGTTACTCCACATCATGTAGACCAGCTTCTGAGACAGCATGGCCCACTTCCATGTATCCTGCTCGGCTGCAACAGGTGTCGACATCCTGCTGCCACAACAGAGAGGAGAGGAATTTGTTAGTGCCTGATCCAATGGTCACATCTGCCAAGACACTCACACAGACAGAGAAGATGCTGTGTGTGTGAGACTGGAGACCCCCGCTAAGCCTCTGGCCACAGAGGAGACGATGGCTGCCAAAGGCTGGCTAGACAGCTTTAGAAATACCCCCGGTGTCAGTGAAGCTCGGTACATGACTGTGCTCAAGTGTCTTACTATGTCTGTGCAAAAAATGAAGTTGTGTTCTTCTTATAAGCCGCAGGCCCTGACACAGTGCTCCAGTGAGAAGCAGTGACTCCCCTCTCTCTCCCAGCACCCCGTGTCCGTTTGGCAGAGACATGCTGAGGATGAGAGGGAAAAGCGCCTCCCCTGGGTGCTGCTCACTCGCTAACCCAGATTTTATTCAGTGTGACAAGGAGGAAGACACAGCTCCTGTGCACCATTCAGAGCTGAGCTGTCTGAACTGAGGTAACCCAGAGAGAAAAGGAGACTGTCACAGTACAGGCCAGTGAAGGGACCATGGATAGGCCTGTCACCATAACTAATTTTGTGTGTGATATACTGTTGAAGTAAATATAGATGATAAACTATAATACTGAAACTATTTGGTGCCACTGGCACAATAAATACAACACAATTTACACAATTTAAACCACAAAAATCTAAAATATTGTTAAAAAAAACATGAACATAAATAAATAGCAGAAGGGAACACTTTAATAGTTTGCATCAGTAATGAAGTTATTCATTCAGCCTTTTATGACTTAAATCTTATTGTATAACCGAAAAATAGCCCAAAATTTCCCAGGAGAGCTGCAAAGAATTGACCCAAAAAATATTGTTCCAGCTTTCATATGTTTTGCCATGGATTCTTCCTGGATGAGGGATTCTACACACCAGCTTTCATATACTGAAGCCAATATAAGTAATTATCATGACAGGTATAGCGAGATGTAAAAGTGCAACAAAAATGACAACAAATATTTTGTGTATTATTTAATGATTTACTTTCGATTACATTAACTAATCAGATGTTTACGTCCAGTTAGCTAGATCCATTTTAGGCTACTCTTCACACCTGCAAATGACAATTTTTATTATAATTGCGTTAGATTTTTTTTTAAGACACAGTTAGTAGTTAGCACTAAATAGTCTTCCTCTTTGGTTAGTTTTATCATATAATATATAGTTAAACAGAATGATTAAAAAGGGCATTTCAATTTGTATCTACTATTGAATTTTAAAATAAGCAATAATTAGTCTATAATTAAATATATAAAATATTAACCTAATAATTAATAATAATTACATGTAAAAACACAAACATATATTTCTTGAGTTTTTTTGTATTCTTAATGCATCGATTATTGTTTTTCTTATAATTAGCTAAATGAGCTAAATTATATGTACAACATCCGGTTTTTAAGGTCCGTCAGAGAAATGCTTCCGTCAGCCAAATCAAGCGAAGGAGGAGGACAGGAATGGCCGCAATGTTTGAAGAAAATGGTCCTTCGATGCACGTAAGCCACAGTTTATTTGTGAAATTAAATTCATTGTGACATCGATAACTTACTAGGAATTTGTTATTCAATACGTTCATCAATACAATGTTTGAAATAAGTACAGTATTTGTGTTAGCTACTTGCTTGGCTACTTGCTAACTAGCTGTAAAATATTTTTCTCATATTTTACTTTACGATGAGTGAGATGTGAAAAATACCTTATTTTGCTTTGTTGCTGCAACTTCAGCACAATAATTAGATGTGCCATACGTGCATATTAGCCTACATAGTACATATTTTTCTTTATATTTTGGATTTTATCTGAGATTTATTTATTAGAAAGTAGGTGTATCACTGTATATTTTTCCTCTGATTCGGCAGCCACTAGTGTCCTCACCGTCCCAGGCCAGACAAAAACTAGAAGGACTTCTCAACAAGAATATGAGGATCCGAATGACAGATGGACGGACTTTGGTTGGACTTTTCCTTTGCACAGACAGAGACTGTAATGTCATTCTTGGATCAGCACAGGAATTCCTTAAATCAACAGGCAAGTGTTTTCCAAAAAACACCTACAAATAAATGACCAGTAATGCAGTTCCCATTTGCATTTGCATTTTTTTGGCTTTTTAAGACACAGTACTTGCTCTGCAATCAAAAAGTCACATGAAAACCCTTCACTATCTACTTTATTATATATTAAAATCAGGTTAACATTTGTTTGTTTTCTTTCCCTTCTTAGATACATTTTCGCAAGGTGAACCTCGAGTCCTAGGACTGGCTATGATTCCAGGGCACCATGTTGTTTCTATTGAAGTGGAGGCGGACAGTCTTGACGACACACAAGGCTTTGGAGTCCATCACTGACACATCTTTTCCTGTTGGGATGACATTAGGCTTGTTGAAGATGAGCAAGGTGACCTCCTTCTCCTGCCTTCATGGACGAAGTTTAAAGGCATGATGGGAAATGCAGTACTGTCAGTATGTGAGACTGACAGTGGACTGACATTGGGCCTGATGTTTTGATCAGAAACATGGCGCCTCACAGTTTTGCAGCGTTCGTCCCCCCTCTTTCTTAACCTAATTTCTCTACTTTTATATCATCATAGATGTGTTAAATGGGACAGATAATGCCCCTTGTGTTGTATAATACAGACAACATGATTAATATATGATCTTAATGATCTAAAGGTCATTTTCAGCACAGATCAGGCCTAAGCGCATAAATTCTATTGTGAGCTCTGTGTTTTTTTTGCTCTGGTGGTATATTGGAAAACTGGATCATGCATTTAAAGTTTTATGTAGTTTTATTCAGTGCAACACTTGAAATAAACACAAAATGTCCTTACACTGTGACTCTGTATGATCAGAGGCTGCCTTGCTGTTCTTGGTCTTATGGAGTGTCCAAACTGATTTCATCCTTCTCCTCAACTCCATGTGAATAATTCATTGCATATATATAGCGCCTTTCATGACACCCAAAGAGCTTTACAGTTCATTGTTTATTCACTCCACACTTGGTGGTGATAAGCTACTATTGTAGCCACAGCTGCCCTGGGGCAGACTGACTAAGGTGAAGATTTTAGCTGCTTAAACACCTTGTGTGGGCAGCAGTCTGTGGCTGACAGATACCAGATAGAATCGTCAACTGGACTTGGTTTCAATTTTCATAACTCGCATCAATTTCAAATGGTCAACAGTTGATACATAGTGTATGTTTAACGTGCTTAAAATTTTATTTTTCAGTCTGCTGGGAAAAACAATCAGTTGTTTGTAAAACATTTTATTTAGTTTACTTGAGCTTATCAGCCCAGTTATATGTGGCATGTTGAGTTTATTGCCACTATAGTACCCACCCAACAATAAAAACAATGTCAAGGATTTAAATATACATCACATAGGGATCACACAGTCGAGCAGTTGATACTTGTTTTAAAGCGTTTCAACAGCTTCTACAATGTAGAGCTGACAAAATAAGTAACAATTTGTCTCTTCATTTAAATATACCTTTAAAAGTGTATGATTTGCATCACATAACCGTACGTTTCTAGATGTGCTCAATTCAAGATCAGTAACAATTGACTAACCTGAGTGCAGAGATCTGTTTGACCTTTACATGAATGAGGCTCTGAGCCACTGGAGTCACAATCTGCTGGGCTTTTATAAAACCTACAGTAACAGCTGAAGAAGAATGGAGTGGTTGGGAAAAAAATTGATTTTGTTTTCATGAATGTGACGGTGTCATGTTGACCCTTTACACTGTTTTCATGACGTTTGAATCTGCCCCTTGTTTTATTTAAAAAATAAGTACTTCATCAGGTGTTGATGTTCTAATAGATTATTTAAATTACTTCCCAAGATGCAACAGATAATATTGAGTGTATTGAAAACATGACTTAAAGTAACATTAATGAAACCATCCAGGATTTCCAGAATCCTATTTGCCATCATGGAGACAAATGTCAAGTCATCAAAAGTGCCGGGCAGCAAACTGAAAATTCCATTTTTTGGAATACTGTAAGCAGAAAGCCTATGGCAATGCAAACAAGGCAGAAAACTCCTCAGAAATGCACCTTTAAATGGCACAACAAAATGGTAAAACCTGTAAAACGGTACACAGTCTTGAATAACACCAAGGCTTGATTTTCTTCAACCACAAACCTTGGCCAGTTCAATGGTTGCTTTGAAAGTCCTTTGTTTTTGTAGCCAGTTGTCAGTCTTTTGACAAAAAAAAAAAACTTGATCCAGAGTCTGTAGAAGTCCAAAACTCCATTAAAGGCATAACAATCAAACGTCTCATAAACTCAAAAAAAAAAAAAAAGTCTCTAATTGTACTGGAACTTAAAATGGAAGCTGCCGCCGGACTCGAATGGGTTGAAATGGAAAGGCCAGCCTTGTCCACTGTGTCCACCCCCTCCACCCTGCTGGTTCTCTGGATCAAGAGGATCTTCACCCTGGTCAAACTTCTGCCTCATTTCTGAAGAAATGTAGAATATCCATTCAATTTCCGACATAAATGCCATATGATTAAGAGCGAAATTTAAAAGGGCCCATATTATGATATTTCCTGATCTGTTATGTTTCCTCATCAAAACATACCCTGCATTTTTAGGTTGTTAGTTCTTTTGTCAAAGAGTAAACACTCTCTTTCACCTTGTGATGTCATGATAATACAGGAAGTGCTCCACTGTGTTTTTAAACTCCATGCACCTTCACTAAAAACATTTTTGGATAATTTCAGCACTGGAATTGTAATTTTCTACAGAACAAAAAGGTAAAATGTAGCTGTTAAAGGGATATGCTACCCCCAGGTCAAACTTGGGCATCTCCCCACAGTCCAGAGACTAAAATAAGTAGTGGAAAGCGTTTTCCTGGTCACCCAGCCATTGTCCGAGTCTGTCAGCACTGACCGCCGCGGTATCTGCAGCTACTCCGCGTTAGACTGGAGTCTAACGGCGCCAGAGAAAGATTTCGGCCAAAAGGAATTAATTTGCTCGATGCGTTTCCCAATTACTTTCTGTGTAGTGCGCATTCATATCGAGTGCAAATAAATGTGCAAATCAACACGGAGAGCTTGCCTTGGTCATTTTGGGTGGGAACTATTTTTCAGTGCGGAAAAAGAAAGCCGAAGCACACAGCACGCTGCCAGGGGAATCCCTGTTACGCACCAGGAAGGGAGTTCCCCTGTTGCGCAGCGTGCTGTGTGCTTCAGCTTTCTTTTTCCGCACTGAAAAAATGGTTCCCACCCAAAATGACCAAGGCAAGCTCTCCGTGTTGATTTGCACATTTATTTGCACTCGATATGAATGCGCACTACACAGAAAGTAATTGGGAAACGCATCGAGAAAAAGAAAGCTGAAGCACACAGCATGCTGCGCAACAGGGGAACTCCCTTCCTGGTGCGTAACAGGGATTCCCCTGGCAGCGTGCTGTGTGCTTCAGCTTTCTTTTTCCGCACTGAAAAATAGTTCCCACCCAAAATGACCAAGGCAAGCTCTCCGTGTTGATTTGCACATTTATTTGCACTCGATATGAATGCGCACTACACAGAAAGTAATTGGGAAACGCATCGAGCAAATTAATTCCTTTTGGCCGAAATCTTTCTCTGGCGACGTTAGACTCCAGTCTAACGCGGAGTAGCTGCAGATACCGCGGCGGTCAGTGCTGACAGACTCGGACAATGGCTGGGTGACCAGGAAAACGCTTTCCACCACTTATTTTAGTCTCTGGACTGTGGGGAGATGCCCAAGTTTGACCTGGGGGTGGCATATCCCTTTAACTTGAAAACGACCACTTCATGACATTACAGGATGGAACAGGGCTTTTTGAGCTTTAGATATAAGCAGACTAATAATTAAATAATAATAAAAGGGTTACTCAAACATGTTTGAATGAAAAAACAATTGTTTTTGATGAAGAAACAATATTCTAATGTGGCTTAAAGCTCACAGCAGTCAGTTTTCTGTAATATAGGACGTTTAGTGATGTCTCTTACCTGGGTCTGTAAGCACCTCCTTAGCAGATGCAATATCAATGAATTTCTTTTCTGCTTCCTTCTTCTCAGATTCTGATTGAAAGTTATCAGGATGCCACTGTTGAGCCAACTTTCTGTAGGCTTTAGTAATTTCCTGCTTATTAGCAGTTCTACGGGGGAAAAAATGACTCGAGTTAAAATTTCTTTACATGCTAGGATTCTTATAGTCTAGGATAACTTAACTTCTTTACCTGCCAACGCCAAGAATTTTATAGTAGTCTCTTTTGCGCGAAAGTTTCAGTAGTTTCTGTGCCTTTTCCAGCCCTTCCCGAATTTCATTACTGTCACCATCAAACTCCCTCGCCTCTTGATAATCGTCCACAGCTTAAGGTTATAAAAGGGGAATATTCCACACAATTATACAAAATTGATCATTTAAAGGCACACTGTGCACCTTTTCTGGTGGAGGGTCTGCTACTTGCTTGTTTCCAGGGAGATGTTATGACTCTGCCTGGATGTTATGATTTTAAACATAAACATCTACAATTCATTATGGGCGTTTTTTTATTGCTCAGAAATACAATAATTCCTTCTGTGAATAGGGGCGACACTCCACAGATCTGAATTGTAATGTAAAGTAGTGCTGTAAACTGCTTGTCTCCCTCGTGATAGATAGGTTTAAGCTATAGTGTAGAACATTTCCAGAAAAGCAGGTGGCTGTTCCTTCACTAGAAATGTATTATAGCGCACCTTTAGCAGTGTACATTGCTCTACATCTCTCTGGTTTTACCTTTTTCATATTCTTGATTGAGAATGTAAGCTTCAGCTCGATCTCTAAGAATATGAGCATTGCGCGGATCTCTGTCGTGAGCTTCTGAACACTCCTCAATGGCTTCTTGCGCCAATTTTTCCTGGGAAAAAAAAGACAATTGTTATCACATTTAATTTTTTAAAATGCATAAATAAAATGTTTACCTTTACTAGGCAGAAACAGATCCTCTCTTTTGCAAGATTGGTGTAGTACATGACATTTGGCTCAGTCTTCATCACTGATTCATATTTTTGAATAGCTTCATGAAACCTAAGAGGCACACCCAGAGAAGTCAGACAACTTTGAACAAAGAAGTACAAAAATATAAATTGTGGGAGAACAGACCTCTGCTCCTGAATGAGCTCTTCTGCCGAATCGAGCTGCTTGCTGAGTTTTTTCACCTGTCTGTAATGGCTCAAACACTCTTTATCATCTTGGTCCAACTTTAAGCACTCTCTAATCTGACTGCACAGAAACAATATGTAAAATAGCGAATGGCAAGGCAAGTTTATTTGTATAGCACAATTTGCACACAAAACAATTCAAAGTGCTGAGTGAGAGTTAAAGCAACATCCAAATCAAAATGATGAACTTTGCATGGCTTAGTTTGTTTATTCGTGTAACTTACTTCAAAGAGTCGTGGTGTTCTCCAAGACTGTAGTGCAGCAGGCTCAGCTTCAGGTACGCAGCACGGTTGTCATTGCGGAGCCTTGTGGTAGGGGCCAGATCCTGGATGGCTTTCTGTGGATCTCCCATACGGATGTAACAGTCAGCTCGAAGTTCACGTGATTCAGGATCCCAGGGTGAAATCTAAAAGAGACAATTTTAGTAATTTGTTGGACCCCCACAACACATTTTGTACTAGACCCACACAGGTTAAAGGTGCACTATGTAACTCTTTGGCTGGGGGTCCATCACCCGCTCGTTTCTATGGAAATGTCACTTATCTGCCTGGAATGTTCCACAGTATGACATTAAACAGCTCTACCTCACCATTTATTCAATTACAGGTGGTTTTAAAGCTCAAAAATGCCTCAAAAAAATAGGCATTCTCCACAGATCTGACCTGTAACTTGGTCTGGTTTGGTTTCCATAAAGATAAAAAGGTTTAATCCCATACTGTGAAATATTCCAGACAAATGCACCTTTAATTATGTAATAAAGCAATATTTTTAAGTAATACTGTACAGTGGTCCCTTGCTATATCGTGGTTCACTTTCCGCAGCCTTGCTGTTTCGCGGATTTTTTTTATTAAAATTTTTTTTATAGTGTATCAACATTGTGTTCTGCCTCCTGATTGGCTAAGGGACTGTAGACCTTTGCCGATTTGTCAGTCCTTCTCCTCCGTGCCGTGTCTCCTGTACAGTACAGAATGTGTTCAGTTTGCCAGATTTACAGCTCCGGGAGTCCAGCTGGATGCGCGAGGGGCGCGGAGACATCAGTCACTGGATCCGTAGGAAGCAGCTCTTTTTGGGCTGAAGCCAGTGCTGAGTCTGTCCCTGGTTTTCACATCCTTCCTCATGCTCCACGGCTCGCGGAGAAGGACGCACTGGAGCCTGGTGCGGCTCGGACTGCTTCTCATTCAAACACAACACATTCAAACCGCTGGATGAGCGAGGGTACACCGCTGGATGAGCGAGGGTACACCGCGCTCATCCAGCGGCACTGCCACGTCTTGGGACGCGCAGGTTCTGAACTGTAGTGAGAACGCTTCCGTGTCTCAGGACTGGTTCCGCCTCCTGGACTCCAGGTTCCACCAGTTCATTCTGAGGAAATACTGCCGCTACTTCCGGATGCGCACTGACCACCTGGAGAAGTGTGCGCGTGGACACATGCACCTGCTCATCGTGGTCATATCCGTGATAGAGCAGCATGACCGGCGCGAGGCCATGCGTGTCACCTGGGGCTATGAGTACGAGACCGAGGCCGGCAGTGTCCAGACCGAGTTTCTTCTCGGGACCGCGTCCACGGCTAACGACCAAATACCTAGCGGGTGGGCTGCTTTGCCGCGGCCCACCCACTAGGTATTGAGTGCAGACTCTGCACGGTTCGTGGCCCCAGGTGTGTGCCATGTGCCCAAATGCCAGACCGCTCAGTCCGTCACTGGCGGCATGTCTGTTTATAAGAATCTTCTCACCCAAAAGAAAAAAAGAGCGCACTCGGTAAAAGACGCCTGCACCAAGGCAGAGCGGCGCCGGGACAAAGAGGCATGGTCAGAAGAACTGTGAAATACACGCGATTTTTGTTGAAAATCTACTAAAGTTTGAGTGTTTAAACGAGAGAGAAATGTGAGAAAACGTTAATTCCAGTCTGAGAAAAGTGTAGAATGTGTGTGGTGAGGCACTTACAGCCATAAAACATGTATAGTAATTGTAAAATATAAAGTTGTCCTACTTCGCGAATTTTGCTTATCGCGGGTTATTTTTAGAACGTAACCCCCGCGATAAACGAGGGACCACTGTATAACCAAAATATGAACCCACACCTCTATGACCCGTTCAAGCAGGTGAACTGTGGTGCTGTAGTCGCCTTGGTGATATGCAGCATGTGCCTCCTCTTGTAGCTCCTCCAACTCCCTCGTCTTCTTCAACTGATCATGAGCTTCTTCACTTTCTGCATTGCGCTGTAACTGCAAGTGGATAACAGAAAATACCTTCAGAAATATTTCTTCAGACTATCATTGACAGTAGAGAAGAGAGGTCTCATGTTGGGAAACCAGTTGTCCCACATCAAAAGAAAAGCTGCCATGAGCGAACTACTTAAAAACCTGCCCTCTTTCATGCTTGATGTGAAAGCTTATTAAAAAAAAAAAAAAAAAAAACATACCACAATCTCAAAGTCCTCTTGGGCTTCCTGAGTGTTCCCCTGTTTCAGTAGTATATTCCCTCTTTGCAGCCTTGCCTAGAAAACAGAAGATTAATTATAGGAACATAGTAGAAAAAGATTGGTCTTTAATCTCGTGAAGTATAGTACATACAGCTAAAAAGTCTGGCTTGAGCTGAATGGCTCTCGTCAGGTCTGGCAGTGCAGATTTGGACTTCCCCATGGCGAGGAACACTGCTGCTCGTTTGTAATACGTCAAGTAATTTTTAGAATCCCCTTCTAACAAAGCACAAAGACATAATTGTAAAAGATGTCATTAGCACCAGTTAGTAAATGACCTGTGGGGAAACGTGCATGCTGTGAAATCTTACCCACTGCAGAGTGGTAGTGGGACAGGGCTTCAGCCAACTGACCAGCGGCCAGGAGTTTGCGGCCCATTTCCAAGTGGTGCTCAATCTCAACTTGTGTTGCTCCTAGGACACCTAAAATGCAAAAAACAGATTATAGCTATCTCATTATATTATTTATATTTTTCAATGTGAAACCTTATACCTTGCAGTAATATGAGGTTAAATGTATTACATTTTTATTGCTGTTTCAGTTAACTTCCCAAGTGCTCAATCACTGAATAAAATGTTAAAACGTATACAGACATACAAAATGAGCCTATCTCAGATTCCAACACTGTGCGTGTGTGCAGTTTCCTCATGATGATAATCTCAAGGGGACATATTGTGGCAGCTCAGAGGACCTTAAAAGTGTACAAACAAAGAATCTCTTCACCCACCAACTGGTCAAATAGCAATATTCTTTTTATAACATGTTGGTAACTCGAAACCGGACTCACCGTCCAGCTGGAGATCCAGGACGACACAGAGCAGTGACAGAGAGCAGAGGATTCCGCTGACTCCAGCCCGCCGACAAGCCTCCATTACCGGCTTTAACCGCACCGTGACACCAAAGCAACCCTCTCTACCGATCAACTAAAGATTTATGTCATTTACCCTGATGTTCTTTCTAGCAATTCATCCTGCTTTCAGTAAGATCATCAGGAACAACAACGGCAGAATAAGAAACGACGGTGTATTTACAGTCCGCTGTGCCAAAGGTCCGTGTGGAAAAGCCTCTCAGCGAAAAGGTTCCTCTGGTTGTAATGTTTGTATTTTTTAATGTTTGTCTGATTAACTAGGCTTCACTTGACTTTTGACACATTATAACAGAGAGCCTAAGCGGATCAGCGCCTTCAAGAAACCTTTTGGTATTGAACGCATCGGACACCAACACTGCCACCCTCCCTTTCTGTCCTACATTCCCAGGATTGGTCCGCCCGCAGCACGTCCGGGTTTGCCTCAAAACGTGGGCTGCTCTTATTGGAGGGATTTTTTTTAACTCGCACTTTCGCTTGTGGAGGGTTATCGTTATCGCTTATATGATGTACAGTCAATGGTTATCGCTAAGCCTCAATTGTACATGTACATCAAGTCAACCTTATCATTACTACTGTTATTTATTATAAAAGAAAAACAGTCTATGGCAATAAAAGTAGGCTGTTTATAATATTGTTTATGTAGTCTAATAGAAATGAGTCAGAAACTTGCCTATTGTGATCTTTAAAGGGTTATTTTTGGATATAAAGCTGTATTTAGAATTGTTTTTAAAGAGTAGGCCCTTCAATTTATTTATTTATGTAGTTTACACTTGACATGTGACTCAGCCTGTAGTACTGAGTTGACCACTTGACTAGATATAGATGTATATGCCTATTGTTAAAACGAAATAATAATAATAATAATAATAATAATAATACATCTTAAGCCAATTAATGATTTCCAGAATAGTTTAGACCTGTTTATTGTGTGCACTTGTAAAAAAGAAACTAGAAAACTGTACAGCACAAATACGCATGTCATGTGCATGCTAATATGATTAGAGTAAAAAATAAAAAAAAAAAAATCAAATATAATACAAACATATTAGGTTCAAAATCATCTTAACTTTGTACAACATTTTACAAGATCTTCTCCAAAGCAGCAGCCACTCAAAGTTTAACCTTGATCCTTCTTTCAGACATAAGCATTGCGTCCATAAGTACTGGCAGCCGCACTCCGGGCAGCCCCAGAATAGACAGTTCCCCTGCTGTGATATGGCAATGGACTGAACAAAACAAACACACACATACAAGACTGTGTTACATGGGAATAAAAGTAATCAGTAAAAACCATCCCTTGTAGGCCCAGGTGGAAATAGATTACATGGGATATTGTAATTTCACTGTGCAGATGATTCAAACACTGCATTTCTATATTTCATTTTTACTTGTTCATGTACATTTATATAATTATGCCTTACTTTTTTTTTTTTTTTTTTGCTAGTCAACTTATTTTAATGCTCTTTGTTATTATAATATATTGTGTCTGTGTGAGCTACTGTCTCCAAATAATTTCCCTTGTGGATCAATAAAGTTTGTCTAAGATGCAGATAATATATTTAGGATACTTTTATTTATTTTCATGACTCTCTAACTGTATATTTTTTGTGTTGATGTGGGGTCAAGGGTAGAGAAACACAAACATAAGAATATACACACAGAAGCAATTATGAAAAAAAATGAATACAAGTAGACCATAAGTATATTATGATAAATCTACTCTAAAAAGTACAAATGTAAATGAGTACAAAGGGAAGTCCTACAATTCCAAAAAGATCTGAGTTTGCTTATGTGCCTGATGCTTAGTTGCAGTTCTCATAAGCACCACTAAGAGGCGCTAAAGAATTAGAGCTGGTCACAACAATAATCCCAATTTATTTATTTTTTTATGTTAGTGGGTTATAATTTGGTTAGATGAATACCTATGGGCCTTTGTTTTAACTTACTGCTATGGACCCAGAAATCACATTTATAGAGCTCAGTTTTGCCTGGTTAGCAATAGGTCCTTTGTGAAGTAAGCCTGTCATGATAACACATTTTGAAGCATGATGTATTGCTACAGAGATATACGGCGCTAAACAATAATATTGAAACTTCTTTATGCTACTGTGACTATGCAAGACAATCCCAGTAAACAAATTTCTAAATGTACATTTTCATTACAAAACATTATTTTTTACTTGTATATACAACTATATAATTATGCCTTATTCGACACCAATCTCTTGCTAATTTTGCTACTTATTTAGAATTATTATTATTACCATTGTCTATTTTTGCTCTTTGTTATTATATTATATTGTGATGTGTGAGCTACTGTGTCCAAATAATTTCTCTTGTGGATCCATAGAGTTTAATTCAACAAATAAATGGTAGAATGAACCAATAATTAGCCATAGCAGTTATGTATTTTACCCTATAAAGTTCAAATCTTACTTTATAACATAAAAATGGCAATCATTTCCCACTATTATAAAGAAAGTGTACACAAGATAAATACAGAGTCCTAAAAGATATTCTTCCAGCTTTGAACAGTAAGTCAAAATTTACTATGAAGATAGGTTAACCGGGAAAGGGTCTAAGGCTAATACATCTTATGCAGCCAAGTGGCTATTTCACCAGATGTGAATGATTAACAGTTTTTAAGGCAAAAAAGATGACCAAGAACAGCATAGTAGATAAGACATTAATCTTTGCAATACTACATAATGACATTAGAAAGTAATAAAAACAATACATAAGAGATGTGTTAATCCAGATCATTAGGTACTAGGTATAATCAATAGGTATTTTATCATTTGTACTTGGATTTATATTTTAAATTGCATTATTTTTGTATGTTTTTAGATTTAGACAAACTTTATTGACACTGTAACTCACACATCACAATATATTATAATAACAAAGAGTAAAAAAATATTAATGGTAATAATAAAGGTATAATAATATATAGTATAATATAATAATAAAATCAAAATAAATAGCAAAAATTACAGCAATGGTGGTTTAATGGTTTACCACAAAGTTTGGTTAGAACTGAAATCAATGCAACAATAAAACAAAAGCCCTCCCTTCTTCTGTATTGCAGTGTTGGCTAGTCTATCATGTGTAGACTTATCAAATAGACTGATAAACTGAACGCAGATTAGACACTTGGAATGGTTGAACTCACCGTTTCTCATCTGATCCCAGTTTGCAGGAGCAGGTAAGACATGCCCCGCCCGCAATGGCCAATACTGCAGAGCACCAACCGATGTACAGACCCTCTCCTATTTCATACCTGCCACATAAGACCCATATCAGCTGGAAATCCCATACAACAGATCCCATACAACAGATCAGATCAAAAACTTACTTTGTTCCAACAAAGAGAGGATTAAAGAAGTCTTGGGTGATGTTAAAAGCATACCATGACACAGACACCATTGTGCACACACCTTGGAGTAAAAAAAAAGAGTCAATTTCTTCCTGCTTTTTATTTGTAATTTCATACAAAAATGAAACACTGTGCTCAGGTTTTGGTTGTCAGCAGCAAAGGCTATAGAACAATAAATTCAAGAAGGCCTACCACTAAGATGCAATAATGATTTAACAAGACTTTTATATCCAAAGTCTTTTTCACGGTTTCTATGAGACTGAGATCGGTGTACTTTGGTTACATAAGTCTATAGTTAAATAACACACTAGCTGAAGTTGTGTTTTAATTATCACTCTTGTACTGAATGTTCTTAGGACATAGAAAATTCATAACTTTAAAGGTGCATTGTGTAACCTTTCTGGTGGAGGGTTAGTCAAATGTTATTTATGTTATTGCTTTGTCTAGAATATTTCAGTGCATGGTATGAAACCTTTCTATCTTCATGGAGACTAAACCAGCCAAAGTTACAGGTCAGATCTGTGGAGAGGCAACCCCGCTCACAGTCAGATTGTTTTTCTAGGTATTTTTGAGCTATAAAACCACCTGTAATTGACTAAATGTAACATAAGGATATTGTGGAGTTTGCATGCATGGTCTGGGTTTGATCCCCAGGTCGCCCGGGCCTTTCTGTGTGGAGTTTGAATGTTCTCCCCGTGTCTGGGTGGGTTTCCTCCGGGCACTCCGGTTTCCCCCATCAACCCAAAACATGCACCAGGTAAAATCCTCCAGCTGAGGTCCTGACCAAACCAAAGCAAGAAGATCATGGAGATGGTCCCCGGGCGCAGTAATGTGCTGCCCACTACTCCTGATAATAGGATGGATTAAATGCAGAGAAGAATTTCTCCAGTGTGAGATCAATAAAGTCACTTCTTCTTCTTAATGTTAAAATTGTCTGACAAAAAAGGTTTTTGGAGGATAAAAGTCTGCTCAAATTTTAAACAAAAGTGTAGCTGCTGAAAAGAAAAAAAAAACGGATCTAAAACGTTGTCCTTACCTTGTAAAATGAACAGAACTCCAGCCGTCCCCGCGATTCTTCCTTTGAGCACATAGTTTTCTCCTCCAGCTTTAGAGCACTGGATCCCAATCAGAGCAGCCACCAGCCCAAAGGACCCCAACACTATGGACGTGATCATCAAAGCCCGAGATGCCTGGATGTAACCTGGATAAGACATGAAAATCCAACAACACAAAGGAAAGATATTGGTTATCTCCTTTACAAGCCCTGGCAGATAATGTCACTTAAGAAGGTACAAGAGCTGTCTCGTGATGTGCGTGTGGTAAGTGCAAATATCCCAAGGACTTCTACAGCTATGTAACACAATTTGTATTAGCAATTTCTCTTTTTACATTATTTTATTAGGTGGGTATAGTGGCAGAGTGGGTCTTTGCCTAGTGCCCACTGTTAAAGCTGTTGTGTGATTGGGTAACTCTTCACCCACAATGCCACCTCCACTCAGACTATACTGTGACTGGTTGTGTTAGGAAGGGCATTCGGCATAATAAATAAAACAAGCAATCAAATACATGGTGTAAATAATTTAATAGACCATTAAAATTGAGTTTTTAAGATTAAACATAGCCATATTTCTTTTATTAATTTACATGTGTTTAAATCAATTACAGTTTTTTTTAATAACCGGAAAAATATTCTTACTGTGATCAACCTTGCTTCTCCATAGATCTGACCTGGAAATGTAACTGGCCTGGTGGTAAAACTTGTGGAACTTTCCATACAAAAAAGCATCAACATCTCCATGGAGACAAGCAAGTGTAGCGTACCCTCCACAAAAAAAGTTTCATGGTATGTCTTTAAAATGAACATTTAACATACCGCTCAGTGCCAGCAGAGAAGGAAACTCCCTGCAGTTGTGGACCCCAGTTGAGTCAGTTGCACAGGACATCCACAGGTTCTCGTAGATGGTGGAGGTGGTGATCACATTCCCATCCACAGTTGAAGTCCTCCAGTAGCGATTGGGCAGCGCCACCCCCGCCATGACCCAACCAACGAACCCCAAAATCACAGCTACCACTTCCACGATTGGATCCATGACCCCCTCAGGTCTAGTAATCACAGAAGATAATCCAGATCTGGGTTTCTAATTTTGCAAAATAAGGCAAAAATATAGTAAAATAGGCCAATGTGGTTGGGGTGAAGTTTTCAGTCAGTCTCTCTCGTGATGGTGTGAGATGTGTCCACCTCGACAGATATGTATAATCATTTATATGAGAACACTCCTCCCCTCTTGCTCACAGTGCGCTTTTTTCTTTGAATTTTTACACCCCTGAAACTCAACAGGTGTTTATCGGCACACTTGGGTCCAATGGTCATGTATTGGTCTCAATACAATTACACCATGCTTATGTTGTTTAGTATTGCTTTATTCAAAATCAATCACCTTTTGCACTTAATTAAAAAAGGAAAAAAAGATCAAGATTTTGTCTTCTTTTTTGTTCTAAAATGTGAGTTACTTGAAATAAAAAAAAAAAAAAACATATTTGATAAGATTGACATTTAGACATTACCCTTGTGCGTAAAAATTCAGTGTCCCTGTCCCACTTGTTGGCAGCCCATTTTATCATATTTTACTGCCCCTTTTGTATAATAGGAAATGGGAAACAAACTCAAACAATGTGCCAAACAATAGTGAAAAAATGTGCGGGATGGGGGGGGGGTCTGGGATTAACCCTATAGTGTCTGGACGTGTGATCATATAAGTACCGTATTTTCCGCACTATAAGGTGCATCGGATTATAAGGCGCACCTTCAATGAATGGCTTATTTTAAAACCGTTTTCATATATAAGGCGCACCGCATTATAAGGCACATAGAATAGAAGCTACAGTAGTGGCTAACTACGGTGGCCATGATTAACCAATATTGGTCCATATATAAGGCGCAACGAATTATAAGGCGCACTGTCGGCTTTTGAGAAAATTTAAGGCTTTTAGGTGCGCCTTATAGGGCGGGAAATATGGTATACACTGCTAAAAAATAATATCTGGAGAACTTCAAATTACTCAATTTAACTTCAGTTCAGTACATTTAACTTTATATCTACCAGTGATCTACCAGTGAACTTTTCCCTAAATCTAGCTAAATAAGATTTTTATTTAGTTCTTATTTTTCTTTTATGTAACAAGATTTTCATTTTTCAAGACTTTCAAGTGATTTTCAAGACTTTCATTTCAAGTACGACAAGACTTGTTCCATTAGTAGATAATTTACATTTTCTTAATTAAAGTAACTGTAACTTGGTAAGATTTTAATTTTTGCAGAGTAAAAGTTAAGGTTCCGGACTGTTTATTTATTAATTAAGTCATTGTTCACTACTGATATTTAATATATTGTAAACCTGTTAAGAATGAAATCAATTAAAAATTAAATTCTGAATACAAAGCAGATCTTATTAATTGACAGCCACTACTACCATCAATAAAACTGAGGGAACAATATGTTTTAATGGGGAGACATCCTGTTACATAGATGACGTATTTCTGTCGATATGAAGGGCAATTATAATCAATGTTTTATGGTACTGAGTTGTCCTCCCCAAGGCTAGAAGTATAAGGTCACTGTGACTAAGAACCACTCCCTGGTTTTAGTAAGACTTTTTTAGAAAAGTGTCAGCATGCATAAGCTTTAACAAAAATCCAAAAAAGATAAGGATTGGAGATAGCCGGTGGGTTCACTATGCTGTGCCTATATTAATTACCCAACTGATAGCCAAGTCAACAGTGTTGCTAAACCTGGGCCATACATAGATAATGCTAACATAAATCTTGGCTCTGGGACTTGGAAAAAAGTGGTGAACCTGTGAACACAATTTGGATTAAAGGTCAGTTGTGAGGGCACCAAGTAGAGGGAAATACAATGTTGTGTAGGATTGGCTGCAGTTTAAATTGCTTTACATTTTGAAATGCATTTACTGAATTAATATATTAATTACAAATATTCACTTTCTGAGTAGTGTAAATGATCAGGTCATAACATGGATTCGCCCTATGCAAGTCCCAGTATCTTACACCTGATGGAAGGGTCAGGGTTACATTAGCATAAAAAGAATAGTTGTCATTTTTTTCCATATGCAGTTTAGTTTGTTAATGTTTGCCTATTTTATAATTATATATATATTATAAAGTATTCTGTATAATTCTTTATAACAAAGTTTACTAGCCCCATGAAAATGTATTTATGTCTCCGCTGTTTGAAGAGTCTGTTTTACAGCTCACCTGTAGCTGTGAGTTTGATGAGGACAATCTATCTGAAAAAACAACTCTTTATGTGACACCTGTAAAAAATGGAATGCCCAACATAGGAGCAAATAAAGTTAATGCTTTCCAAGAAAAGTCTAGCAGAGACAAAAGGGGAAGGAAACGTGACATAGATCAGACTCAATTTAAAACACATTTTTGCTGAGTACAAGCTGGTCTCACAATGTTGTTAAGTATAAACAGGTTTAAAATTAGCCTGCATAAAATTTAGAAACTATAATGGTTTTACATTTTATTATTTATATGATATTAGCAGATATGCTGCCAATAAGTACAGAGAGTGTACAAATGACAGAGATAACAACAGGCATAGTGTCATTAATTGCGTGTTATCTGATCTAATCTGATTCACATTCACTTATGTTAAGATGATTATGATAAGTGTTATAAGTATTCGATAGCTAATTTGTATTTGTATTTTCTATATATACATGAAACAATATAACAGCCCCGGATAGGCAGTACAAAAATCTAGGCCCAAATATTACGTTCAAACCCAATTTATAATAATAATAATAATAATAATAATAATAATAATAATAATAATAATAATAATAATAATATATCTATTTTTTTTTTTACAAAATTTCACTGTAAAATTGAACTGAAGCTAAAAAATATAGAAATTAATGAGATAGATGCAAAGTGTCCCTGTCTGCAGTAACTCTGGGTTATAGTTCAACCTCCATTCGTCCTGACGACATCCATACAAGCTGTAATTTAACCAATATTGCTCTTTCACATATTCCTTCGTTCAAAAAGTGCTTACCGTCCTGTCATGACAGAGTCTAGTGCACATTGGCCCCTGTAACCTACCCAAGCACATCCAAATTAACACATGTTTTCAGAAATCATTGCACAGTCAGTACTAGTAACAGTGTGGGCAGGTTGATTAAATATTATCTTATGAATCGAAGTTTATTTTTGGATGCCACTATGCATCTCTGTATCTTCTTTATTTCAATCAACTGACTTTTTCTCGGTCATTCGTTCTGGGCCAGTTTCGGTGCTGTCAGATGGGTTAATGTGTAACACTGATAACAAAGCCTGTGATAGCCTCCATAAGCCTTCCTATTGTAAAACACAGCACTTGATTCACTGCTGGGGTCAAAACAAGAACATTTGTACAAGTGTCCCTTTAAGAGTTAAACTAGTTTTTTTTTTTATGCGTGAGCAGAATAAAAATGGAAATGTATGTGACTAAAAACAATTGGCTTACATTAAAGGTTGTGTAAGTTTTCTGGTGGAGGGTCCGTCAAATGCTTTTCTCCATGGAGATGTTATTGCTTTGTCTGGAATATTTATTCAAGTTAGATCTGGGGAGAGGCAGCCCCGCTCACAGTCAGAATGCCTGTTTTTTCTTTCTGAGCTATAAAACCACCTAGAATTTAATAAATGTAAAGTAAAACTAATGTAAAGTTAATGTCTGTGGAACATTGCAGGTAGAGCAATGGCATATCCATAGAAACAAGAAGGTGATGGATCCCCAACCACAAGGTTACATAGTGCACCTTTAATATTCTCCATAGAGACTGTGCTTATGTTTCTCAGCATGGCATTAAACACATTTTGCATTTCAAATATTTTAATGAAAAATAAAAATAAAACATGTCCTGGCTGCGTCACCATTAAAAATAGTGGTTCCAGAACTTCTTGTGGACTTTGGATGAATGCTCCAATGGACTTGGAAAAAAACCAACAACACTTTATCAAATATTATGTAATTGATGTATGTATAGCTTTGTGCACGGCAGCATGCTAGTTAACTGTGTCTCAGAGATAACAGTCACAGTCACTCCATTAAAAAAGTGGATTGCTTCAATTTGTGGCATTCTTTTAATATTTATTATGCCTCTAAATTAGCATTAGCATTGGCATTGAGACACAAACCTTGAGACACCAGTGCTTGTGCACAGAGCCAATCTACACCCTGGTCAGTGAGATGCATTATTTTTATACAACTGCACAGGTAGTTTTGGCAACAGTTAATCACTGTTCTATATCACTATGCTGGGAGCATCACCATAGCAACAGGTAAACAAATGAACTAGTGTTCAGGGACTAGCTTCACCTAAAACATAAATAACTAAAGCTTTGAACATCCATGGACAGCATGAAAGGACCTATGTGTGAAATTCCCTTGGACTCCATTGACTCAAGCTGAATGAACTTCACTCTCCTTGCTATTGTTTTTACTATGCAAATGCACTTTTATGTTATTTTATTATAAACTTTATTATATGATGTCTTGTTCCCTCACCCACACATGTAACTGCTGATGACACACAGCCATGTTTTTGTATCACATTTGCACACCCAGTTGTGTGTAATAAAGGAAAAAAATATATATATATTAAAAAAAATAAAAACAAAATGTTAATTTTATTTTTTCCAAAACTCCCCTCACCTTTAAGCAGTGTTGTGCAGTAACTGAATATGTGTATGGAGAATACATATTGTGAATACTAATTTTGAGTACTTTTGAGAATTGAGTCTGAGTTACTTCTCTAAAATTGGATCATTGTAGTATTTGATCATACAATTTCGCCTTCAAACTGCATATAACCAGTGAGAAAATGGTAATTCCAAGTGTGATTTTTCCTTTTCCAATTAGTGATGGAAAATACATAACAAAAAATAAAGCTGTTTTTAATCATATGTTGAGTTTTTTTCTTTATACTTTAAATGCAACTCAATGGAAAAGTATTCAAAATATTTAGAATACAGTACTTTGATTGGACCATGTATCAGTATACGTTACAAAATACATTTTCATTTGGGTATTCAGTATTTTGAACTATATACATTTTCAAAGTGTTCTTCCCATCACTAGCTTTAAGTCACTCTGCACCCCTTTGGATACTTGTACCAGTTTAGGAACCAGAGTTGTAGGGAGTCGTAGCAACAGCATGTCCATGGAGACGAGCAGGTGGCAACCCCTCCACCAGTTAATAAAGTTAATAAAGTTAATAAAGTTAATAAAGTTCTATGATTAGATATTAAAAATATTTAGATGGAAATATTTGTCTAATATTTGGTAATTTATTCCAATTGTAAAAAGGTTGCCAAAAGTATCAAAAATCAGATACTAATAAATAAAACAAATCAAAACTAGATACATTTTTGATTTTTTGAAGTATCGATGCAAAAAAGTACATGAACAGGAAAAAATGTGACCTAAGGATAACAAAGAAAGTATTATTTTGTGTTGAAATTGACATTCTATTGTCTAAGAAGGAGTACTTTTCTTTGTTTTTAATTATCACTGTGTTATCGAAATATAGCATTAACCAATTAGCATTAAGCTTGGCATTTTTTATCCAATGACAACATGCCATAAATGTATATATGTATGTTTCCAGGGCAGGAACTCAACTAGGGCACTAATTGATAAATACACTACAGATTAATATAATATGTCACGTACTGTAAATCAGCCTAGAAAATATTAATGAAACACCATAAATGTACACCATAATGATAAATAATTAACTCACATACATTTACAAAATCAGAACACGGTGTAATTTAAAATAGATGAAATGACTTGGACAGAAACTAATGACTCATTAATGACATGGATAAAAAATGTATCTAAATTTGTAGCAAGTATTCTGGTGGGGCAAATACGTCTTCATTGCTTCTTTTATCTATCAAGTGAATACTAGATTTCAAATGTAAACTTCTGACCCTCAAGTTTATTCTCCTTATTTATCTCTTGTATCAGATCCAAAACTCCTTTCTATTCTCTATACAACATCCGCCAATGTTAGAGGACCTGTAGATTTAAACATAGATAGACTATACTTCCTGTGGGTTTTTACAGCTTTTGGATTGCTTTGCCCTTAAACAAATAGTTGACAATAGGGCACTAGTGTTAGGCTTGGTTGTTGCTGGCAGTTTCCATAAACATGGCAGATGTTTTGTGTATACCCACAATGTAATCTCTTGGCATCTACCACTATTGTTTTTGAGTGCCAAAGCAAAAAGTTAAATACATTACAGGAATTTCAAAGCTTTTTCAAGTATAGAGAGACTGTTTCCTTTTTTGAGACACTGTTTGCTTTTTGTTTCCAACTTCAAACTCAAAAACAGCTTTAGCTCTTCCTAAAGGTGCACTGTGTAACTTTTCTGGTAGAGGAAAAATCACCTGTTTGTCTCCAAGGAAATGTTATAGCTTTGCCTGGAATGTTCCATAGTGTGATATTAAACACATTTTATCCATTATGGTTGTTTCTAGTGCTCAAAAATACAAAAATTATCTGTGAACAGGGTTGCCTCCCTTGAGATAGGTTTCATCTCTACTGTGGATCAAACAATCTAAGTAATTACATCTCCATGAAGAAAAGCAAGTGATGCTCCCTCCACCAGAAAAGTTGCACAGTGGAACTTAATTCCTGTGTGGAATGTGGAAATACATTTCCACTACCGCACATACAATAATATTAATTTCTATGTGGGTGTTTTAGTCTATGGAGGGAAACAAAAGCCTGGATTCAACAAAAGCCATCTTTGTTAAGAGTCCCACAAGTGCTCCAGTGTTGTTTTGTGGGTTTTAATTGTAACAGTAGCTTATTTATTGAAACTCTGCAGCTGATGGAATCAACATTCCCTGAGGGTGTGATTCTAGCTGAGCACCCTCCTGTGTTTGAGGTCTGTTAGACTTTAATGAGTGTTTTTTGTTTTTTTACACAATCTAGGTGAGCTGAATTGTGACCTTAATAAAACAAGTCTCTCTCACTTTGTTATACATCAAACTTCTAAAGAGGACCTTGAACGCTACTGCTCACAGGCTCCAGAAAGTGTTGTTTAAACTAGTTTTCCTTGGTTTTCAAAATGATTTTCAAACTTATTTGGCAGTGTTTGATAATGTCTCCATGGTAACTGGTGAACATTCCACCAATGCACATACATGCAGAACAATCCCAGCGTGATGTCACTGCAAAGCATCAATATTGTATCAATGTAGTTATAATTTCCAAACCCAATACTGTATAAATAAAAAGTACTAGTACTTATACTTAACATATGGCACAGCAGATTTATTGATTAATGTAAATAAACATTAACTAAATTAGATGGAACACAGACAGTCAAAAGACTATTAATTTAAGAGTACAGTAATTCCAAAAATTAAACAAGATTATCAATTTATACTCTCCATAGCACTTACTCTGACATTGCACATCACTTTCTAATACCACCTTTATATCAACAGGCTAAATGTTCTCAATGCATGCAAACTTGGCTGTACAATCTCTTCTTATGTACACAAATAAACAATAAGTGTAAAATTATTAAAGTAACTTGAAATACAAGTCAATTATAAACATCCTGGCCCCACCATGGTATGTTCACTGGCATCATTAGGTTGCAGTACAAGCAAACCACGCAAACCTTTTCTTCAGGGAGTTATTTTATAAGCAGCAGAATAGGCCAGTCACTGTGTCAGTCCAGCAAAAATTAAACACTTCAACAAAAGCTCCATGTTACGATTTGGCGGCTCCTTTTGACACTGCCAGCCCGATGAGGCCTGCCAGACCGGCCACGCCCAGTCCAATCCCACCGACAATTGCCATTCCCACCAGCCCATCTGCAGAAGAGGAGGAACAAAGATTGTAGCCCATTATAGCCAATCGATTTCATAAAAAGTTAGGTGTATTCAACAACATCAGCTGTTACCTTTCTTTAAAGCTTTATCAATGAGTTTTTCCAGATCAAGAGCCTGCTTATTTCCAGGCTCATTTCGCAGAAGGGTCCGGATGTATTTCAACGCGCGCTCATATTCCTAAGAGAGGAAGGGAGACAAATGGATGCAATCAATGACAGGAAATGTATACCACTTTACAAGGATAACAGCTTTACTATTAATTATAGTGAAACTAATAATCAAACATTGTCTACGTGACTGACGTACTTATGGGACTTACTTTGAGTCTGTAGTTGGCCACTGCAAGGTAAAACAGGAAGTCCCTAGAATCGTCCTTGGAAGATTTCTGCACAAGTTCTGAGAAAGAAAAACAAAGGTTCATTATTATTATGATAAGTACAAAGACAAGGTTACGATAGCTAAAACAACATTATTATGTCCTCAAACTCTCACTCCTCATAGATATTTCAGTCAATCTAATAGGAAACCAACAGTAGGGATGCAGAGATGCAGCTGTTTCAGTTCCCATACCAATTTTGATACTAGTGTAGCTGTAAGTATCTGCTGATATCAACCAATAACAGTGCAGAGACTAAAAATGGCATTGATTTCCTTTAAACTAAAATTAAATAAGACAAAACTGATCCAAATGTGTTTTGTAACTGTCTTAAGTAACTACAGAACAACTCTGTTAAACATGTTCAAACATAATGAGACTTTCTGGGCCAATTATGATCAGTAAATATTGTCTTATTACATCAATTTATTAGTCCAACCAGGATAGGACATCAGCTGAATTGATATTTGGAAGACAATATTCGATCCAGCAAATTTTTCAGCATCACTAATCAATAGAGATTTTAAGTATTTTAAATAGTTAACTTTATCAATGGTATTCTGACAAGGCTGTTTTCATACACTCCATAAATGTCATTATTAACTCATTTCCAGAGAAACCATTTCATTGAAATGTCATGGAAACAGTTACATCTGATGCTGATAAGTAATTGGAGGAGTGATTTGATTTCCTTCAACTGTTCAGGTTTTGACAAGGTAAAATTGAGTAAAAAAGGACAGATTAATGTCAAAGACAAAACTGAAAATGTTAAAATTATTTTAAAATTAATTGTATTTCATCTTCCAAACACACAGCAACAGTAACTCAAAAAGTCACTGACTTACTGACTCATGTCAAAACTTTTTTTTTTTCCCCCACATCAGAATCTTTATTTATGGCCACACAAACAATTTGATGGAATTTGCTTTTGGTACAGTATTGAAAAGGAAGCTTATATTGACTGTGTTGACAACTTAAACAGACAAAACATTAAACACAACAACAATGCAATAAAAAGTCACATTAAATCTAGAGCTTCATTAAATGTCCTTATAGCAGGAGGGATCAAACCGTTTTTGAATCAAATTAACTTTACCCTCTTGCATCAAACACTGCAGATGTGGGATTTTGCCATTAACGTGCATTTTTTGGTAGATTCTCAAAAAAGATATTAGTGTTGTCACAATACTAAAACTTCAAACTCTATTTCAATACCAAGTGTTCGAACAGACTTGATACGCAATACCGATTCTGATACCACAATGATAATTAAAAACAATCTTTAGACAATATAATGTGATTTACCTTAAAACCTACCTAACCCAGGTAGGTTTCATAGTGGACCATGGGCATATACTAATCTATGTGGTTTTATACTTGTTCTGATACAACTCAAGATCATTCTAAAGCTATTCAGGAAAGGTTCATTTCTGTCCTGTAAATATGACTTTTTTAGTTTCAATACCTCCTCAAATTAGTCTAGCTTCGATCTTAGTTTCAGTTTCGATTCGTATCTGATTTTCGATACTTTTAACAACCCAATTAGAGATGAACTCATGAACTGACCCTCCAAGAGCACGATCCCCTTTTTGATGTCGTCCGTGTATTTGCTTCTGATCAGGCACCACGCGTACTCAAACTTGGTCTCCTTTGACACTGCTCCTTTGACCAGCTCGTTGTTGTACTTCTTCTCAAATTTCTGTCAAAAATAAAAGTCAGTAGTCTCAAATGGAGATATCACTAACCCTATATATATAAAAGCAAACATATATAATTCACAAGCAATATAATTTCAACTATAAGACAACACCAAAATCATAGACGTCATGGAAAACACCCATTAGCTTGAGCTAGCTTTGATCTGTGCACGGGAAGTCATGACAGTCTGTATTTCACAAAGTAGTTAAGGTATTTATCTGAACAACAGATAAAGACAATCCCATACACGTTTCTCAGAGAAGTGTGTAATAAACAATTGACTCAAAAACAAAAAGAATACTTACTAAAAGATCCTCGGGAGCGACCACATCACTCACAATAGCCTCCATGTTTCCGGAAATAAATTTAAAAACACGCCCCTTTTAGTCACGTGACGAGTTGTGCAACGTTACAGGAACGTTAGGGGAAAATTGACGCATAAAGCAATTAACCCTCTGAGACCCAAACATTAATTTCCTGGATTATTTTTTTTAAAAAACCTCTTTAACATGTTTTTCCTAAGCCTCTAATGCAGAAAATAATTTGTGTTATTGTTTTTTCTTTTTTTTTTAGGAATCTGTGGAAATATTGCAAAATTGCAACACTGGGCTTTAGTGGTTAGCAATATTACAACTTCACATTTAACAAAAGCCAACTTTGTATTAGTTTTTGCTCACTCCATAAAATCAAAACATATTTTTAAATGATCTTTTTTTTTAAATACATAACAGCACTAAGAGAACATGAACAGAAACTAACAGAGATCCCTGTGGGAACAAAGCTCTTGCAGGTTATAAAGCTCAAAGCTCAAAGTCAGCTTTATTGTCAATTCTGCCATATGTGTTCAACATACAGTGAATCGAAATTTTGTTTCTCTCTGGCCAGGTAGTGCAAAAAGACAGTGTACAAAATACAATATACTTTAAAGATGAAACAAAACAAAAACTATCTAAGACAAAAATCTAAAATCTAAAATCTAAAATCTGAAAGCAGTGCAACAGAATAAATAAATACCTATTTACAGATGTCCAAAAATGTGCAGTGTGCATCAAAAATGTGCAATGGAAGATACAGCAGTGAAATGGTAATGTGCAATAGAATGTCCATTGAAAGTAAAGATAAAAATAAATGTGCAGCAGTAGGGGATCTGCAGGGTCTTGCAGTCGCGCTTGTATTGCAGCCAAGCATTTACCACGACAATGATGATGGTGTGCCAAAAGATGTACATGTACCTCATGTGCAACTTGTACTTGGCTGTGAAGGAATCCAGCAAGTCGATCTCACCCATGAATTTATTGTACATCTTCACAATTGATGTCTTCTCACTTCACTGAAGGACTTGGTGGATTTGTTTCACCATGCAACCTTGTCAACTGGGTTTGGGCCATCAAAAGTGGAAAGAAGTGTGACTGACCGGTTATCATACCACCTCACCGCACAGATGTTGTGTTCTTCCGACACTCTTAAGTCAAAGCTTCCTCTTCCTTGTTTTTTCAGCTCCTTCTCTTCTGGTAACCTGAGGCTTGGCACATGCCCAGGACGAACAGTGCCAACAAAGTGTATGCCACACTCGAGCAGTTTAACAAGCAGAGGCACAGAGATGAAAAATTTGTCTGCATACACATTGTAGTTTTGCCCTGTCGGTAGTGTTGATGCGAGCTTCATGACCATATCTCCTGATATGCCAAGCTCAGATCTAGCAGGCTTAACCTGCACACTCCCTTGGGAGTGGCCTGTGGCTTTAAGGTGGAGATGTACGGCAGGCTGAGGTCCACTCTGGCTCTCCCGTCTGTGTTGGTATATCCTCTTGTGAACAGCCACTTCACAAAGTTTAGGGACTCTCTGTGTAAAAGGTGCACCCTTTGTAACCCAGTGTTGCGTTTTTGAAACATTTACATAAATCACTCTAAATCATGTGTATTATACATTTTTTTAAATATATTTAAAAAACACTAAACATGTTATGAATGAAAGAAAAAAATATTACAGATTGTATACTTACTTTTAGATTGGTTAAAATTGATCCAGAAGAGAGCTGGATGGTTAGTAGAAGGCAGCTGTGTCATTTGACTTTGGAATGTGATATTCCCTCCAATATTAAAAATTTCCCTCCAAAAATGTTGTATGATGCAGTGCAGAGTGTGGGGTGCTGGGATATGCAGTTTTTGTTACATTCACTCAGTGTGAGGCACTAGCAGCTTTAAGTAAATGTTGCAATTCTGCAACTGTGCATCTCAGAGGGTTAAACCACCTTTTAGTTTAATCTGATAGTAAAGCGATACTTTAAAGTACTGAAATAAAACTAAAACACACTGCTTATGTGAAATCAAACAGTAGAAATAGACAACTATAAATTAATTATAAACACACTTTTATATCTGATTTGACTTTATTATATATATATATATATATATATATATATATATATATTACAGATTTGTCAGTTAGATTGAGAAAAATATTGTTACAATTACAAAACATGCATACCAAGACAAAATAGTGAGAGTGTTATTTCTTTACAAGGTGAGCTGGAGAAAATGCATAGGGTAGAAGCTCATTCAGGGTAGTTTCTTTGTAAGAGCCATCAGGTTTGGTTAAATACACTGCCCAATCTGTTCCAAACTGAGAAAGAGAAACAGCTGATGAGGCTTTCTAAGTAAGGTCAATATTGGTTATAATGTCAGAACATGTCTCTTACCTCCATGAGAACCTGGCGGCATGCTCCACAAGGCCCAACAAAGCTGTCCTCAATGTCACTGAAACAGGATGGTAAAAACACCGTACTCACTTTGTATCATGAACTGTATCACTACCATCAGTATACTGACCATGTCACTGCTATAGCTGTAAACTGTCTGTGTCCTTCTGCCACTGCTCTCTGGATGGCTGTCCGCTCTGCACACACTGTTAGGCCAAAGGAGGCATTCTCCACATTACAACCTAAAACATATTCAAATTAGTAAAATTAAGAAATATGCACTGTATTCTATAGGCCTTAATTTTGCTTAGAATTATAGGCTATTCACAATTGCATGGGCTTTCATTGTGACTACATGAATGGCTTGATTTTTGAAAATTAAATGTATAGCCTAATCCTATTTTAAATTTAAGATATAGGCCTAACAGTTGCAGGCACAATTATCTTTACCTGTAATTATGGCGCCATCTGCTGTTAATAACGCTGCACCAACAGGGAACTTGCTGTATGGGCAGTATGCCATAGTTCTAGCCTCTTGGCACTTCAAAACGAGCTCTTTTATTTTATCTGCAAAAACAACAGACAATTAGGAACAGTGATAGGTAAAGAGTGTTACGTTGGTGCACTGGCCTTGGTTCATTCATTCACAGACTGAACAGTATTTCCTCAGAGTAACGGGACTCACCTGTCATCCTGGGTGATAGATACGTGGGGACAGACTGTTTTCGTACGGTCCGAGTTTTGAAGTAAAGACCACCACTAAAGTTTAGGACCTCTGCCCACGAACAGCGTGCTGACAGCAGCGAGGCCGTTTTGTTTACCTTCATCTTATTGGCTGGTTAAGCTCCAGCGTCACAGACCTCTTTATGTGGCCGGACAGTAAAGGCCAGCTGGACTATGGACCTGAGCCATGATCTGAACCCACGCCTGGACCACCATTTTTTAACCAGACCAAACATGTCGCTCTTAAAAAAAACAAACAAAACAGAACCATGTATTTCATGCGTGATACAATAGGTTTTAAATTTATCTACATTTTGGCCAATAAGTCACCAAATGGGCCTACATCAAAAGGCAGTAAACAGTAAACAGGAGGCCTTAATCTTTTATTATTAAAGTTGATAAAAGAAGAAATTCAATTTGTCAACTGGACAAAGTTTGTTTGGTTTGTTTCGACCAAACAAACTTTGTCCAGGTGACAAATTGAATTTCTTCTTTTATCATGGATTCTACCTGGACGACTGAGGGACTCTTCACGCATATTATTAAAGTTACATTTTTTAAAACCACAATAACATTCGCAAGGTACTCAGAAGACACATTGGGGGATGTGGGCACGTGAACACTACTGGGTACAAGGGCTAAGGGACTTGAAGGTACCTGGGATACAAGGGGGGGGTCGAGAAAGAAAAACGGGGAGTGGAGAGGTCCAAAGGGATTGTTCCAGGTAAAGAAAGGGTGTCTGGGGGAAAACAAGGGCGATGCAGTGTCCAGGGAGGGTCTTGATGGTGACCTACCTCCAGGCCCGGATCTTGACTGCACATTTTGGTGGGGCATAGTGTGGAGTTTCATGTGGAATATTTTTCTTCTAATGCAGGGGTTCTTAACCTTTTTGACGATGAGACGTTCTGACAAATGTGGAAGTAAAGCCTGAACTGAACCAGACCACGTGTTTTATGAGTAAACAAAGCTGAAATGCACTAACAGTTTTAACATAGGATTTTCCATTTTGAATTGTTATTTTAAAAAGTGTCATTCTTATAGACTATATGAGATGACGAAATATATTCAAACAAAATGACTTGATTAACACTAGCACAGTTTTATTTCATTGCCAATGAGTAATTGGACTCACATTATCCAGACCCCCCAGAATTTCGCGGGCATTTTTTGTGATTGTTGTGGGCTAAAATGCCAGAATTTGCATGAGCTTTTCCAAAATGTTGTGATGAAAGTTGCCGTGCTTTTAAGGTTTTTGTTGCGATTTTTGTTGCGGGAGTGAAAGTTGCGATAAATAGTTGTGATTTGTGAGTAATATTTTGAATACTGAGTTATTACTGACAAAGAATAATACAAAGACACAGAGATCACAGATATGGTCCTAAAACAACCTTACCAACATCGAAAATAAATTACTACTAGGAGGGGAACAGTTTCGCCCGGTCTTTTGCTGTTATTTTTGTGGGCAAATGGCGCCGCAGACATGTTTCTTTGCCATTAGAAGCCGTGTCCCAATTCCCAGAGTGCACAGTTCGGAGCGTGGTTTGAAGGGCATGTGCGTGACATCCGGCGCGACGACTGCTGTCTCATTTCTTTTTTGTCCCATGCGCAGTTAACACGCGGTCCGAAGACCGCAGTCGTTTCCATGGAAATGTCAATTTCATGCGGTCCGCGGACTGCACACAGGGCTGAGCAAGTGTGCACCGCCTTGACTGCAGTTTGAGCCCCCTTCAAACCACGCTCCGAACCGTGCACTCCGAGAATTGGGACACGGCCGCAGTTTCGTTTCGTCACACGGAAGTAAGGCAGAAGGAAATTGGTCGACGTGAGTTCAATACGTTGCCGATGACTGGTCAAAATTGGTAAAAATTGCGGCAAAGTTGCGGTGATTGGTCAAAATTGCAACAACGCCCTGAATTCACGGGGATTGGCTGAAGTTGCAAATCGCAACATCGCAAATTCCTGGAGGGTCTGATTAGCTTTAAAATGTTTAAGGTTTACGTTTACAAATCTAAAATAAGCCCATGTTTGGCGCTAGTTTAGTTGGTTTAGTTTATAAATTGTACAGTTCTGGTTCTGTTTAGTTTGTGACTGTAGACCTGGTTTAGTCCTGGTTTAGTCCTGGCTTAGACCTGGTTTAGTCCTGGTTTAGTCCTTTTTTAGACCTGGTTTAATCCTGATTTAGTCCTGATTTAGATTTGGTTTAGTCCTTGTTTAGTCCTGGTTTAGACCCGGTTTAGACCTGGTTTAGTCCTGGCTTAGATCTGGTTTAGACCTGGTTTAGCCCTGGTTTAGACCTGGTGTAGGCCTGGTTTAGTCCTGGTTTAGACCTGGTGTAGGCCTGGTGTAGTCCTGGTGTAGTCCTGATTTAGTCCTGATTTAGATTTGGTTTAGTCCTTGTTTAGTCCTGGTTTAGACCCGGTTTAGACCTGGTTTAGTCCTGGCTTAGATCTGGTTTAGACCTGGTTTAGCCCTGGTTTAGACCTGGTGTAGGCCTGGTTTAGTCCTGGTTTAGACCTGGTGTAGGCCTGGTGTAGTCCTGGTGTAGTCCTGGTTTAGACCTGGTTTAGACCTGGTAGAGGGAGAGGTTGTGAACATATACATGGCATACAACTTAGCCCGGGGGGGGTGTAAGGGTCCTCCCCCAGAAAATTTTGAGCATACCCGGGCATTTCAAGGTGAGCTGACTCTGACCGGCCCGCAAAAGGTTGCTTGGAATTAAGAAAATAAAACCTACTTTCAAAATTGTACATAATGCAATTGTACTGATGCATTTGTACTGATGATCATCTGTGGGATGTGCTTCACATCTCCACCTCAAACATGCAACCTGACTTTGATGCACTTAAAGCTCAAAAGACGCTAGATTTCACTCACTGATCAAGAAAAAAAAAACACTAAAACATGCTAACTTTTTTCTACACAGTTTGGCAGATGGACAAAAACATTTTGTGACATATCTTGTATTATATTATTTGGCAAACAAAGACATTGTGGTGTCTTAATACAAAGTTAAGAAAGTTAAACTCAGAAAATATTGTGGGGTTAATGCAGACCTGGGCAAACTGTTCCACAAAGGGCCAGAGTGGCTGCAGGTTTTTGTTCCAACCAACCAAGAGCACACCTTCACCTGTCTGAAGACTGAGATCAGTTGATTAAATGAGTCAAGTCTGGTGTGCTGCTGCTTGGTTGGAAAGAAAACCTGCAGCCACACCGGCCCTTTGTGGAACAGTTTGCCCAGGTCTGAATGTGACTGAAAAAGAGTTACAAATGTTTCACGTTTACCATTGTTTTGAATTATTTTACTGAATAAATTCAGTTTTTGTAAAACCTCACTCTCTCATTATTTAATAATAACACATAACTTACCAGCTTCTGTAAACAATGCCATTTACTGATTTAAACGTAGAAATAAAATTAATAACCAGAGTAGATTTCAAACTTTTGGCCGGGCCCTCTACAAAATTTTCTGCTTCTCATTTGGCCCCTGGGGAAAAAATAATTGCCCACCCTTGTTTTAGAGTATATAGTCCAGATATCAATTACGATTATCAAACATGACTATGATTATTTATTTATATGATTATAGTCGCAGCCCTTCGCTATACAGCCTGCTCCTCTTTATACATTCCTGTTACAAGGAAAAGTCTCCACAATGTGATGTATGAGCTACTGATAATGACTATCCTACTGCAATACACCACAACAATATTGTCCCCCATAAATGTGTCACTTTTTTAAACAAACCTCTAATCCTTTCTATTTGCTTTTGTCTGAAATAAAGACCAATGTCCGCATTATCAGAAGGACTCAAAGAGCATTTACCTCTGTGGCCTAATTGAAGATCAGATCAGTTTTTTCTATTCGAGTGGTGATTTATTGAAGTCATAAATGAGTTAGATAATATTAAATTCCATTGGCCGATAGCTGCACCGTCATATGGCCTTTGTCCGTGCACTCCTTCCTGATAGAAGAGTTGTTTGCGGTCGACTCACAGCTCAACTACTGTTTTATCAGCACCGCTCCACAGTCATCTCTTCTTGTCTTTAGTTCGGAGTTTGAGGAGGAGAATCCACCATGTGTTGTACAGGAAAGTGCGCTCGTCTGGTGGGACTGATCCTTCTGCCTTCAGCTTTTATTTGTATGATCTCCAATGTGCTGCTATTTTTCCCCAACGGAGTGAAGCTGGAGCCTGATCAGGTCACGCTACAAGTCTGGCTCCTGGGAGGGTTCCTTGGGGGTGGACTTTTTGTGAGTAAACCATCACAATTTAAATATATATATATATATATATATATATATATATATATATATATATATATATATATATATATATATATATATATATATATATATATATATATATATATATATATATATATATATATATAATTAAGCCTACAAATAATTTAAGAAGTTGTAGAGTGGTGTGAATAGTTGTTTTACATGGAACATGAGTTTTCAGTTTTCGTTTTATAAAATAATCAAAAAAGTTAAATGCATATGCTGTTTTATTTGAGTGCTGCCAGGTTTATATTAACTTTACAGAACAAAACTACTGCATATTTTAAGTACATCTAAGTATTATGATCAACTATTGTGGTTTTCTAAAACACAAATACAATTACTTTTTCCTTACTAACAGCAATTGATAAGAAGACAACAGAAAAGCTTCTATTATTCTATTATCACACTCTTAGGTATATCTATATTTGTCAGTGGGGCAAAGCTCTATTAATAAATTGGATATCTTGCTTGTGCGTCACCATTGTGATCAGAGTTCAGTGGGCTTATCATTACATTATTATTTTATTACCATTCAAACCTGCAACCAGGAAGTTTGAGCTGTTCACAAGGCAGATTAAACCTGGGACTCACAAATATTTAAATAAGAGATAAGGAAGACAAGACCTCACTGTATATAAAATTCATTTCAGAAACAAAACAAAAAAAAGTGTTTATTCATGTTACGTCAAGACTGAAAATAATGTCCTGCATTTTGATTTCCCTGTCATTACTAATGTTTGCTTTCTATGATCCAGATGCTATGCCCCAGCTGTTCTGCAATCCGAGCTGGGGGCAAGGGTTGCTGCGGAGCTGGTTGCTGTGGGAACCGTTGCCGTGTGAGTACATTGAAATTATTTGGACAAGATTAATGTTAAGTGCGATGTTAAATAGACATTACAGTGTGGAGATAGCAGTTTTTAGTTCTCTGATGGATTTGGAGAGACGTGAAAAAATACTAGGTCGCTCAGTCTTTAGTCATTTGGTCGATTATTCAGTTGATGGTGATTAGTCGACCAAATTTGTATGAGTTGAGTCATTATTTTATTTAGATTATAAAAATGTATATGGGACAACAACAGAAAAGAGAAACTAGTCTGTGAGCTAGCTGGAGATTTGGTATTTTTTGATATTTCTGTGTAAAAAGGCAGATTAAAGTCAATATAAATACATTGTTTCATAGTACTTTCTTCTGCATAAATAGTTGTTTTTAGTGTTTGTCTTGTGAGTGTAATTTTGGGTCAGATACATAGAGACACAGAATAGAGAGAGCTTTTACCATGCCCCCTTTCTGATATTACTAAATGATTGGCAGGACATGGCTTTAGTCCTTCAAGAATTTCTTTAGTCGACTATAGCCCTAAAAGGTACACCCAAATATTATATTGAAGGCTTTACAGCTCACTCTGTTCAAACATCATATCATATAAAGATCTTCATAGGCCTGTCACAATAACAAATTTTGAAGCATGATATATTGCTACAGAGAAATACTGCAATACTTTATGCCACTGAAACAAGAAAAAGAAAGCAGGATAATAACGGAAAAATATATAACGGAAATCTTAACTTATTACATAAAAATGGCAAAAATCTCCCCACTATTGCAAAGAAAATGTTTTTGGCAAATATAGCATTTTCAAAACAATAAAAGCTAGCATGGTGATCTAAATATGTTATGTGTTGCAGTGAATACCCCATAGAAGTAAAATACCCCGTCTTTAATACTCCATAGAAGTAAAATACCCCCTGTTTAATAAAACATATTGATTCAGCTATAATTTATTGAATGATATAGTAATTATCGTGACAGGCCTGCTTAATACTGCTACTACTTTGACTACAGTCATAAAACTATTGTCCTCCTTCTCTTCCACCAGATGCTGAATTCTGTTTTCTGCTCGGCTTTTGGCGTGCTAGGATCCATCTACTGTTTAAGTGTGTCCTCTGCAGCCATGGCTATTGGGCCAAAGTGTCAGGTGGATTCAGGGGAATGGACTTACCCCTTTGAAGACAGTGGGACGTGAGTAATATGGTCTTAAAGTGCTTATGAACTACTCATTTTACTAAAACACAGTTAAGATGATGACGTTTAAGATTTCACTTTTAAAAAATGATAAAAAATTATCCAGTTTGGCAGTTCTTTAGATTTAAAATTGCACTTCCTGGTTTGAAATAATGATATCACATTCGGGAATTCCATAACTGTTACCCATAGCAACCATATTGTACACTGAGCCAAAACTCCTCTAATGTACACAGAAATTATTATTTAACAAATAAAAATATAAGAAAACAACTTTATCTTGTTTAAATAATAATTTAATCATAAACAAATGTGAAAATTGTGCATAACGTTTGAACAGAATTCTTCCTAGCCTGAAACTCTCTAAAAAAAACTCTACTTCCTGTAACTTTTTTTCACAAATTGATTCCTGGATGGTTTAAAACTATCATTTATATTTACACCAAGTATTATGCCACCAAACTGAGTCAAAATTAGAAAATCATAAAAACGCATTTTAAAACTAAAGCAGGAGCTCATGAGTAAAACTAAATGTAGTACACACAACGACCCACCAGGGGGAAGTATAGACCAATAGATAAAAGAAGAAATTCAATTTGTCAACTGGACAAAGTTTGTCAGCTCTGAGCTGTCAGCTCAGACCAAACAAACTTTGTCCAGTTGACAAATTGAATTTCTTCTTTTATCATGGATTCTACCTGGACGACTGAGGGACTCTTCACGCATCTATAGACCAATAGCTAATTCTGCATTTAATGTAGTTTTATGTGAATACAAATGTACAAATGTACTTACTATACTTACTGTACTATATATATATATATATATATATATATATATATATATATATATATATATATATATATATATATATATATATATATATATATATATATATATATTTTTTTTTTTTTTTTTACTAAATCTTGCTCTTTCAGGACACCAAATGCCTTTTCAACTGCCATGTGCTGTCAGTTACCATATAAAAATAAGTAGGGATGCAGCAGTCCAGCTTTTTCAGAGCCAGTACCAATTTGGATTCTGTGGATTTAAGTATCTGCCAATACCGATATCAGTGCATTTTCTAAAAACTTACCTCCCAAAAACAAAAATAAAAAAGACAAAACTGATGTATATGTTATGTGGCTTTTACTTATCCCTTCTGTAATTACAGCTTTTTTATAAATGAAAATTTAAGCATCAGTACATCAGTTATGTCCAAACAGGATAACCACTGAATCAATATTTGGAATCCAATCCAGTACATTTTTCAGTATCAGGGTTGAGCTGCAATACCAGTATCTAGTGGTGGATGAAGTACAGTACTCAATTTTGTTACTTTAGTAAAAGTACAGACACAAAGGAAAAAGGTTACTCAAGTAAAAGTATCACGTGAAAAATAGACTTCAGTAAAAGTACCCGTTTAAAAATGTGCTTTAAGAGTAAAAAGTAAAAGTATTTTGCAAAGATTTTTAGAACAACTTAAGGATGAAATTTGATTTTGAAAAAAAAATTCAGCAGCTGCTTTTGTGTATTTGGTTTGCTCAAAGTTGGGACGTTAACTCAAATTAAATGTGTCTCTTTACTTTTCAGCCCCGATCTAAAATGTAGTGGAGTAGGAAGTACAGATACACGTTTGTTTTTTTTTACTTTGTACTTCTACTGGAGTAAGATTATTTTAGTAACTCTATGGGTAGTTTTAGTTACTTCAGTGAAATTTCTGGCTACTCTATCCACTTGACTGAATTTGTTTCCCATATTTATAATACTTCTTGACGTTCACAGGGGAAACGGCAGTTACCTTGTGAACCAGGATCAATGGACTGAATGTGTGTTCCCTGAAAACATTGTGATGTGGCACGTGGTCCTCTTTTCCATCCTCCTCTCCATGGGAGCTTTGCAGCTGGTGCTCTGTGGTATCCAGGCTGTAAACGGCTGCATTGGCTGCTTCTGTGGGGACTGCAGAGACAGGAAAGAGGTCAGTAATAATAATCATAATAATAATCATAATCATAATCATAATCATAATCATAATAGATTGGTTTTATATCATGCTTTTCACAAGTTAAAGGCACTTTACAATAGTTTAAAGGACCCACATTACCATATTTTCTGATTTATGATATAATCTTGTTTCCTCATCAAAAACATAACTTCACTAGTACCATTTGGATGATTTCAGACCTGGAATTATCAATCTCTACTGAACAAAAGGTAAAAGGTAGATGTTAACTATAGCTTCATGACATCACAAAGTGGAACAGAGCATTTTGAGATTTGGAGATGTAGACAGACTAGTTATAAAGGATTACTCAAAAATCTGTGAATGAAACAAAACACAATGGTACATTTTTGATGAGGTAACAACACATTCTAATATGACTTAAAGGCCACAAGAGTCAGTTTTGTGATAATAAAGGACCTTTAACATAAAACAAAACACAGGACAAACAAAGACAACTAGTGAGGAAGTAGTCATTTGTTGGAGTTCACGCTGGAGCAATTATTTTTTCCCCTACCCTACCCTGAAATATAAAGTTAAAGATATGGTTCATTTGCTGTAACTATAAGAGATCAGAAAATTAGCAATCAATGAAAGTACATATACATATGCATTGCTGCTGAGTGAGTGGAAATAAAATTCCCACTTTTTACAGGACAGGGTCTAAAGTCTGCGACACAAGGCATCATTTGTTTTAGATTTGATTTATTATCTACCTACAGTGTTTCCCAATCAGACTTCAAAATGTTAAGAGGTGAAATGTACTATTATTTGAATATAAAGTTGAAGATGAAAAATCATTGAAACAAGAACATAAATGATATACAATAACAGATTTATACTTCCAATCCAAATTTTAAAGCCCTAAACTTGGATTGGAAGGCCAAACTTATTCCTTACTTTCCTTAGGCATTCCTATATCATCCAAATTAATCTGCATGGGCATTTTTTGTCTAAAAAGAAAAAAAAAGAAAAGAAAATAATGTACACATGTTAGGGAATAAGACACAGTTTAGGAGGTTTTAAACAACTGGCACTATAAAGATAATATATGAGCCTGTTAAAATTCCAAGGGGGCTGATGAGGGCCCTTGTACTTTTCTTAATTAATTTCTGTTTGTGCAGCTTCTGATAAAAGAGAACTGTCTATCTCTATCTCACGTGTAAAACATTAACGGAAACCTGTAGCCCACTTATTTTCAGTCTAAGCCATTCTGAAAAAAAATCGGGACCAGTTTGAAATCCAAAGCCACATAAAAAATAAAAAAACATAAAAATGTAACTTGACTTTTTTCCCCTAAAGTCCCTAAATCAAATTTCTATTGAGATCTGAGCTTTGACATGTTAAGATCCAACAAATGCTCAATCTGTTACTATCAGGTCATCCCCAAAGACACCAGTTATACCTATTCTTATTTACCCCAAATAATTCAGGTGCAATTTGAAATCAGACAGCAAAGACCAAACCTACAGAGCCTCAGCTTCACAAAGAGTCTGATTTGTTTGTACTCCAAAGGGTTTAGAAACAGATTCAGTTTGAATGACTCATTTTAGTCAGGCATTTTAGGGGGAAAAAAAGACAAAAACCCTAAAGGGATAGTGTAGTTTCTAAACAGCATCAAAACATAAAGGTTTTGAACTCCCAGTGACAGGACTTGTTTTGAGTGTGATTTGAGTGCATTAGCTGTCCTCGCGGAACAGGAAGAGGAAGGAGTTTTGATCTTATGTTGATTTTGTAAATGCAAGGAAGTGGGCAGACATGTTATTACTGAATTGTTTGGGGGCTCTACTAAAAGGCTGTCCTCTTTATAGTGAATGAACCCATGATATAAAGCACAATGGAGCAGCCTGGAGAACAATAATAAGGGACAATGTTATGTAAGCACCAAACCAGGCATAAAAAAACACATTATTGAAGTTGTATATTGAAATACCTATTTTGACATAGTAAATGGTCTTATTACATCAATTTATGTCCATACAGGGAGCTGCTCTAAAAAAGGCTGTGCTCTCTATATATAGTGAATGAACTCATGATATAAAGCACAACAGAGCAACCTGTAGAACAATAATGAGAGACAATGTTACATAAGCACCAGGCCTAGATTGAAGATTGAAAGACCACTTGTGACATAGGGTGAATGTTTAATAGATGTTTGGATGAGCTAAAACTGTGATACATGCTTGTTTTTCCTGGCTATAGGACCTATGAACAAAATGCTGATCCATTAACAGTGTTGTGAGCTATTTACTCTGTTAAAACTTAAATGACATGTGACTTTGTTCCATTACAGGATGAAGGCGGACTGTGAAGATAGATGGTGTAATATGAACTCAAAACGACAAGATCTGTTTTCATTATCAAATCTCAAGTAGGCCTGTCATGATAACAAATTTTGAAGCATGAGAAATATTGCAATATACGATAAAACTGAAACTGCACAAAGCAGGATGATCCCAGTAAATCTATTTTTTAAATAAAATGTATCATTAAAAAGCCTGAGCTGTAACAAATAAATAGCAGAATAAATTGTATGTCCATAAAAATGGCAAAAATCTCCCCACTTTTGCAAAGAAGTTTGCTTTATTGTCGAAAAACCATATGTACAAGTACACATAGAAAATCGAAATTTCGTTTCCCCCTGACCAAGCAGGACAGAGATAGAGACGGCCAGGGGAGGGGCCGCACATATACACATGATAAATATTGAGCCCCAAAATATATATAGTTTGAACTTTCATATAATATATGACCAATAAATCGATATAGTCATTATTATGACAGGCCTAATCTCAAGGGCATGTTTCATTTGTTTTGACAGTGAATGTATATTTGATTTTGTGAACATCTTTATGGGGATTTTAAATGAGAAACACTGAAACTCACTCTCCATTATCTGCTGTTAAAATTAGAAATGCACTGATCCAGCTTTTTCAGTTCCATAAAAGAAAACAAAATAAGAAATAACTGAACTGTTTTATGTTCATCGCTCAAGTAACTACAGAACATCTTTGTATGAATAAAAATGTTAGACTTTCTGGGCCAACTATGAACAGTAAATAGTCTTATTACATCAATGTATATGTCCAACCAGGATATCGACTGAACTGATATTTGGAAACCGATATTTGATCCAGCAACTTTTTCAGTATCAATACCATCTGATACCAATATCAAATCAGTGCATCCCTAGTTAACATCACTGTAATTTACTTATCTTTGGCATAAATACAACTGCTAACTATTGCATCTTCTTCTTCTGTATGTATTTTAAGTAATACCAATACACGACAATGCAAAGCAAAATGTTCTGTGAGTATAGCATTAAGTATCTCTCTGAAATTATTTTCAATCATCTTCCATTTGGTCCACAACCATTCAAATATCTCTATACCATAATACTGTGTATTATGAATGCTAGCGGGCAGAGCCTCATTTGTTTTATTGTTGATCTTGGCTTGTTTTCAGACTGAATTGTATTTGCATTTAAATATAGCAGCAAAACTTACAATATTAAAAGATTCTGTTCCTAGTTTTTGTTGTGTTTGTATGGATTTGACATAGGTCCACTTTACTTCCCCTTCTGTGGTGTCATTCACTTACCACGATAATCTTTCAAGGAAACAGTGAGTAATGCTGTTAATCAATCAGGCAGACAGACAGTCCAGACTTAACAGGATTGGAGAGTGCTGACGGCAGAGACAAGGGCTAAACTCCTGCATGCCCCCTCGAGACAATGTGTGTTCACTGCAGCTACTCAGACAGGAAGCAGTTCAAACTAGTCTAACATTGGGTTCACATAAAGCCCGTAATCTTTTGTTGCCAGGGAGCGCATTTGCTGTAATTGTTACCTAACTTTTGATTTAGAGGACTACTATTGGAGGGTTGCCATGTGTTAAATATAGATTCAGTATGACTGCTTCAAGGTACACTGTGTAACTTTTCTGGTGGAGGGTCCGCCACCTGCTTTGTTCCATGGAGATATTACTGTTTTGCCTTGATTATTCTATAGTATGGAAATAAACTTGGTAATCAAATGGAGACAGATTAATGGCCAGATCTATGGAGAAGCAAGCCTGCACATGGTAAGAATTCATGATTTTTAAGGTATTTTTAGCTATAAAAACCTGTAATTGAACAAAGGCAAAGGATATGTTTAATGCCCTACTGCAGAATATTCCAGGAAAAGAGATACAATCTCTAGACCTGAGCAGACCTTAGCAGACCTTCCACCTTAGAAGTTACATCCTGCACTTTTAGCATGGTAAAAAAAATACTACTCAGATAATATTTGGAGAAAAGTTCTTGTTTTAAATCACAAGAAAAAAAAAACTTGGATTAGGTGATCATACAGTATACGTGAGCTTTTTTTTTTTTTTTTACTTAAAGGGCCCATATTTGATTATTGTCTGATCTACAGTATGTTATAATGTTTCATTCACACATGTTTAACACATAAACTCTGCATATTTAGGTGAGTTCTTCTCTCAAACAGAAAACACTTTGTTCCACCTTATGATGTCATGAGGTACAGGAAGAGCTCCACTGTGTTTTTAAACTTCACACCTTCACTAGAATCATTTGGATAATTTCAGCCCTGAAATTGCCAATCTGAATAAAAGGTAAAAGGTAGCTTGAAAACTATTGCTTCATGACATCACAAGGTGGAACCGAGAATTTTGTGCTTTGGAGATGTAGACAGACTAATAATGCAGGATTACTCAAACACGTGTGAATGAAAGAAAACACACAAGTACTGATATGTTTTTAATGAGATAACATTATAACATGGCTTAAATCTCGCAAGAGTCAATTTTGGGTAATATAGGACCTAAATGATTTACCTAATCTGTTTTCCAGGCATCTCAACATTAACTGAAGTTGGTGCCAATTCAACGCAGTGTTTTGCCTTTTGTTATTGATTGCATGTGACCCGGAGTGGCACAGAGCTTTTCTCATGCAAACTGCAGCTGCTGTGGAATCCAGAGGGAACTATTTAAGCTTTTGTGTCTATACAGCAGTCATAGAAAAGACTAACTAGAATTATAGCCCACACCCTCTCTGTCCCCCTTTTTAGGCTTGATTTAACATGAAAAAAGCAGATGGAGAAACACTGACCAGTACAAACTGGAGAAGTAGCTGGAATAGACTGGATGAAGTTTTGTCCTTTCATTTAGGGTGTCACAAAAACAAAATCAGATATATTTTGGATTCATCTCCTCATTATTTTTCCCCCCTTTTCTTTAAGTTCACTACTTTGTACATTTTATATACATATGTAATAACTCGGCAAAATATATTTTTTCACTTAATTCATTTTGACTTTGACACAACTCCAGGTATGTTTGTGATGAGGAAACAACATTATAACATAAATCAGAAAACAGTGTAATATAGACCTTTTAAACCTTGCTTTCTTGTGTTCAGTATTGTTCAACATTTGGAAATAGAAACATGTAGAAAATAAGCAGACCTCATGCCATATTTTGACCACCTGCTCTCCCTACAGTGTGACTAAGCATTTGTGTGTTGTAGTTTAATGTAATCCTCTCATAGAGTGGTTGATATAATTACATGGTGATGGACTTGCACATAGCTGACTTTTCACTTCGGTCTGTCTGAGGTGAAATGTCTGTTTATCTGTTGTGTGCAAGAGGGATTTTTGCATGACTCTGCATTTGTGGACAAAATACAGTGCTGTAATATATGTAGGTCTGTCATGATACCAAACTTTAAAGGTCGTATATTACGCAAAATTGACTTTTGTGAGCTATAAGCATGTTATAATGTTGCCACCTCCTCAAAAACATACCCAGAGTTGTGTTTTGTTTCATTCATACATGTCTGAGTAATCCTTTCTTATTAGTCTGTCTACATCTCCAAAGCAGCAGCAGCTCAAAGTGTTTTCTGTTTGAGAGGAGAACGCAGCCTAATTATGAAGGGTGTGTTTGCTAAGCATGTGTGAATGAAATAAAACAGAACTCCAGGTATGTTTTTGATGAGCAAACAACATTATAACATAAAACAAAAATAGTGTAATATGGACCCTTAAACTGGAAAGTCATTTTTTTCTGTGTTAGCCTGCTCAGAGTAGTTATATGACCTCCATTATGTGTAGAATCCCTCAGTCATCCAGGTAGAATCCATGGCAAAAGAAGAAATTCAATTTGTCAAACTTTTGTCCATTTGACAAATTGAATTTCTCGTTTTGCCACTGACCTCCATTATATACAGACTTTTTATAACAGCAATGATACATTCTCTGTCAGTGTTTTTCTTGGAAGCAGCATTCCCATTAGGTTTCCTATTTCCCGTATAACGCTTTCTCATAAACACAGACGTATGCCTTCTCAGTAACATCCAGATTATGTCAGTGAAAGGAGACAACTGGTACTTTGCAGTGGCATCACACTGGGGGTGTTCTACATGTATGTGTATGGTGGAATGTTCGGCAGTTACGATGGTGATACAATGCACGCATTAATACACACTGTCAAAAAAGTTTTAAGATTGTCTGAAAACTCCAGGAAAAAAATACAAAATTGATTTAAACAACACATTTGGTGGTCCTGTTTGATTGTGTGTTTGATTTTCAAGAAAAAGGTGAGAATGACTGACTAAAAAACTGTTGGCTACTGCTATCAAGTTTGTGACCGTAATATTATGTGTGAAAGAGTTGTTTAAGAGCACAAAACATCTCTCTGTTGAATAAATCAGCTCTTTCTAGTTACATTGTGTCAAAACAAAAATCAGATTAAAGTCTAATAGAGCTCCTGACAGAGCAGTGCCTACAGTTAGCATCACACCCCCAGGGAATTTTGATGAAGTTAGCTGCAGTGTATTAAAAAAAGGAAACATAACCTTAAATGACCCAAACCAGTCCAGTGCAGTCTTGAATGTGAGCAGTGAGCCAACGTCAACACAAACATCAACAATGCCTGCTGTGGGAACATTTGGAGCTCCGAGGGGGGGTGGTGTCAAGGAGACTGGCTGGATCCTGCAATAACTTGGACTGGGATGTGAGGAGCGGCTTTATTGCTGTCTTTATTTTGATGTCAGGTTGAAGAACAGACTGCACTGTACTACTTTCTGTATTTAAAAACAAATATTAAAGACATCAGATATATGAAGGAAGATATATGGAATTATGTAGTAAAGAAAAAAGTTACTAGCTACTAAATATTTTTAATATATAAATATATAAAAAATAGTTAGTTATTTACCTTTTTTTCTTAGCTACAGAATTTCATGTTCCTGCCTTTTAAATGTAGAAAGTATTATACATGAGAAGGTGTGTCCTTTTGATTGGTAGTGTAGTTCTGAGTGACTCAGGGGTGAAACATGCATACAATTTTATATGTATTATAGTGTTGTCAAGACACTAAAAACTTGATTTTGATACTAAGGAACAGGCTCAATACTCAATACCGAGTCAATACCGAGTCTACAAAGATAGTTCAAAACACACTTCTTTAGACAACAGAATGTGATTTCAATTAACATCTCAACATTAACCAGTAAATTATTTTATTACATCAGTTTATAGACCAAAATGGGATATCTGCTTCACCGATATCTTGGAAGCTGATATCCGATCCACCAAATCAGTGCTGATATCAGATACCAGTATCGTATTTGTGCATCCCTAATTTAGTGGGTACACCCCGTGCCACACGTGTGACCCATCTTTTTCCACTTCAGTCCCAGCTATTCCTGTTTCTGTGCCAGTTATTCCTGTCTCTGGGCTTGTAGCACAGTGGCTCTTTGGGATTGAGTTACCACACTCTCTTGCTATCTTTTTTGATATTCCATCTATTTTTGTTACTCTCTGTTATATATTATATTGTGACGAGTGAGCTACTGTATCCAAATAATTCCCCTTGTGGATCAATAAAGTTTGTCTAAGTCTAAATCTAAGACCATCTAAATGCACAATGCACCTGACCGTGCCTTTGTCAGTCAATGTGTGATTTCACATGATTGATTAACAGAGTTCTTCCTTTTTACTGTATTAGCACTGCGTCTCATCGAGGCAGAGACCAGCTGTCACCTTTTAAGGAGAGGAAAGGGCGCTGGAGGGGACAGCAGGGGGGATCCACTTGACTGTGTGAAGGGCATGGAAGTACTCTTCGCAGTGTAGTAGTCAGAATAACACGAAAGATTTTCAAAGCACCTTTTTGGAGACATGAGCCTATAATGATTTAAAACCAGCTGCATCAGTCTGTCCAAAGAACAAAATCTATATCAATGCATTCTCCGATTATTTGCTGTGGCAATAAAAGGAAAAGCCCAGAGCAAGAGAAAATCCATAGTTAGATGTTGAGAACGAAGACAATCGATTCGTGGGTTGAATGAGTCTAGCTCTAATCTCGACACAAGTATGGTATTCATCATCATTTTCTTATTATTAAAACAAAAAAATGTATTTGCTGTCTATTCAGTCAGGTCCCTTTAAATACATTAGTAAGTAAGCACAATGTTATGAAAAGTAATTTCCAGGAACTATCTAACTTTCGTAACTATCTGAAAAACTATCTTTGCTAATGTGAGCTAGTGTGTGACTGTATGTTATTTGAGAAGGACTTGTTTAACAGCACAAGGTACAATGGTAAAATTGTGTTAAAATAAAGCACAGATTAAAATCTAATTTGAGTAACAGAGCTTCAGAAAGAGCAGTGCCTACAGTTAGCTTCATACCCCAGGAAATGTTGATGACAATGACAGTATCAATATACTGTAAACTCTAACAGGTCCCACCAAAATGGCCCTGTCCAATTCAAAAACTCCATATCGAAGGACAAAATGATAATCCTTCAGACTATGTAAAACAAAACAAAAAGGACTTCAGTTTCTTTAAGTTAATTGTGATGTTGCTAAGAGATTTGGGAATGTGCCTCCGGAGGCACAGCGTTATCCTAGGTGACCACCACTCACCAGCCAATTCACTCCAGCTCTGTGTACATTACATCCACCACAACGATCGGTGCAGTACAACAGGCCACTTTGAGCAAATCTGTAGCTGCTCACGACAAAAACAACAAGTGAAATACAAAAATAAAGATGTAAATTTGTCTTATTTGGATGTTGTTTGTTTCATAGATTAACTGTTATTTGTTTACAGATCCTTCCTGGTTTGAGCCATTAAACCCTCTCAATGTAAAAAGGTACAGAGAGCATTTTTATTAACACATAAACAAAAACATATTCATAAACATTTATTTTCAATAATACAGTTATTTTCAATCGCTTTGCCACTTTTATCTATGGAAAATCGACATTTGCAAAACAGCTCAAACTAAATCCTAAACAGAGTTTTAGTTTTCCTAAACAAAATTTAATCTAAACAGCAGTTTTTCATTCAAAACTGATCAATCATCTCCCAGCTCAAACTCTCAGATTATGCTCATGTGTTGTTCTGTGCTCTTTCATTCATTTTACAGAGCAGTTCAGAAGCTTTAGCCCTGCTCTCAGTGACCACAGAGAATCACTGGTTTATGCAGTCTGAATCTTTACTTACAGGTTCACACTTTACACATGTGTATTTTGAACTGGAAAACCTGTCTGAATTGTATTATGTAAAATATAAAAGTACATTACCAATAGCAAAGTAGATTTTGCAGTATTTGATCAAAAATATTTCTGCAGAAGGAAATTGAAAGATGTGGAAATAGCAAATACATCAACACTACGTTTGTACTGTAATATGTAAATCAAAACCAAACTGTATAATTCTGAAAATCTGTATGTAGTCTACACATGTAGCCTACTTGATGTCTCTACTCAATGCTGAGTTAAGATAAGAGATAAGATATCCCTTTATTAGTCCCACAGTGGGGAAATTCCATTGTTGCAATGCACAGATCAAGAACAGCAGTAAAATGTAGCATGCAATAAAACAAGATAATAAATAATGACTTAAAATAATTAAAAAATAGACCTAAAAATAGACTATCGAGTATAGCTGAATATTGTAGTGTAGATAAAGTTGAATGACATGCTAACAGTGTTCATTGTACAGTCTGACAGCAGCAGGAAGGAAAGACCTGCAAAACCTCTCCTTCACACAGCGAGGGTGAATCAGTCTGTCACTGAAGCTGCTCTCCAGAGCCGACAGAGCGTTCTGTCCCCCACCTCCTGCACTGAGTCCAGAGGACAGCCCAGGACAGAGCTGGACTTCTTGATGACCTTGTCCAGCTTCTTCCTCTCCCTCTCTGTGACGCTGCTGCTCCAGCAGACCACACCGTACAGGATGGATGATGCCACCACAGAGTCATAGAAGGTCTTCAGGAGTGGCCCTCTCACTCCAAAAGACCTGAGTCTCCTCAGGAGATAGAGCCTGCTCTGGCCCTTCCTGTACAGTGATCCCAGCTCCCACAGATGAGCGCTGCCGTTGTGTCCTTGGGCAAGACACTTAACCCCCACCTCGCCCCCAGTGTCTGCGGACACTGGTAGCCCCCATGGCAGAAGAAACATCAAGGCCCGTTGTGACGTGAGCCACCTGTGGGAGGATTCTCCAGCTGAGGTCCTGACCAAGCCGAAGCAAGAAGAGCATGGAGATGGTCCCCGGGCGCAGTAACGTGCAGCCCACTGCTCCTAATAATAGGATGGGTTAAATGCAGAGGACAAATTTCTCCCAAGGGAGACAATAAAGGCTAATCTTAATCTTAATCTTAGTGCATCAGTGTTGTGAGTCTAGTCCAGTTTATTGTTCAGATGAACAACCAGGTACTTGTATGAGTCCACTCTCTCAGTTCCTTCTCCCTGTTTGATTTTTGGTGCTTACACATTTAGATTTGCCATTATGTTTGACTCAAAGTCCTTTAGCACGCGAGAATAGGCCTCTAGTGTTGAAAAAACAAAACTTCAGTGATAATGTGTGTTTGTGAATGAGAACTGTGTCAAGTGTGTGAACTGAGAAATGTTCCAAATGATGTGAGAACCTGTGTCTCTCTTCAGATACAAGTTTGAATCAAAGGATTAAACAAAATGTGCTCAAATGATTGAGAAAAACTGTAATATATAAATAAACACTCAACATTATTACTGTATAATTGTATAATATATTTTTAATGTTTTTGATTATTTATGGCAACTATTTCAAATTTAGATCTTTTGTTGTCTGGGTTTGTTTTTGCATCTTTTTACTTTATGTATACTTTTTATGTTTATGTATACTTTTTTGCATTTCACTTCCAGAAAACCTTGTAAGTTTTAGTTTAAATACAAAAGATATACCCTAGCATTGGCCAAGGTCTTAAAGCTACATTGTTACTTTTCTTCATGGTTTTGTTATTACTTTTAACAGTATGGAATTAAACAGGAGATTTCACAGCAATAACATCTCCAAGCAGCTGTACCTTTAACATTACATAGACGATAGTGTTGTCAAAAGTATTGAAAATCAGATGACACTAAGACAAGTATCAAAATTAGATACTCATTAGAGAAACTATCGATACCAAAAACAGTCACATTCACACGCCTCCTCTCTCTCCCTCTCTCTCTCTTTCTCTCTTTCTCTCTCATGACTTCCCCCTCGTAGTCTGTTTTGCTTTCGCCACAACTACTTTTTGTGTAAAGGTGAAACATGGGATAGTGCTATACATATCTGCATCTTGAAATTAACCTTTCCTGAGTAGCTCTAGAATGATCTTGAGCTGCATCAGAACAAGTATAAGAGCACATAGACTTAGTATCCACCCATGGACCACTAAGGAACCTATACTTGGACGACTGAGAGGTTACAGAGATATAAAGCCATATGACAATCTAAAAGAAAGTACTATCATTTAATGCTGAAAATCACGCTCTATTGTCTAAAGAAAGACTTTAAATTATCATTATGATATCTGAATCAGCACTGAGTAGCCAGTCTATTCCTGGACATGTCATTTGTCTTTCTAGTTGTGAATTCAAGGAAAATGCAGATATGTATAGCACTATCCCATGTTTCGACTTTACACAAAAAGTAGTTGTGGCAAAGGCAAAACAGACTACGAGGGGGAAGTCATGAGAGAGAAAGAGAGAATGAGAGAGAGAGGGAGAGAGAGGAGGCGTGTCCACTCACCATGCTCCAGGGATTAGCTATTTAAAGTCCGCTCAGTCTGTGCCACACACATAAACCTTTCCATTTGATTGTTGCCAATAAGGACAATCTCACTGGGGTGAAATATACAAGCAAGAGGAGATCATTTTGTCATCCAAACTTGAGAAAATCCTTGGAAATGAAAGTGAATAGCCACCTGGGACACTGACAAACAACAAAAACAAATCTGATACTGGTGCCTATAATCTACAGTTACATTTAACAGGTATGTAAAGTCTAATTAAATGTAATATTAAATTATTCATGAGAGATACAGGATATAATGGTTTTAAGTTTTGCAACTGGGATTTGGAAATGCAAGTGAATAGCCATCTGGGACATTGACAAACAAGAAAAACAAATCTGATACTGGTGCCTATAATCTACAGTTACATTTAACAGGTATGTAAAGTCTAGTTAAATGGAATATTAAATTAATCATGACAGACACAGAATTTTAATAATTTTAAGTTTTGTTGTTGGGATTTGGAACAGGGGGTGTGTCACATTGGGAGGGTGCTTGAAAGATAAAAAGGATTTTCTGGTATGCTCTTTTGAGGATTGCTCCACTGCCAACATCTTGTCAAACTTTATTTCCAAATGTGTCAGTTGCCTTAAAACCAAGCCAGTTTACTTCAATTAAATTCAACTGTCTAGCTTCCAGAGAGCTTGAGGTGTATTTTTATTACAATTCTTGTTTTATGACTATGTTTATTCTAGTAGATGGTGAGATAAGACATTGGTGTGGCTCAGATTAGACTTGAGGTTTGAGCGTTCCATTATGAATGTTACACAAAAGTATTACTATATTACTAGACTACTTACAGTTTATTCTTAATATATGGTCCTGTTTTGAAAAGACAGAGAATTTGTTGTGTTTAAGTCTATGTAGAGATAAGTAAAGATAAGTTAAATTTAAAAAATTCTAACTGTGTATTTGATTTATTTAATATGCCTATATACAGTGTAAATCCAATCCATCTGTCTATTAAAATATAACATTTAAAAAATATACATATACATAATCTATGGTTTAAATCCACTTATGTCAATTCAAAAAGTAAAAGTTTAGCCTTGCAAAATAAACACTAACCACACATATTTTCAGAATTAACAAACAAGAAATGTTTTGAGTTTGAAGTTACAGTAGTGTAAGTAGAGTAGAGAAAGTGCAAGGAAAAGTCTGCTAAACCTATGCAAATATGATCTCACTTGTGGCAAAATGCTTTCTGGCTCACAGTAAGCTCAAAGTGTGTGCGTCATGCAGGCTGGCAGGTTTGTGTGGGGCTTTGTGTGGAAGGCAGGGACACCCACTCAGTGCCTGGTGCATGAAGCCCACTTTTGGGAGACAGGAAAGGTGTAGTTAGGAGGCTGGACCGGCTCTGGAGATAGCTATCATGTTTCAGTAAAGTGTATGTGCTCTGCTGCCCTGTGACACTGTTTGCACAGCTGATAAGACCCAAGCTATGCAGAGGGTTTTAAAGGGTCAAAATGTACATCATGGCATAGTTTAAACATATGGGGGCATGACCTGGATCTGCCCATTCAAATTACATTCATAAAACAAAGTAAGAATCAGTAAAATCTTAATATACATCAAAGTCAATTCATGCCACAGCCTAAAGTCAGGCCTGAGTGCAGACCAAACTAACTGAGGGTGCATTAGAGTTTCATCGGGCTGGAAATATAATATGCTTCCATTAAGTGTCATTATTTTAGGTGCCTGAAATAGATTTAGATTAGATTTGCCCAAAATATGCATAAACTTTGGAATATTGAAAACATGTGGCACTGCAATTTGAAATACACACGCAATCTAGATGCATTTTTTGTGCAGGAAAACACATTTATTTCATATTATTTAAATACATACTAATTATCAGGGGTATGCAAGGACATTGATTGAAATATTGATATGTCATGATACCAAATTGATTTACTGACTAAAAACGATAATATTGTATACCCTTTTTATCACAATGAATGATGATGTTTACTGTCCCAATATTATACAGTGAGCCATGCCCAGGTTTTTAATGATCAATTACTGACATTGCCTCAGTTCAACTCACTAGGACACGTTGCACAGGATTATTTAAACCTGCACTTTCCTCAAGGGCAGAGCACAAGTTCAAACTAGAAAGCACCTACTTTTCTTTGGAGAAAATATCCTTTACGTATATCTTGTATTGTATTTCCCTAAACCTAAAGTGCAATAATAAATAAATAGCAAAATAAAACATGATAGTTTAATTTTGCTATATTATATCTTACATCTATAATGAGAGTTATTTATTCAACCCTCCATCTTAAAGATCACATTAACTCTTGTGAGCTATAAGTCATGTTAGAATGTTACCTTATCAAAAACTTTAAACATTAATATTCCATCTATTATTAATTAAGTGATGATAATAATATACTAATATAGTCATTATCTTGACCTAGTGACTACTGTAGATCCCCACATGCTTTGAGCTTAAGTGTATTCCAGTCTGTCCATGAGAGGGTGTTTTTCTCTCCCTCGCCAAACATCATCAGGGCCTGAAATTCCTCTCCACTGACCAGGCCTGTCTTTATTTACCACCAGCACAGTGCATTATGAAATCTCAACAGTGCTGTTTGCCACATAAAAGTTTGCTAAAATTTTACACCAGATGCCCTTCCTGATGCAATGATCTATTAGCAAGATTAAGATTTTAAGATTAAGATTAAGATAAGCAATATCAATGTTTTAAAGGTCCTATATTAAGCAAAATGGATTCTGGCGAGCTTTAAGCCACGTTAGAATGTTGTTATGGAGCTGTGTTTTGTTTAATTTAAACATGTTTGAGTAATCATTTATTATGAGTCTGTCTATGTCTCCATTATGCTGTAGTTTTCAAGTAAACACCTTTTTATCTTTAGTTCAAAAAAGATTGGCAATTCCAGTGCTGAAATAATCCAAATGATTTTAATAAAGGTTTATGGCGTTTAAAACAGAGTGCACCACTTCCTGTATTACCATATCACAAGGTGGAACAGAGTGTTTTTCTGTTAAGAATTCCTAAGCCTAAATATGCATGATTTGTGTGTTAAACATGTGTGAATGTGATAAAACACAACTCTTGGTATGTTTTTGATGAGGAAACAACCTAATAACAGATCAAATAGTGGAAAAGGTTACAGTAATCTATTACTATATGCTTTTATAATTATTATGAAAAATGGCTGGAAAACTTGAATGAAACAGGTCAAGTTAAAAAACTGCCTTATTCACTATACATCAATGTTGAAAAGGAAAGGGGGGTGTTGACTTACATCTGCAGCTCTATACACTCTGGACTGTGTCTGTGTTAACTGTCACGTCCTCCTGAAACTGCCAACCAGACTGCAGGCATTCTGAAAAGCCACACAGAGGGGAGGGGCCCAAAACACAGCTCCTATGAGACCTGAGTCCCTCTCCTCCTGAGATTAATAAACAATAGGGTTTAGAGGATTAGCACTTTTTATTTTTAGAGAAAATTGCAATTTGTGATGCAGATTGGATTGAGCTCTTCTGATTCATAGGAGTATTGACTATCCAACCCACTTTGTTACATATGTTTGATTTAATTCTACTTGCAACATAACTGTAAGGCCCATTTAATTATTTGCATAACCTTACATAAGCAGCTGCTAATGTTCAAACCTGCAAGGGGAGACCGTAAATCTGTGCCCTAATTCTACCTGACCCATGTTAAACCTGGTTAAATACAAGTTAAAGGGCTCATATTATGGTATTTTCTGATCTATATTATAATGTTGTTTACTCATCAAAAACATACCTGGAGTTGTGTTTTGTTTAATTCACACATGTTTAACACACAAATAGTGCTGAATTATTCTCAAAAAACAAACAAACAATAAAAAAACACTCTGTTGGCAATACCAGGAGTGCTCCACTGTGTTTTTAAACTCCATACACCTTCACTAGAATCACTGGATAATTAAGTCCTGGAATTGCCAGTCTCTGTTAACAGTTAACTCGAAAACCACTGCTTCATGACATCACAAGATGGAACAGAGCATTTTGAACTTTGGAGACAGACTAATTATAAAAGATTACTAAAACGTGTGAATGAAAAAAACATAACTCCAGTTATGTTTTTGAGGTTGTAACAACATTCTACCACGGTTTAAAGCCCACAAGAGTCAGTTTTGCTTAATACTGTATAGGATCTTTAAGTGCATAAATCCAGTGCAAAATGAGAGCAAGGCAAAGAAGGAAATAACTAGACTCTTATAGTGTAGCCTTTTGCAGACTACTTTTCAGATCTTCCAATACATCAGCACTCTTTTTAGTAGGTCTTTGTGGGTTTTATTTTTCACTTATGTATAATGTGGAGTCTCGGGCCCTTTTTGGATCATCTTTGAAGTTACCTTTAGGCAGTGGGGCAAATTATACAGGGATGTGTTTAGTTTGTACCTCCGCCTATTGACGTCTACTCCTGACATTAGACGAGTGCAAGGCGATGATGGATCTGTTACCGACTAGGTCACTGTCCCACATTATCAGCTTACATAGACTCACCTGTGTATGAACATAACTTAATTTGTGTAACCTGTAGAAAAAAGGCAATTGGCAATATAATGTAAAAAAGATTAAAGATTTACTGACTTTGTTCTTTTTTGCAGATTTCCCAACCATGGGTGTTAAAATGTTGCAGTGCTTTCCCTTCTATAGGCGGTGCAAGGAGCGGTGCAAAAGTAGACAGTGCCCCCAAGTGGCAGGTACAAGCAACAAACTGCTTATTTCACAGACCTTCATTTTTTAACTTAAAAAAAAAATGTTTATAATATTGTAACAAAAACACATCAAATTTCAATTAGAGATGTAATGGTCAGTTAATCAAATTATTTCTTCCACAGTTCCCATAGAGGAGATGAAGCCACGTTTGTCCTCCACGACATCCTGGGGCAGTGATGACGGAAGTCTGTCAAGAGGGTCCCAAATATATTTCTCCACCAAGGCCAGGCTGTCCTTCAGGCATCAGCTGGACAGCAACATCAATGCTGTAGACGCCACCTACTGAGCTGAAATAAATGGACTGCAAGAATGGCGTATGGACGATGAATGAGAGTTGACACAAGCTTCAGTGTTGCAACAGACAATGAATGAGACCGAGGAGAAGCCACTCATCACTCACTCAAATGAAATGGACATTTAAGGCTAGGAGACGTGTTTACAGTGTTCAGAACCATAACCTACCATAGACAACCAACAAGTGCTTTTTTTGTATTTTAAAAACAGGATATTTTGGAAATAGAAAATTATACTGCATCATAATACTGCACTCACACTGCATCATAAAGTTAAAGATAATTATAACAAGAAAATGTTGGAAGAATGTCTTTATTTTTTTTAGAAACTGGTGTTCCAATGCAACATTTCTATTGGTTTGGTTGGTTACAGAAAGATTACATATTATGTCCCATTTTTAAATTTTTCTAATTTCATTAAATGCTATATATTTTGTGTAGGCCTATTAAGTTATAACACAGTGTATGATTTTATGAACCATGTCAAAAAAAGAAAGCCACCACAATAGACCTTGTTATCAATTTATTTAAAAAAGGGCAGGACATTGCTATAAAAATAGGCACCTCTATCAAGGCATAGTTTTGGGTTTGGAGATCACACCATCCGGATAACGTTTTTTAAAACGAGCAACCACCTCGGGGTCCAACAGATGAATGCCATCGAGCTGGTTTCCAAGGGTTACCCTGAAAAAAAAAAATGATTCATTTGTGAATATTTAGAGCTGGTCCAAGAGACAAAAATACAAAATTAGAGTAACTCACCAGTTTGGCTGGACATTGTGGGGTCGACCAAATAGCTCAATCTTTCTAGTGCCAGGAGAAAGCCTCTCTATCATGCCATAGATCTCGTCAGGTTTGTGACTGGTGGAACGGACCTATGAGGTTTTCAAAGAGTATCATGCACTGGACCCAAGCGAGAAAAATGTGTTTAAAAATATACAATTTCACCGACCTCTGCAACAATGACGTCACAGTCCAAACCTCGATTAAATCCTTGGGTGTTTCCTTTTACACCCACCTAAAAATGAACAAAAACAACACTTTCAACACATTCAATGTACTTATGTCTAAAAGTTAAATAATTTATATAACAATCATGATCTGTTCATTAAAGATCCCATACCATGGTACTTCTTGATGCTTTTATATGGCGCCTTAATGGTTCCCTAATACTGTAAATGAATCCTTCTTCAAAATCAAGACTCAGTGCATGAGATAGCCCCATGAAGACAGTCAGTCAAAAATATCTCTCTGAAACACTTTATTATGGGCGTTGTTGCTTGAATGCAAATGAGGAGGACAGAGACAGGCCAGTGCAGCGGGTGGGGGTGTGGCCAAACTCTCCGCTCTTTCCTCGCTTAGCGGTGCGCTGGCCCCACTTCCGTGTTTAAGCGCGGAGGAAGATATGAGACGCTTTCCATTGAAAAATAAACACATTTCCACAGAAAATAAAATTAAACCACTGCTGTTTCAGAGGTTCGGAGGCTCGGAAAAAGGACATCCGAGCCTGGAAACACTCTCACGTGCCTCCAGGCAAATAAAAATACGTATCTCGCATTGCGTAGCTCGTTCGCGGTCCAAACTCTCTGGGCATGATTTCCAGAGACGGTGGGTAGACATCCAGACGGGGGTGGAACTGCATTTGCATTCTTCCCCGAGTGTGACGTCAGAAAGTTCCCTTGTTCAGTCTTTTTTTCAAACGCGGAAAAGGACCGCAATTGCTCAGTTTACACATTTTCGCAACTTTTTAGCCACGGGGGGGGGCCTAAACAGGGTAGGGGAGCTCACATTAACGTTCAAAAACCTCAGAAAGTGAAAATTTCATGCCATGGGACCTTTAAGTAAAATTCTATACCAGACAATGCTCTTTGCCATGGTTCAGCCAATGGCCTGTCCTTCCTGTACGGATAATTCTCTGAAGTTGGTTAGTTTTCACCCAAATAATCTCATCTACTCGCTCATAGCTGTGAGACAAAACAAGCACAGCAATTTTAGATACATGGGCAAAGTGAAGAAGACTATAGCAAAGGAGGATAATAGGACATACCCCCAGAGACTCAGACACTCCCGGCCTAACTCCATGGCTCTGTAAGAGAATAAGACAATGCAGAAATCAGTGCATGAACAAAAGATTTTATGTCCCGATATTAGAGTTGTCAAAAGTATTGGAAAATTTGATACCAATTGATTTTAAAACTAGTATTGAAACTACATCAACCCATTTGAGCAGTTTAACAACATTAAAAAGTCACAGGACAGAAATAAACCTTTCCTGAACAGCTTTAGAATTATCTTGATCTTAAGTTTAGGCTTAAGCTTAAGCCTTTATTGGTCTCACACACAATGACACACAGTGACACACGGGAGAAATTTGACTTCTGCATTTGACCCATCCTTTTTCAGGAGCAGTGAGCAGCCATCTTTTTCGGCGCTCGGGGGGCAGTACCGTGAAGGGTCTTGCCCAAGGACCCACACTGGTTAGCTCATTGCCCGGGGGGGATTTGAACCCACAACCCCCAGGGGGAAAGTCCATGACTTATCAGTTGAGCTAACCAGCCGGTCTGTATAGTATAAGACCACCTGGATTACTATGGAACCTACCTGGATGACTGAGGGATTACAGATATAAAAAACTGCATGATGATATAAGAAAGTGCTATGATTTACTGTTGAAATCTATTGTCTAAAGAAAAAGTGTTTTTTTAAATTATCATTGTGGTATTGAAATGGGTATCGAGCATCAAGTCTAGTCCTTAGTAACAAAATCGAGTTTGAGAGTTTAGTATGTGACAACACTACTTGATATCACCCTAAATCAGTGTGCAATTACCTGCCAGTGACCCAGAGAAAGAGGAAACCATCATCCTGCAGAGTGGGAATGTTCAGTTTTCTCATCTCATCATCTGTCAGCGTGCCATAAGGCAGCTCCATGTGGATGTCCCAGGGCGGGTCGGCCATGACAACAGCAAACTTACCCAGAATAGACACATCCAAGAAGCGAATGTCACAGCAAATCCACTAGCACAGAGAAAAACCAGTGTCAAATGTCCAGTGGTGGAAGAAGTACTGAATTTTGTTAACAGATACCAGAGCAAAAATACTCAAGTAAAAGTGAAAGTATCACATGAAAAAGTCTACTTAAGCAAGTATTAAAGTACTTGTTTAAAAATTTAAAGAGTAAAAAGTAAAAGTATTTCATGCAGATTTTGAGATCTATTAAAGTTTCACATGTAGCGATTTTGACAAAAATGTGTGCAGATTTTTTTCCTAGCTGTTCTTTGTATATTTTTTTGCTAAGATTCTCAACATGTTCAAAATAAACCCTCGGCCTTTTCAGCAGGTCTCACACAATCATAAAAAATTCATTTACTTTGCAGTCCTGTTGAAAAATGTAGTGGAGCAAAAAATACAGATACAAATTAAATTAAAGTAAAAGGTATCCACTAAACTTAAGTAATATACAGATACTTAAAATGTATACTAATGTATACAACTTAACAACTTTTACTTCATTATGTTCCACTACTAAAAATGTCAACTTTATTTCAATAGTTCAATGATCAAGCTCAGACTCTATTGGTCATACCTGAGACGGGAAGAGTTTACCAACATTGCTGTCGGCATCACCGGTGTGAAGACTGAGCTCAGTGGTTCCACTTTGGGGCCCCATCAGACCTCCCTCAGCCTCTGGAGGACTGTCTATCTCATAATGGACATATTTACATGTGTCCATGTGAAAACATGTGTTGAGAAAAGAGCAGTCACCAAGGCTCTCATCTGTGTGTTTGTTGATGATGCGACTGGGAAAGTAATAAAAGCCATTTTATTTTTAGACATTCAAACATACACATTATACTTTCTGGACAGCTAATGAATTATTACATAAAAAATAATAACTAAGCATGCAAGATATTTGTGCAAAGTAAGAACACTCACCGGAAGTGGAGCTTTGTGCAGGGCTGTGGCGTATCTCCAGAGCGAATGCACTCCTCTTTTGTCCCATGGTCACAAAACTCCTGAACTTGAGCTCGACCACGAGATCTAAACTTCTCCACGATGGACTGCTCCTTTGCAGTGCTTGCGTTCAAAAGCTCAAGGATCTCTCTGCTCACCTAAATGGAGATTAGGTTATGTTTTATATACCAGTGTCTAAATAAAACAGATTTGAAGCATCCTACCTTCTTACTCTGCTGTTCTTTTGTGGATTGTTGATTTAAAAGACTCTCAATCTCCATGTCAACATGAGATGACTGATTTTTGCTGCTCCTTCCCTTCTTATCAACCCCACTCACTGATGATGAGGGTCCTGCTGCTTGTATAGAAGATGCTGGGGTCAGTGAAGATATAGGGGGTATATATGAGGTATGCGGAGGGGACGCAGAGCTCTGAGATGGAGAGAAGCCTGATGCTCTTTTCAGGTGTGTCTGGTCATCAGTTTTTCTCTTCACTCCTGTCCTTTGGGCACCAGCCCCTGTTCCAATCATAGCCCAAAGCTTTGGATGGTCAACAGCAACAACAATTGTGGAGGAGACTGTAGTGGAGGACAAAGATGGCTGTCGAACTTCAATAAGCTCCTGAGCAGCAAATTTCTGCAGCAGACTTTGGATACAGCCATGACTCACAGCTCCTTCCGACTGCACAAAAGAAAAAATGTCAGTTGTACTTAAAATGCTAATTAGCTCTACAACCCTTCAACAAAATGGATCACTTACACTGTTCAGGTCATTTGTTATAGCGAGGGAGTCTATAGGCAAAGACAGGCTGAGATCTGAAAGGTATGCCAACAGTTTCTTCTCCAACTCTGGGTCTGGGGGCTTTTCAGGCTCCTCTTGAGATGGGACAGTAGCAGGGGGAGCAGGACTGTCACTGCGTGCCGTGGAGGCATCTGTGCTGCCTGTAGCATCTACAATGATATATAGTTTTAGTGGGTCAATATATTGTTTGTGGAATAATTATAACCTGGCCAGGAAGTAAGGAAGTAGTAAGAGTTGGTTGCACAGGCCAGGACATTATATTATTGTATTATTATAGTTCTGATAAAAAGGAAACAATCAATCTCAACATCAATAACAACAAAAACAACAAATAAACATTTTTTTGGCCTAACTACAGATCCCTAAATCTCATTTTAGTGATAAACGCTTCAGCTTTGACATGGAAATTCAAAGTTCAAAGTCAGCTTTATTGTCAAAAAACATATGTACAGGTTGCATACACAGCATTTGAAATTGCAGCGCTCCCTAGGCCCACAGTGAACATAAAACATCTGATAAACAAGACAATAAACACCATGACCAAAACATCACACATACCCATAGCAGAAGTACAAGACAAACACAATGACTAAAAACATCATATATACCCATAGCTAAAGTACAAGACAATAAACACAAAAGTACAGTAAACTTGTATATAATACAAATAGGTAAAACACACAATGTGTAGCATAATAAAGCTCAGATGGTGTCATTTAAGCAGCAGGGTCAGTGCCCTTTAAGTGTCTTTTAAGCAGCAATGACAGTGTCATTTAAGTGTTTTGTCAAGACCCTATTAGATGTCTATTAGATCGTCCTCTGGGACACCAGTTATACCTATTGTTATATTTACCCCAAATAATTCAGGCTGAATTTGAAATAGCATTTTCCTCAGCTTATTCTCACTTAAAATTGGTGTAGCTCAGCCAGCAGAGGCCAAAACCACAGAGCTTCAGCTTCACAAAGAGTCCAGCCATTTGTTTGTGCTCCAAAGGGTTCAAAAACAGATTCACTTTGAAATGAAAGTAATTTTACTCAGAAATGTTTTAGGAAAAATATGCCGGAATGTTAAGGGGTTAAATTAAGAGAAAATCGTAAATGAACTAGGCTTTGATTTGGCCGTACCCGCGGTGAGTTGCCCTGGGTCTTTCCGTCTTCGCTGTAGTCTTTCCCGCAGAGAGTCTAGCTGCTTCTTATGCGCCTGGATATTGCTCCAAGTGTCCGACATGATGTCTTATGATACAAGATATTACAGTTTTAAACTTACACCTTGAACTTAGTTTTACTTTGCCTTGTGCAGAAGAATAACAGAGGATGAATGTATGGTACCACCCAGTACACACTCCGTGCATTGAATTTTAACAAATAGTTCCGCTATCCAGATTTTTGTGGGCTACGGTTACGGAACTAAAATGGTGATTATATTTAATTGCCCAATAAATGCAGTTGATTATTCAAAATTTACAATATATTTGTGTCCTCTGTATGAGCAAAGCTTGTCTGGAAGTACAAGGTTGTGTCGGATTTATTTTAGACACGGACTTACAACTTCCGGTGTGTCTGAAATTAAAAGCCTTTTGTTTATCTGTTGATATTTCTGAAACAATATGATTTAAAAAACAGAACAGGGCATTTTGTACCCCCTTTACCCTAGTCTGGCGATATTTTGGAGCCCAGAGCTCTAAGCTCCTCTCTCAAATTTCTGTGTTCTTTTTAAGTATGTAAAGATGGCGGAAGACGAGAAGAGTAGAGACAAAAGCGATCTGCAAGTTGTGAAGGTAATTCTGCATTTCTGAATTCATTTTATTATTCAGTTAGACTTAGATGCAGTGGCTAAAATCATCATTGTTAGTATGTCTCTTATAATCTTGAGTACATCACTATGCATGCCGAGATTTGCTTACTGCAGTATAAGCGCCTGAAAGATGAGCTGCCCACTGCTCCTGAAAAGGATGGGTCAAATGCAGAGAAATAATTTCCCTACAGGGATAAATAAAGGATATCTTCTTCTTCTTCTTCTAATAGCAGCTTGCATTTATAACTAAGATTAACATATATATAATTTTGACTGAATAACCTTTACATTTAGTCTTTAGCCAGTCATAGATACAATCAAAGCAATAAATGTTTACACCATCCACTAAAACATGTACACATTAATTGACAAATACAGTGTAAATCCCCTCTTTAGAATAGAAATATACTGTAACACATTAACAATATAGAAGAGACAAGGAAATAAACTATATATATATATCTTCTTTATCTTCTCTGATACAGGACCTGGTGGATGGACTTTATAAATTCAGAGACAGCTATTTTGAGACTCACAGTGTGGACGATGCTGGGAAGAAACAAAGTGATGTTGCAGAAGAGTTAGAAAAAACATTAAAGAGGCTACAGGAATATGAAGGTAAAGCTTTAATCACTGGTTGTTGAGAACTGCTGATCGAACTTGTGAATGACCTAAAATATGTCTTTGTCCACAGATCAGTATAAGCATAAAGCTGAGTTTTTGCTACAGAAAGGCAGATGTCTCAATGTATCTCCAGATTTTAGTGCCATTGCTGAGGAGTGCCTTTCACGGGCAGTTAAACTAGAACCTACACTGGTGGAGGGCTGGAATATTTTAGGAGAGCAATACTGGAAAACGGGGGACCTCGCTGGTGCCAAGAACTGCTTTACAGGAGCTTTGCAGCAGGTAACATTTGGTGGATGTGTTGCATAATGTCTCTTAATGTCAATTATTAATACTGATTTGGGACAGATGTGTAAACTAGTATCCTTCATTGTTTTTCTAAAGAGCAAAAACAAAGTGTCCCTTCGTAACCTTTCTATGGTGCTGAGGCAACTGCCAGCTACTAACAATGAAAGTCATAGCAAACAGGTGATGGAGAGTGTGGACATGGCTCGGCAAGCAGTTCAATTGGATGTTACAGATGGGACTTCATGGTGTGAGTAAATCAAGGTTCTCAATCAGAAATTTGACATTTTAAGTGCTCAGCTTTAATACACATTTTTTGTTTTACAGATATTTTGGGAAATGCTTATGTTTCCCTATTTTTTACCTGCGGACAAAACCCCCAGTTGTCTCAGCAAGCCTTAAGCTCATATGCACAATCAGTAAGCTGTTGTATACTGAGTGTAGGATTTGATATGGCTGAAGTGTACAACTTTTTTTCTTTTTAAAGGAAAAAGTGGACAAAGCTGCATCTTGTTATCCTGAGCTTCATTTTAATCGAGCCACGTTGTTCCAGTATGAGGAGATGTTTGGCTCAGCTTTGGGGGGCTATAGTCGTGCAGTCTCCCTCGATCCAAGCTGGGAGGAGCCTCCAGAGAGAGAGAAGCTGCTGCTGGAATACCTGGAGAAAGTGACTGAGCTCATACAGAACAAGGTAAACCAATAACTACTTCTGTCACCATCCACTTATGGCTACTTCATTATAAACATAGTTGCTACCATAAAGTGTGATAAAAGAAGAAATTCAATTTGTCAACTGGACAAACGTTTCGCCGCTCATCCGAGAGGCTTCTTCAGAACTGACGAAGCCTCTCGGATGAGCAGCAAAACGTTTTCGTCTGAACTGACGAAGCCTCTTGGATGAGCGGTGAAACGTTTTCGACCAAACAAACTTTGTCCAGTTGACAAATTGAATTTCTTCTTTTATCATGGATTCTACCTGGACGACTGAGGGACTCTTCACGTACCATAAAGTGTAAACTACATTCTTGTTACAAAGAAAATAACACGCATACCTGTCACAATAATTACTGTACAACATTTTTTGGAGCTCAGTACATGTGTACAATTTGCAATAACAGATTTTTGTAGGGATTTTTCTCATGTAATAACCTAAGATTTTAGTTGTACGGGGGAGGGAGAATAATTTACTTTTACTGGAATTAAATAACAATAAAGTTAAAGTTAAAGTACTTTTCATATTGTTTATCGCAGTATTTCTCTGAAGCATACCAGTATTGCTGAGTTTCAGGTGACATCACAACATTCTATTCTAAGAAGTGACTTTATTGATCTCACACTGGAGAAATTCTTCTCTGCATTTAACCCATCCTGTTATTAGGAGCAGTGGGCAGCACATTACTGCGCCCGGGGACCATCTCCATGATCTTCTTGCTTCGGTTTGGTCAGGATCTAAGCTGGAGCTACCTATGGTGCATGTTTTGGGTTGATGTGGGAAACCGGAGTGCCCGGAGGAAACCCCCCCAGACACGGGGAGAACATGAAAACTCCACACAGAAAGGCCCGGGTGACCCGGGGATCGAACCGAGACCATGCATGCAAACTCCACACAGAACACACACAGAAAGGCCTGGGCGACCCGGGGATCGAACCCCGAGCCTTCTTGCTGTGAAGTGTGAGTGCTAGCCACTCACCGTGCCACCGTGGCCAATAATATTTAATACACATGGGGGGGCAGGTAAAGTGAATATTGTTAAAAATCCAATTTTTGTTGTAATACAGTGCACCACCTCCTCCTGTGGACCCACAAGAGGATCCATGGGGGCTGGTGCATTATGATCTGGGTGGCAGATCTGTTTGGACTGTTGCCCCCGCAACCCAGACCACAGATTAAGCAGAAGAAAACAAACAAACAAACGATATTTCATGGCAAAGTACAATGTAATCAATAGGGAAATCTGGTTCTTGCCCCAGTCTGAGAGTATGACATCACATTATAGAATCTGAAAACTACCAATATATCTGTATGCTACCTGTATGCTCTGATTTCTACAGAACAGTTTTACCTTCACCTTTATTTTGCTGTAATGTAAGGATCTTGTGACTTGTTATTTGAAAATTGTGGCTGTCTCTTGTCATTATGTCCACAAGATGGAACCAAAGCACAGTTTTGTAGCTGAAAAGATACCAATTTTTCTCCTATCTTCTTAGGGGAAAGTGAAATCACGTCGTTTAAGGACAATGCTTTCCAACCTCAACACTTCAGCACTGGGCCCCTGCTCCTCCCCTCAGTTCCGTTCTCCCAGTGGTCGCATCGGGAGCCTGGAGCCACGAACCCTGTCTGCCCTGTCCCATGGAAACAACGTCGGAGTAGCTGCTTTGGGAAAAGTGGTGTTCAGTTTGGCTTCAGAGGGACGAATGGCTTTGTAAGTAATTCACTTTTATATGATCCTAATTATGAAACTCTCACTATTAGTGTTGTCAGGATACTAACATTTCAAACTCGATACTAAGGAATAGACTCAATATTCAATACCAATTTTGATACCACGATGATAATAAGAAAACACTCTTTCTTTAGATAATAGAATATGGTTTTCAACATAGGATTGTAGTACTTTTATATTACCATGTGGTGTTACATCTATGTAATCCCTCAGTCAGCCAGGTAGGTTCCATAATGGTCCATGATCACATGCTAGTCTATGTGGCCTTATTCTAGTTCTGATACAGCTCAACATCATTCTTAAGCTATTAAGTTTTTTTGTATCAATACCTCCTAAAATTACTATCTAGTTTTGATACTAGCTTTAATATCTGACTTTTGATACTTTTGACAACCCTAGTCACTATATATATGTTAACAGCTGGTTGTTACACTTTCATTTTGCTGAGAAGCAGAAGAAAATTTTGCCAGGCAAGGCAAGTTTATTTGTATAGCACAATTCGTACACAAAGTAATTCAGAATAAGAAATACATTAAAATCACACTACAAACAAATCAAAACATAAATAATCATCATAAAATTAATAAAAAGAGAAAGAGACATTAAATGAGAGAGAAGAGTGCAGAATGAAAACATTTCAGTCATATGCTCAGCTAAACGGAACTGTTTTGAGCCTGGATTTAAAACAGAGTCAAAGTAGAGGCCTGTCTCACATGTTCACGTATTAGCTGCATAAAACTGAAATGCTGACTCCCTGTGTTTAGTCCTGACCCAGTATGCTAATATGTTTTTTCAACTCCTCTGTAGTACTTTTGGCATGGTGGACAGTGAAGAATCATGCATAGTGGTGATGGTCTACAACACTGCTGACAGCTGGGGAGTCCTCATTGGAGACTCTGTTGTTATTCCTGAACCTCACATCAAACGCCACAGTATAACACATAAAGATAAGGTATGTGTTTACAATAACATATAACCCAATACTTTAAAGAGTGTTTTTGTCTTAAATGTCTTTTTTTTTTTTTACTTCCCAACAGTCATTTGATTTCAGAAGTATACGAGTGGATTCTCCTCTACTTCTTATTGTAAACGGAAAGAAGCAAAACATCCAAAGTCAAATGGCTGTGTCTGTCAGCTACAAGCCCCAAAGTGAATGAGTTCTGCATGGTACATGAGATGGACACGAGTGAATAATTATTGTTTGTGGAAATAGTCAATGTTAATGCCTGTTCTGTGTGTTGTATTGTAGATAAAGGGCTTTATATTGTGTGAGATTGTCTGACAGTTTCCTATATTTATACATTTTCTACTTTTTGTTTGTGGATGCTTTTTTGCTTAAGAAAAAGCCTACAATGGACGCATAGAGATTTCTAGTAATGCATATTCCTTCCCTTTAAAATGTTATTTTTCTCTAGCTTTACTTTCAGTTGTGAGTTGGTATTTTGTGGTGGTGGACAAAACAAACTTAAGTAATTGGTAATTCACTTGGTAATTCACTACAATTCAATACAAACATTTAATTTTATTATTCATCTGTAAATATGCCAACTGTATTATTGCATATACATGTGTAGTAAATGACTATATTAAATAATATTCCAAAGCTATCATATAGTACACCATTAGACAAGATTGATCTCAGACTGTTATGCTATGCTCTAAATGAACACTTAATCATTCAAAAATTAAAGCAATTAAAGGTCCTATATTACGCAAATTGCCTCTTGTGAGCTTTAAGGCATGTTATAATGCTGTTACCTCATCAAAAACATTCCTGGAGTTGTGTTTTGTTTCACTCACAGATGTTTGAGGAATCCTGCATCTATCTACATCTCCAAATCTCAAAACGCTCTGTTCCACCTTGTGATGTCATGAATCAATAGTTCTCAAGTTAACAGCTACTTTTTACCTTTTCTTCAGTAGAGATTGGCAATTCCAGATCTGAAATTATCCAAATGATTCTAGTGAAGGTGCATGGAATTTACACAGTGGAACACTTTCTATATTGAGAGAAAGAGAAAAACTCTTAAGTAAATATGCTGGATTTGTGCATTAAACATGTGTGACTGAAACAAAACACAATTCCAAGTATGTTTTAATGAGGATACAACATAAAAACATAGACCAGAAAATAGCGTAATATGGGCCCTTTAATGCCCCTCTCAGTGTTTCTTGACAAGAGTGCGGCCCCTATTCTTTGCAGGGGTGCTGAACTGAAAAAATGACTTTGCTCCTTCCTGCTCCAGACACGAGAAGAACCTGCCGTCCCCGTCATGGCCGACAGACGGGAAATGTGGGCTTCTCTGGGGTGTTGTGAGTGGGTCTATCCCTAGAATACATGGGAGGTTGATGGATGCCTTTCATTGTTAAATCCCTTACACTGACAATTAGCTTGTCACTTCTAGTTTCCTTTTCTGATGATCAGCTCTTTACTACAAACCACCTACAGCCACCCCCTGTGTTATTTAGATTGGTTCACACAGTCCCTACTTCCTCTACTCAATTAACACTAATAATCTGTACTTAGTCTAAAATCTGCAATAAAGTCTTGATTATTCACCAGTTATCGAATAATGAATAATGGATCAGTTTTATATAGCGCTTTTTGAACAGTCAAAGATGCTTTACAGAGCATTATTCATTCACTCCATACCCGGTGGTGGTAAGATACTATTGTAGACACAGCGACCCTAGGGCAGTCTAACAATCTGTACAATCGGCCGCTCAGACCACAAATCAACACTCACACCACTTTCATACTAGGCAATGTGGGTGAAGTGCCTTGCCTAAGGACACAACAGCGTTTTTTGCCACTGGTGCCCCACTATGGCACCTGATTTTCCCAGCAGTCTCCCATCTGAGTACTAACTAGGCCCAGCCTTGCTTAGCTTCTGAGACCTGAGATAATCTCCAGTCATTTTAACAGCACCTGCATTTACCTGCATTAAAGTTATGATGTTCTTGGTTAGACATCTCTCGGTCTCCCAAACCAACCACCATGTTCCTCAGTCTGAGGGAGTCGTAAAGCCCCTGCAGTTTTTGATATTGTCTGTTTCTCTCCATCAGCCTTTCAGACACCTCACTGTACTTTCTCTTGTACTCTTCCATCACCTGGACAGTAAAAGCAACTATATAAGTAATGCAAAGCCAGTTTCTTGTATACTTGTTATAGACAGGTTTAATTGAATTTAACCCTTAAATTGGTTTATTTGCCTATATCAACATATGACCTTTTTCAAGGATGCAATTTCTCCTCTCATGGCAGTGAGCTCCAACTCTCTGCTCTGATTTTGTTGAGTCAAAACTTTCTCCATTTGCTTTAGTTGAGCTTCAGCCCTGGATAAGCTGTATTCCTGATACATGCGCTCCTGGTGAACCTGTAAATGTGCACTTAAATAAAATGTTTTTGTTTTTCATTGTACAGAAGTACAATGTGCATCTCAGTAGACTGCAGATATTCTTTATACAGTTTATGAGTCTGACCTGATAGCTCCAGAAAGCTAGTGCTCGTGCACTGATGTCCAGAATTATATTCGGCTTCAGACCTGCCAGGACCATGGCTTTGTATTCCTCTGAGGGTGACAGCTCAGTGCGGACAATGTCCAGTTTTCCAGACAGAGCGGAGGAGCAGGCCGGGCAGGTGACAGGTGAGCGGCTGAACTCCCCAGAGCCGTGCTGGTCACAGAATACATGAGAGCAGGCAGTGACCCATGCAAAACCACTGAGCTTTGCCCGGCACTTGGGGAAGTTACAGAGAAGTGTGTCAAAACACAGAGTCATAGCCATGGCTGAAAAATATAACACATGAGAGTCAACTCAGTTATTGAAACATCTACCTAACTACAGCACATTTATCATGTAAAGCCTAAGCAATGAGCCTACAAAATAGAGCTAGGCCCTGGCTAACTATTGTTTCATCATGAAAGGCAAGGCACTGCAATGATGCGCTATATGTAGCCTAGCATTTTAATGAAAAGAAGCAGGTGGTGGACCCTCCTCCAGAAAAGCTCCATAGGGCACCTTTAAACATTAATAATAGTTAATATTAGAGTTTTATATTAGTATTTTATAATGGGTTATTACAAGTTGTTAAGAGACTACTGTTAGATAGTTTTAACTGATGCCCTATACACTACTGAAATGGCTCTTCATTAGCCAATATTAGCTTACAACAGTCACTGCTGTATGTTGTCATGAACCATTGATAGCTTTACCATTACAATTTACTGATATCTGCTGGTCAGTATTGTTAAATTTATAAATGTTTTCATATATTTTTGCCAAATTATAACTCACCGGGTATTAACGTCTCTCTTCACAGGTGGCGCTAATGAGCTCGCTCATTCCACGCTCTGATTGGCTGTCGCTTCGCAGCCAGGCTTACGTAATGTTTATTAACGAACTTGATAGAACGTGAATAAGCCAAAAAAAAAAACGTGAATAAGCCACCCTTAGCTATACAAAGCTGTATATCCTTTCTCATCTATCCTGTCCTCTTCTTTTTCCAACTTTCTTTTCTCCCTCTCTCTATTTTCTATATAGCAATAATTGTATGATTGACTCACTGTACAGTAGTACACACCATCTCACTGTAGTATACACCATCTTGCACTATACTTTTGTACTACCATCAGCTGTAATAAAAGTTAAAAAAAAAAAGTGAGTAAGCCACTGATAATACAATTAAAATAAATAACAGCTTAGGCTGAATGATTACAAATGATTTCAAATGCAAGACTAAGTTTAGGCTGTATTAGAAATATTGTCTTATATGATACGTCCATTTAAAAAAATAAGCCTATGATCTATACAGGAGGCCGAACATTGATTAAGCCTAGGCTATAATAGCCTATAGTTAATTTTTTTTCAGCATGCCTACTGTGAAGACCTACTGTGTACTGTGACACCTAGGCTAGGTCTACTTATGACCCCCTCCTCTATACCTCCCACTTTTTTCTTTCTGTCTTTCTCTTTTATCCCTTTTTGCACGTGGTACAGAAGTAAAGGCGGGGGGTGAAAGAGGAGCATTGTGCCGAGCAGCAGTGGATCCGGGGGTTCATAGTGAGCGAGGGGAGATGCTCACTCAACTGTGTCCAGCAAGCCATTGTCAAAGATTCCCATCTATTCTCTACCTTTTAAATAGAGCTCCAGTGTAAGATGCTTTTTGGACAAGGGGGGTAGCTAAGGGTGGAAAGGCATTATGCTTTTGGACGATGATAACACACGAAATCCTAGGCCTACATACGAGGATGGCCCCTCAACCCACTCAATGCACTTTTGTTCATAATTGGCCCTATAGAAATCAAAGCCCTGTGTGATAGCGCACCAACTCTAGTCATTTATGACTTTTACACATCCCAAAACACGTTGTACTAATATTAGGCCTACGCTAATTGGCTACTGTAAAAGGCAGTTGTGAGACATCTAAATTGATAACTTATTCTGTCGTGAAGGCACCTGTTAGACGCGATGTTTAAATGATCAACATTTATTCCTGGCTTTTCTTTTTTAATTGCACATATGGTGTGTTTTGCTGTCAATCACTGTCTTTCACATCCACTTGATGTGTTCTATTAGAGATTTATTGCTGCTGAGTGAGTATGTAAGACCAAATAAAGCTGGGTAGAATAAGAAAAAAGGGGTTCTGGGAGGCTGTGTGTGCGTCGCCATTGAAATGCAAATATCACACAAGAACAAGGAGTGGTTCTGTGCATGTGAGTGTGTGTGTTCTCTGTATGTGCATGCAGCGGGACAGCAGCGCGAGAGGAGGGGCGCAAATTGGACAAGTTTTTTTTTTGGGGGGGGGTGAGAGAAGAGACTTTAGAAACAACCACACACGCACTCCCAGTATAGCCTATGACACGGAACCGGATTGAGGAAGGACACCTAGACTTTTCCAGACTTCTTAAATCAGGAAAACAAAACGCATAGTATTTTTTTCCTCACCACAAAGTTTCACTGTGGCCTCTATGCGCTACTGTTGAACTTTGGATGCGCCCAGGGGCTCGTCCAGGGCGTCTAATCGTGCCTGTTTCCAGTCCCTCATCTGATGCCCCCCTTTCCGTCTGACTCGCCGTGAATCATGTCACGCCGGAAACAGAAGCGTCCCCAGCATCTCGTTAACGCGGATCCGGGGGGCCCAAAACTACTCGCTCACGGTGAGAAACTTTTCGTAATTATGCATGCCTTTGATGTCTACTTGGATTTACGCGTAAGTGGCACTTTTTACGCACACGGTTTGAGTTTTTGTTTTTTGTTTTATTTGCAAATGTTTCGTTTACGCGTACTTTTCGGGCAAGTTTATGTGGCCTGGCAGACCTCCGTAGGCTATACAAAGGTTCACAGAGACGCATATAATTTTCGGAATAAAATGTATTATCCGTTTTGTTTTTACGAATACGCCTAGTTATACGGCGTGTTTCAACTGAGAGTGAAACGTAAATGAAATGTTACCGTATAGTTTATATTTAACTTTTTTGATAACAGTTTGTATTGGTGCACCTGACTCAAAATAAACCTACATTAAATGAAGTAAAACCGTTATGCTTTTTCACTGATCATGGGCCCCACTAATGGCCTGACCACTTTTGTTAAGGCCATAAACGTGTCTCTATATGGTGAATAGATCAGGATTAACTAGCGTGTACATCTGTGGCCATTTTCATGCGCTACCCCTCCTCAGAGAAACCAACAGGCCACGATGCACTGACTACTGGAGCTCTTTGATGAGGGTGGAGAAGTCTCGTATTTGTTAACAATAAAGTTGCTGGCTTGGGGGGGAGGGGAGGTTGTGTTTTTGATAAAGATTAATCTTCTACCCTTCTATTATGCTCGTCTTTTGCTGTTTGTGCATGCGTTTCTCTCTCATATGCTCCACTCTTTCCCCATTCTCACCCCACCCCTTTCTTCACCCCCACTTCTATTGACTGTATACTCCTGCACAGTTGGGGGGAGTCCAATGGATGAGAAAAAAGATTGAGTGATTTAGATGTTATTTTGCATTTTGTTGTCAATTGCATACTCTGAAATGTGCAGCTACATTTCTCACTATGTAACCACAAAAAAGTTAATTTATACACACAAATGTGTTTACTTAGAAGTCAACTATAAACTAATGCACAAAGGTACAGTCTTCATTCCATCACTATAACTCTCCAGGAGGGAATAGTTAGTTTGTCTCACCATTGTTGTTACCCTCCCCCCTTCTCCTTTTTACTCTTTCTCACTCTGTGCTCAAGATTTTGAAAGAATTTGACCCCATAGCTGCAGAGGTCAGATAAATTGACCAATCAGAGTGTCTGGACAGTGCCCAGGACCCTTAGTATGGCCTGACCCTTGACCTCTACTGTGACGTAAGGGGGGAAGGGTAAATAGAGAGATGAAAGACGTAACTGCTGTAGGGAGGGGGTGGGTTAAGAGGGGTTATGGGTTGTCGTGGTGATGCCCATTGTCCTCTAAAATGTGTTGCCATAGCAGCAAGGTGGTCTGTGAGCTTTTTGTGTGTGCAAGATGTTTGAGGAGTTTTGCTTGGGAGAGCACAGATTGAGACAAGGCATTACAAAGACTCATAGACTCTGCACAGTTCCTCAACTTGTTTATTTGCATGTTCAGGGCAAGCTCCTAGCAGGGATTTTGTTTGAAGGTGTAAGATGATCTCCTGGTATGTGCACAAATTTGCTTACCAAAATGGTCAAGGATAACTAGAAGCACAGAAATGAACTTTTTGTGCTTGAAGTAGAAATTATTTTGTAGATTTTCAAATGTGGGTACCCAGTTTCACCACATTTGGAGCATGTTTCTATTGCTATGTTTCTAAAAGTTTGTCTTCATGCTTTATTTTTAGATGACCACCTGGGCATGAAGTCGCCCTCTACGTCTCTTGGCTCCGAAGTGACCTCATCTGGATCATCTTCCTCTTCTCCTACCTCCATTCAGGACTGCCAACCGCCTCTGGCCACACGCCCATCCCCTGGTGGGCTCCACGCGCCATCTTTGCCCAGCGAGAGTTCACCTCCTCCCCACTGGCCTAACAACATCGCCCCCTTCACCACATCTCTGCCCAACACACACTCCTCCCTCTCTCCTGACTTCCCACACCCCTCTCTGTCCTCGCAAACCCACTCGCCACCTGCTTTGGGCCAAACCTCCAGTTGTAATCAAGGAAACTCCCATTCATCCATGACGTCTCCACCAATGGCTAACTCTGCTATGACCACAACTTCATCCTCTTCCTTATCCTCTAATTGTGTGCAATCCCACCGTGACAGCACTAGTCCTGGACCACTACAAGCATCTGACTCCCCAGGGCAGGACCAGCTCCAAGTGCCTCCAACTTTGGCAGTGCTTTTGGAGGAGCTGCGAGTTTTACAACAACGTCAGATCCACCAGATGCAGATAACGGAAGAAATATGTAGACATGTTTTAAGGCTTGGTGGGGCTGTTTTTGGTCAACAAAACAGCACACAAGTTAATGGTTCAGACAGTACCCAGAAATCTACAGGTGAAGCTTCTGTATCACCACCTCACCCTTCAACAGCTACTCCTATAACTACAACATCCTCTCTTTTAACTGGGCTTTCGTCATCTCTTTTTCCTCAACTGCCTGCATCCAAGCCAAGCAGTGCCAATGGAACTAGAGCTTCATCATCCTCTACCTCTTCATCATCCACTATTAGCTCCTCTGTTGCTTCCTTACACCCACTCTCTCTGTCTTTAGGCCTGCCACCTCACTACCTTCATGAAAAATCAACCAATTCTTTAGCATTCGGGCACAGTAATGGCATAAGTTTTCCAGCTCCCATACCTACCCCTAGCAATTCCCAGGAACACCAACCCAGCTCCTCCTTGGGCTCTGGTTCATCATCTGGGCGCCCCCAACACGTGTGCCGCTTCTGTGGTAAAGTCTTAAGCAGTGATTCCTCTCTTCAGATCCATCTGCGATCGCATACAGGAGAAAGGCCCTATCAGTGCCCGGTCTGCCTGAGCCGTTTCACAACCAGGGGAAACCTCAAAGCCCACTTCCTGCGCCACAGAGAACAGAATCCGGAATTGTCCCTCTCTCTGTTGCCACCAGCATTGTCCGAGCAAACGCCAAGTGGGTCTGCTCCCGGTGGTGTCCATAGGAGACGGAAGCGGCGAGCTGAAGATGATGAGGCTTTCAATGGAGTTAAAGGCAGTATTCCCGGGATGACAGATAATATGGCTTTGGGGTTCCTGTCTGGAGGAACATCACGACCTTCTTCTTCCTCCCTCCCATTGCCACCTTCAGTAGACATGGCACTACTCTCCACGGCGCATTCACTTTTACAGCTGAACCGAGCTTCTGTTGGAGTTAGCGCTTCCACCACCGCCCTGCCTTCGTCCTCTTCATCCACGTCTTCTTCACCTTCAACAAGGAGTGCAAAACAGCAGAGATTTGATGAAAACACTCCTCCACACACCAGTCTGCAGTCCCCATACTCCCAGCTGGCTCAACTTCCCAAAATCCTCTTCCCCGGTGGGACCTCTCCTCACCATCTTGCACTTCTCCGACCACCAGGGCACCTTGCTGGCCCCCACCAACTGCCCTTTCCATTCCCACCATTCCCCAAACCATCAACCTCCTCCTCTGGCTCTCCTACTACCTCTAACCAAACCTCTGACACCTCCAAGTTGCAACGACTGGTTCAGAAATTAGAGAAGCAACCACCAGGGGGCTCCTCTTCATCTTCCCCCTCTACTTCCTCACAAACAGCTGAAGCCAATGGAGATGCAAATGGACAGGATCTGTCTACACATGCGTATCGGAGAGAGATGTTAGCAGCTCTTGGTCTTAGCCCGAGCGTGAACACTACCAGTCAGGGAGGTATGAACAATGCACCATCTCTTCCGACTACGCCCACTCCAAACCAGTGTGGAGTCTGCCTGCGCGTCCTTAGCTGCCCTAGAGCCTTGCGTTTGCATCAAGCCACGCATTTAGGAGAACGTCCATTTCCCTGTAAGCTCTGTGGTCGCTCCTTCTCCACCAAGGGCAGCCTTAGAGCTCACCTCGCCACTCACCGTGCCCGCCCACCAAACGCTCGTGCCCTCAACTCCTGCCCCCTATGTCCGCGGAAGTTCACAAACGCCTTAGTCCTTCAGCACCACATCCGCCTGCACCTTGGTGGTCAGATCCCACCTGACGAAGAGGTGCCACTTGAAGATAGCCTAGAAACAGAGAATGCTGGTTTGGTTGATGGTATGAGTGACATGTCATCTAAAGACCAGGTTCTTCCTCTGGCATTAACTACAGGGCCACGATCTCCAGTTACCTCAGGGTCTAAACTGACTGCTGATCTAACATCAGTGAAAGAATGTGAAGGTTCAGTTTTAAGTGTTAGCTCACCTCTGACCCAAACCCCTCCCACAGCAGGAGCCGAGGACCCCCCAATGGATGTTAGAGCTAATACCAGTTCTCCATACTCTGTAGATGAGGCGAATGGTGTTGTTAACAGCACTGGTTCAATGAATGCACCTTCAGAAAGCACTAATACAGCCACTGACAATGGAGAAGATGCTCCTCTGTCCCTGTGTGTTTCCAAAACTACTGTCGAGAGAGAAAACATTGTGAAAGAAGTTAGTAATGATGAACCCAGTTCAACAAAAGAGCCCACAGATGATCCACCACTCACCCCTCCTGCCAGTCCCAGTAACATCCCAGCATCTGCAGAAAAGGTAGAGAAAGATTCAAATGGGATCAAAGCAGAGGATCAAAAAGCACAAGAGGACAGTCTAGTGGAGGAAGGCAGTAGCAGTGTGGCCCCCCCATTAACACAGACGGTTCGCCAGGACAAACCCTACAGCTGCTCCCAGTGCGGCAAAGCATATGCTAGCAGGAGCGGGCTAAAGGCAAGTGTTTGTTTACTCACTACTTAAAACAACACAGTTATCTCAAGTTTTTAATCATTTTACTTTTTCAATAACAGGGACACATGAAAAGCCACCCTGGAGTGTCCCTAAGTACTCCTACCAAGGTTCAGCCACTTGAAACTGAAGAGGAGCCCAACAAAGACACAGTGAAACACGGGACCCAGCCTGATGTGAAGGTGGAAACTCCTAAAGGTGATAACATTAACTCTGTCCCAGCTACCGTGAGTTCAAATGGGGCAGAAGAGCCCATGGACAGAACTGTGTAAAAAAATAAAAAAGTAAGCATAGTTGAATGCTGGAGTTGTTAATGTCCTGACAAGGGAATGTATGTTAAAACACTAGAATGATATTCATTTTTAGGTTTATTCATTTGTAATACATGTTTAGCTGAATAGAGCAGTATTTGTACTCTAGTTTAATTGGAATAAAAGTGAATGTAGTATTTTTCTAGGTATTTCCGTATTTTCAAGATCACAGTGAGGCCTTATTTTACACTTTTCACATTGAGAGTTGCCTAAGACTAGGGATGTAACAATAACTGAAATATCATGATCTTGTACTGTCAAAAGTCTCACAATAATATTGTGGACCATAATATATCGTCTCTTCGCTTAAATTAATGGTTATGATGCAGCAAAAACAAAACAGAGGGAACTACATAGACCATAATCCTTTGCTCAGTTTCAGTGCAGACTACATGAAGACATAACTGTTATAAGAACTTTTAAATCCTAGTTCTTTGGATTAAGTCTTGTCAAGGCATTATAAGAGGAAAAAGGCGCATATTATGTTTTGTTAGCCTCCACAAAATATCACAATAAATATGATATGTACAGTATATCGTGAAAATATTGTACCGAGAGATTCGGATATCGTTACATCCCTGCCTTTTAACACTTATCTCTGTAACAATTATAAACTGATGTGATGAAAAGGATCCTGAGTTGTTTGAATGAAGTCAAAACCAAATGAGGCCACGTTTGTACGGGTCAAAGTTTTATATTTGTCCTGCATTTTAATGACCTTTCTCTTTTTGTTGCTGCTAAATGCATGTTTTTAATGTGCTGAGTTGCACTGTAGTTGCACTGTCACATGCTGCCAGAATATCGACTGAAACAGAAATGCCCTAAGAAAACAAAGTGATGGTGGTGGTTGTGTTTTACAGTAATGCTGTGAGCAGTTCTTATGTAGTGATTCCATTAATAGGTGAGACTATGGTGCCCCCCATACTCTAATGTTCATCCCCATAGTCTAAAAACTAGCTGAGCAAAAAATTGGTGAAATAAATTATACTTTATGCTCATGCACTATGTAACTTTTTGGTTAGTGGTCTGTCGCCTGCTTGTTTCTATTATGTCATCGCTCTGTCTAGAATGTTCCACAGTATGACATTAAAGAGCTCCATTTTACATGTATTCAATTACAAGTGGTTTTATAGCTCATAAGCACAGAGAAAAACATACATTCTGACTGTGAGCAGGGTTGCCTCTCCACAGATGTAAGCTGTAACTTGGTCTGGTTTGGTCTCCATGATGATAAAAAGATTTAATACCATACTGTGAAACATTCCAGACAAAGTAATAACATTTCCATAGAGAAAAGCATTTGACAGACCCTCCATTAGAAAAGTTACACAATGCACCTTTAACATATACCATTAACCATTTTTAATCTGTAATCAGTGCTTTTTGATGAGTAGAGACCGTAAGTGACCTTTATACAGCAAAATGTATTAAATAAATTGATTCAAATATGGATCACTTGTGCCACCATAGTCTCAGTATAAACCTGTGGGAAACACTGCTTATGTATTACTATTTCTATAGCAGCAGATTGATTGTAAAAGTTCTTGTTTGACACATTTTCTGGTGTCGACTTGGATTCACGCTGGAACCAGAAGTGTCCCATTATAAATCCCTTTTTATGCCCTCTGCTCCTCTCTCAAAGCACTTGAGAGTTTTCTGCACTCATTCCACATTCCTGCCTAGTCCTGTATAGTATTTGTATGCTTTACCTTTTGTAAACCCTTTTTGTAGCAACAAAACAAAATATGTTCCCATGACGATGTGTAACAGTTAAATAAAACAATGGTGACATGACTAGAGAGCTTGTTTGATCTTTGTTTCATATTCACTGTAAACCAAATCTTCCATTTACCAATTGCATGTTCACGATTGGTCAGTTTTTTTTCTGCTTATTGTCCCAGCTTGGTGCGTCTGGATTTGGGGGTCCTTTGTCTGACTGTGCTCGCCCTAATTCAGCATTTTCTTCAGCTAGTGTCCTTTAATATGTTTCAGTTCCTCCACTGTGTGTGCGTATATGTGTGTGAAAAGGATAATCACTGCTTGTATGAGTGCAGCTGTAGAGGCCACCACCTCCATCCCTCCCCGCTCTGTGTCATACTCTTTCAAACGCACCCTCTTTTATTTTCTCTTTCATTTCTCTCACTCACTCTTTTGCCTCACCCCTGGCCACCCCCCTCCCCAAACCCTTCTCCCCATCCCCTTCTCCCCATCCCATGCTCGTGTAATGAGGTGACACACAGGAAGCTCTAATCCATACACAATGCCACCCCCACCAAAGTGACTGGGAGCGGGACAGGGGGCAACAACCTGGCCCAGCTGTCCCCAAAATGTCCGTCTTTAATCCCTGTAGTTTTTTCCCCCCTGCCCCATAACCATGACAACTGGTAACCACAGTAAAGAATGCTCAAGGCAGAGATGGGGAGCACAAAGGAGCCATGTGTGAAAAGTTGGTCCACATGCAATGAGATGTGTCTTCATCCGAAATAGAAAAGTCAGTGATTTTAGAATTACATTTTATACCAGGGGGTGTCGGGGTGAAAAGGAATCTTCAGGTGTGAGTGGGAGAAGCTTTGATCACAAAAGACATAACCTTAATCTATGTCTGCGTATAATCATTAATCATCACAGAAAGGATGAGTATTTGCATTTGTGATAGGTCATGTGTCATTTATTTTGGGTGAGCTTTTGAAGTCCACACAATTCAATTCAAAACGTGTATTATTGTGATTGTGACATTTTAATTACATTTGATTGTCTTCATTTGTTACAAAACTCTATTGGATAGTATTATATTGGGCTATCAATAATAATCTAACTTGATTTATAGTTCTGTGTAAGTGTGACCTTTAAATAAACAACATTTAAGCAGAAATCTAAAGAAAATGAAACATGATTTTGATATTTATTGGAAAGTGCACTTTGTAGCGACAGGGGTGATATAAAGGGTAAAGTTTTAACACATGAAATATCCTGTCATGTCTTACGGGGAGGTTTAAAGAATATGAGTAGACCATCTATATCCACAAGAGGGAGCTATTACCTTCCAATTTAGTGAGACTTGGTCATAGAGGAATTACTAACCAAATGTTTTTTGTTTGTTTGTTTTTATCTGTTGAGGAATAGCGGGATTTTGGTTTGTTTACATTGCCATATTTGAACTTATTTTATTGTGTCTATTCAAAAAGGTAGATTGAATTCAACTTTTGAAGAGAGAAACGGTCAGAAATTTGTCTATAGGCTTATCTAAAATGGTTAAAAAGCTACATTGGGACTATTTTCTAGATCAAAATAAAAATCATTCAGTTTGGCTACAGTAAATAATTAATGAGTGGGCCGTATTAATATGGGATAATGATAAGCTATGACTAAAAAGCTGTCTTTTGCATTCAAAGTGCTCAATGATCTAATTATAGTAAAAGTGATGGTGATGAAACTCATTGAGGAAACACAATGCGAGGCCATTAAGTGCCCCTCCCTCGGGTCCGGGTCGTCTCCTTGGCAGAGACATAAGTATAAGTACATATAAAAGCCACAGGTCCATCCGCTGAGGACAAGAGGAAACAGGAGGAAACGCGAGGACGCATATGCGCACGGAGAGAGACAAGAGACAAGTTTGAAGTTTTGAACATTTTTGATTCTTGAAAAACGCTCAATTACTGGAGAGGGTAAGTTAACTACTAGGCAATCTGACAGCTGTGTATAGATGCTATTTTAAGCTGTGACATCGTCTTAAAAAACGGTTACGTACAACTATAACATACAGTATATAGTTATAGTTGTCCATTAACTTTCACGAGCCATCATAACCATTACAAAATCATAAATGACAAGAGTCCAAGTATTTAGTGCCAATCTCTGGAATTGTTTTAGCATTTCGCAACATAATTAGCCTAGCTTAACTGATTCTTGAACTTATTCTTGAAATCACTGTCACTTTTTGAGCTTATTAGCCAATATCATTCAAATTGTCAGAAGAGGTAGTCATCAATAGTAAACTTTATATTACTTTCAAATTTAGCTATATTGTTTAGTGTAAAAATACATTCCGCACTATGTCAAATGTGAAAATGTTAAATTATAATGATAGTAGTGGTAATAGTAGTAGTAGTAGTAGTAGTAGCCTATTCTTAAAGGTGCACTATGTAACTTTTTGGTTCGGGGTCATTACCTGCTTGTTTCTGTGGATGTACAGTATATCATTGCTCTGAATGTTCCACAGTATGACATTAAACAGCTCTATATTTATTCAGTCACAAGTGGCATGCATTCTGACTGTGAGCGGGGTTGCCTCTTCACATCTGACCTGTAACTTTGGTCTCCATGAAGATAATAAGGTTAAATACCATACTGTGAAACATTCCAGACAAAGCAATAACATCTCCGTGGAGAAAAGACCCTCCACCAGAAAAGTTACTAGTTTCATCAACAAACACGGCTCTTTCAAAGGACAAGTTTACCTTTACTGTCTACTGTCTAAGATTATGTGACCTTGTGTGAGGAAGACAACTTATCAGATTCAGCTTTTGGACCTTGCTCTGCCTTGAGGGCCTCGCCTCTTTCAGTGGTTGGATTTCAGTCACACTCTCTTCTTTTACAGCCTGTTACTGTCGCTATCGTCACGTGCCACTACTCCTCTGCTCCAAAGCAAGGTAAGAGATGCTTGACTGACTTTTATGGGCATATTTAAAGGTGCACTGTGTAACTTTTCTGGTGGAGGGTCCATCCAATGCTTTTCTTCGTGGAGATGTTATTGCACCTGTAATTGATTAAATGTCATACTGTGGACCATTCCAGGCAGAGCAATGACATATCCATAGAAACAAGTAGGTGACAGACCTCCAATCAAAAACTTACATATTAAAGCCGCACTATAAATCATTTGTGGTGAAGTTCCAACCACAAGCTTGTTTCTATTCTAATGTTATTACTTTTCCTACAATGTTCCACAGCGTAGGCCTGTCACCATAATTATATTACTGAATTATGGATCAATATATGAAAGATGGAACTAGGGATGCACCGATGTGGAAAAATTTTAGCCGATACCGATATCCGATATTAATGTTGCTGTTATCGGCCGTTACCGATATTAACCGATACCATTAACCGAGATAACATTTTATACAGACTGAAAATCATGCAAAATGAATTTCTAAATGTCTTATTTTATTTTCAAACCGTGTTTTGACTCCTGATTTTTTAATTATTTTTTTTAATTCCATTTTTTTAAATAGTGTAAAAAAAAATTTATAGTGTAGCATTTTTTTAATAGTGTAACATTGTGTTCTGCTTCCTGATTGGCTAAGGGACCTTTGCCGATTGATGTTATAGATGGGGGACGCGGGGGGGGGCCAGACTGAAACTAGACCGGGACTAGACCAGGACTAAACGCGGACTAAACCAGGTCTAGACCAGGTCTAAACCAGGTCTAAACCTGGACTGGACCAGGACTAAACCTGGAATAAACCAGGACTGGACCAGGTCTAGACCTGGACTAAGGTCTAGACCAGGTCTAAACCAGGATTAAACCACTGCGTGCGGCTCTTTGCCTGGTTTCGTGCAGCTCTTGCGTTCGTTCATGTTGAGGTTTGATGGGCGTGTCGTAGCTCGGACTGCGTGCCTCCCGTCGGGACCGTGGACGCAATCCTGAGGGGGGGGCACGGTTTGGACACGGGTCTCGTGCTTGCAGCCCCGGCTCGGTCTCGCGCCGATCATGCTCTATCATGGATTTGAGCACTTCTCCGGGAGGTTGGTGCGCATCACGTCCCAAGACGTGGCAGTGCCGTTGGATGAGCGCGGTGCTTCCTGCGGATCCAGTGACTCATGTCTCCGCGCCCCTTGCTCATCCAGCAGGACTCCCGGAGCCGTGCCCCCCCCCCCACGCTTCACTATTAATACATTTTGTTGAAAATCTACAAAAGTTTGAGTGTTTAAACGAGAGAGAAATGTGAGAAAATGTTAATTCGAGGGATTACTGTACTGACAAATATCGGTCGTTAATATTGGCCCACTTTTACATATTGGGCCGATACCGATATGTTAAAATGTTGGCAATATCGGCCGATACCGATGTTAATGCTGATATATCGTGCATCCCTAGATGGAACAATACATTCTGAGGTTCAGTATTTATCATGGGATTTTTTCTTTGTACTAGTGAGGAACATTTTGATATTTTTCTGTGCTATTTTGAGTTATGAAGGGTTGAATAAACAACTTCTGTGGCTTATAGGTACAAAATAACTACTAAAGTGACATTTTTGCCTGGGTAACTAACTCTTCTGAGCCACACAGACCGATTTTCTGGGAACAGAAGCGCTGTGACAAGTGGCTAGAGTTTTGAATTGCTTAACTAAATTTCAGCGTGAGAAATACCATGTGTGGCGTGTGAGCGTGTGAACTTGTTGAAATGCGTGTGTCACACTCTCAAAGCGTGAGACTTGAGAGCGCTGGAGAAGACCCTGCCTGGATCTTATAATCACACATAATTAATGTTAAATCTAAAAGGCTAAGTTTAATGCCATTCTGTTGAGCGTTCTAAGTAAAGCAATAACATCTCCATGGAGACAAGCAAGCGGCAGATCCCCCACCTGAAAAGTTACTTAGTGCACCTTTAAAATCAGCAACATTTGTACCTACCTTATTCCCTATATCAGCTCATACATCACAATATAATATAATAAATAAAATAAATGCTCATAATAAATTCAAAATAAGTAGCAAAAATACATACAAATAAGGCATAATGATACAAACGTATATGTACAAGTAAACATAAAAGAAATATAGTGTGAGTTCAGCACGCTGACTCACTAGCCTTGAGCCTCTCGAAGGTTCTTTCCGACGCAGCACGTAACAAAAATAAAGAGTCCTGAATCCAAAGTTTGTCTTTACTATCTTTACTAAAGTGAAAATCATACAGAGTGGAAAAAAGGAACAACAAGAAACAAAAAAGAAATTTTAAAGCTTGTATCTTCCCTACATGACGTCCTATGTGATGTCCCTACAATGTCTCATGACATCCTACATGGCATCCTTATGTGCTACGTAACTTCCTACTTGATGTCCCTACGTGCTACATGACGTCCTACGTGACTCCCTAGATGCTGCGTGACGTCCTACATGACGTCCCTACATGCTACGTGACGGTCAAAAGACTGTAGCTTCTGTAGCCCGAGGCTTCTAACCAACTACCTAAGTCTCACCCCTCAAATTAATGTGACTGAAGATAGATTAAGGATTAAAGATCAAAGATTAAAGTAGAAGATCAAAAGAATCAAAGTATATCAAAGTAGAGCATAGCAACGTAGATATAACATAGAAAAATGGCTCTAACAATAGTAATACAAAATATAGCTGCAAGCAGCAATGTGGGGCCAAGCACCGAAGGTGCATGTAGGGTAGACATGTAGACAGGGTCTAACAGGGTCTGACAGGGTCTAACAGAGTCTGACAGGGTCTAACAGAGTCTGACAGGGTCTGACAGGGTCTAACAGAGTCTGACAGGGTCTAACAGGTTTTAACAGGGTCTAACAGGGTCTGTTAGCCAGGCTTCCCAGGTAGCAAAAATACATACAAATAAGGCTTCCCAGGCTTCCTATGAAGGGTTCCCGAGATATGAGCTCACTTCAGCTAGATCAAAGACACATCAAAGACTGATCAAAGGTACATTTCTTCAATGCAGAAAATTCCTGAAAATTCCTGCAACTTTGACCTGCTGGTGGCACTAGACGGTTGGGGGTGGGGGCCTATAAATTGCTGTGGGTAATGAGGAGACTGGCTGGAATGAGCATGCAAAATTTCACAACTTTTTACCAGATGGTTCTAGGGGTTGCCATAGCCTCCCATAGGTGGAAGAATAATGTATAATAATAATAAGAAGAAGAATCAGTAGAAACACTATGGTGCCTAGCACCTTCGGCGCTTGGCCCCAAAAATATATCTGGGGTAATGTGTGTGGGTGGGTAATTACATAAGGTTGAGCTGTTGTACAATTGTATGATATGAATATAGTCCTGTATCTTTTAATCTGTTTTTGTGTCTTGCCTCACAAAGACTTCATACTAGCTGACAAATAATGAACTTTGGATAACATGTGACAGACACCAATGCTGACATGTAAAAATCCATGCTTCTAGGTGAGTCAGTGGATTTTTTTTTAGAGGCTAAGCTTTTCCATAGTTAGACCAAGGGTTAGTAACGAAGCTCTGCTAGTATTGTGAAGCATGTGGTGTGTGTTTGCTTCTGAGCCTGTTACTCTGTCAATACACTCAACCTTAAAAGGCCATTCACTGTGTAAGTTAATGGCACTGCAATATACGAAATCCTGTGAGCTCTGTGTGTGTGTTTTTTTTTTTTTTGCATGATTGGGGCATGTAAATGTGTTTGTGTTTGATTAGCTTTGGGTCTGATTACATCAACACAACTATTTGCTCTGCTCGGTAACCATTCCCATGACAACAGCTAATGATGTAGCAATAGGCTATCCAGTCTTATATGCATATACCCATCTCCCAGTACAATATTTATGGTGAAATGTTTTGTGAATATGTGACTTTTCTTTTAAAATGCCTTAACAATTCTTTGGCTGTCATAATACAAAGAATGAAGGTTTAAAAGATATAAAAGATCGATATTTAAAAGTAATATTATGCATATAATGTTGTTTCCTCATGAGAAATATACCCAGAGTTGTTTTGTTTCATTCACACATGCTTAAGGCACAAATCCTACTTATTCAGGCTTATCTCAGTTGGAAATCACTCCACCTTGTGATGTCATATTGTAATTCAGGAAGGGCTCTACTGTGTTTTTAAAATCCATCCACCTTCAATCTCTACTGAACAAAAGGTAAAAGGTAGCTGTTAACTTGAAAACGAATGCTTCAAGACATCGCAAGGGGGAACAGAACGTTATCAGATTTGGAGATGTAGACAGACTGATACAGGGATATTGAAACGTGTGAATGAAACAAAACATAAATCCATGTACGTTTTTAATGAGGAAACAACATTATAACATGGTTGAAAGTTCACAAGAGTCAATTATGTGTAATATAGGGCCTTTAATAATTATTTCTTCATGTAGTTTGTACTGAAACAGCAAAGGATCATCAAACACTGAATTGAAGCGAAGAGATTTGTAATTTGATATATTGTGATGGCCCACAATATTATTGTATGACTTAGGACGATAGAGTATCACAATATTTCAGTTATTGTTACACCTCTAACCTGATCTTTTTTGCCTCTACAGGTGCCCAAACACAATGGCAGATAATCTGGGATAAACCACAAGAGAACTTCAGAATAACATCTAAGACATTTTGTATATATAACAGTTATAAAATAATTTGAACAATGGTGTCTGAGAGCTTGACCTCAAATGGCAGCCCTCCGTCTGTTAAATCTGAGGGTTCAGACGAGTCAATGAAGCTGAAGAAGGAGATTTCCCTTATAAATGGCGTGTGTCTCATTGTGGGGAACATGATCGGCTCAGGCATTTTCGTCTCTCCAAAAGGGGTCCTGATCCACAGTGCTTCCTATGGCCTCTCTCTGGTGGTATGGACCATCGGGGGGATCTTCTCTATATTTGGGGCTTTGTGCTACGCAGAGTTGGGGACCACCATTACCAAATCTGGTGCTTCCTATGCCTATATACTCGAGGCTTTTGGGGGTTTCTTGGCCTTCATCCGATTGTGGACTTCGCTGTTGATCATTGAACCCACCAGTCAAGCGGTCATTGCCATCACCTTCTCAAACTACATGGTCCAGCCCATCTTTCCCACCTGTATAGCTCCTTACCTCGCAAACAGGCTGCTGGCTGCAGCTTGTATCTGTAAGTACTTTAATCTAGTCACAATAACAAATTTTGAAGTGTGATATACTGTATGGTTGAAGTGAATATAGATCATAAACGCTACTATTGAAACACACACAATGACACTAAAGCAGAGTTATCTCCACAGGACTATTCAAAATGTACACCATTGTTAAAGGTACACTGCGCAACTTTTCTGGTATAGGGTCCGACACCAGCTTGTCTCCATAGAGATGTTATTGCTTTGCCTGGAATGTCCCATGGTATGACATTTAACACATCCATCAAGCGCTTATTCATTAGAGGTTTTCTGTTGCTCAAAAAACATGAATTCCATCTGTGAATAGGGGCGCCTTTCCACAGATCAGGTACAGAATTGTAATGTAGCGTAATCTCCCTTGTGATAGGTTTAATCTATACTGTGGAACATTCTAGACAAACCAATAATATTACCATAGAGACAAGCCGGTGCCTGGTGGTGGACCCTCCACTATAAATGTTACGCAGTGCACCTTTAACAACACGAGCTGCAATAAATAACCAGCAGAATGAAACTTTAACAACTCAAATCTTATCACATAGACAAAAAAGAACCCAAAATAATGCAAAGTACACTAAAATATATTGGCCCATTGATCGTATATTGAACCATAAGTTAATACAGTAATTATCTTAACAGGCCTAGTTTCATATTTATTCAATACTAAGAAGTCTCACAGGAGTTGTGTCATACTGGGCTATTGGGAGACATACGTAGCACGTGAGCTCTTCTCAGACTAGAGAAGCGAAATATGGTGACAAAGCTCAAGTCAATAGTCGAAACAGGAACTAAAACCTCAAGGCTATTTGCAATTAGTCCAGCTAAGGGGAAAAATAATCAAATACGTTTTACTCATGGCTTAATTTTTGCTCCCAATGCAGGTTCACAACTGTTTAAGGTCCCATGGCATGAAATTTTCACTTTTTGTGGTTTTTGAACGTTAATGTGAGCTCCCCTACACTGTGAGACACCCCCCCCCCCCCCCCCCCCCCCATGGCTAAAAGTTGCGAAATGTGTAAACTGAGCATTTGCGATCCTTTTCCGCGTTTGAAAAAAAGACAGCCCAAACGGGCGATTCTGAACAAGGGAACTTTCTGACGTCACACTCGCGGAAAGGTTTCCACCCCCCTCTGGATGTCCACCCTGTCTCTGGAAATCACAACCAGAGAATTTGGACCGCGAAGGAGCTACGAAATGCGAGATGCAGGGTTGTTTTTTTTTGCCTGGAGACACATGAGAGTGTTTCCAGGCTCGGTTGTCCTTTATTCGAGCCTCCGAACCTCTGAAACAGCAGTGGTTTAATTTTATTTTCTGTTGAAATTTTTTTTTTTTTAATGGAGCGCGTCTCATATCTTTCTCCGCGCACAGCGCACCGCTAATCCAGGAAAAAGTGGCGTATTTGGCCACAACCCACCTGCTGCACTGGCCTGTCTCTGTCCTCCTCATTTGTATTCAAGCAACAATGCCCAGAATAAAGCGTTTCAGAGAGATATTTATGACTCTGATTCACTGTCTTAATGAGGCTTTCTCCTGCACTGAGGCTTGATTTTGAAGAAGGATTCATTTACAGTATTAGGGAACCATTACGGCGCCATATAAAAGCATCAAGAAGTTCCATGTCATGGGATCTTTAATATCTGTTAATGAACAACTGACATTAATAACCTACCAAAACTACCAACTCAATCAACCAGACACTACCAGTCAAACATTTGGACTCACCATCTCATTCTGTTTTTTTTCTATATGTTTACTACATTCTACATTTAATATACACACAGAAGGCATCAAATATATGAAAATGTATGAAATTAAAAGGGAAAAAATAGTTAAATAATAATAACCAAATCCTCAAAGTAGCAAAACTTTGTTTTGTTGAGAAAGTTATTTATGTTTATTTACGTTTGCGATAGACCTTACTTCATATATTTAATATCCTCTGCATATATGTATCATGTATATATCAAATGTAGACAGTAGTAAATATATAGAAAAAACACTGAATGAGATGATGAGTTCAAACTTTTAACTGGTAGTGTGTATTACACGATTAAAGGTGCTTTGTGTTACATTTTTTTGTATGAAAAGCGCTTTATAAATAATGTTTGATTGATTGGTTTGATTGACTGTGCAACTTTTCTGGTGGACAGACAGCTACCTAATTGTCTCCATGGAGATCTTATTGATTTGCCTGGAATGTTCCATGGTCATTTCCATTTAGCATTTATTCATTATGGGTATTTTTATTGCTCAAAAATACAATAATTCCTTCTGTGAATAGGGGCATCTCTCCGCAGATCTGAACTGTAATGTAGCTTAGTTTTATCTCCCTCATGATAGGTAGGTTTAATCTGCAATGTGGAACATTCAAGACAAAGCAATAACATTTCTGTAGAGACAAGCAGGTGGCTGACGTCACTGTCAATGTTACACAGTGTACATAAGATGCCACAAACCACTCTTGCTTAGTTTTTTTTTTTCTGGGGTGTGTGTAGATGAACATTGATATGAAGATAAAGTATATTGTATTTATTTGCAATAAATATTCCTCATTCATCCACCCACGCACACACACACACACACACACACACACACACACACACACATGTACACATACACACACACACACACACACACACTCATACACACGTGGAAGGCTTCCATCAACATTTGTGGAGATAAGAAATACTGAAGAAGGGCTGATAGCTATGAGGTAAAGTCCGAGAAATATGCAGACTCTGACCTAAGCAACCAACAGTGCAGTAACAGCTAAATAATGACAAATTCATAATTATTTAATAATAAATAATTAAACTAATTATTTAAAAAAAAGAAAGAAAAACTCTTAACAGGCCTCTTTGTCCCCCCCCTTTGTCCTACTGCCCTGACCTCAGCTCTCTCCTCAGTTTTAGGTTTCTTTTATTTTGTCCATTCATAGAGGAATTTGGCTTGGAGCAGGGTTCAGCAGCGTTAATATACAGATAGACATGACAAACGATAATCATAATACCCCCACCAGGACTAAACTCTCCACTGCTGCTCCCACCCTCTGGAGCTCGCTCTCCAAACACATAAGAGACTCATCCACACTCTCCATCTTCAAAAAAAGCCCTGAAAACTCACCTGTTCAAAACTGCCTTCATTACTGCATCTCCTTTTCATCTCTTTTTTTCATTTGTGTTTCATCTGTTTGGGATGCACAGATCCAGTTTTTTCCAGTTCCGATACCAATGTCAAAACAAGGGCAGAGGCTGAAAATATATTTCCAAACAGCATAAGTTAAAAAATGATGATGATTATTATTATAGCCTGCGGTACTAATGAGTTTTTTACCTGTTACTTTTACATATTTTACATAAGGGAAGCTCCCAGACTGCATGACCTTATACTGTGTGTTGAGCACATGAGAGGGAGCTGCAATGAGATCATATCGTATTAATGATTTCTCTAATGGAGTCCCACACTCTTTTTATGAGTTATGCAAGTTACAACTTCCTTATATTGTCTTCTGGCCTCTTTTATTTGTTTCTTGAGATCTTTTTCAACTGCTTCCCAATCCTCTTTACTGACTGATGTCCGCCCAGAAAGTCTCATAATGTTTGAATTTTATTCATACAAAGCTCTTCAGTTATTTGAAGGATAAGTAACAGTTACATAACACAATCTGATCTTCTTCTTTTTTTGTCAGGGAAAAAAGGCCATTTTCTGTTCCTACACTGGTATTTGTTAATATCTAATATTAGCCGATACTTAAAGCCAGTATCACATCGGTATCAGTACTGAAAAAGCTGGATCAGTGCTTTCCAACCATGTCAGATTTCCTTAATGACATTCTTGTTTTTAAAGTTAGGATTTCAGAACTGAGCAACTAAACAAAACAAATACAGCACTTTAAAGGTGCACTGTGTAACCTTTCTGGTAAAGGACCCGCCACCTTTTTGTCTCCATGGAGATGTTATTGCTTTGCCTGCTCCACAGTGTGACATTAAATTATTATCTAACTCAAGGGAGACAGACAGGTGACACAATCAAGCAACTTACAGGTCAGATCTGTGGAGAGGTAGGCCCCTAATAAATAGCAATAAAAACACCTATAATTGAATAAAATTCAGGGTAGATGTTTGATGCCCTACTGTCGAACATCCAAAGCAAAACAATAATTTCTATGGAGACAAGCATCAGAAGTGTTAACACCGCACATCTTTATATCGTTTTATTTAGTTTATCTTGAAATCCAATTGTATTTCAACCAAAACATGACCGCACGGTTAGTGGTAGTCTCCTTATTCCCCCCCTCACCTATACTTCCTGTTCCCTGCTAAACCTACAGTCTTATCCTCTCCCCTCTTGAACATCTACATTACAGTGTCCACACAGTATGGGCCTGCTTCTGTGCAGCTGCTTCCCTCCACTGCTGCTGTTTCCCTGAGTTCCCACTGAGTTGTTTTGATCATCTCTCTGTCAGTGTAGAACATGATAGTGTTGGCTTAGCCCTAGCTGCTGTTTAGGTGGTCTGTGTGTGTGTGTTTTCAACAACTCATTTACCAAGTTGAATGCTTACAGTCAAAAATATACTTGAATAAAATATACTTAGCTTACTGCTGTCTTCCTCTTCTTGATTTGGTCTAAACAGGATGCGGAGATGGTTAGAGTGGGTGGAGCTGTGTCTGGTGCAAATTTGTTCACCATCACTAATATAATAATAGTACGTAGGGATGCACCGATAAAGATATTGTAGTGAACATTGGTTGCATCCATGAAAATTTGCTGGTTCAGGTATTGGTTCCATGATATCGCTTCAGCTGATATTCTGGTTTGACTGTAGGCTCAGAAAGTCTCATAATGTTTGAATTTTTATTCATACAAAGCTGTTCAGTTGTTACTTGAAGGAAACTTACTTGTTTATTCAGGTCACAATATAATAAACTAAAATATCATAATCGTGACCATTTGAGAACCAAAATGAAGTAATTTCAATTCAATCTCTACTCTAAAAGCATAAACCTAAATATATTGTGCTTTCTCATGTAGCCATTTTTTATAACAATAACTTTACTTTTTAAGAGTTTGATTTCATAACATCGGCCAAATAGTAGGGAAGTGGTAATGTATTAGAATGAAAGAAAATTAAAGGTTTCACTTTTGTTTTGAACCAATCATCAAAAATAATTTTTAAATTATGATGTTTCTTCTCACAAAATCTTAAAACTAAAATCTGATATCATGATAATAACTCTCCATCCTCATGAATATCCATTTGGCAGAAATTACAGTCCTTTGTGTAAACTCCGGTTAAAAGCTCAGATAAAAAGTTTTTTAAGAGAAACACGCGAGTTGTCTTTGTAGCCACTGATCAATCAGAATCAACAAAATCACTGCAGAAGTTTCATAATCATCTCAAGTTTTCGATTATACCTGCAGAGTCGAGTGTGTGTGAAAACTGTTCAGCTGTTTCCTCTGAAAACAGCACTCTGCTTGAGTCAGCATCAGAGCTTCCTTAAATCACCGTCGGAAACAGACTGGCACACATGCACTTTACACAGCAAATGTCAGAGCTGAGAATGAAACTGTACAAATATTTCTTCTTTTTTGCTTTCCATTAATCTATATGGTGTCTCTTTTGTGCTGTAGGCTTGCTGACCTTTGTCAACTGTGCCTATGTGAAATGGGGCACTAGAGTACAAGACTTCTTCACATACGCCAAAGTTATAGCTCTGATCGCTGTCATCATCACAGGCCTGGTCATGATCGGACAAGGTGCCAGTTTGACTTTACATTATTTTAAGTATATTATTTTACAAAATGCCCATATTATGCTATTTTCTGATCTATGTTGTAATGTTGTTTCCTCATCAAAAACATAGAATTGTGTTTTGTTTCATTCACACTTGTTTAACACACAAACCCTGCATATTTAGGCTTCTCTCAAATGTCATGTGGTAATACAGTAAGTACTCCACTTTGTTTTTAAACTCCATACACTGTCACTATAGTAGAATCATTTGGATAATTTCAGCCATGGAATTTCCACTCTCTACTAAACAAAAGATAAAGGGTAGCTATTAACTTGAAAACTACTGCTTCATGACATCACAAGGTGGAACAGTGCATCTTGAGGTCTGGGACTGTAGAGAGACTAATAATAAAGGATTACTCAAACATGTGTGAATGAAAAGCTCACAAGAGTTAATTTAGCATAATATAGGACTTCTCTAGTGGAATGTCTGCTACCTGCTTGTCAACATGGAAATTCTTTGCTTTGTCTGGAATGTTCCACAGTAAGGCATTAAATTTATCTATGGAGACAAGGACATTACATCTTGGGAGGCAACCAACTGAGCAATAGAAAAAGAGAATAAATTGCCACTACTGCAACTCCCCCCTCCCTGGCCTCGACACCAAATCCATCTCCCGCCTCCAACTGGTTCAGAACACAGCAGCTCAGCTACTGTTACCCCTATTTTGGCTTTTAGAACTGATTTTAAGATTTTACTGATCACTTTTAAGCTAATTTAGGTCTTGCAACAAGTTACATTTCAGAACTTTTAACTCCATACAAGCCCTCCAGCAGTCTTAGATCCTCAGGCAGGTCCCTGTGGCTGTTCCAAAGTCCAGGCTATGGATGAAAGGTGATCGAGCCTTTTCAGTCTGGGCGCCTCGGCTTTGGAATGACCTGCCTGAGGAAATAAGGCTTGCACCATCAGTATCATCTTTTAAATCACTTCTTAAAACTCGTTTTTTAAAATTATCAGCTGGCATTCCTTTAGTTGGTTTTAGGTAGATCTGATTCCTTATTTATTTCTGTTCTATTTTATTAAATTATTTATTATATTTAATTGAATTGTTTGAATCTGTTTTTGTGTGCTTTCTGCATGCTACTTTTATTGTTCTTTGCTACTTGTACAGCACTTGTTTTTAAAAGTGCTTTGTAAATAAAGATGTATGATTATTATTATTATTATTATTATTATTATTATTATTATTATTATTATTATTATTATTATTATTATAAATGCAAGATAGACATGTTTCCATATGGCCTTGTGGCTGGCCTTGCACAACAAAAGTTACATAGTGCACCTTTATGAAACAAAAACAGCAATGAATTAGTGTAAATTAAATGTCATGGTGCCATGCTTTATGTTTTCAGGTCACACACAGAACTTCGAGGGGCTCTTTGATGGCTCTTCCCAGGACCCTGGGGGAATTGCTCTGGCTTTGTACTCTGCGCTCTTCTCTTACTCTGGATGGGACACACTCAACTTTGTCACAGAGGAAATCAAGAACCCAGAGAGGTGTGTCATAAAAACTGTATTTTACTGTTCAATTAAGTAATCCTATCCAAGTACTTATTGTTCAATTAAGTAATCCAATCCACTCTGTTATAAACATGACAGACAAATTATCGCTGCATTGTGTAACTTTTCTGGTGGAGGGTCCGTCACCTGCTTGTGTCTATGATGTTCTGCCTGGAATGTTCCACAATATGACATTAAACAGCTCTACTGTGCCTTTGTTCAATTTACAGGTGTTTTTTTTTAGCTCAAAATACAGAGAAAAACCGGCATTCTGGCTGTGAGCGGGGTCGCCTCTCCACAGATCTGACCTGTAACTTGGTCTGGTTTGGTCTCCATGACGATAGTAAAGTTTAATACCATACTGTGAAACATTCCACACAAAGCAATAACATCTCCATGGAGTAAAATACAAAACAATGAATAAAAAGCTTTAAAATACCTAAATTGCTAAAACTATAAAATGAATACAATCTAATTCAAATCAAATAAGATTAAAGAAGGAACAATAATTTGGGGGTGTCATTAATTATCATCGGGACTTTTATTTTTTATTATTATTTTGCATTACAGTAAAATTTGAGCTGGTTCTGATTTACTGTAGATAGAAATTGACTATTTAAGTAGACCAGTGACATTCATCTGGTCCTAAGATAATTTATGTGAATAGTTTCTTTTTTCAGACCAAGGTTCAGTTTGTTTTCATATCATTTCTACTCCCTCAGTGCTTGTGAGCAGTCAAATCTTGGACCAAAAAAATGTAATTATAGTGTGTTTTCATTCTGCTATTTTTTATTTTTATTTTTGCAGGTCATGTTTTTTTTTTTTACTGATATAGTACATTTACAATTCTTTTGGGTAAAATCATGCTTTAAAGTTATTGTGTCAGTGCCGTAAATTAGTTTCAATATTATTGTTTATCTATATTTTCTTCTTCAATATATCACACTTAAAGGTGCATTGTGTAACTTTCTGGTGGAGGGTCCATTAAATGCTTTTCTCCATGGAGATGTTATTGCTTTGTCTGGAATGTTTCACAGCATGGCATTAAACCTTTCCATCTTCACTGAGACCAAACCAGATCAAGTTACAGGTCAGATCTGTGGAGAGGCAACCCCGGTCACAGTCAGATTGTCCGTTTTTCTATGCATTTTTGAGCTATAAAACCACCTGAGAGTAATTTCTTGCACCACTACTTTTTTACTTCTGCTTGAATAATACTGGTATTATTTTGAAGTAACGTTAATCTTACTTGAGTACTACTCTACTACTACTAATACTACAACTACAACTACTACAACTACTACAACTACTACAACTACTACTACTACTACTACTACTACTACTACTACTACTACTACTACTACTACTACTACTACTACTACTACTACTACTACTACTACTACTACTACTACTACTACTACTACTACTACTACTACTACTACTACTACTACTACTACTACTACTACTACTACAACTACAACTACTACTACTACTACTACTACTACTACTACTACTACTACTACTACTACTACTCGACAGGATGGAAATTAGCTACACTATTGGCTACAATCCTGCATATTTACAAGTATGTTTTTATCTTTAGCATTATCTTGTCTTTTAATATGCATTGTCCCTTTAAAAATTAAATACAAACACAAAATATTCATAATAGTAAATAAAATGAAATGAGATCTGTATTTTCCATGACTCCTCGTACCTCTGTTCTTAGAGAGCTTTAGTGACAAACATCCATCTAATCCTAAGCCCAACCTTTTGCTCACCTTATGGAGCCAGTCTCTGACCTTTAGTCTTATGAGGAATCTCTTTTTAAATTGGCTCATTGGCTTCTTCTTCCGGCTGTGTGTTTGAACTACAGGAATCTACCTCTGGCCATTGCTATTTCCATGCCCATAGTGACTGTGATCTACATCTTGACCAATGTGGCCTACTACACCGTACTCCCCATGAACGCCATCTTGGACAGTGATGCAGTAGCAGTGGTAAGATATAAGAAGGAAGGAAAAATAAATAAAGATAAGCCTTAGAAGTTCTATAGGCTGAATGCAAAGAAGAACTTGCAAAAAAATGTATTGTTTATTTTTTTTCTTAATTTCCTAGACATTTGCAGATAAAGTGTTCGGCGTAATGAACTGGACTATTCCTTTAGCTGTGGCTCTGTCCTGCTTTGGTGGACTCAATGCCTCAATTTTGGCATCTTCCAGGTGAGAAACTTGAACTTATTTTGATTCTATGCATCATTTTCTATTAAAAAAATATTAAAGGTCCTATATTGCTCGTGAGCTTTAAGCCATGTTATAATGCTGTTACCTCCTCAAAAATAGACCCGAAGTTGTGTATCGTTTCATTCTCACATGTTTGAGTAACCCTTTATTATTTGTCTGTCTCCATCTCCAAAGTTCAAAATGCTGTTCCACCTTGTGATGTCATGTGATGGTAGTTTTCAAGTTAACAGCTGCCTTTTACCTTTAGTTCAGTAGAGATTGGCAATTCCAGGGCTGTAATCATCCGAAAGATTCTAGTGAAGGCGTATGGTGTTTAAAACACAGTGGAGCACTTCCTGTATTACCACATGACATCAAAAGGTGGAGTGTTTTCAGTCTGAGAGAAGAACTCAGCCAAAATATACAGGGATTGTGTGTTAAACGTATGAATTAAACAAAACACAACTTCAGGTATGTTTGTGATGAGGAAACAATATTATAACAGATTAGAAAATAGCTTAATATGGGCCCTTTAACTGATTTTTATTATGTTTTTTTGACAGACTGTTCTTTGTGGGCTCAAGAGAAGGTCATCTACCAGATTATTTGTGTATGATCCATGTTTTTCGCTACACTCCAATTCCTGCTCTGCTTTTTAATGTAAGAAAAGGGTTAAATTCTAACTTAAATCACATTTTTTAACTCATTGTGTTCTGTCCTTATAGGGAGTCATGGCTCTGATATACCTGTGTGTGGAAGATGTCTTTAGGCTCATTAACTACTACAGCTTCAGCTACTGGTTCTTTGTGGGACTCTCCATTTTGGGGCAGCTGTATCTGCGCTGGAAGCAACCGGACCGAAAAAGACCACTAAAGGTAACAGCTGTTTCTGTGTTTTGCATATAAATGTACATTAAAAAGTAAGCAAGTAGGAGATGCCATGCAGAAGTGGCTAATTTACTTAAAGGACCCATATTATGCTTTTTTTTTCTTGAGCTACTAGTATGTTATGATCTTTCCTCATCAAAAACATACCCAGATTTGTGTTTTGTTTCATTCACACATGTTTAACACACAAACCCTGCATATTTAGGCTGAGTTCTTCTCTCAAAGGGAAAACACTACACCTTGTGATGTCATGTGGTAATACAGGAAGCGCTACACTGTATTTTTAAATTCCATACACCTTCACTAGAATCATTTCGATAATTGCAGCCAAGGAATTGACCATCAAAAGGAGAATGGTGGATGTTAACTTGAAAACTACCAGTACATGACATCACAAGTTGGAACAAAGCATTTTGAGCTTTGGAGATGCAGACAGACTAATAATAAAGGTTTACTCAATCATGTGTGAATGAAACAATTACAAAACACAACTTCAGGTATGTTTTTGATGGGGTAACAACATTCTAACATGGCTTAAAGCTCACAAAAGTCAACTGTTTGTAATATAGGACCTTCAATATTGAGCAGCTGGTTAACATTAACTTCTTGTTTTTATTTTCCTTCAGCTCAGTCTGTTCTATCCCATTATCTTCTGCCTCCTGACCATCTTCCTGGTCGTGGTGCCCCTTTACAGTGACACAATCAACTCTCTCATTGGTATTGGCATTGCGCTGTCAGGGGTCCCAGTTTACTTCCTCTGCTGCTACACTCCAGCCCACAAGAGGCCACTATGGATTAGAAAATTCATAGGCGAGATTTATTGGACAATATATTTACAATTCTAATGTATTTTTGTCTATGCTTGTTATTTACTCTGTTGTGTTTCCCTTTTCAGCTAAATCAGGGATCCTGATTCAGAAGGTGTGCTTCTCTGTTTTGACTGAAATGGACAAACAGGAATAGGACCCACAGGGACTGAACGCACATAAAAGACTTTCTCTTCTCACCTAGTGTAAATGATGCCGAGTGCATTACCAGCTGGACTTATAAAGACATATGATTTTGTCAGTGTTGTACATATTAGTAGAAAATATTTAATTGACAACAAACATGTAGTATTTTATGTAATTAAACTTAGAAATGTGTTCATTTTACCTAAAGAAACACGACAATGGACAACCTCATGTACTAATGGCACTGCAATTTTCATATATGAACAAAGGGGTATTTTTGATTACACAATAACTTTTCACAAAAGAATTGTTGTGAATATTACATTACTTTTCTGCTGAAAACTATTTATAATAAATTACTTTAACAATGTATATTTTTGTGACTTCAGTTTTGAAAGATGTAAGAATACTAAACAAACAGGGTGGCTGTAACTGTAAATTTTAATTCTAACAGTACAGAGACAATTATAAGCCCACTTCCTTGCTCTTTGAGCCATAAATATATACAGGATATTAGATCTTAAACTACAAAGTTGAGTAAAGAGTTTTAACCCAAAGTGTCCTTCCATGGTTGTGGCTTGTTGCTGGTCTTGGTTTTGGACGATGCCGCTGCCATTCCTGAAGTCTGCTGCAGAGGATTATGGGTAAAAGTCTGTCTTAGTGGACCTGTAAAAATAAAATCTAAATAAATATGGTAAAGATTCCTGTGGATTAATCACAAGTTGCAAGAGACTTTTATATGACACAAGGTAATAGATCAATGACAAAATCAGTATTTCCATCCAATGCTCTGTTTACTCCCATTTTTGTATTTTATCAACTGGACAGGTACTATACATAGACATTAGCTCCTTTATCAATAATTTTATATTAGACAGAAGTCTGAACAGAAAGTACCAAACAAGATAAAACATAATTGTTTGCATGTGCTTGTGTGTAGTGGACGTGTGCTAAACAAGACCACAGAATTATCTCGCACAGAAAAGTATCTGGTAAAAGAAAGCAGGGGCTGTTTGAAAGAACTAAAAGATAAGAGACAAAAAAGGGAGGTGGAACAAAGTTCATAGGGAAAAATAAATCAAATTAAACTTAAAATTGGTAGTTTTGTGAAATCTGTGAAATCTATGGAATCACCTTATTTGATTGAGTTTTATTGGAATGGGACATTATTCCCAAATTATAATTTGTTGTTGCTTTTTTGTTGAATGTGGAAAATTAAATGGTCCCTCTGAAGATTGCTTATCCTGTTTTCCACAATCCCGATGGAGAGAAATAATTTATAGAACTGACCCCTACTCCTGTTTAATGTGGTCCAACTTTGGGTCCAGGATGATCACTGACGTTAAATTATGGCATAAAAGTAGTTTATCCGATCATTATTAATCCTAGGCGCTCACTGATTTATTTGACATGTCTATCAAAACAGTATTTCCATGAAGACGAGCAGGTGGCGGACCCTCCACTAGAAATGTTGGCAGTGTACCTTTAAGATAAGAATCCATTTTGATTTGTTACAACTAGTTGCCCCTCAATTTCTATAGTTTTGAAGTCATGAGAGTTTCCATTTTATGCATCCTTTTATGCATGTGTTTTTGGTGGTTATAAAAGTTCAACAAATTGTTTCATGTCAGTGAAAGTTAAATTATTAAGTTTTGTAAGTTTGTACGTTCTTGTCATGTTTCACTTCTCGCAGCATGTTAAAGAGGCCTTTTATGGGAAATTACTTAACACATAAAACATTTTATTTATTTATTTATTTAGATAACCATGTGACTTCCAAAAAGCTGATTTTGCATATTCCCTCTTTAAAAGACAGATAAAAAAACAAGGCATATGATATAAGCCTACCTTTAGCAGCAAGGTCAAGGTGATTTTTGATCCTCTTCTCCCTTTCTTCAAGCTGCTGGGCCAGTTGAGCATTCTTCCACCCTATACACACACAGTGGTAAAAATGATGAATACAAATGCACTATGCATTTATTTTTACTTGTTAATCACCTTTTTTCATGCTTTGAATAAATCCGTCATTTTGGGGCAATGCAGATGGCGGGTGTTGGATCCTCTGTGGGATATTTAACTTCTTCCTGACAAAAGGATGGCGGAGCAGAGCCACTTGACCCAAAGAGAAACAGTTGGAGGTCATCCAATAAGTGAACACAGCCTAAAATTAAAAGAGAACCGAAAAATATGAGAATTATCAGTGTTGAGTGTTACTAATGTAACTATAAATTACAAACAGGTGCACAAAGCATTTCAGAAACACTTACTGTAGGAAAGTTAATGGTGAGTGGGAGAATGATTAGGGGCATTATTCTAAACACAGTCTTCATGGCTTTCAGATTTGGGTTGTCAACACCCGATTCTGCTCCCAACTGCAAAATGCAACGTTTAAGATTATACCAGACTCGCTCTTTCAAGAGCTTTGAATATCATTACATCCCTATCTGCTACAGTGCTGCTCTATTTATGTATTTTAATATTGAATATACTTTTATAAAATAAATTATATATAATTCACATTCATATTACGTTTTTTTTCCCCTTTTTTTGCTGAGATCTCCAAAATGTTTGACTATGAAAAATATAAAGACTTAAAAATACAAGCCTAAAAAATTCCATAAAGTTGCATGAATTAATTAAGTAACAAACTTGCCTCCAGAATAAAGAACATAGTCCCTGTGACAGCAATGGGTAAGATATAGAAAGGATCAGCTATAGTCAGGTCTGGAAACCACAGCGTTCCCCCAGTCTGCATGCTCGGCACTGGGAGATACGCCATCTTCCTCAGTGCAATGAAAAAAGAGATGAAGATTGGTGCCTGTGATGGAAGATTAAAATAAATTAATAACTCAAGAATAGGGTTTGGGTTAGGTCATGTTAAAAGTTACAGGTAAACTGACCTGCACCACTGGAATCAAAAAACCACGCAGCGGGTTGACATCGTGCTTTTTCTGGAATAAGTTCAGATCAGAGTAGGCTTTGGCAACTGCAACAAAAACACGCTTTCAAACAAAAAAAATCAAAGGAGATAATACAGTTATTTCAGAAGCAAAAAAAACAACAACATACAGTCAAATTTGTTTCCACTCTGTTTAGCTTCATTCATTCTGTTGGTGAGTTTGGTCATCTCTGGCAGGACATTATTCAGTTTGGCTGCTTCTCTTTGACCCTTCACAATAACAGGGAAGACCAATAAACGAGCCAGTACGGTACCTACGGAATAAAAATACATAATTATTCAGTCAAGTACTACAGTCAAATAATGAATTCCCCCGAGTCAACTCATATACATTAAAAGGTCCTATATTACACAAAATAGATTTACGAGAGCTTTAAGCAAATTTATAATGTATTACCTCATCAAAAACATACATTACATACACATACGGGCTTGTGTTTTGTTTCATTCAAACATTTTTGAGCAATCTCTTATTAGTCCGTCTACATCTCTAAAGCTCAAAATGCTCTGTACCACATTGTGATGTCATGAAGCGGTACTTAACAGCTATATTTTATCTTTAGTTCCAAATGATTCCAGTGAAGGTGTATGAAGTTTTTAAAAAACAGTGGAGCACTTCCTGTATTACCACATGACATCACAAGGAGTGTTTTCCATTGAGTGAAGAACTCAGTTTAAATATGCAGGGTCTGTGCGTTAAAACGTATAAGAATGAAACAAAACACAACTCCAGGTATGTTTTTGATGAGAAAATAGCACTTTGAATATGTTTTGACTATTTACCTATAACAATGGCTCCCCACCACGGTAAACCGAGATCCACATGCATGAACTCCAGTAGATTTTGGACAACTCCCACTGGAGTGTGAGCACACAACCCAAGCTCTGCCAGACTGGATTCAGTGGTGGCTGCCTGGAGGACATCGACAGCTGTGGGGGCAACGTCAACCACCTGTTCTGTGATTGGCTGTGTGAGGACAGTCGCAACATGGTCAGAGGCCGATGTAATCACTGTCTGAGAAGCTGGGATATGCACTTCAGTAGGTGCCACAGAAACAGCCTCAACTGTAATCTGAAAGGTAAGAGAATTTGAATTAGATCTCTCTCCCACAAAGTTATTGAAAAGGGATGTAACAATGACCAAAATATTCTGATATTTATTGTGATATTTTTATTTTTTATTGTTACTTGTACATATACATTTATATAATTATGCCTTATTTATTTGTCTTGCTTAAATCTATGGTTATGGGGCAGCAACAGCTTAAAAAACATAGGGAACTACATAGACCATGATCCTTTGCCGTTTCAGTGCAGACTACATGATGAAATAACTGTTTTTAAGCACTTCTTAACTCTTTGTATTATAACAGTAGCAAAGGCTTGTCAATGCATTTTGAAAATAAAAAGTACCATATTTTGTAGGGGTGTAAAGATTAACCGATTTGGATCGCTTATCGGTCTGTGACCTCTGTGATCCGAGTGTACCGATCAACGGAGCCCGGATCGGTCCAAATGCACTACGAAAGGTCCGATGCACCGGATTTACGGCCAAGAATCGGTTTGCTAGCTCCTGAGCGGTCTCTCTCATGGCGCAGAAGTCGCCCTGTGTGTGTTTACATTCGCTAAACCACAGGTTAGTAAGTGGGTGGTTCACTTACCTGGGATTGAAGCTTATTGGCTGGTTAACTGACAATCATGCGAGCGGCACGGGCTATTATGCGGAAGCGAGCAATGTTTGTATGTGTCTCGTCAGGACAGGAGGTCTACGCTGCCGGTAAGATACGCTGTTTCCATTTATTGAGCTGTTATTTAAAGATCCATGGTACATGGTACTTCTTGATGCTTTTATATGGTGCCTTAATGGTTCCCTAATACTGTAAATGAATCCTTCAAAATCAAGCCTTAGTGCATGAGATAGCCTCATGAAAACAGTCAGAGTCATAAATATCTCTCTGAAACGCTTTCTTATGGGCGTTGTTGCTTGAATGCAAATGAGGAGGACAGAGACAGGCCAGTGCAGCGGGTGGGGCTGTGGCCAAATGCGCCGCTCTTTCCTCGTTTAGCGGTGCGCTGGACCCATTTCCGTGTGTGTAAGCGCGGAAAAAGATATAAGACGCTTTCCATAAAAAAAAACCACATTTCCCCAGAAAATAAAATTAAACAACTACTGTTTCAGAGGTTCGGAGGCTCGGATAAAGGACATCCGAGCCTGGAAACACGTGTCTCGAGGCAAATAAAAAAACGCATCTCGCATTGCATAGCTCATTTGCGGTCCAAACTCTCTGGGCGTGATTTCCAGAGACGGTGGGTAGACATCCAGAGGGGAAGGAAACCTTTTCGCGGGTGTGACGTCAGAAAGTTCCCTTGTTCAGAATCTCCCGTTTGGGCTGTCTTTTTTCAAATGCGGAAAAGGGTCGCAAATGCTCAGTTTACACATTTCGCAACTTTTAGCCATGGGGGTGGGTCCTAAACAGGGTAGGGGAGCTCACATTAATATTCAAAAACCTCAGAAAGTGAAAATTTCATGCCATGGGACCTTTAAGTTAATTTGGTGCGCTACTGCTATTTATGGACATGGTTCATATGCGTGGTTAACTTTTGTGCCAGTGTTGTGTCGCGTTGATAAAACATTCACTTTTGGTCTGATGTTTCACTGAGCTCAGTAGTTTCCATGGCAGCTATATACCATATGGCCATACCTGCCTGTCAAAGCCTGATCCCGTCAGATCTCAGAAGCTAAGCAAGGCAGGGCCTGGTTAGTACTTGGATGGGAGACCGCTGGGAATTCCAGGTGCCACAGTGGGGCGCCAGTTGCAAAAAACTGTCGCTGTGTCCTTAGGCAAGACACTTCACCCACATTGCCTAGTATGAAAGTGGTGTGTGCGTGAGTGTTGGAGGTGGTCGGAGGGGCCGATGGCGCAGATTGGCAGCCTCGCTTCTGTCAGTCTGCCCCAGGGCAGCTGTGGCTACAGAAAGTAGCTTACCACCACCAAGTGTGGAGTGAATGAACTATGAACTGTAAAACGCTTTGGGTGTCATGAAAGGCGCTATATAAATGCAATGAATTATTATTATTACCATAACAATTGTATGATACTAGCGTTTTTATTGTCACGGTTAGTGGATTGGGTGATTTATTTAGACAACATTCATGTATTGCCAATGTATATTTGATTTGGGCTAAAATTGGCTTGGCTAATTTACTTTTGTGTGAAAATACAATGTATAATCAGAATTGGTGCATTTCTGTATTTAGATACTTATGATTTGTGTGTATAGAAATGTACTTCACACACACACAGATGATTTTTGTCTCAAAGGAGACTGAGGTAATGTTATGAGATAGAGAGAAAGTATTAGATATTCAGTGTTAAGAGCTTTCTCTGATTTTCTTATTTGTTAAGAAAAGTTAATTACAGGCATAAAAAAGACATGTTGGATTTAACATACTAGTGTTTTCTATAACTGCCTAGTAATATCCATCTTCTTGTTAGTGATATGTTACACTTTTACAGTTACTAAAACTCATATGAGTGAAGCACTAATCATTCTGATTTTTGCCTTTAATAGGCAACTTGCTTATTTTATAACGTCTTTTATTTTTGATATCTAACCTTATTGTTTTGTGTTGCTTGAGGAAAGGAATGTATTGTATTTTAAGTATGAGCAGAGTTTTGCAAACAGGATTGCCAGTTTTTAAGTAGGCCTGGTGTATTGTCTGTTGGACACTAAATAAACGAAAGGATACTATTTTGAAATTTTATTTCTTTTTCTCTCTTTTTCTTCTCAATAACTTTAAAGCACTTGGGAGTAAAGTTGTCAATTTGTATTGAATCGAAATTAACCGAACCGGATCGGATCGAATCGAATCGTTTATTAATTTTATGAATCGTCCCTGAATCGACTCGTAGCCTGTGAATCAAGATTCGAATCAAACCGTTTTGTGAGTGAAAGATTCACACCCCTAATATTTTGGTAGCCTCCACAAAATATTGCATAAAATATTGTACAGCGAGATGCATATCGTGTAAATGTAATTTGGTTGATACTTTGCCATGACATCAAGCTGGTGTGTATGGTGTGGGTATATGTATACGTATATGTATTTCTATGGCAGAATGTTCATTACTTACCATGGTGACACAATGTACACATAATCAATAACAACCAAAAAAAGTCTGATATCCCAAGAAAAAATACAAAAGGGATTTAAACAACAAATTTTCAGGACCCTGTGATCAATACGAGCATTAATGGTCCTGTTTAGGTGTTTGACTTTCAAAAAAAAAGATGAGTGACTAACTAAAAAACTGTTGCTAATGCTTGCTAGCTAGCTTGACTGCTTTTAAAAATGTAGATATTTTAGAATAATTTGCTTGGCTTAGAGGTACCTTTATCAACAAATATTGCAGTTGTGTGTTATTGGGTTTCACATGTTACATATACCTGTTCAGTTACAGGGGTCTGGATAACTGGAGGACTGTCTGCTGCTTTAAGCACTGGAGCAGAATCCACTGTGTCAACAGGAATCTGGGGATATCAAAACTGAATATGTAAATCTGTACACTTGCCTTTTGATGTATGTTCCCAATGAGTTTACCTGTGTCCCATTGTGTCGTACAGCCACAGAGCCGACCCACAGGAACTTCCCATTGTGTCTTCGACCAAGTAGTGTTTTTGTTATAGGACTCTGGCACACAAGAGCTGTGTGAATTTGAGACTTCAGAAGCAAATGCTAAAAAAAAAAGAGAGAAAGGTATTTTATGGTAAATAAAATTGTCCTCATTTGACCCATCCTTCATTGCCACTGGGGCATCTCCTCAGGAGCAGTGGGCAGCACATGACAAACCTGGGGACCCATGTCCGTGATCTTGTTGCTAGTCTTGGTCAGGACGACCTTAACGGTAGGATTTTTACCTATGGCGCATGTCTTAAATTGATGAGAAAAGAGGAGCGCACACAGGAAACCCACCCAAACACAGGGAGAACATGCAAACTCCAATGGGTCAGGTGACTCGGAGATCAAATCTTGCTGTGAAGTGTGAGTGCTAGCCACTCAGCCAACATGCTGCAAGAAAAAATGTGAATGCGCCCAGATTTACTTTTGTAGCCAACAATATTAATAAGCGATGACAATGCAATATCAACCATGTTTACACTTCCTGATTGCACACTATATCAGCCATGTTTGCACACCGTTTTACTACTGAATGTTGCACATAAAACTAATGTTGCACATTATCTGTAAATATGTTCATAGCACCTAGCCTATATTTTTCATAGTGTATATTCTGTAAAGATTGTTTCTATTTGATTATACTTTTTTACATGCTCTCTTTATCTTATTTATCTATTTTAATTTTTTGCATGCTCTCGGCATCCAGAGTGGGCAGCAAATAATTTCATTGTACAGGGAAATGTGTTTCTTTACTGTGACAATAAAAGCTTTGAATCTTGAATCTTTTATTTAAAGGCATCTTTTAAGCACTCAAGGACACTGCACAAACCTATAGACAATTCATAATAACACTATTAAAATCAATCAAATAGTAAACATATGAAGAAACAGGAGAGGGTTGGGATGAATATGAACCAGTGCAGTGGGATGTGAGTTATCCCGATACATGAGGATGAAAGACTTGAATGTCAAAGATCTTGTCCAGTAGGACAAGGATGGATAGGAGTCCTTTGTCAAGATGCCAGTAAGAAGTCTTCTGAATTTTTTATTAAATCTGACTATGAACTGTGAAGGGGTCTGAAGACTGATATTGTTTATTTAATTGGAAAAGGGACATATCAATCAATCAATCAAACAAACATTATTTATAAAGCGCTTTTCATACAAAATGTAACACAAAGTGCCTTACAGTGATTAAGGATTAGAAGTTTGACTTTTATTGATCTCACACAGGAGAAATTGTTCTACACTTGACCCGAGGACCATCTCCATGAGTTTGTTGTTTAGGCATGGTCAGGATCCCAGGTGGATGATTTTACCTATGGCGCATGTTTTGGGTTGGTGGGGGAAACCGGAGTGCCCGGAGGAAACCCATCCAGACACGGGGAGAACATGCAAACTCCACACAGGAAGGCCCGGGCGACCAGAACCTTCAACTGGATCTGCACCACGTTTTAGTCATGGCTGCAGTTTTGTGTGTGAGGGATCTGTACTGCCGTGAAGGTGATGGGATCAGGGAGGAGAGGAGGGCTTTCCACCAGAGAGGTGGAGCAGAGGTCGAGTTTACAAGAAGATCAGATCAAAACTAAGTAATAATATAGTAGTAATATAGCCTAAGTCTACACATTTTAAGTCAAATGAGACATTCCGAGAAAAAAAGGGAAAAAACTACATCTGGCGATAAAACCACACTTTCAAATGAGTATAGTAAACTGCATGACCTTTCTAAATGTTAACGAAGTTGCTCGTTTTTTTTATATTGCAAAAGGTGCGCTACTGTCTCTCAAAGTCACGCACATAGCACGCTCACCACTGCGCCCCCAGTAAACCGCTCATTTAAGAGAAGCAGACAAAATCCACAAGGCATATGGCACATAAGCAGACTTACAGGGTGTACGACATCTGATAATGGACTGATGCCTTTCTTTGATTTCCCACTTTGTCGCAGAAAACATCTCACTATGCACCCCGGAGTCACCCCGCTCCTGATGGCCGCCATGTTGATACTGGGACCGCCCCCCGCTGCTACGGAAGGCGAACAGAGACAAAACTGTTCGTGACTTTTTGATATGCGTGTTTTTGGTCTACATTGTACGGCAAACATGCATCGATTAAATATATTTGCAACAGCGCCGTTGTAAATAAAGCTGGAAATCTTATTTGTTCCATTCGGATGCTCAAAGTTCAGGCGGTATGGGTTAAGTTTACGGCTGAACTACAGTTACCATGACAACACACAGGCACGTTATCTTTATTATGAAGAAGAGAACGAGACAGGAAAATAACTATACACTTATACAACAAAGTGAAGGCAGCATTTGTAGTACAACACCCGCTAACAAGCCAGTGAAAGACATCTTAGTTCAGTCACTAGAAGATACATCATGAATTATCATTTTAAAAAACAAAGAAATTAAGGTTTACATTGTTCTGCGTAACTGGTTTTATAATAGTAAGGGAATTGATGGAAATATCATTCAATAGGTTAATATCAATCTGAAAAGGATTCCACCTAATAGTCATTTCTCAACGTATATATAATATGTATATGATTATTGTTTCTCTCTTGGCACAAACTTGAAATAAATATGAATCAATCAATCAATACTCTCATTTGCTCTCTTTGTTCACGTAGTACTTCCATTATTCTGAGTTGTTGAGCAAGTAAGTTATGGACTCCCCTTAAACTTTCCCTTTCCCTCCCTTGTGTAGATTTTTTCCACACTGGGATTGAAGTCTGTCTTGGGGCCACTCCACCTTGACACAGGATGAATGGAGTACTGGTCTTACTACATTTCCTTTTAGGTTTTAAACACACAAAACAGAATTCAACGTGACAACGAGGACATTTGAGGTTTTTACAGTATTTTCTGCTATGCTCTACTATAGCGCCACACTTAGGACAGGCCCGGATAGAAGGGCAGTTTGTGGCCCCCCGCACTTCAGGCAGGTCGATGGTTTTACAGGTTTGCAGAAGCTCCAGGTTCTTATTGGAGCAGCCATCATTGTCACAGTGATCTGAGCGCCGAGCTGCTACTTTCCACGGCTTCTGGCACTGCCAACAGAACTGATAGCTCTTCCCCTGATCAGCAGTGCATACAGGGCACACCACACACAGGTTAGTGAGATCTTTCCTCTCAACATTACTTTTACATTGAGGACACTAAGGAAATAAATGCAAAAAAAAAAAGATTAAAGCTTACCATAAACTTACAACACAATAAACACAATCTGAACTAAAATATATTTGGACACATACAGGCTGAATCTCACTATACTCCGCGCCAGCCAGACGAGCAATGTTCTCCTCAAAGTACTGCATCTCCTCTACAGATAAATCAGCCAAACGGCGCACCTCCTGATAAGACCAGGGCTTATTGCATCGTCTTGTGCCCTCCACTATTGCAGGGCATTTGAATTTGTAATTACCCTGGAAAACAAATATTCAACAAATTAGGATGATTACAGTTTGTATGTTGGCATAAATTATATTAAAGGTGCACTGTGTAACTTTCCTGAAAGAGGACCCACCTTCTTGTAACAATGTAGATGTTATTGTTTTGTCTGGAATGTCCCGGTATGGCATTAAACATATCCATCTTGCATTTTCTCAATAACATGGGTTTTTAATGGCCTAAAAGCTTGGCAATATTTCCATGGGGAGAGTTAAGCAGTGCAACTTTAAAATCAAATAAACAGAGGAGTGTATTTGTACTGCATCACACAATAAAGTGAGAGCATAATAATAATAATAATAATAATAATAATAATAATAATATACTCAACAAAAATATAAATGCAACACTTTTGTTTTTGCTCCCATTTTTCCTGAGATGGACCCAAAGATCCAAAATTCACTCCAGATACACAACACTACCATTTCTCTCAAACATTGTTCACAAATTTGTCCAAATGTGTGACAGCGAGCACCTCTGCCCCACCGAGACAATCCACCCCACCTCACAGGTGCGCCACATCAAGATGCCGATCCGACATCATGACCAGCACAGGTGCACCCCAGACTGCCCACAATAAAAGGCCACCCCGAAATGTGCATTTTTTTTTTTTTTGCTTTATTGGGGGTCTGGGGACTCAGAACCAGTCAGTATCTGGTGTGACCACCATTTGCCTCATGCAGTGCAACACATCTTCTTCGCATAGAGTTGATCAGATTGTCAATTGTGGCCTGTGGAATGTTGGTCCACTCCTCTTCAATGGCTGTGTGAAGTTGCTGGATATTAGTGGGAGCTGGTACACGCTGTCGTATACGCCGGTCAAGCACATCCCAAACATGCTCAGTGGGTGACATGTCCGGTGAGTATGCTGGCCATGCAAGAACTGGGACATTTTCAGCTTCCAAGAATTGTGTACAGATCCTTGCAACATGGGGCCGTGCATTATCTTGCTGAAACATGAGGTGATGTTCATGGATGTATGGCACAACAATGGGCCTCAGGATCTCATCACGGTATCTCTGTGCATTCAAAATGCCATCAATAAAATGCACCTGTGTTCTTCGTCCATAACAGCCTTTGAAGAGGAGTGGACCAACATTCCACAGGCCACAACTGACAATCTGATAAACTCTATGCGAAGAAGATGTGTTGCACTGCATGAGGCAAATGGTGGTCACACCAGATACTGACTCGTTCTGAGTCCCCAGACCCCCAATAAAGCAAAAAAAAATGCACATTTCGGGGTGGCCTTTTATTGTGGGCAGTCTGGGGCGCACCTGTGCACTGGTCATGATGTCAGATCGGCATCTTGATGTGTCGCACCTGTGAGGTGGGTTGGATTGTCTCGGCGGGGCAGAGGTGCTCGCTGTCACACATTTGGACAGATTTGTGAACAATGTTTGAGAGAAATGGTAGTGTTGTGTATCTGGAGTGAATTTTGGATCTTTGGGTCCATCTCAGGAAAAATGGGAGCAAAAACAAAAGTGTTGCGTTTATATTTTTGTTGAGTGTAATAATAGTGAGAGCAGTCATAATTGTTCTACACTTGTCCACTAGATGGCAGGGTACATTTGAAAGTTGGAGTTGTATCTGAAACTGAATTTGCAGCTGAGTTACCTGGTCCAGTTGGTGTCGACACAACTGTGTGAGAGAATCAGGAGTGACCGCATGACCACAAGACATCTGCGCCCTAAGTTGTCCATTTCCATCTTCTGAGGCTGAACAAGTAAATTAAAGCATGTTTAATCATTCAAATAGTTTGTTCTTTTGATGATGGGGACCTTTTGAAGTATTTTTGACAAAGACAAACTTACAGAATGGATCCAGGTCATCCTTCCTGTTGACAAACACCAAAGTGCTATCAAAGGGGTCATAGCTCTTCTCTGGTGAATCCTCCATGTTTATGGAAAGTCCTACAGGCAAATGAAGAGCAAAGTGAAACCATGAAGAACCAAGAAAGACAGACAAAAACAACTCGGCACTCAGGGGACTTCCACACTCCACCCATAAAACAATTACTATAATGAACTTTGTTACTGCAATAATTGTTTATAACTGACATAATTTATTTGAAACCACAACCTAAAACATTAACATTAAAATAAACCAATTTAATATATAACAAGGAAAAAAATAGATAAGTTTTATGTTACACTGTGGAAGACTATAGCCAAAGGAACATTTCCTGAGAAACAAGCAGGTTGTCAAGCCTATATTTTTCTGTATCTGCTTTATTTGGATGCTCAGTGCTGTTTGAGGTCTGCTTTGTTTGTTTTGTATGTAACAAAAGTTTTACAATACTCCTAAAGTAAAATTTGAAAATAAATGAATAAATAAATGAATAAAGTCAAAAGCCTTACCTTAAAAGCCTTTGCGCATTTGCACCGTTTAGTTGAGCTGTTGCCGTTGTCTCTTTTCCTGTAAATCACACCCACGCCTGCTTCGACCTCCTATTTTGTAACTTGATGGCACAGTGTCCTTTTCACTCTGCCGAAAGTGAAACTATCATCACGCTTTTAAACAGCGGCGGCGGGAAGTATTTGCGCTTGGCATGGTAAGTTAACCTGGTTTGGTTGTGGAAATCACCTTATCATTGCTCCAGTTCAACGCCCTTGCTGTTGTGTGTGATTTTTTTTAAGGAGTGGGGTTGGACTGATCTAATGTTTTTACGGATTTAGTTTGGACTATCTTTTACAAACAAGCTGTCTTAACACCCCCCAAAATAACATAAGCCTAAATGTGGGCATGCGTATGCTGCCCTGACCCCTACCTTGACTGAACACGGTGTTCTGTCGAAATGAGCTACCAGCTGCCTAAATTGACAGTGATATCTATCGATTCATGCTACCCCATCGATATAATCTACTTTTTATTTTTCTGTTTGCAGCTGTATAGATCCAATAAAGCTGGTTAACCTCCTCAGTTTTACAACATAATTCTTTTGATTAGACTGTGAGTTTTATGCTGTTTACACACGGTGATCATACTTTATTCCTTAGTTATGTCAAATTTCAACTCATTTTTATAGCAGAGCTTTCCAATTATTTTCTGTGACGCCTCCCCCTAGGAAGAAGGAAAAAAATCACGCCCTCCTCCCTGCGGGCGACTATTAATAGTATTATTTGTCTAGAAAATTGTTATTAGTACACCTCTGCATAACATTGTATCCTTTATTAACATTAACAGGGATGAAAGAGTTCCGTTTTTTAGCGGATCTCCGCTTTTTTTTCCAGCTGCGGGGTAATTTTTTTTTTTATTTTTTTTTTATACATCTGTGCAAATTCGTTGAAAGATTTTGGGTGTATATATATGTATAGTTGTGTTTAGGGTCGCCAACTGTCCCTTGAAAAACAGAATCGACCCGTATTCAGAACAAAAGGACGTGTATTAAACTTCGCATTAAACACGGGCTCAAGCCCGTGTCTGGAGCCGCGGACCGAGCGAGTGAGCGCAGCTCTTTCACAACAGCCTGTACCATTGTGTGTACACAGGTTAAACTTTATAAAACATCCTATATACCTCATCCTACCTGCCCGTGCCTCACGCGTCGCTCCTCGCTTTTTCACCTGCGCCTTTTAGCGCGCATCAGCTCCTCCTCAATGCCTCTGATTAGTGCAAAGCAAAAACAAATCCAATATATATACTACTAGTAGGCCGACCTGTTAATAAAATGTGTTTTTTTTGTACTTTTATGTACAGTTTAACTTTATTGCTAACATATAGCATATAGAAATCCAAATTTCAGAATTTTAAAATTTTCCAGCGGGGGGGATGGACTTTCCGCTTTTTTCATGATTGGCCACTTTCATCCCTGCATTAAAAACAACAAAAAAGAAAGAAACTTACAATAAAGACTATGCGTGAAAAGTCCCTCAGTCGTCCAGGTAGAATCCATGATAAAGGAGAAGTTCAATTTGTCAACTGGACAAAGTTTGTTTGGTTGAAGACGTTTCGTCGCTCATCCGAGAGACTTCTTCAGTTCTGGTTCTAGTGCTGGTTAGTCCCTGTTTATATCTAGCTACAGGGCGGACCTCACTACACTGAAATCCTTCTGAAATTATCTCAGCTAATTTGTATCTTTTGTTTCCCTGGCGTCTCGTTTAGCATCTCTATTTAGCCCTGAGAAGCCCACTGCTCTGAAATAGCTCTGAAACTATCCCCTCATTTGTTCCTTTTGTTATTCGAATATTTAGCATCTCTATTCAGACTACATACCAATAAATACATACCATACAATAAAGACTATATGACAAAAGAAGAAATTCAATTTGTCAACTGGACAAAGTTTGTTTGGTCGAAAACGTTTCGCCGCTCATCCGAGAGGCCTCGTCAGTTCTGGTTAGAGTGCTGGTAAGACACTTGCTTATATCTCGCTGCAGGGAGGAGCTAACTAGCTAACCACTTTCTGAAACTATCTCACCTATTGGTTTCTGTCTTTTGTTTCTCTGACGTCTAGATTAGCATACCTATTCATCCCTACACGACTGTTTTTCACACCTCTGGCCCTGACCTGGCTAGCACTATTGTTTCTTTTGTGCTAGCCAGGTCAGGGCCAGAGGTGTGAAAAACAGTCTGCAGCGAGATATAAGCAAGTGTCTTACTCTAACCAGAACTGACGAAGCCTCTCGGATGAGCGGCGAAACGTTTTCGACCAAACAAACTGTCCAGTTGACAAATTGAATTTCTTCTTTTATCATGCATTCTACCTGGACGACTGAGGGACTCTTCACGCAATAAAGACTATAGGCCTACTGTCTTTTTGCACTGAGGACTCAAATATTAATGTGTTTTTAATGCAGATTTGCGCACATTTGTTTATGTTTTCTAGAAACTTAGCTTATGCAAATAAGCCATGTGGTTTTAAAAGCTCTGAAGAAAAAAAAACAAAAACGCTCTCTCCTTGTGCCGCTGACGCGTCAGCTTCCGTAAGACTAAAGGACATGACTCAATGGAATATACGTGTTTTTTCTGTGACAGAGGATGTTCCGCTGATGGTGAGTTTGTTCTGTATATCACGTATTTATGGTATCAAATAGGGCTTCGACTAAAAGTAGCACATATCGACAGGCCAGTTTAGCCATCGAATAATGCTCTTATTGTATAATCACCATTATTTACTGATTTATATGAATTTGGGTAGAGGTAGCTCATTTTGACAGGCCAATATCTTCTATCAATGAGCTGGCATACCTCACCTTTGTGATACTGGGGATATTGAAGATGGGTCAGTTTCATGCAATTCAAGTTTATTAATACAGTGCCAATAACAATGGACTTGTCTGATGGATGAGGACGGAAAAACGGACAACAGAAAAACACATTATAACAAACATTTATTTAAAAAATACTATATATGTTCCAGGGAGAGAAATTTATCCCATCTGTAATGCCTGTAGGAGGACACATGCAACCTCCAATCAAGCCTTTAACACCTCTTCAGGGTGTGTCTTGACAGATGTGATGTTTCCATTCTTCAGAAACTGTTCTGTAAACTTCAAAATACAATTTTAGACATTCAGTTACATGTGACTGGATAAATATAAGAGAAAGAAATTACTGGAAACACTGAAATCTTTATAAGATAAGATAAGATAATCCTTTATTTGTCCCACAATGGGGAAATTGCAGTGTCACAACGCAAGTTTCAGAAACAGTTGGAAAAAAGAGCATGCATCAAAAATTAAGATAAATAATAATAAGTATGTACAATCAACTAAAAAAACACAACACTGTAAGGTTAAAGGCACAGGAACGCTGCACAATAAATGTCTTTGATTCTGAGCAGTGAACAAACAGCAGTTAAAGTGACTCCAGTTCAGTAATATATAATATCACTACAATAAAGTGACTCAGATGATTGTGTACAGTGCAGGGATGGACAGTGGTTGTTACACAAATAAGTAGCAGGTAAAGTGACTTTAAATGATATCTCCATAGTAATTATTACTATGGAGATGACACATGGTTGCTATGGAGATGAACATGACTAGCATTGATCATTGTACAGTCTGACAGCAGCAGGAAGGAAAGACCTGCGAAATCTCTCTTTAACACAGCGAGGGTGAATCAGTCTGTCACTGATGCTGCTCTCCAGAGCCGACAGAGCGTCCTGCAGGGGGTGACACTCATGGTGCAGCATAGACATGAGTTTAGCCAGGACCCTCTTGTCCCCCACCTGCTGCACCGAGTCTAGAGGACAGCCCAGGACGGAGCTGGACTTCCTGATGACCTTGTCCAGTTTCTTCTTCTCCCTCTCTGTGACGCTGCTGCTCCAGCAGACCACACCGTACAGGATGGCTGATGCCACCACAGAGTCATAGAAGGTCTTCAGGAGTGGCCCTCTCACTCCAAAGGACCGCAGTCTCCTCAGGAGATAGAGCCGACTCTGGCCCTTCCTGTACAGTGCATCTGTATTATGAGTCCAGTCCAGTTTATTGTTGAGATGAACACCCAGGTACTTGTAAGAGTCCACTCTCTCAATGTCCCTTCCCTGGATGTTCACTGGTGGGGGGGCAGTAGAATGGCGTCTGCGGAAGTCCACCACCATCTCCTTGGTCTTACCCGCGTTGATGAGAAGTAGCGTTAAATATATAATATTTAATGCTAATATCATAGGCTACAGTGTGAATTTTCTATTATAATATAGTGATATTTTATTTATAAAGCGCCTTTCTAAACAGTTATGTTTTCTACACACGGAAGCAAAATAAAATACGATGTAATTAAAATAATAACGATAAAATAAGATATTAAATCCAAATTATTCAGTCATCTAATGCAAGTATTCTGCCACAAATCTAACATGCACATGTTGTTGCTTACATGCTTAATTGGCCAAAACATACAATCAAACCAATACACTTTTAAAATGTTACATACTTGCGTCGTCAGTGTTGAACTAGTACTGAACTAGTAGAAGTAAAGCTAAGTAACTCATATCGACAGGTAGGCCATTTTGCAGGACAACTGATGTATTATGAAATCTGAGCCAGGCTGGTCTTATTTCTTCCACTGCTTGCATTACCGTGAACTACAGTTACCATGACAACATAGAGGCAAGTTATATTTATTATGCAGAAGAGAACGAGACAAGAAAATAGCTATACATTTATACAACGGGTCAAAGTGAAGGCAGCATTTATAGTAAAACATCCACTAACAAGACACTGAAAGACATCTCAGTTTAGTCACTGGAAAAAAGATTAGGCTACATCTTGAATTATCAATTCAAAAAACAAAGAAATCAAAGTTTATATTATTCTGCTGAAATGCTTTTATAATAGCAAGTGTCTTGATGGAAATATCAATTAATATCTCTATATCAATCTGAAAAGGACTTTAGTGGAGTTCATCTAATACATCTCTAAATTGTCTGATAATCTGTTCAGCAATTAAGTTATTGACTAACCCCACACTTTCCCTCCCTTGTGTAGATTTGTTCCACACTGGGATTGAAGTCTGTCTTGGGGCCACTCCACCTTGACACAGGGTGTATGCTGTACTAGTCTTATTACATGTCTCTTTAAGTTTTAAACACAAAAAACAGAACTCAGCTTGACAACGAGGACATTTGAGGTTTTTACAGTATTTTCTGCTATGCTCTACTATAGCTCCACACTTAGGACAGGCCCGGACAGAGGGGCAGTTCGTGGCCCCCCGCACTTCAGGCAGGTCGATGGTTTTACAGGTTTGCAGAAGCTCCAGGTTCTTATTGGAGCAGCCATCATTGTCACAGTGATCTGAGCGCCGAGCTGCTCCTTTCCATGGCTTCTGGCACTGCCAACAAAACTGATAGCTCTTGCCCTGATCAGCAGTGCACACAGGGCACACCACACACAGGTTAGTGAGATCTTTCCTCTCAACATTACTTTTACATCGAGGACACTAAGGAAATAAAAGCAAAAAGCAAAAAAAAGATTAAAAAGCTTACCATAAACTTACAACACAATAAACACAATCTGAACTAAAATATATTTGGACACATACAGGCTGAATCTCACTATACTCCGCGCCAGCCAGACGAGCGATGTTCTCCTCAAAGTACTGCATCTCCTCTACAGATAAATCAGCCAAATGGCGCACCTCCTGATAAGACCAGGGCTTATTGCATCGTCTTGTGCCCTCCACTATTGCAGGGCATTTAAATATATAATTACCCTGGAGAACAAATATTGAAATTAGGATGTTTACAGTTTGTATGTTGGCATAAATTACATTAAAGGTACACTGTGTAACTTTGCTGGTGGACGGTCCACCATCTGTTTGTCTCAATGGAGAAGTTATTCTTTTTTTTTTTTTTTTTTTTTTTTTTTTTTTTTTTAATTCCATTTATATAGCGCTTTTCATGACATGCCTTTTCATCCCAAAGCGCTCCACAGTTCACCATTCATCCACTCCACACTCGGCGGTGGTAAGCTACTTTTTTTTTTTTTCTGTAGCCACAGCTGCCCCGGGGCATGCTGACGGAAGCGAGGCTGCCAATCCGCGCCATCGGCCCCTCCGACCACCTCCAACACTCATGCACCCTCCACTTTCAGTGGGCTGCACATTACTGCGCCCGGGGACCATCTCCATGATCTTCCTGCTTCGGCTTGGTCAGGACCTCAGCTGGAGAATCCTCCCACAGGTGGCTCACGTCACAACGGGCCTCGATGTTTCTTCTGCCATGGGGGGCTACCAGTGTCCGCAGACACTGGGGGCGAGGTGGGGTTAAGTGTCTTGCCCAAGGACACAACTGCAGCGCTCATCTGTGGGAGCTTGGATCACACGTGGTCCACCCGTCAAGAGCGGGAGGGTCTGTTAGCCAGGCTTCCCAGGCTTTTTTTTTCCCCTGAATGTCCCAGTATGGCATTAAACATATCCATCTTAAATTTTCTCAATGTTTTTTAATGATTTAAAAACTTGCATTCTTATTGTGAGTACAAATCGGACATGGCTCTGTGGTGTCACCTCCTGTCTCTGTAGAGATAAATGACTGTGGATAAATAATATGGAACATTTAAGGCAATATTTCCATGGAGAGAAGCAGGTGATGAACCTTCCACCAGAAAAGTTACACAGTGCACCTTTAAAATGGAAGAAAATGTGGAGCCTATGTATTTACACTGCATCACATGACAAAGTTAGAGTAGAAAATAAATACATAATTAATTAATTAATTAATAACAATAACAAATATATCTGCAAGCAGCAATGTGGGGACAAGCACCGAAGGTGCATGTAGGCCTCAGCATGATTATTAAAATTCCTGCAACTTTGACCTTAACAGGGTCTAACAGGGTCTGTTAGCCAGGCTTCCCAGGCTTCCAGGCTTCCTATGAAGGGTTCCCGAGATATGAGCTCACTTCGGCTAGATCACAGACACATCAAAGACAGATCAAAGGTACATTTCTGCGTTGCCTAGCAACGCTGAAAATTCCTGCAACTTTGACCTGCTGGTGGCACTAGACGGTTGGGGGTGGGGGCCTATAAATTGCTGTGGGTAATGAGGAGACTGGCTGGAATGTGCAAACAAAATTTCACAACTTTTTACCAGACGGCTCTAGGGGTTGCCATAGACTCCCATGGGTCGAAGAATAATGTATAAGAATCAGTAGAAACACTATGGTGCCTCGCACCTTCGGAGCTTGGCCCCAATAATAAGAATCAGTAGAAACACTATGGTGCCAAGCACCGAATAATAATAATAATAATAATAATAATAATAATAATAATAATAATAATAATAATAATAATAATAATAATAATAATAATAATAATAATAATAATAATAAATAGAATAGAATAGAATAGAATAGAATAGAGAGCAGTCATAATTGTTCTACACTTGTCCACTAGATGGCAGGGTACATTTGAAAGTTGGAGTTGTATCTGAAACTGAATTTGCAGCTGAGTTACCTGGTCCAGTTGGTGTCGACTCCACTGTGTGAGAGAATCAGGAGTGACCGCATGACCACAGGACATCTGCGCCCTAAGTTGTCCATTTCCATCTTCTGAGCCTGAACAAGTAAATTAAAGCATGTTTAATCATTAAAATAGTTTGTTCTTTTGATGATGGGGACCTTTTGAAGTTTTTTTTTTTTTTTTTTGACAAAGACAAACTTACAGAATGGATCCAGGTCATCCTTCCTGTCGACAAACACCAAAGTGCTATCTAAGGGGTCATAGCTCTTCTCTGGTGAGTCCTCCATTCGCTAAAAAGATAACGTTTTTGTTTATTTGTTAAAATTATATTCTCTGTACCTGCTCTATCTGGATGTTCTGTATTGTTTGGGGTCTGCTTTGTTTGTATGTTAGTCAAAACAAAAGTTTGAAAATACTCCTAAAATAATAGTCTTAAAATGAAAAAAAATAAATAAATTGACATAGGCTACTGTGTAACTAAATCAGAAGCTTTACCTTAAAAGCCTTCGCGCACTTGCAGCGTGTAGTTGAGCTGTTGCAGTCCTGTCTCCTCTCTTCCTGTAAAACGCTTAAATATTGTTATGAGATAAAGCCACGCCCACTAACTGTTCCTACCACCTCTTTTAGGCACATGGGGAAACTGTCCTTTTTTCACTCTGTCGTAAGTGAAACTATCATCATAAGAGTCAGGAAAAAAGCTCTACATTTATACAACAGGTCAAAGTGAAGGGAGCATTTGTGTTACAACACCTGGTAACAATAGATCTGTGGTTCAGACACTGGATTGAAAACTGGGCTACATATTGTACATAGACTATGTGATCTTATATTATCTAGTACAAAGAAACCAAAGTTTGCATTATTCTACAGAACTGGTTTTACAAATATTAAATGATGGAAATTTCAGTCATTTTATTAATCTGACAAGGGCTTTAGGGTATTTCAGTCTCAGACATCTCCGTCGCTTTTTGGGTCCAGGTAGGTCTAGTTCTTCTGGCTCTGCATGCAATAAGTAATTAACTTCCCCCACACTTTCCCTCCCTTGTGTAGATTTGTCTTGGGGCCACTCCACCTTGACACAGGGTGTATGCTGTACTAGTCTTATTACATGTCTCTTTAAGTTTTAAACAAAACAGAACTCGGCTTGACAACGAGAACATTTGAGGTTTTTACAGTATTTTCTGCTATGCTCTACTATAGCGTCAAACTTAGGACAGGCACGGACAGAGGGGCAGTTTGTGGCCCCCCGCACTTCAGGCAGGTCGATGGTTTTACAGGTTTGCAGAAGCTCCAGGTACTTATTGGAGCAGCCATCATTGTCACAGTGATCTGAGCGCTGAGCTGCTCCTTTCCACGGCTTCTGGCACTGGCAACAGAACTGATAGCTCTTCCCCTGATCAGCAGTGCACACAGGGCACACCACACACAGGTTAGTGAGATCTTTCCTCTCAACATTACTTTTACATCGAGGACACTAAGGGAACAAAAGAAAAAAAAAAGATGAAAAAGCTTACAATAAACTTACAACACAATAAACACAATCTGAACTAAAATATATTTGGACACGTACAGGCTGAATCTCACTATACTCCACACCAGCCAGACGTGATGTTCTCCTCAAATTACTGCATCTCCTCTACAGATAAATTGCTTTGTCTTGTGCCCTCCACTATTGCAGGGCATTTAAATATATAATTACCCTGGAGAACAAATATTGAAATTAGGATGCTTACAGTTTGTATGTTGGCATAAATTATATTAAAGGTGCACTGTAACTTTGCTGGTGGATGGTCCTCCATCTGTTTGTCTCACTATTTATTACTGAAACGGGACCCCACCAATGGGTACAAAAAGAAGATCATTGATTGCTTGCAGAAGTTGAGGAAAGAAGAAGTCATTGATCGACAACTGTATTACAGACTGTACCCTGGTGACGCCATCCCGTGCATCTATGGCCTCCCTAAGATTCACAAACAAGGAGTACCACTCAGACCCATTGTGTGTAGTGTTGACTCTATCACATACAATGTGGCCAAACACCTAAAAACCATCTTGGCTCCATTGGTGGGTAACACGGAGCAGCACACACAGCCGAATTTGTAAACAAAGTTAAGTTTCTCCAGGTTGATCAGGATGAGACATTGGTTTCCTTTGATGTAACCTCTCTTTTCACTTGTATCCCCACAGCTGTAGCGGTTGAAGCAGCGAGAAGGAGATTACTACAGGATTCCAAGCTAGAAGAGAGAACCAAACTTTCACCTGACCAAATCTGCCAACTGCTGGAAATTTGTCTGAATACCACCTATTTCCAGTTCAGAGGGAACTTCTACAGGCAAATCCACGGCTGTGTGATGGGCTCACCGGTCTCCTCTGTCATGGCTAATTTATACATGGAACAATTTGAACAGAGTGCCTTAGCTTCATATCCAGGCACTCCACCCACACATTGGTATCGTTATGTTGATGATAATCTTTCAAAAATCAAAATTCAAGATTTGGAACCTTTTACTGCACATATCAATTCTGTAGATCCGAACATCAAATTCACCCGTGAAGATGCCAAGGACAACACATTGGCGTTCTTAGCTTGTGCAGTAACGATAGGAGGAGACCGGCGACTCCAAGTAGAAGTCTTCAGGAAGCCCACACACACAGACCAATACCTGCTTTTTGATTCACACCACCCACTGCAGCACAAACTGGGTGTTATTCGGACATTACAACACAGGGCCCAAGTGGTTCCCACAAGCACAGAGGGTAAGGAGAAAGAAGAACAACATGTGCAGGAAGCCCTCTCTGTGGATATCCTAAATGGGCGTTCAACAAAACCAAGAGAGACAAGGACAAGAAACAAGACAACAGAGAACCCGAACCCAGGAGGAAAGGTGTAGCGATTCCTTACCTGGCCGGTGTTTCTGAAAAACTACAGAGGATTTTCAGACAATATGAAATCCTAGTTTATTTCAAACCCACAAACACTTTAAGACAAAAACTGGTCCACCCAAAGCACAAAACACCGAGCCACAAACAAAGCAATGTGGTCTACTCCATTCAGTGTAGTGAAGACTGCAGTGAGCGCTACATTGGAGAAACAAAACAGCCACTTCACAAGAGGATGTACCAACACAGACGGGCGTGCCAGAGTGGACGGTCATCTGCCGTACATCTTCACCTAGAAGCCACGGGGCATTCATTTGAGGACAGTGAGGTTCAGATCTTGGCCAGGGAAAAGAATTGGTTTGAGAGGGGAGTTAAAGAGGCGATTTTTGTCAAAAAAGAGAATCCTTCTTTAAATAGAAATGGTGGAGTCAGACATAGCTTGTCTCCCATCTATAATTCCATTCTGAAACCTAAATCAAAACAAACAAAAGAAACAATAGGGCTAGCCCTATTGTTTCTTTTGTCAGGGTCAGGGCCAGAGGTCTTTTGCCAGGTCAGGGCCAGAGGTGTGAAAAAACAGTCGTTTAGGGGTGGAATAGGTATGCTAAACTAGACGCCAGAGAAACAAAAGACAGAAACAAATAGGCGAGATAGTTTCAGAATAATTTCATTGTAGTTAGCTCCTCCCTGCAGCGAGATATAAGCAGTGTCTATCAGCACTCGAACCAGAACTGACGAAGCCTCTCGGATGAGCAGCGAAACATTTTCGACCAAATAAACTTTGTCCAGTTGACAAATTGAATTTCTCCTTTTATCATGGATTCTACCTGGACGACTGAGGGATTCTTCACTCAATGTTTATTGTTTTGTTTGGAATGTCTCAGTATCGCACCCAAACATATCCATCTTAAATTTTCTCATTGTTTTTTAATTACTTCAATCTTGCATTCTTATTGTGAGTGGACTCACCTCTCCACAGATCTGTCTCTTTAGTGCCACCAGCTGTCTCTGTAGTGATAACTAAGCGTAATTCCATACTGTGGAATAATCCCGGTAATATTTCCGTGGAGAGAAGTAGGTGACGGAACCTCCACCAGAAAAGTTACAGTGTACTTTTAAAATAAACAGTAGAGCACATTTCTTTGTACTGCACCACACAACAAATATGTTAATGTAACAGGTTTTAGAGGCAGTGAGCAGCACACAGACACACACATACATCAAATGTAAGGATTATAAGTCAAACAATTTATCAACAAATTTAAAAAATAATAATAAAATGGGGGTCACACATTTTGGGAGGGGTTTTGTGGGGGGTCACAAATATTTTGTGTGTGTGGAGTTCACTACTACCATATGAATTTGCAGCTGAGTTACCTGGTGCAGTTGGTGTCAACTCCACTGTGTGAGAGAATCAGGAGTGACCGTGTGACCACAAGACATCTGCGCCCTAAGTTGTCCATTTCCATCTTCTGAGGCTGAACAAGTAAATTAAAGCATGTTTAATCATTCAAATAGTTTGTTTATTTGATGATGGGGCCTTTTGAAGTATTTTTGACAAAGACAAACTTACAGAATGGATCCAGGTCATCCTTCCTGCCGGCAAACACCAAAGTGCTATCAAAGGGGTCATAGCTCTTCTCTGGTGAATCCTCCATGTTTATGGAAAGCCTTAAAGAGTGAAGTGAAGTGAAAGCCTCAAAAACAACTCAATAAACCACACTCAGGGGACTTCCACACTCCACCCATAAAACAATTAGTGTAATAACTGTTTATAAGTGCCATAATCTGAAATCACAACCATTACCATTAAAATAAACCAACTTAATAATAAAATAACCTCCCAAAACAAGGTCAGACTTCCAAGACTGGCAGCGTCCATGGAGTTTCTATAGGCTAAATAAGAATTGGATGTAGGCTTTGCAGACATTCTACACTACAGCATTCAGGCATTCAGACCTGCACCTTTTACGCCCAAACTGAGGAAGACTATAGCCAGAGGAACAACATTTCCATGGAAACAAGAAGGTGGCCCTTCTACAGGCCAAATTATGGGTCCGGTTTGTGGAGGTGCAAGGACATATGTTTTTATTAGTTTTTCCAGTGCAAAGACAACCAAAATGAAAAATATTTTTATTTTAATTTATTTTCAACTAAAATGTTACACACAGCTTTTTGTTGATTTGTTATTTGTATTGGGACATTACATTACATTACATTTACTACTGGAATTTTACTACTGTTGTACTGTTGTCTACTACTGTTATTGCACATTACTACTGGAATTTTTACTACGGTTGTTTACTCCTGTTATTGCACTAGAATTACTACTGTTGCACATTTATTTTATCTTAACTTCAATGCACATTCTATTGCACATTACCATTTCACTGCTGTATCTTCCATTGCACATTTTGATGCACACTGCACATTTTTGGACATCTGTACATAGGTATTTATTATTATGTTGCACTGCTTTAAGATTTTAGATCTTAGACTTTAGTTTAACTTTAGATCTCTCTCTTAGATAGTTTTTGTTGTGTTTTGTCTTTATATTGTATTTTGTACACTGTCTTTTTGCACTACCTGGCCAGAGAGAAACGAAATTTCAATTCACTGTATGTTGAACACATATGGCAGAATTGACAATAAAGCTGATTTTGATCTTTGATCAAATAGTTAGCTAGTTAGTAGTTAGCTAGTTAGCTCCTCCCTGCAGCAAGATATAAGCAAGTGTCTTACCAGCATTCTAATTAGAGCTGACGAAGCCTCTCGGATGAGCGGCGAAACGTTTTCAACCAAACATACTTTGTCCAGTTGACAAATTGAACTTCTCCTTTTATCATGGATTCTACCTGGACGACTGAGGGACTCTTCACGCATCTTTGATCAAATGCTGTAAATGCTCTGTGCTGTGTGTGTGGTCCGCTTTATTTGTTTGTTTTTTGTATGTGACACAAGTTTGAATATACTCCTAAAATAAAGTTTGAAAATGAAAATAATAGGCTACTGTGTTACAAAATCAAAAGCCTTACCTTTACAAAATCAAAAGCCTTACCTTAAAAGCCTTTGAGCACTTGCACGGTTTAGTTGAGCTGTCAATCACTTCTTGAACGTTGACGTTTTAGGCTAAAGCCACGCCCACCCTGTTTCCACATCCTCCTTTGGGCACTTGGCGCATGACTTGTCGGCACAGTGTCATTTTTTTTTCACTCTGTCGAAAGTGAAACTCTTCACACTCACTTTCAAGCAGCGGCGGCGGGAAGTGCGCATGGCATGGTAAGTGAACCTTGTTTGGTGTGGATGTTACCTTCAACGCTCCTGTTGTGGTGTGTTTTTAAGGAGTGGGGTTGGACTAATGTAATGTTTTTACAGATTTTTTTTTTTTTAACTTCTTGAGCTTTTAACGTGTACTAGTTGTCATGACACCCCCATGTATCACAGGCCTAAATGTGCGTATGCTCCCCTGACCCCTACACTGACTGACGAGGGATCTGTTGTAAAATCTGAGCACTGTTTGGATTACCAGTTAAGGGGGTAGATGTTGTCGGATGTAGGCCTTATACTAGGCTACTACACTATTATAATCTAGCCGTTCCATACTACTCCACTTGCATTTTCTACTCTAGGCCTATAAACACTGTAGTGAGACTACCAACCGCAGTGTTTTCATCTGTGTCTTAACGGTTCTTTTTAAACAGCTCAAACACAACAGACCAGTTTTAGTTGTTTGAAAATGTCAACAAGTCACCAGTATGAGTCGTGTCTATGTAGAAAACATAAGGAGGAGATTAGAGAAACTTCCTATTGCAGGTAAGAGAATGCTTTTACACTGTACTTTCATAATTACACAAAAAATATGTGATTCATTTTTGTGTTTGTGTTCAGATTTCCATGGGCTTGTCAGTCCAGGCCTTACCTGCTATTTAAACAGTGTCCTTCAGGTACTTTTCATGACAGAAGAATTTAGAGACAGAATTAAAAGGTTGGTAAATAGTGATAGATCAAATTGATAGGCTGATATGTGCACTTATTTAGTGAATCAACTGTTGCCCCTAAATCTCCAGGATAGACTGATTTGAGTTTTTGGGTCTAACCATAGACTGTATATGATCTAAACTAAAGGAAATACATGTTTTTTGGCAAAAGCCTCCAGCTTCAAGCCTGTATTGGACTTCTGTGTGTTACAGTGTGTGTCTGTTCCTTTCAAATAAACAAAAATGCACCAAAATGCACTGCTCTCTTCTAGTTTTTTAAATGAAACAGGATTGTGGGTAAATATATATATTTTCTTTAATTTATTATACTTTTCTTACAAAGAGCAGTGCAGTAAGGCAGGAATTCTTATACAATATAATTTGGAGAAAATTATGAAATACATTATTAAAAACATTCAATCTTTTACAATGGAAAAAGAAATCAGGTGTATCTTCATAAATGGAATTCATCATTATGTCCTTTGTGTCCTAGATGCTGTGAGAAGCCATCGACTTTTGACTTACATCTGAAGGACTTGTTCACCACTTTGGAGAGAGACATGGCCAGAACACACACAATCACTCAGATATTAGGCATTGTAGATGGTAACGCTGGACACTTGTGACCTGGATTGTTGCAAGAAGGCTTAACTTGTCCCATGAGCTTTACACATATTTATTTATTGCAGTTTATGAGCAACGAGATGCTGCTGAATATTTTGAAAAGATTTTGCGTTTGACTTGTCCACAAGCATCTAAGGTATAATTATTATTTTCTAAGATAATTCAGTAACTATGCAGTGGACCACAGGGATTGTAATAATGCCCAAAGTGTTTATGAACCAATATAAAGATGACATAAAATGTGATATTATATCACCAAATTCTCTTATCATCAAATGTAATTTGATTGATGTTTAACTATAAGAATTATCACAAGCTTCTTATTTTCAGATTTTCAAAGGAGAGCTGAGTCACATGACCACATGCTGCAAGTGTAAAACCAGAAATAATGCGCCAGGCCTTTTCTGGATCCTCCCACTGTCAATAAAAGACCCACATCAAACCTACAGAGTGGTACTTCACATGAACTTCATAAATATAATTATATCATAATGTTTATTCTGTGAAAATGAATGGATCTTATTTTTTTGTAGGACAAAGGTTTTGAGGATTTCTTTAGCAAAGAAAAAGTCAGCGGGGAAAACCAACTGTACTGTGCCCATTGTGATAAAAATGAAGATGCAATAGTTGTGAGTATTTGTGTGTTTTGATGCACAAAGATCATTTCCTGTGAAGAATACTAAAAACAGTTTGTTGTTAGATGTGTGAGATGACACTGCCCCCGGAGGTATTGACTCTTCTATTGAAGAGATTTCACTACGACTCTGAGCTTAAGTGTAACGTCAAAGTAAACTGTGAAGCTGAGGTGCCCCTCATGTTAGAGATAAAGGTAATTTAAATTTGAAAATCTACATATTAAAAGGTTATTCATAAATATGTCTTATTTTAGGATTGTAGCTACGAACTTTATGCAATAGTCAAACACTATGGGAATCTAACAGGAGGCCATTACGTTGCATTTATTTACTCTTTTCTAACCAAAGAGTGGTATGGTTTCAATGATGGAAGAGTTAAACTGGTAAGTATTTGCACTTTTATTTATTTTTTAATAAATAATACTTTATTGTATTAACATTTTTAATCAACAGAAGAAAAACTACATCTCAGAAAAAACATATTTGAGGTAAATAGCATTGTCATTGACTCATGTCTAAATAAAACTGTATTGTTGGTTAAAGTACTGTATATTTAGGGGGCCAAGCACCGAAGGTGCTAGGCACTGGCCATCCGATGGCAGAGTAAACACAGAAATGTGTTTGCACTGCATCACCTTTGCTCTCCCCCAGGCCCCTTTCTTCATCCCTTTGGTCCTCTACACTCCCCCTGTTTCTCTTAGCCCTTGGGCCCAGTGGCGTTTATTCCCGTGCCCGCATCCCCCGATGTGTCTTCTGAGTGCTTTGTGTATGTTATTGTAGTGATGAAATATGTGCTGCTATGTACCTGAAGTGTGTATTATTGTGTACCTTGTAATATTAAAAGATAAAAAAAAAAAAAATAGTGTTTGCTTTGCGTTGCCTAGCGAAGTTGCCTAGCATCCCTTTGATCTTTCCTTTGATGTTCTGGTCTCCTGATTGTTATTATTATTCTTTATTCCTTTCACCATGGGAGTCTATGGCAACCCCTAGAACTGTCTGGTAAAAAGTTGTGAAATTTTGCATGCACATTCCAGCCAGTCTCCTCATTACCCACAGCGATTTATAGGCCCCCAGCCCCAACCGACTAGTGGCACCAGCAGGTCAAAGTTGCAGAAATTTGTCAATTGCCTAGCAACGCACCTAGCAACCTTTGATCTGTCTTTGATGTGTCTGTTCTGACAGGGTTAGACCCTGACCCTGTCAGACTCTGTTAGATCCTGTCAGACCTTGTTAGACCCTGTCAAACGGTGTCTTGGCCCCCACATTGCTGCAGCTATATTGTGTATTGTAGTTATAAAGTATGATTTTAGTGTTTAATGCATTTTCCAATATATTGAATTTATAAACAATAATGACCTTTCTTGTGTCATAGATCCCGCTCATCTTATCTTCTCATGTACATGAAAAGTAAGTTCATAACTGAATCATAGTAGACTTGTTCTTATCACAAAAGGGTGTAGGCTGGGGGGTCCTCTTCCTTCTTAAATATTTTATCACATAAATAATTGAAAAATTGTAATAATGAGTGCAGTTTTTGAAATATTAAAGTAAATGTTTGTAATAACTACTTGTATGTTTAATATATTGTATTTAATCTATCCCTATTATTTTATGTATGTATATATTTTTATTGTTGGTGTATTTATACCTCTATTTAAATTTTCAGGGAGCAGAAATCCTGAAAACACCAGTGAAACTTCAGATGTTGAGGCTGTGGAAACACAGGTTGCTATGGCAAATGAAATGATGGAGAAAAGTTATAACAGAGAGAGTTATATTGAAGAAGATGACAACATTTTACAATATAACAAGATACGTACCACAAGTCCCGTGAAGTCGAGGCTAAAAGGAAACCAGAAATCCTCAAGTCTGCAGGACAGACACCCAAAGAAAGACATCTGCCACACTACAAATATGAAAACAGCAAACACAGTGGACAGTCAAAAGAGTCATTGGACATCCCCCAGAAATTCTCCCAAAACCAGCAAAAGATCACAGCTGCCAAAAGCAAATGTTAAACAAAGTGCATCAATGAAAAGCGCAATACCATGGAAATTGTAACTGTTTAGTAGACAGTGTTGTCATTTACATGTGTTATAATTTTTACATGTGTAATAATACAAGTCATTATTTTTGTTTACAATTCATTATTTGTGCATTTGTTTTATAAAAAGATATGATTTCATTTATGTTAAAAAGAAATTACGTATTAAGAAAGTATACTCGTGATCTTCATGCAATGATTTGATTGGTTGTAAAGGGGTGACGTAGAGCGAATGTGATGAACAGAGGATTATGGGGTATGCGCGGGATGCTTTGAGGACTTTTGTGTACAGCTGTGCCTTTCTACGTGAACCAAGATGGACTCTGCACAAGGTTAAGGCGCTAACGTTGTCACGATGTTTATAATGTTTAAGTTCGGTGAGAAAAAATAAACACTCCTGTAAACACCTGTAAGAAGCGTAGCCATTCCTTTAACCAGTGCAGCTACAGTGACAACGGACTGCCAATGGCTAAGCTGGACGATATTGCAACATCGAAACGGTAATGCTAATGCCAGTGCGATCAGTGTATTCGGATGTTAGTTAATCAGCCTTACGGCACATTCAGAGAAAGTCTTCTCAACTTCGCGAGGGTTCAAGACGTTTAGTAGACCTAGTCGTGGAGCCAGAGCACAACGCACGCTAGCACTGTCGTAGAGGACGAGAGGGGCGCCTGCATCGCCGATGCCGCCAGCAGAGAACAACGCACGCTAGCACTGTCGTAGAGGACGAGAGGGGCGCCTGCATCGCCGATGCCGCCAGCAGAGAACAACGCACGCTAGCACTGTCGTAGAGGACGAGAGGGGCGCCTGCATCGCCGATGCCGCCAGCAGAGAACAACGCACGCTAGCACTGTCCCGTAAGATCAACGCGACACGACAGAGGTGTTGGGTTATGCCAAAACAACGCACGCTAGTAGCTGGCATAAACGTCTTTGTCCAACCACCTCCTCCATGCAGTTAAAAGAAACAGGGGAAGTCTCAACTTCAAAGGATCTTCTGCTCACGGAATTCGGCGTCAGGTTTGTGAGTTGACTTAAAATGCACGGACGTATTTGAGTCTCACAGTGAACTCGATTAAAAAAAAAACAAAGGAAAAGAGAGTGACTCTGTTTTGTCTTAAAGTTAATGTTACAATACTGCTCCTATGTCATGTATGTTGTTGACATGGCAAACTCAGATTTCTGAACTTGTGTTAATGTGTTAATTTAGTTGCCTAATTTCGAATAGTTAAGGTTAAGGGCATTCCTTTTGAGTATTCATGCTTGCATTATCTTGTAGCAAACATTATGAGATCTTGAATAGGCATCAGGAAAGATTTTGCATATAATTATAAGATTAGTGGAAACAAATTAGCTTAAGCCTTTATGTGTGTATTAATATTGCAATATACATTTTAGAGATGTCAGAGAGTGGGGAAAAAACAGACGCTGGTGACATTGAGCAATTAGAGTCTCTGCAAGCACATTTGGCAAGGTTAAATGATCACTTGAAATCACAACACGACGACACAGGCTTGTTAGAATTGCAGATAAAAGATGTCAGTGCCAAAATAGCAGCAATTCAAGAGTCCCAAACAATTCATGCAACTTCTACTCCTGTAGTTGTAGAGCAGAGAAAATCAGTGCGAGAAAGAAAATTAACCCCTAAAATGCTAGAACTGAAGCAACAGGAAATCTGCCAAAAGGAGAGCAAATTCATCAATCTGTATGAACACTGGAAAGAGGAAGTTAAAACTACACGAAGCAAACTTAAAAGTGAGTGTACCGAAGATGATTTAGTCAATATGATGGATGCTGTTGAGGGACTTGAGACACAAGTTAAAGACGCATACAATAACATTCGGCTGCTGTCAGCACCCCTCCCTCACATTAGGAGAAAAATTGACTCTTGTACAGCAGTAACAGCAGATATAATGGGTCTGTTGAAAGTGCGCATGAGTGAAGTGGGTGTACAAGAGTTTGATGATAGGGCAGAGAATGCTCGACTTCACATGGTGCTTGACAGAGATTATGCACAGTCAATATTTGAGGCATCTGTCATAGAGCGTAGAGCCCCAAGTTGCAAGTCCCACTGTCCATCTGAACAGCAAAGCATGGCAGCCAAAAGAGCAGAATGCGCTGCACAGATAGCTGCTAAGGAAGCAGAACTGAAAATGGAAGAAGCAATTGCTACTCAAAGACAAGAACTTAAAAGGCTCGAAAACCAGAGAGATTTGCAAGTAATGGCTGCCAAACTTAAGGTATATTCTGAAGCCGAAGAGATTGAGGCCCACTGCCAAGACAGAGGAGAACCTTTGGAAAGAACTACCAAACGTGTCACCCAAACTAAAAAGGCCATAAAGACAGAACAAGCGTGCAATGATAATGAAGAACAAACAAACACTGTCAAAAATGACACACTCATAATACAAGCCATACACGACTCTATGGTTCTTACTAGACTTCCTGCTCCTGAACCCTGTGTTTTCTCGGGAGACCCACTAAACTTCCTGGAGTGGAGCACAAGTTTTAAAACACTGATTGAGAAACGATGTACTAACCCAGCTGACAAGTTATTTTATTTGCAAAAGTATGTCAGTGGTGAGGCAAGATCTGTACTGGAAGGGACTTTCTTTAGAAAGGACAGTGACGCTTATGACCAAGCCTGGAAGATGCTTAATACACGCTATGGTCATCCCTTTGTAATACAGCGCGCTTTTAGAGAAAACTAAACAACTGGCCAAAAATAGGCTCTAGAGATTCAGTGAAGCTAAGACAATTTAGCGATTTCTTGTCAGCATGCAGCAGTGCAATGCCACATGTGAAAGGCCTTGAGGTGCTTAATGATTGCGAGGCAAATCAGAAAATGCTCCAAAACTTCCGGATTGGATTACATCCCGCTGGAATCGTCTAGTCACAGAAAAATTACGCCAAGGAAAGGAGTATCCTGGATTTGAAGAGTTTGCCGAATTTATGGCACAAGAAGCAGAAATTGCTTGTAACCCCATGACCTCGCTCAATGCCTTGAGACCTGAAGAAAAGACAGCAAGAGATGTTAAGCGCCCAAAGGCTAACACATTCATTACAGACATAAAAACGGCAAGTAGTGTCGTAGAAAACAGTTCTCAGGAGAACGTGTCTAGTACAACCACAAATCCCATTAAATGCATATGCTGTGGAGAAGGGCATTCTATCCACAAATGCCAGGTGTTTGCCAACAAAAATACAGAAGACAAGAGACAATTCATATTTGACAACAGTCTGTGCTTTGGCTGCCTTAGAAGGGGGCACAATTCAAAGGACTGTAAGGACAAAGCTACCTGCAAAATATGTAAAAAGCACCATCCCACACCACTTCATGAAGACCGGTCAGCAGCTCCGGAGGTGACGCAAGTCGAAGAGAACACATCTTCCCTGTCCTGCTGTGTGAATAGAGCTGGCGATGGAAGTACTTCAATGATCGTACCTGTCTGGATTTCCTCAGCAAAAGCCCCTGAAAAACAGATACTTGCATATGCTTTGCTGGATACTCAGAGTAGTAACACCTTCGTCGATGAAGGCATGTGCCAAACGGTGGGAGCAAGTCTGGAACCAGTAAAATTGAAGCTGACCACTATGATGGGAAAAGATTCAGTAGTTCACAGTGCAAGAGCTAGTGGCCTTAGAGTTAGAGGATTCTCATCCGATAGCTGGATTAACTTGCCGCCTACCTATACCAGAGATTTTATTCCCCTTGAAAGATCCCACATTCCCACACCAAAAACAGCAGAGCGATGGAATCATCTGAAGGGAATTGCTTCCGATATACCAGAGTTGATGGATTGTGAGGTTGGCCTCCTCATCGGATACGATTGTTCCAGGGCGTTGGCGCCCCGACGAGTCATCACGGGGAGGGACAACGAGCCATACGCCATCAAAACTGACCTTGGTTGGAGTGTAGTCGGAAGCTCTCACAAGGGGCACAGTCAACAGAAGTGACAGGTCTGTGCCACCGCATAGCAGTCAAAGAACTCCCACCATTGACACCTGCTAATGTAATTAGGGCCCTAGAGTTTGACTTCAAGGATAGCGCCCATGGTGATAAGAGCATATCACAAGAGGATATACAGTTCATGCAGTTGTTGAACAACACTGTACGTCAGAACGCAGAGGGACACCTGGAAATGCCGTTGCCCTTTAAGTCACGCCCACAACTGCCAGAAAATAAGAAGCTTGCCTTGGTGCGGCTGAAGCACTTGAAAAGAAAACTTGAGAGAAATCCAACATTCAAGAATGACTATATCCAATTCATGGAGTGCCTATTCAATGATGGAGATGCAGAAAAGGCTGGCAATGAGAGACCAGGAAATGTGTGGTATATCCCACATCAAGGGATTTACCACCCCAGAAAGCCTAACAAAATAAGAGTAGTGTTTGATTGCTCGGCAAAGTATGAGGGTACGTCACTGAACGATCACTTACTGACAGGACCAGATCTGGCTAATGGGATGACAGGAGTCCTCTGCAGGTTCCGCAAACATCCTGTGGCCGTTATCTGTGACGTGGAAAAGATGTTTCACAGATTCCATGTAAGTCCAGACGACAGAGACTTTCTGCGTTTCCTTTGGTGGGAGGGAGGCGATACGAGCACAGAGCCAAAAGAGTTTCGAATGAAGGTACACCTATTTGGTGCTGCTTCTTCGCCCGGCTGCGCAAATTATGGGATGAAATATCTTGCAAGTCAGCATGAAGGAGAGTACCCTGCAGCAGCTGAGTTCATCAAGAAAAACTTTTATGTTGATGATGGCTTGGCTAGCCTGCAATCCGTGAGTGCAGCTGTTCAGTTAGTCAGAGAAGCACAAAGCTTGTGTGAAAAGGGTGGTCTGCACCTTCACAAATTCATTTCAAACCGCACAGAAGTGCTAGAGTCAATTCCTGAAAGCGAAAGAGCAGGTGGGTGCATGATGTAGATCTTAGCCTTGGAGAGCTCCCAGATCAGATGGTGTTAGGAGTTAGGTGGTGCGTGAGTAGTGACATCTTCTCTTTCAAGGTGAACCTTGAAGAAAAACCAGCAACACGCCGAGGAATACTCTCCACTGTCGCCTCGGTTTTCGATCCACTCGGATTTCTAGCACCCTTTCTATTGCTGGGGAAGAAAATTTTACAAGAAATGTGCCAGAAGGGTGTAAGGTGGGACGAGCCACTCCCCACGGAACTAGTGCCAAGATGGAACAACTGGCTGGATGACTTGAAAAACCTGCCGAGCCTTGAAATACCGAGATGCTTCTACCCCAGTGAAGTGGGGAAGATACAAAGAACAGAGCTGCATCACTTTTCAGATGCGAGCTGCAGTGGGTATGGTCAAGTTTCGTACATACGAGTAGTGGGTGACAAAAAAGTCCACTGCTCTCTGGTTATTGGCAAAGCCAGAGTCTCACCCACCAAGGTCACGACCATACCTAGGTTAGAACTAACTGCTGCCGTTGTCTCCTCAGTAGTAGGCAGCATGTTAAAGGAAGAGCTTGAGCTTCAAGTCGACAAAGAATATTACTGGACCGACTCCCAGGTGGTCTTGGGCTATATAAACAACGAAGCTCGGAGGTTCCACGTCTTTGTAGCAAATAGGGTGCAAAGAATCAGAGAAGTCACCAACCCTGATCAATGGTATTATGTCCACACTGATCAAAATCCCGCTGACCACGCCTCCAGAGGCCTCAGTGTGAAGGAACTGATACAGTCAAACTGGCTTAAAGGACCGGAGTTCCTGTGGAAGAGAGAATTAGTCACCTCAGAGTTCTCTCCAGAACTCATGGTGGGAGACCCGGAAGTTAGGACAACACAAGTCTTGCACACAGAGCTTGAGAAAGAAGAGAATTTCCTGGACAGGATTGAACGTTTCTCAAAATGGAGCACTGCTTTAAATGCAGTTGCACGGATCCAGCGATTTGCAAAAAGAACGGAAAGGTCAGGCCCCGTTACAGTTGAAGAGAGAAGAAAAGCAAGTATTACGCTCATTAAACTGGCACAGGGTCATGCATTCAAGGAGGAAATACAATTACTCAGAAATGGCAAATTGACATCTAGTCATCCATTATACCAACTTAGTCCAGTGCTGCAAGATGGGGTTCTGCGTGTAGGCGGCAGGTTAAAGAACTCCCACTTGCCCATCGACGTGAAGCACCCGGCGATTCTGCCTAAAAACGGAGTAATCACTCGCCTTATCACTAGCTACTGTCATGAAAAAACGCAACACCAAGGTAGAGGCCTAACTCTCAATGAAATCAGAGCAAATGGGTTTTGGATTCTCAGCGGCAACAAAGTAGTGTCAAATCATATCAAACAGTGTGTCTCATGTAGGAAAGTTCGCAGACCCACAGAAACTCAAAAGATGGCGGATCTGCCTGAGTGCCGTGTTGACCCATCTCCCCCATTCTCTTACTGCGGAATGGACTGTTTCGGTCCTTTTTGGGTCAAGCAAGGTCGTACTGAGCGTAAGAGATATGGTCTCATTTTTACCTGTCTTTCATCAAGAGCAGTTCATATTGAAATGCTAGAGGACTTAACTACAGATTCCTTTATAAATGCCTTACGATGCTTTATTGGTATTCGAGGTGCAGTGAGACAAATTGTATCGGATCAGGGAACCAATTTTGTTGGTGCGAAGAATGAATTGACAAAGGCCTTAATGGAAATGGACAAAGACAGACTAACCACTTACCTGGCGCACAAGCAGTGTGAGTTCGTGATGAATGTTCCAAACTCCAGCCACATGGGAGGAGTTTGGGAGCGACAAATTAGAACCATAAGAAGTGTCTTAAGCAGTGTTCTTTCTCAGAGTGTTGGTCGCTTGAATGATTTTTCTCTAAGAACTTTTCTTTATGAAGCAATGGCAATTGTGAACGGCCGTCCACTGACCACTGACAACATTAACGAACCTGGCTCTTTAGAGCCACTTACCCCTAATCACTTACTAACAATGAAGGCCACTATTCCACTTCCCCCACCTGGGAAATTTGTAGCAGAGGATCTGTACGCCAAAAAGAGGTGGCGAAGAGTTCAGTACCTCACTGAGCAGTTTTGGGGAAGGTGGCATAAAGAGTACTTGGCAAACATTGCATTAAGACAGAGATGGCATTCTCCAAGACGAAATGTTGAAACTGGGGATATAGTCATAGTCAAAGAAGAAGGAATTCCTCGCAATGAGTGGAGATTAGGAAGAGTAACAGAGGTCTATACAGACAAAGATGGCCTAGTACGGAAGGCCTCAGTGCAAATAGGAAATAAGGGTTTGAACAAAAAAGGTCAAAGAGCTAATAACCCATCAGTCCTTGAGCGCCCCATTCACAAGTTAGTAGTGCTCTTAGAAAGTAGAGATAATGTTGATGATGAAATGTTCTAGTTTCATTGGTTTTTCAAATTTTCATGTGGAATTAAGAGGGCTGTGAATGATCAATGACTTGCTGGTTAAGAAATTACTAGATTTGCCTGAAATGTATCATAAATCATAGTAATTGGTGGGAGTGTAACTGTTTAGTAGACAGTGTTGTCATTTACATGTGTTATAATTTTTACATGTGTAATAATACAAGTCATTATTTTTGTTTACAATTCATTATTTGTGCATTTGTTTTATAAAAAGATATGATTTCATTTATGTTAAAAAGAAATTACGTATTAAGAAAGTATACTCGTGATCTTCATGCAATGATTTGATTGGTTGTAAAGGGGTGACGTAGAGCGAATGTGATGAACAGAGGATTATGGGGTATGCGCGGGATGCTTTCTGAGGACTTTTGTGTACAGCTGTGCCTTTCTACGTGAACCAAGATGGACTCTGCACAAGGTTAAGGCGCTAACGTTGTCACGATGTTTATAATGTTTAAGTTCGGTGAGAAAAAATAAACACTCCTGTAAACACCTGTAAGAAGCGTAGCCATTCCTTTAACCAGTGCAGCTACAGAAATAATAGAAAGGATACAGATACTCTCAAATATACTGTACCCAGTTTTAACAAGTTACCTTTTTTTTGTTCATTTATTTTTGTGGTATTTTTTTAATGCCTGGTGTTCTCAAAACTTTCAGACTGCAACTCTCAGAGTAACCAGATGAAAAAAAAACACACACTGTAAAAAGTATTGAAAATCAGGTACTAGGGATGCAAATTATCGATTAATTCATTAATTGATAGTTAATTCACCTTATCGATCGATTAACGATTAACTGATAAGCGACGTTTTTCACCTGAATTTTAGTGTTTCAATAGGGTCTTTAAGAATATAAGCTATAGTATACATAACACTGAGTCAAAAATATATCATAGTATTATTATATTGTATATTCCTCAATTAATTATTCCTTAGTAAAAAGCAGACGAATGTATTGATGCTGAATAACAAAATACAGTAATCCCTCGCTCTATCACTGTTCGCAGATTTTTATTTTTTTTTTTTAATAGTGTAACATTTTTTTATAGTGTAACATTGTGTTCTGTCCTGATTGGCTAAGAGACTAGACCAGGGCTAAACGTGGACTGGTGGAATTGTCGATTAAGACGTTGGTCGAACAAAATGCATTAATTGTAATTAATCGCTAATCGCGCACCCGCGCACCCGCGTGTTCACGAAACAAGGCAACCGCGCACCGCGCTGCGCCAAGCTCGACTCACAGCCGGCCGCAGGCACCAACGGCACTGCTCAGCAGCCCCGGGTGTACGCGCGAGGCGAGATCGAACTGCGGCGTCCAGAATGCGCCGCAACGTGCCGCTGCTGGTTTCGTGCGGCTGGTTTGTGGCTCGGGCCTCGAGCCAGCAGCGGCACGTGGTGGTTTAATCCTGGTTTAGTCCAGGTCTAGACCTGGTCGAGTCCTGGTTGAGTCCACGTTTAGTCCTGGTCTAGTCTCTTAGCCAATCAGGACAGAACACAATGCTACACTATAAAAAAAAGTTACACTATTTAAATAAATAAATAAATAAATAAAAATCCGCGAACTGCGATAGAGCGAGGGATTACTGTATTTTGTTATTCAGCATCAATACATTTGTCTGCTTTTTACTAAGGAATAATTAATTGAGGAATACAGAATATAATAATAATATGATATATTTATGACTCAGTGTTATGTATACTATAGCTTATATTCTTAAAGATCTTATTGAAACACTAAAATTCAGGTGAAAAACGCCGCTTATCACTTAATCGTTAATCGATCGATAAGGTCAATCAACTATCAATTAATTAATGAATCGATAATTTGCATCCCTAAAGCCCATGGACCACTATGGAACCTACCTGGACGATGACTGAGGAATTACACAGACATAAGACCACACGGTAATATAAAAGAATTTAATATTGGAAATTATTAAATGTATTATAGTTGTATTCTTCAGCCTTGAAACCAAGTTTGAAATGTTAGTATTGCGTACATTATACAATAAATTCTCATTTTTTTCAAATGTAGACAGAAAGTTTCAGGTCAAACTTTATTTGAATATTTAAGCTTTCCAACACCAACAGAGTTAACCATAAACTTCACTATACACTAAAACAAAAATTGAGAGTTTGTGTTAAGATTTCAGGAAGCAGTGCAAAGTAGCCAAAAAAAAAAAAAAAATCCTGAATGAACCAAAATGAACAGTATATTTAGCTAATAGCTAATAGCTGTAGCTAATGATGGTACTGAAGGCTTCTGCAGACTCAGGTCCTACGCCACACTGGGATGGAGTTCTGTCTGGGAGCCACTCCAGCACTGCAGGGGAGGAAGTAGGAGCTGGTCTTCAGACACTCAGGAGTGAGCTTCAGACACACGAAGCAGAATTCCTTCTGGCAGCGAGGGCAGATGACATTCTTGCAGCCCGTTTTGTTGTGCTCCACCATCTGCCCACAGGTGGGACAGGCCCGGATGGAGGGGACTTCTTGTGCCCCCTCGACCTCAGAGAGGTTGGTCATCTTACAATTCATGAGCAGTTTCAGCTCATGGTTGGTGCAGTCGTTGTTTTCACAGCGGTCAGAGCGAGGGGCGGGGCCTTTCCAAGGTTTGAGGCACTGCCAGCAGAAATTACTGTTCTTGTTCTCTGCTTGACAAACTGTACACTCCACATTAAGGTTGGTCAGGTCCTTCCTCTCAACATACGTTTTACACCCAGGACACTGAAAGAGAGGAACAGACTAAGTTATATTAGATTCATATTAACAAAGTATAATCATTGCCAGTACTCACAGTCTTGTACTCAAAATATTTTGAAGCGGCTAAACGGGCCAAATTCTCCTCAAAGTACTGCATCTCCTCAGGTGTGAGCACAGCCAGTCTGCGCACCTCCTGATAGGGCCACTCTTGGTCACATTTCTGAAGAGTGCCCTCCTGCAGAGCGGGGCACTTAAACTTAAACTGGCCCTGCAGTTAAATTGTGCTGAGGGTTAGTTTGTACCATGTAGGGGACAGGTATGCATGTTGTAAAAAGAAAGAAAGAAAACTTGCCTGGTCCAGGAGACTGCGGCACCACGCGGTCAGGGACTGTGGGGTGACTGCGTGGCCACAGGACATCTCAGCCCGGAGGGACTGATCTTCATCGTCTGGAGCTGAACAGAATACAATAGGCACATAACACATCAATGATAGAGTCAAGGCAAGTTTATTTATAGCACAATTAGTAGACTACACAAAGTAATTCAATGTGCTTTACAGAATAAGAAAGGGATTAAAGTCTCAATAATACAAATAAAATCATAAATAATCATGATAAAAATTTACTTTAAAAGAGAAGTGTGCAGAATATAAACCTTGCGCTTATTTTCGCAGTAGAGTAACCTATGAACATGTAAATACGTACAACAACAGTTGATTTATCCTACAAATCCCCCAATAATAAAGGATCACATCTGAACCACTTACGCAGAGGGTCCAGGGCATCCGGTCTGTTGACAAATTTCAGAGTCGTGTCATTGGGATCATATCGTTTCTCCTCTTGACCGCGGTCTCCCATTTTGTTGTTTTTTCTTTGACTGCTCTCTGTACGAATCAAACCAGTGCTGTTATTATGTTACTGGTGAAACTAACTCTTTCGCTTTTGCCTTTAGCAGAAATCATGTGACTAACGCAAAACAAACAAGCTCAAAGCAGGCTACGAACTAAGTAGGTCTAAATCAGGAAAAATAACTTTAAAAAAACAGTTAAAATCCTACAATCATTTGGCAGGTTGTGTTTTAAAGTGATTTTCAAAAAAAACTAAAGACTAGCCTATACAAACCCAATGAGAACAATAAAAATATGACGAAAAACAAGTTATGCGTTTAAAATAGAGTGCCGTTTTTTTGTTTGTTTTTTTAGTATTATTTTTTTAATGCTCCAATAAGTCAAATATAGGCTAAAGTAGGGTACCTGCAGGAAAAAAAAATAGTTAAAAAAAATTGCTTAATGTGAAAGCGAAAATAGTTGTGTGACGTTGGAGTAATTCCGCAGGTTGAGGAGCTGCAGTGGCCAAAAGGCGCACGGGAGCGGACACAGCAGGTAGCCGAACCAAAGCACTGGACCAGCAGCACTACTATCAGGATGGGCCGACTGTACCAAGTGGTGGTGACCGGGTTCAGAGGAGAAAGAATGACGGTGAACCTGTGCAATACCGACGAACAAATGAGGAGCATGACGGTGGAGCAGCTAAAAACCAAGATAGCAGCCAAACTCCCTTCAAACACAGGTCAATAGTTTACTCGTGTTACTGTAATGAAGTAGCCTAGATTTTTGTAGGTTAATTGTAATCAAAAAAGAGTCATTGGTCAATTACAGAAGCAGATGAAACAACAGCATATAATTGTCCCAGGACTGAGCCAGGGACCGAATCTTTAATTAGACGACTACAAATTTGAAAATGTAACTTACTGACCCAGATCAATTTGACCTATTTATTTATAATGTCTTTGTGACCTTGTTATAGAACCGGATCGGATAAGTTTGATCTTCGCAGACGAGCGACTGGATGTAGAGACCAAACTATTGACGGACTACGGCATCCAGCACATGTCCGTGATCCAGCTGGTCCTACAAGTGGACGGAGGACTGGCCCTTTAAAGTGCACTGTACTGCCCTGCTTTTCGCACTTTGACATCCTTCTTGATCGTTGTTTACGTTATTGATTGATTGATTCGTATTTGTTTCGAGTTTGTGCCAAGGGAGAAACAATAATCATATACATATCATACTGTATATACGTTGTAAACAACAGAAAAGCACATTTCTCGAAAAGGAGTGGGAAGACGGAATATTTATATTAACCCACCCCTTGTTATTGTTATGTTCATAATGTAACTGCGTTGAGTTACGTGAAGGGTTTGTCCAACGTTAATAAAACTATGTTACCTACTCAATCTTGATTGTTTTTATTGTTGAAGGTGTACTATGTAACTTTTTTTGGTTGGGGTCCGTCACCTGCTTATTTCTTTGAATGTCATTGCTCTGCCTGGAATGTTTCACAGTATGACATTAAACAGCTCTATCATACGTTCATTCAATTACAGCTGGCTTTATACTGTAACTCAAAAATACCTAGAAAAACAGGCATTCTGACTGAGTGGGGTTGTCTCTCCACAGATGTGACCTAACTTGGTCTAGTTTGGTCTCCATGAAGATAGAAATGTTTGACGCCTTACATTGAAACATTCCAGAAAGCAATACTGTAACATAACCTCCATGGCAAAAAGCATATGACAGACCCTCCAACAGAAAACTTACACAGTGAACCTTTTAAATAATAAGGAAAAACTATTAATTTGGCCAGGTTCAATGTATGAACAGTGTACATGGTCTAAAGGTAAATGTAATAATAATAAGGACCCTAACAAATACCAGACATGGGACCAAGTCACACATGTGCAAGTCTCAAGTAAGTCTCAAGTCTTCACCTTCAAGTCCCAAGTAAGTCCCAAGTAATTTTTTCTTGGGCAAGTCAAGTCAAGTCAAGTCACAGGCTATGTCAAGTCAAGTCAAGTCAAGTCCTGTAATAGGTCAAGTCAAGTCCAAGTCAAGTCACCTTTGGCGTATTGTTGTAATTTTAGCTGCAGAATCTGATCTTAATAAAGTGAAAGGCATTATATAAGAAAGTGTAAGTAATCATCACTGGCTAATGTGCCCAACCTGTTATCAAATATTTATATTGTAAATACACATGTTCAGTAAAATACATCATAGACTCAAACAAAACAGTGATAATGTAATTATTGGTTATTTATTGGCAAAAGTGATCTGTACATCGAAAACCAAACTGTTTCACATGTTTTCAACATTGTTTCAGCATTGAGCTGAAACCAATAACAGCTAAAACAAACTTGTATTAAACTTTGTTACACTCCCTAACTCACTCTGTCCCACACACACTTTCTAACACACACACACACACACACACACACACACACACACACACACACACACACACACACACACACACACACACACACACACACACACACAGATATCCTTTTACAAAGTAACAATAACAGCTAAAACAAATACTAACTTACAGTAAATTAAACTGTCACATTTCTTTGCTCTTTTCTTTGCGCATTTCTCTCACACACTTTCTGTCACTCACACTCACACAGTATATCCATAAGTCGTTCCCTTTTTGTGAGGAAACAAATAATAGCTAAAACAAATAGCTTATTAATATTAAACTTTGTTACATTTCTCCTCTCACTCACACACACACACACACACACACACCACTCCTCGCGTGCGTAATGGGTCAGACGCGCTCCTCGAGAGCTCGTGTATTTAGACTACACCTTTGTAAGAGACTGACTAAGAGTAAAAAGTGATGAGAGTTTTGTTTATTATTATTATTTGAACGTAGACCCTCGGTCAAGTGATCTCCTGCATACCACAAAACCAAGCCAACAACTGATCTGAGCAACGCCAAGAGACAGTACATTAACGCCACATAGCCCTCCACCACAAGCGCAAACACAGCGCAACTCTCACATCTGAGGGGACGAAACCAGGACTGGACCAGGTCTAGACCTGGACTAAACCGGGATTAAACCACCACGGGCCACTCTTTGCTGATTTCGTGCGGCTGGTTTGTGGCTGGGGCTGAGAGTACGCGGTCCGGGCGCCGCGGATCGTTTTCGTGCTCGCAGCCCCGGTGTACGCGCGGCCTCGTGCCGGTGGTGGTGCATGTGGTGCACGCGTTGCGTCCCAGGACATGGCAGTGCCGTTGAATGAGCACGAAAACATTATGTGACCACGCAAGTCATTCAAGTCATCGTGTCTCAAGTCAAGTCAAGTCCCGAGTCCTAGACTTCCAAGTCCGAGTCAAGTCTCAAGTATTTCATTTTTTGTCGAGTCAAGTCACAAGTCATAAAAACAGCGACTCGAGTCGACTCGAGTCCAAGTCACTAAGTCTCAAGTCCCCATGTCTGACAAATACGGTTACAGTGACAATAGGCCTGTTGACAAATAATGCCCGGAGTAGGCATAATCTGTTGTAAGTTTAGGACTATTTAGATGGCCATTGTGATTTCAATATGTTTGATAAGAAATGTGAGCCTACATTATGCCCTAATAAACACATACAGCCTAAATAATATAGCATTAATGGTGTTATTGCGTCTGTTAACGCAGGGGCGTTCTTTGACGGGGGCCACCTGGGCAATTGCCCAGGGCGGCATCGCGGGAGGGGCGCCGCGGTGGCGCGAAGGGAAAAAAACAAACAAAAAAAACAAAAAAACGGTGCGGCGCGGAGGCGGGGGCGCACGGGCGCGCGGAGGCGGGAGCGCGCGGAGGCGCGGAGCAAAGATCCGCGCGGATCCTTGTGCAGGGGCCGGGGTGGGGGGCTGGTGCTGTGCTGGCTCGTGGTTACATGAAGACAGAGTAGCGCACGGTGTACAGTATATGACAAAACAGTCGCAGTGATGGACTGAAAAAGATTGAAGCCACCAGGTGCTCAATTTCGAAAGAAATGGAAAGAAGAGGAAGAGAAGTGAGCAAAAGAAAAAGGTATGCTATCGACTAGTCTTCAAGTTTGACTTAAAGGGATATGCCACCCCCAGGTCAAATTTGGGCATCTCCCCACAGTCCAGAGACTAAAATAAGTGGTGGAAAGCGTTTTCCTGCTCACCCAGCCATTGTCCGAGTCTGTCGCCACTGACCGCCGCGGTATCTGGTGCTCCTCCGCCTTAGACTGGAGTCTAACGTCGCCAGAGAAAGATTTCGGCCAAAAGGAATTAATTTGCTCGATGCGTTTCCCAATTACTTTGTGTGTAGTGCGCATTCATATCGAGTGCAAATAAATGTGCAAATCAACACGGAGAGCTTGCCTTGGTCATTTTGGGTGGGAACTATTTTCCAGTGCGTAAGAATACAGCCGTATCACGCAGCACGCTGCCAGGGGAATCCCAGTTACGCACCGGGAAGGGAGTTCCCCTGTTGCACTACGTGGTGCGTGATACGGCTGTATTCTTACGCACTGGAAAATAGTTCCCACCCAAAATGACCAAGGCAAGCTCTCCGTGTTGATTTGCACATTTATTTGCACTCGATATGAATGCGCACTACACACAAAGTAATTGGGAAACGCATCGAGCAAATTAATTCCTTTTGGCCGAAATCTTTCTCTGGCGACGTTAGACTCCAGTCTAAGGCGGAGGAGCACCAGATACCGCGGCGGTCAGTGGCGACAGACTCGGACAATGGCTGGGTGAGCAGGAAAACGCTTTCCACCACTTATTTTAGTCTCTGGACTGTGGGGAGATGCCCAAATTTGACCTGGGGGTGGCATATCCCTTTAATGATGATGATGTTGTATTAGTTAAACTCCCCCGATGTGATTGTTGATGCATGTTTGTCCTTCCCCCAAGCTCATATGAAGACATTGTGGACGAATTTGCATCCAGGAAGGCCAGGAAATCCAACTTTTAGATGTTTTCCTATTACTTCTTTTGCCCTTGTTATTTATGACAAATTATAGTGGTTTACCTTTTTTTTTGCCACTTCCTCACTTATTACTTCCTGTTACTTATGATACACAATAGTGTGCATTATTTGTTTTTATGTGTACAGTAATGTGTATAGAATGTACCTTGGTCGTTCATTTATTTATGATAGGGGCAGCAAGAGTGGCTTTCGCCCAGGGCGCAAATCACTCTAGGAACGCCACTGTGTTAACGTGTGAAATACATGGCCTCAGCTGCCACCTCGACAGAGTACAGTAGCTTATTAATTGGTGCTTGTAATTCCTATGCACCCTGAACGCGACCTGTTTGTTTTTTTTCCTCCTCCTCCTCTGCTGCAGCATGTGAAAAAGAAACTTATCTGATACAGGCACAATTCGTGAGGCTTCTAACCATAGACTCTATATAAATATTCATTATCCCGTCTATGCTTCTAACATGAGGAGGATGTTCAGCAATTTATTTGGGGGAAATAAGAATCAACCGTCAGAGGTCTGTGGGCCTGGAGGTAAGATCAGTTAATTATCAGGGGTGAAAAGTAACTAATTACAAATAGGCCTACGTTACTGTAATTGAGCAGATTTTTGGGTAGGCCTGCTGTAATTGTAGGCTACTTTTTTGAGTGGATTTTTAAACTGTACTCGTAATTCAGTATTATTCTCACCACCTAAATGTAATTAGTCACCTTTAAATCATAGAAGTTACTGTATACTGGACAAGTCCGAATTGCAGGCTATACTATTTCACAGTTATCTCAGTGTAGGTGAAGCAGTACTCAACCTAGACTGACTACCTAGCTTATTTAGAACTAAGGGAGAGAATGGCTGGAAACCTGGGGTAGTAGTAATATTCGAAAAATAGGTATATTTGTGTGGGTATGGCAGTATGTGGTGTTATGTCTACGTGACCCACCCCAAAACCTCAGATAGGAGACTGGTAACAATTAACAAAAAATAAAGTTTATTAAAGCTCTAAGCTCTACTAATTTTTAAATTTAAAATGAAATTAAATAAATGAAAATGCAGCCTGCGCCTTAATTTGTCACCAGTAAACAACTTAATTTGTCACCAAAGGGCATTCAGTTCACCTTGATAGTAACAGTTACTTTTGAAATAATAATAAAAAAACAGAATTAGCAAACCCTTATGTCCCGGGACAATACTAGGATAAATGCCAACCAGTTACCTTCGTTGCAAAACTCAAAAGCAGGAAGCTCTCTCAGCAACCTTGATTCACAGCCAAACAATCAAAAAGACAGGCTGCCATGTAAACAGACATTCACAGTTACAAATTGAACAAATTATCACCACACAAAGTGGACATACAGGCAATATTGTCACAGTGTTCTTAATGTCCATAAACGCACTTGTAGGCAGAGTTCGTCAGGGAAATATTGTTTATCAGTTCGTAGCACTGTGCCTCGTAATTGCACAAAACGAGAGCCTTTAAGGACAGTTTACCAGTCCGTAGCACTGTGTCCAACAGTGCGCAAGGAGAGCTCAGTCTTTACGGATTGTAAACGAGTCCTTCAAGCAGTGCTCGAAGTCAGGTGGCAGGGTATACTCACAGACCGGAGGGATAGGGAGAGAGAAGAGGGGACCAACTTTCAACCTGTTACGGATCGAAGCAAACCAGTATTCGTGGACCCCAGCGCCGTCTTCACGCTAAGACTCGCCAGCTGTCACTGCTTACACGGTTTCAGCACCCGAACTTTGCAAAGGCAGGCTTACTTTCTCAAAAACAATAAAACTTCAGGGCAGCAAACTTTCTTAGCTCCCGATGCGCGCCGCCTTGTCTTCCACTCTCCTTTTGTTTTTTTTCCCCGGCCCCGCCTCTCCATTTTCCCTCCACACCTGACGTGCTCTCCCATTGGCCGAGGGGTCAAAGTCACGCTCTCTCCCACATTCCCCCCTTCCAAACCCTGCCACCACCAAGACTTCATGACAGCACTGGATCACATTGATCAATGTCCACTAGCACACCATAGTCCAAATGTGCCACAGAAGTTTTTTTTTTTTTTCTTTTTTTTTTTACATCCAACACACATTGAAGTAACATTCATGCTATGAATACAGAACATATAACAGCAAAACAAAACATAGCCTTACTTCAAAACATAGTCCTTGAATCTCAGGGGAAGTTGACCCCTAGAACTTCTCTGAGGCCTAGTGAGCAGAGGCTGATCCTCGCTATCAGTACTTGAAACATCTGCATCTTCAAATGATGCATCTACCTCATCAGACTCTAATTCAATAGAGTGGTCTTCAACTACTCCTGAGTGCTCGCCATTTTCTTCCCTCCCACCTATATCCCTGGGTTCTTTGTCATGTGTGTTGTGAGTGAGCGTATGTGAAGTCTGAGGCATGTGGTGAGGGATGTCTTGGGTGTTGGGCACTCTCTGGCTAGAAGGGGCATGGGGAGGGCTACATGGCACAAAAATCATATCACCATCATCAGACATGGACTGATCTGAGGCCCTACATGAATATCGGTGTTGGGGACTTTTCTGAAATCTGGAAGCCTCAAAAGTGCAGGGTTTCAACTGATCTCGGTGTACAACTTTTGTAGGGCCACCAGCTTCTGGTTTAATGGTGAAAACCGGCATATCAGGGTGGTTTTGTGCCACCACCAGGAAGGGATCTGATTCCCATCGGTCCTGAATTTTATTTCTTCCTCTAGGTCGATGATTCCGCAGAAGGACCCTATCTCCGGGCCTGAGGAGGGCTCCCCGCGCCTTGCGATCATACATCCTTTTCCGTCTCTTGGAGGCCTCTTGCCCAGCTTGCCGGGCTGCATCTGCGGCCGTCCGTAGTCGCTGATGATGGCTGAGGACCCATTCGTCGAGGTTCTCCACCTCACTTGCTTCCAGGTCTCTCCCTCCAAGTATGTCCCGAGGTAGCCGCGCATCTCTTCCAAACAGCAAATAAAAGGGCGAATACCCAGTTGAGCGGTGTACATGACTGTTATAGGCCAGGGTCAACTCTGGAAGATGTTCCTTCCAGTTCCTTTTCTTTTCAGCAGGGAGGGACCTGAGCATGTCGTGCATCGTTCTGTTAAAACGTTCGCACTGTGCATTTCCCTGTGGGTGGTAAGGGCTGGTCCTGCTCTTGGCGATCCCATACACCCGACAGAGCTCTTTGATGACGCTGGCCTCGAAGTTCCGACCCTGGTCGGAATGTAACCTTGCGGGACAGCCGTAATAGACAAACCAGTTCTTGACAATTGCATTGGCAGTTGTCCTTGCCGTTTGGTCTTTGGTCGGAACTGCTATGGTGAACCTTGTAAACATATCAGTGAGCACAAGGACATTCTCATACCCCCCGACCGAAGGCTCCAAAAGGGTATAGTCCATTGCCAACACTTCCAAAGGGGCTACAACATTTGTACAAGTCATGGGTGCCTGAGCCTTGGGGAATACGTCTCTCGCGAGGGCACAGCGTTTGCATTGCCGTACCCAGCACTTGACATCTCTAGCCATAGCCGGCCAATAGTAGCCCCGCCTCAAGGCCTCTATCGTCCCATTCTCGCTAAAGTGCCCCCCATGGTCATGTTGGTTCTCGAACACCGTCCTCTGCAGAGACCCAGGGACAACCAGCTGGCGCACATCTTCACCATCCCTGGGATCCTGCAGGCACCGAAACAGGACGCCATGCTGAATTTTCAGCCGTTCCCACTGTCCTAGGAGACGCTGCTGTGGCCAGTTTATTGTTTGCCTAACCTCCTTCAGGGGCTTTTGGCCTGCCTTCAGCGCGACCAGGATAGGGCTTATATCAGGGTCTTGCATCTGCAGTTCCCGCATCTCGTCCCAGCTACTACCGCATATCTGGCCTCTCACCTTCAACTGGGCTGCCGATTGAATCGGCACCTTCTTCGCATCAGCGTCATTAGACGGCCACAGACAGGCACGCACCTCATCCTCTTTTATGACCAAGAAGTCCTTTTCCCTGTCTTCCACTTCCGGCTCCGTGGCTACTGGGATGCGAGACAGCACATCCGCGTTTTGGTTCATCCTGCCTGGCTTGTAGTGAACCTCAAAGTTAAATTCAGCCAATTGGGCCACCCACCTTTGCTCAACAGCACTGAGGTTTGCAGTCTCTAAGTATCTTAGCGGGTTGTGGTCTGTAATGACTGTAAATTTTGAGAAGAGCAGTAAGTCCCGAAACTTTTCGGTTACTGCCCACTTGAGGGCAAGCAGCTCTAGCTTAAACGCGCTATAGTTTCGGTCATTTCTCTCTGAGCCCCGCAGGCCCCGACTAGCGAAGGCAATGACCCGCTCTGTACCTTCTTGTTTTTGGCTCAGGACCGCTCCCAGGCCTAGGCAACTTCCATCTGTGGTAACTATGAAGGGCTGACCAAGATCAGGGTATGCAAGTACGGGTGGGGCCATGAGACAGTTTCGTAGGTTATCGAACGAGGCCTGGCACTCCTCATTCCACTCAAATGTCGGTGGCATGGCACTCCTTGCACCTTTTTTCGGTCTGCCCATCAGAGCATGTAAAGGCCTTGCTAATTGGGCGAAGTGGGGAACGAACCGCCTGTAGTATGACATAAAGCCCACCACTTGACGGACTTCTTTGACAGAACGCGGGGCAGGCCAGTCTTCCAGCACCTTCACCTTTTCCATATCCACTTGGACCCCTTCCGCCGAGACCACATGCCCGAGGAATTTGACTTCCTTTCTGAGCAAGAAGCACTTTTTGGGCTTGAGTTTGAGCCCATGTCCCTTCAGTCGATCAAGCACAATATCCAAGCGTTGCAAATGGCTTTGAAAGTCCCTCGAAAACACCAGGACATCGTCCAGGTAAATTAGAAGAACTTCGAAAGCCAAGTCCCCCAGCACGACCTCCATTAAGCGCTGAAACGTCGCGGGGCGTTACAGAGCCCAAATGGCATGCGGGTCCATTCATACAACCCAAATGGTGTTGTTACTGCCGTTTTCTCCTGGTCTGGTGCAGCTACAGCTACTTGAAAGTACCCAGCAGTGAGATCCAGGGATGAAAAGAGCTGTGCCTGGCCCAGGGCGTCCAACGACTCCTCCACCCTTGGGAGGGGGTAAGCATCTCTGTGTGTTACGTTATTGAGTTTTCGGTAATCACAACAGAATCGTACTGACCCATCTTTCTTCATGACGACGACTGCCGGAGACACCCATGGACTGCAGCTCTCTTTAAGTACCCCCTGTGCAACGAGATCCTGCACATGCTGCTTTACTTCTTGGAACACATGTGGCGGTACCCTGCGATGCCTTTGTTTGATGGGGTGTGCGCTGCCAGTGGGGATACGATGTGTAACAGTGGTCGTGTAGCCATAGTCCCGATCATCTTGTGAAAACACAGCATGGTGCCTCTCCAAAAGGTGGTTGAGCTGATGCACTTGGTCTGGGGTGAGGCCCTGAAGATCAGCTTGTACAGGAATGGCAAGTGGCCCTGATTCTTCCCGCTTATGCTGTCCCTCACTAGCAATAGCTCTGACCCGGAGTTCACCTACTGCCTCTTCGAAGGCCACCACCTCTTTGGGGAGTACTTTGTGCGGCTTACACAGTTCAGCAACTCTTGCTCTTGGAGGTAGGACAATGGGCTTGTGACTCGGGTTCATAAGTCGGACAGGGACCTTCCCACCCACTGTGTTTGCTAGCACATTGGCAACCAACAATCCAGGAGGCGTGTTCACTGAAGACGAAGCCTCCACCAAGACTTGGCATTTCATCTTAGGAGGCACTCGGCAGCGACCTTCAATAACTGTTTCACTGCAAGGGGGATGACAACAGCATGCCTGCCACCCACTTTGACGAAGCCGATTCTCCCGTTACGGTCTATCATTTGCTCCTCCTTGCCCATTTCCGCGAAGACACGATGAAGGCTTGCACCCCCACCCCGCTGCCCATGTCTCTCCATCTGCTGCACACCCTCCAGGCCAGCGAACAGGCTACGAAGCTCTCCGAGGTATATTCATGCCTAATATGCCTGTAGCTTCACCAGTGTTGTCAGCCTTGTCTCGCAGCACGAACACACTTCCCTGGAAGTTTCTTTCCCATGCATTCAATGTCTGCATACAGGCACCCAATTATGGGGATGTCCAAGCCGTTTGCAGCAGTTAATTTAACCCATTTTGCAGGTGACAGAGTCGTTCCCTCAAACCACCTTCTGAAGTGGGCCTCAGAAATAGTTGTCACTTCTGAGCCAGTATCTAGCAGACAACAGGTCCTCACTCCATCTATCAGCACATCTAGTGTAAAGCAATTGCCAAAAGCGCTTTGTGGGTCCCCCATTTGCCCCACCCGTGGCTGTTCAAAAGGCAGTGCACCGGGCTTTACTGTGGCTGTGCTCATTTTGGCTTGTGTCTGTTCAGTCTGCTCAGGCTCAGTGACTGGTACATTAGCCAGGGCTACTGTCCCTTTTTTCTGTAAGCAGTTACGGCTGGTATGCCCCGGTTGCCCACACGTATAACAGATCAGTCTGCCCTCTTGGTCTCGTAGGGGTGGCTTCTTCACCTCTCCTTTTGGGCTACTATGCCGTTCAGCCCTTTGCAGTGCTGTAAAAGCTCGTCCTGTCTTGCCGCAAGTTTCAGGATGGCCTCATGCAGCGAATGTAGAGACAGTGCAGAGGGGTCATTGTTGGCAGACGCCGCGCTTACTGTGCCCCGGTTAGAGTTCTTCACTGGGCCAGCTGACGGAGTTTCTTCCTCTTCAGACCAGTCAATCGCGGCCTGCATGAGTTCACTAAACTTTTTTGCTTCCTTTGCTTTGACTTGTCGCTTCATCTCTCTGCGCAAGGAATCATCATACAGGCCCAGCACAAACTGCTCCATAAGTGCTGCGTCCGAATCTTGGAACCGCTTTTCATCACGTCGCATTAATCGACGAAGCTTCTCCTGGAGGTCATAAGCAAACGCCCTAATTTTTTCACCGGGTACTTGCTTGCGATCATAAAACTCTCTCAGTCTTGTACCTACAGGAACTTTGTCACCATACACTTCCTCAAGGACTTTGAAAACAGACTCAGCGTCTGTAGTGCTGCTTTCCAACATGAGCCTAACGGTGAGTTTGGCTCTCCCTCTCAAGTGTTGCTTTAGAAGTTCCACTTTATCTTCCTCAGGAATTTTACAAACTTTGAAGTATGACTTCATTGATGCTATCCACTCTTCTATGCATTGCTCATCACCTCCTTTATTGCCTGTGAAATCTGTACATTTTCTGTCTCTCTGTATGTAAACAGTGGGTTGGTTTTTCTGATCCAGCACTACTTTTGCCATGGCCATAGCCTCTCGCTGATCTTTCCTGGCCTGTTCAAGTAATACCGATTGTTCCTTCATACGCACAGATTGTTCAGTAAACTTTGCTTGAAGCTCCTCAAACTGCTCACGTAACTTATCCATTTTTTTAAAAGAATAGGCAACACAAATATTCGTGCTGTTCGTGTACGCCAAATGTAGGTGAAGCAGTACTCAACCTAGACTGACTACCTAGCTTATTTAGAACTAAGGGAGAGAATGGCTGGAAACCTGGGGTAGTAGTAATATTCGAAAAATAGGTATATTTGTGTGGGTATGGCAGTATGTGGTGTTATGTCTACGTGACCCACCCCAAAACCTCAGATAGGAGACTGGTAACAATTAACAAAAAATAAAGTTTATTAAAGCTCTAAGCTCTACTAATTTTTAAATTTAAAATGAAATTAAATAAATGAAAATGCAGCCTGCGCCTTAATTTGTCACCAGTAAACAACTTAATTTGTCACCAAAGGGCATTCAGTTCACCTTGATAGTAACAGTTACTTTTGAAATAATAATAAAAAAACAGAATTAGCAAACCCTTATGTCCCGGGACAATACTAGGATAAATGCCAACCAGTTACCTTCGTTGCAAAACTCAAAAGCAGGAAGCTCTCTCAGCAACCTTGATTCACAGCCAAACAATCAAAAAGACAGGCTGCCATGTAAACAGACATTCACAGTTACAAATTGAACAAATTATCACCACACAAAGTGGACATACAGGCAATATTGTCACAGTGTTCTTAATGTCCATAAACGCACTTGTAGGCAGAGTTCGTCAGGGAAATATTGTTTATCAGTTCGTAGCACTGTGCCTCGTAATTGCACAAAACGAGAGCCTTTAAGGACAGTTTACCAGTCCGTAGCACTGTGTCCAACAGTGCGCAAGGAGGCTCAGTCTTTACGGATTGTAAACGAGTCCTTCAAGCAGTGCTCGAAGTCAGGTGGCAGGGTATACTCACAGACCGGAGGGATAGGGAGAGAGAAGAGGGGACCAACTTTCAACCTGTTACGGATCGAAGCAAACCAGTATTCGTGGACCCCAGCGCCGTCTTCACGCTAAGACTCGCCAGCTGTCACTGCTTACACGGTTTCAGCACCCGAACTTTGCAAAGGCAGGCTTACTTTCTCAAAAACAATAAAACTTCAGGGCAGCAAACTTTCTTAGCTCCCGATGCGCGCCGCCTTGTCTTCCACTCTCCTTTTGTTTTTTTTCCCCGGCCCCGCCTCTCCATTTTCCCTCCACACCTGACGTGCTCTCCCATTGGCCGAGGGGTCAAAGTCACGCTCTCTCCCACATCAGACTCACATGACAGCATCGTCTGCCCTGATTGGCCAGAGCTTAGAGAATTATGTGGATTGTGATTTAAAACTACTCAATCTAGTTTTACTCTTTTTAATTAATTGGTACAATGAGTAGTATTTTCATGCATACTTTTTGCTTTTACTTAAGTACAGTTTTATTTGTAACACTGCATACATTTTCAGCCAGGTGCAGATTTTCAGTACTCTTACCAGTATCACTGACAATTACTCTAACATTAGTGTGTAAATTGTAACATTTTTTACAGATAAATACTATGGCTTAAAGAACCAAGGAGCTACATCCTACCTGAACAGTGTCCTGCAGGTGCTCTACATGAATAAATACTTCAGAGAAAGAGTCATAAGGTTTGTCACACTCACAAACTTGTTGTTCATCATTTTATTCTATAATTTCACTCCTGAAATGTTGAAAATGTTGTTTTCATAGCCACGCCAGAAGTAATCCAGAGACAGGGTACATTGACAGAGAGCTGAGTGATCTGTTCCTTGAGTTAGAAGAAAAAGCTGCTTGTCCTGTTAATATCACAAACAAGCTGAGGATCAACAATGGTAAAGTACCGTACTCCAAGTAACTTAAAGGTACATTGTTTAACGTTTTTGGTGAAGGGTCCATCACATGCTGGTATCTGTGTAATGTTATTATTCTGTCTGGAATGTTTCACAGTATGGCACCATGGAGACCAAAGCAGACCAAGTTACAGGTCAGATCTGTGGAATGGCAACCCCGTTCAGAGTCAGAATGCCTGTTTTTCTAGGTACTTTTGAGCTATAAAACCATCTGTATTTTAATAAATGTTTAATGTCATACTGTGGAACATTCCAGAGAGAGCAATCACATATCCATAGAAACAAACAGGTAACGGACTCACAACCAAAAAGTTACACAGTGGACCTTTAAAACAATGGATGCACAAATCTTGCCTTTTCAGTTCAGATACCGATTTCATTACTATGGCTTTAATTAGCCTGTGTGTCAATACTCAATATCAAACAACACCAGTGCAGAGAATGAAAACAGCACATTTTCTTAAACAAAAATATAAGACAAAACAGATCCAAATGTGTAATGTGGTTGTTATTTATCTCTCAAGTAACTACAGAGCAACTTTGTATTGTGAAACTGTCATATTTTTCGCAGTATCGGATCAGTGCATCCCACCTCAAAAACATACCTGAAGTTGTGTTTTGTTTCATTCACACATGTTTGAGTAATCCTTTATTATTATTCTGTTTACATCTCCAAAGTGCAAAATGCTGTGTTCCACTTTGTGACGTCATGTAGTGGGAGTTTTCAAGTTGATAGAGACCTCTACCTTTTATTCAATAGAGATTGGCAATTCCAGGGCTAAAATGACCTAAATGAATCTAGAGAAGGTGTATTGAGTTTAAGAACCTAAACATGCAGGGTTTGTGTGTTAAGATCTGTGAAGGAAACAAAACAACTCCAGGTATGTTTTTGATGAGGAAACAACATTATAACATACAGTATGTAAATGACCCCATAGAAGGTTCATTATTTTTTGGTGAATTATTTTAGATTAATATACAGACTGATATGCCAGTTTTATTTTTGATAATGCATCAATGTTTTCATGCTGAGTCAGTTTTGTTTATAGAGCCTAAATGTGTGTAGTGCACATCGTACTGAAGATGGACTTTTATTTTGACACGTGTAATTTGTGTTTTCCTGCGCCAGTACACGCGCTGTTCAGTCATGCTACAGCACTCGGAGGAGTGGTCTCATAGTGACCTTTCATTATTAGTGAACTTTCATTTTGGACCCGTAACGAGGCACAAACTCTTACGGTGGTCGAGTTTATGTCATCTGTAATGCTTTACAAGGAGTGTAAGAAAATAAAACCCATAAACTTAACCAGCAGTTTAAGATCATTGCCACGAAATTTACGGGGACCAGTACAGTAAGAGTTTCACCTCTCCAGCTAACTTGCGAGGAAGATTCAAACGGATCAACGGATAAAAGGGATAAAACTCCAAAGGAAACGGATAAGGATGCGGTTAGTTGAAGACGGCGTGGTGATGCGAAAGGAACTATAAGAACAACAACAAGGACTTTATGAAAAAGGATAACGAAAATGGAGGGAGACGATGCCTTTTCACCAGGCAACGACAAGGAGGAACAGATTGCTACCCTTCAAAAGGTAATTAAAGAAGGCAAGGAAATGTTAAAAAACGAATCAGAGAAAGGTGCCATCAGGCAAGAGCTTAAAGAAACTTTGCAAAAGAATGAAAAGATGCTTGCTGAACTGTTAAATGATGACGAAGACGATGCTTGTGATAACGTTAGGCGCTCGGAACGCGCGCGAATCCCCACAGAAAAGATGCTAGCATACTGTAAAGAAGAACAGACCAAAGGAGAAAGGAAACTTGCTAGCCTTTATGAACAGTGGAAAGCTTTAGCTCGTAAGACACGACAGGATCTCAAATGTGATCTATCAGAAAAGCATCTTGCATCTCTTGCCGACGAACCAGAGAAAACGAAAATGGGCGTTTTGAAAATGTTCGATGAACTGAGATCACGAGGCACACCAGACCCTGAGCTACGACGTAAAGTCGACGCTTGCGTGGCAGTAACGGGCGATATAATGAGAGTACTGAATGAGAGGCTGACAGGCATAAACGGTGATTATGATGCAGAAAATGAAGCACGGCGCTTACGTGAGCTACTTGAGCCAGAATATGCACGGTCTATTTATGGCTCCGCCTCTGAACTTAGTCGCCATTCCCATCACTCAAGTGTAATGGCCAAACGAGCTGAAGCAGCGGCAAATTTAGCAGCAAAGGAGGCTGAATACAAAGTGATGTTGGAAGAAAAGAAGCATAAGGAGAAAATTAGATTGCTTGAGGAGGAGCACAAGAAAGAATTGGAAAAACACAAAGCAGAGCTGGAACACGTACAAGCTGAAAAAGACTTGAAGGTTGCTAAAGCCAGATTCGAAGCCTATGACAGAGAAATTAAAGAGGAGTCTGATGTCCAGTCCTTTCAGTCATTTCGTGATCACCTGCCTCACAGCCATATTCCTCTTCATGCACCAACACAGCCCTACCAAGCTGCCACTCCAACTTCTCCAATCGATGTCTCCTGCCTTGCACAAGCAGTGCAAGATAGTATTGCTATCAATAGACTGCCAATGCCAGAGCCCGCTGTATTTAACGGCAATCCAATTGACTTTATTGAGTGGAAAGCCTCATTTATGGCGCTCATAGACAGAAAGAATATTTCCACTGCTGACAAGCTGCACTACCTCAAGCGCTATGTAGGTGGCACTGCTCAGAAATGTTTAGAAGGAACTTTCTATCGTAGTGACGATGCAGCATACAGTGACGCTTGGAACAAGCTCAATCAAAGGTATGGCCAGCCATTCATAATCCAAAGGGCTTTCAGAGAAAAGTTATCGAATTGGCCTAAGATTCAGAGCAAAGATGCCGAAGGACTGAGAAATTTCTCTGATTTCTTAAATGCTTGTCTGCAGGCCATGCCTCATGTAAAGGGTTTAGATATCCTTAATGATTGTGAAGAAAATCAAAAGTTGATAAGGAAACTGCCTGAGTGGTTAGCCTCAAGGTGGAATCGCCAAGTGACTGTATGTCTCACAGAAGGAAAGGATTTTCCCAGCTTCAAAGACTTTGCCAGGTTCATGTCCATGGAGGCAGAGACATCCTGCAATCCAGTCACCTCACTTTTCGCTCTCCATTCAGCTGAATCCTGCAACGACAAGGTAAACACAAAAGTCAACAAAAGAAACAAAGCCAGTGTCTTTAACACACAAACGACAGTGGAAAACAGTAATCAGACAACACCAAAGGAAAAGGCAAAACCCACATGCATGCTATGTCAGGATGGAAATCATCAGCTGTGTAAATGCCCAGATTTCCTGAAAGAGGCACTAGAGTACCGAAGGAACTTTATCAAAGACAATAAACTGTGTTATGGCTGCCTCAAGCCTGGTCATGGGGCGAAAGAGTGCCGGTTCCGTCACACATGCGGATTGTGCAAAGGACGACATCCCACCTGTCTCCACGATGACACTTACAGAAAAGGGGATAACAAGGTAAAGGAAGAAAAGAGAAATCCAGCACAACACAGTGAAATGGAACCAGCATCTGCCACGTCACTCAATGTCACTAGTCAAGGTCCGTCAGCCAACACATCCATGATAGTGCCGGTCTGGGTCTCCAATGAAAAGGATCCATCAAAAGAGAAACTTGTGTATGCCCTGCTGGATACACAAAGTGATACGACGTTTATCGAACAAGATGTGAGCAACGAACTGCAGCTGACTACCTACCCAGTTAAGCTTAAGCTCACAACCATGATGGGTGAAAACATGATCTTGAAAAGTGAGCGAGCATCAGGCCTGCGTGTGAGAGGTTTCAATTCCAGTGTGCACATCAGTCTGCCCCCTGCTTACACCAAAGACTGCATACCGGTGAACAGGGAGCACATCCCAACGCATGAAACGGCCAGAAGATGGCACCATCTACACACAATAGCAGACCAGATACCACCACTGCTGAGCTGTGAGGTGGGGCTGTTGATCGGCTACAACTGTCCAAGAACGCTTGTGCCCAGGCGAGTCATAACAGGTGCAGATGACGAACCATTTGCCATTCTCACTGACTTGGGGTGGACCATTGTAGGCTGTTCAGCTCCTCACTCTGACTCACTGCTTACCAGTCACTGCCACAGAGTAACTGTGAGGGAGCTACCGGCGGTGACTCCCTTAGACGCCCTCAGAATCCTAGAAACGGACTTCAAGGACACTCAGACAAATGACAAAACAGTTTCACAGGAAGATTTAGTCTTTCTTGATAAGTTAAAGGAAAACATAAGGAAAAACGAGCACGGACATTACGAAATGCCCCTCCCTTTCAAAGAAAGGCCATACTTACCTGACAACAAGCAGCTTGCTGGTGTGAGGCTCGGTCATCTGAAAAGGAAGTTCATGGCAAACGAAAAGTACAAAAATGACTACGTGAATTACATGAAGGACATAATTGAAAGGGGTGACGCAGAAGAAGTATCCACCGAAGGCACTGAAGGAGAGAAGTGGTATATACCGCACCACAGTGTTTATCACCCCAAAAAGCCGGATAGGCTTAGAGTGGTTTTCGACTGCTCAGCAAAGTACAAAGGGAGCAGTCTCAATGATCATCTTTTGTCAGGCCCAGACATGATTAACAATCTGACTGGAGTTCTTGTACGTTTCCGACAGCATCGCATCGCAATAATGTGTGACATTGAAAAGATGTTCCACCAATTTCATGTCTCAGAGAATGACCGTGACTACCTACGCTTCCTATGGTGGGAGAACGGCGACACAAGCACACCAGCCCAGGAATTTAGGATGAAAGTCCATCTTTTTGGAGCCGTATCCTCACCGGGATGTGCGAATTATGGATTAAAGCAACTCGCCAAAGATCACAGTCACACACACCCATTGGGGTCACAGTTCATCACCAGAGACTTTTACGTTGACGATGGAGTAGCCAGTGTCGAATGTGAAGAAAAGGCCATTCGCTTAGCAAAGGAAGCACGAGAACTGTGTGCTATGGGAGGTCTACGCTTGCACAAATTTGTGTCAAACAACGACACTGTCCTACAAAGTATCCCAGCAACCGAACATGCCACAGACACTAAGGCGAAGAGTCTCACGTTCAGTGATGCAGCCTTGGAAAGAGCACTAGGAATAAGCTGGAACATTGAGAGTGACAATTTCACTTTCAAAGTAACGCCCAAGGACCAGCCAGCGACACGACGTGGCATTCTGTCGTCTGTCGCCTCCGTGTATGACCCACTCGGCTTCGTCGCGCCATATCTCCTAAATGGAAAGAAAGTCCTGCAGGAAATGTGCCATCAAGGAACAGGATGGGATGATCCCATTCCAGAAAGGTTAAGGGCACGGTGGGAGAAATGGCGAGAAGACCTTGTGAAACTTGAAGGAATTGAAATAGCTCGCTGCTATCAACCAGCCGACTTCGGAAAGGTAACCAAAACAGAATTGCATCACTTCTCAGATGCCAGTACAACTGGCTATGGACAGTGCACTTATCTGAGACAGGTGAATGAAAGAGGAGACATACACTGCACTCTTCTCCTGGGAAAGGCGCGTGTCTCACCGCTGAAGGTAACAACCATACCCAGGCTAGAGCTTACAGCAGCTGTTGTTTCAGTAACAGTAAGCAATATGCTGAAGGAGGAATTGGGCTACTCTGATGTTGAGGAATTTTACTGGACGGACTCAAAGGTAGTCTTAGGCTACATTAATAATGACGCCCGCCGCTTTCACACCTTTGTAGCCAACAGGGTGCAGAAAATCCGCCATGCATCAGATCCCAAACAGTGGTTCTATGTACCAACTGAAAACAACCCAGCCGATCGTGCTTCAAGGGGAGCAACAGTGGACGAATTGCTTTCGTCTGACTGGTTCACTGGCCCTCACTTTCTGTGGAAAAACGAAATTAAAATGCCAACGGAAGTGTCTCTAGAGTTGCCTATTGGTGACCCTGAAGTTAGGAAGGCCATGACACTTAAGACAGAGACCTCCGAGCAAACTAGCCTTGTGGACAGATTGTGTAAGTTTTCATCTTGGTCCCAGGCAGTCACTGCTGTGACACGTCTAGTGCGGCGTGCTAGAAAGGATAAATCAAGTGGCCTTGCTACAGTTAGTGAGAGACAGTATGCAGAACAACTGATCATCAAAGATCTACAAGGCCAAGCATACCAGGAAGAGCTGAAGTTACTCAGCAACAAACGGCAGCTTCCAAGGCAGAACAAGCTGTATCACCTGGATGTTTTCCTGGATGCAGAGGGTGTACTGAAGGTGGGAGGTAGGCTCAATCGCTCATCTTGCCCTACCCCATTCAAACACCCCACGATCATCCCACAAGGACATCACATAACACGACTCATCATCACCCACTATCACGAAAATGGTGAAGCATCAGGGCAAAGGCTTTACCATCAACGAAATTAGATCCAATGGCTATTGGATACTTGGACTGAGCAGAGCAGTCGCGACTTGCATTCGGCACTGTGTCACTTGTCGACGACTGAGAAGGCCTGCGGAAGGCCAGAAAATGAGTGACCTTCCAGTGGAACGAACAGAACCCTCACCGCCGTTCACATACTGCGGTATGGACTGTTTTGGTCCTTTTTGGACAAAGCAAGGGAGAAAACAACAAAAAAGGTATGGGTTACTTTTTACCTGCTTTTGCTCTCGAGCAATTCATATCGAAATGTTAGAGGACATGTCTACAGACACATTCATTAATGGACTGAGATGCTTTATCGCTTTAAGGGGTGCTGTAAGGCAAATCAAATGTGATCAAGGCACAAATTTCATGGGTGCTAAAAACGAGCTGAACGCAGCACTAAAGGAGTTAGACACAAACAGACTGAATGCATTTCTCACAGACAAACAGTGTGAGTTTGTAATGAATGCACCTCATGCTAGCCATGCAGGGGGTGTATGGGAACGGCAGATAAGGACTGTGCGCAGTGTCTTGAACGCCACTCTACTACTGTCCCCTGGTACGTTGAATGATGCATCATTGCGCACTTTCTTTTACGAGACCATGGCTATAGTTAATAGCCGCCCGCTCACTGTCGACACTCTAAACAGCCCCAGTAGTTTAGAGCCGCTTACGCCCAACCACCTGATCACCATGAAATCCACAGCTGCCCTGCCCCCTCCTGGCACCTTTGAAAGAGCTGATCTTTATGGAAGGAAGAGGTGGCGTCAGGTGCAATACCTGACAGAACAGTTTTGGGCTAGGTGGAAAAAGGAATACCTCCACAACATCACAGCGAGACAGTGCTGGCATAGCACTAAACGGAACCTGCAAGTTGGAGACATAGTCATGGACACTGAGGATACCTTACCCAGAAGCCAATGGAGACTTGGGAGAGTCTCTGACATCACCAAAGGCCCCGATGGACTTGTGCGACGGGTCAAAATCCTGCTTGGGGGAGAGAGAACTGAATGACAAAGGAGAGCGCTCTGGGAAACTTTCCTTAGTGGAGCGCCCAGTGCAGAAACTTGTTTTGTTGCTTGAAGCAGATTAAGCGTAATGCAATTCAAATGTGACACTGTGTGATATATTGTAAATCCTAAGGTTAAAGGAAATTATATGTTTAAAAGGATTCCATTTTGTAAACATTATAATTTGGTGGGAGTGTAAATGACCCCATAGAAGGTTCATTATTTTTTGGTGAATTATTTTAGATTAATATACAGACTGATATGCCAGTTTTATTTTTGATAATGCATCAATGTTTTCATGCTGAGTCAGTTTTGTTTATAGAGCCTAAATGTGTGTAGTGCACATCGTACTGAAGATGGACTTTTATTTTGACACGTGTAATTTGTGTTTTCCTGCGCCAGTACACGCGCTGTTCAGTCATGCTACAGCACTCGGAGGAGTGGTCTCATAGTGACCTTTCATTATTAGTGAACTTTCATTTTGGACCCGTAACGAGGCACAAACTCTTACGGTGGTCGAGTTTATGTCATCTGTAATGCTTTACAAGGAGTGTAAGAAAATAAAACCCATAAACTTAACCAGCAGTTTAAGATCATTGCCACGAAATTTACGGGGACCAGTACACAGTACATCAGAAATTCGCATAGTAACGGCCTTTTAATACTAATTTACCAGTTAAGCTACTGTAATACTTCTGTCCCTTAGTGAATGTCCAGCATGATGCAGCAGAGCTGTATGAGAAGATTTTACGTCTGACCAGTCCAGAGGCGTCCCAGGTACAGGCTTGGTCAACACCAGTGATCTGTATTTTAACTCATGTAGTTGTTTGCCTCCTTAGATCTTCCATGGAAAACTGATTAATAAGAATACTTGTCTGAAGTGTCACACTGAAATTAAGACTGAGACGGGATTCTGGCACCTTCCTCTTCCTCTCGGCAATGGTGATGATTACAGTGTGGTGAGAACTAGTGTCATGATACTAAACATTTCAAACTCTATTTTGATACTAAGGAATAGACTCGATACTCAATACAGATTCTGATGCCACAATAACAAAACAAAAAAAACCTCTTTATTTAGGCAATAGTACAGTGATCTGAGGGGACTTATAAAATAATAATAGAGCGTGGGAACGACTTATAAGGCGTGTGCACAAGATATTAATGCACGCGCATGAGTTATAACCCGAGCGCACACTTTGTGTTAAAGCATGCGCGTGGCTAGTTAAAGTTACAGCCCAAGCGCACGCTTTGCGTTAAAGCGTGCATGCGGGTAGTTAAAAGTGAGAGGATGAGTTACAAATCGTTCCCTAGCTTTCAGTAAGGCGTGTGCATGAGATATTAATACATGCGCTCGAGTTATAAAGGCGTGCGCACAGGTTTTTAAAAGGTGAGAGAACGTCTTAAAACGCGTTCCCTCAGTTTATATCCAAGGCATGGGAATGATATACTATGTCGTTCCCTCGACTTATTAAAATATTCCCACAATATCCTTGTACAGTGGTACCTCACCTTACGAAATTAATTCGTTCCAAAAGTGGTTTCGTAACGTGAATTTTTCGTAAGTTGAGTAGCTATTTCAATGGAAAAGCCTGATTCGTTCCAAGTTTTTTTTTTTTTTATAGTGTAACATTTTTTTATAGTGTAACAATGTGTCCTGCGTAGAGACTGTAGACCCAGGACTAAACGTGGACTATACCAGGTCTAGACCAAGGTCTAAACCTGGACTGGACCAGGTCTAGACCTGGACTAAACCAGGACTGGACCAGGACTAAACCTGGACTACACCAGGTGGATTAAAGTGCCGCGTGCGGGTCTATTTCCTGGTTTCGTTTCGAGTCACGGCTGAGGCGAGCAGCGAGGACTCCTCTTGGGACCGCACGCAGTCTGAGCGCATGAACGAACACATGCAAGAGCCGTGGTGGTCTAATCCTGGTTTAGACCTGGTTCAGACCTGGTTTAGACCTGGTTTAGACCTGGCAGGGTTTGAGCACGGGTCTCGTGCTCGCAGCCCCGCACCGGGTCATGCTGCGCTATCACACACGTGTCCGCGCGCACACTTCTCCCCCCTCCCCCTTCCCCCCACGCTTCACTATTAATACACTTTGTTGAAAATCTATGAAAGTTTGAGTGTTTAAAAGAGAGAGAAATGTGAGAAAAGATTAAATCCAGTCTGAGAAAAGCGTATAATGTGTGTGGCTGAGTGCGCATTATTTGAATTTTTGAGATTTCGCGTTTCGTAACTTGAATTTTCTTTTGTATCTAGAGACCAAAATTTAACGTGAAGGCGTTTCGTAACTTGAAATTTTCGTTTGTTGGGTCTTTCATAAGGTGAGGTACCACTGTACCTTGTTGCCTACACACACACGTACACACAGGCTGTAGCTCACCATGGTAGCTCCGGAAATACTAGACGCTATTTTATTATATTTTAATATTGGACTCAGATACACAGAAATCCTCCATGCATGTCATTCTCAGTTTCACACCATGGAAAATGAGAGAACGTGTTCTAACGCGCTCCCACGCCTTGGATATAAACTGAGGGAACGCGTTTTAAGATGTTCCCTCACCTTTTAAAAACTCATGCGCACGACTTTATAACTCGAGCGCACGTATTAATATCTCGTGCACACGCATTAATGAAAGCGAGGGAACGATTTGTAACTCGTCCCCTCACTTTTAACTACTAGAGCGCACGCTATAACGCAAAGCGTGCACACGGGTTATAACTCGTGCGCGCGCATTAATATCATGCACACACTTATAAGTAGTTCCCACGCTTTGTTATTATTTATTCACCTATAACACTTCAAGGCTCCATACAATAGAATGTCATTTTCAACATTAAACCATAGTACTTTTTTTTTATATTACTATGTGATGTTGTATCTGTGTAATCCCTCAGTTGTCCAGGTGTGGTTCACAGTGGCCCATGTGCTCTTATACTTGTTTTGATACTGTCAAAATGCCTCCCCTGGACCTACGCTCAGTTAATCAGACTTAAACTGTGGTCTCAAGACATTTCAAATTGACCTTAATAACACACATTAACATATGCAAGTTATAACCCTCACAGCATACACATAATATAGCACACTCAAATTACTGAATTAGCATTGCATGTAATTAATACACATGGTTAATACTTTAAAGTTGCTAAATGGAAGGTCATTCTTACCCTTAGGTGATTTATGAGAGGTTTCAGTTGTCACACAAAGCACCTGTGAAGGCAATTACGATTTTGCAGTTTTTAAACCAGGGAGGCCTGGTTTTGTACGCAGATGTCTCTGACTAGGGCCTGTATCTGATCTGAATGTACAATAGATTCTTTTCTATGGCCCTTCAGAGCATAAATCAGAATTGCACATAACAGATTTCAGTGGACCTGCGAGATAAGGTTCAGAATAACCAGTTCTAGTTAGGAACACCAAGGGGCCCCTGAGCCTGGTCTGGGTTGGATCTGCATGTACAGTTAATTCTCTTCCATTGCCCTCAAGAGTGTGGATAAGTTGTACATATCAGATCTCAGAATGACCTTGTTATAAACATCCAGGCACACAAGCACCTCCCCAGGACACCTCCCAGCTTGTTCCAAAAAGGGTAAAACTCTTCGGTTTTCCGTAACATTTCAGATAATAGTCCAATAATTTCAAAGATATATTTCATCAATACAGTTCCTGTTTTCGATTTACATAATTTAAAGGGCCAAAGCTCAGACAGCCACTAATACAGTGTGGCTTCCGTCGTTAACAGAAGCAGAAATACTTAACTGAAATAAGGAACTGTGGTTACATAATTTTACCAAAAATATATAGGGGGAACAGGGTAGGACAGTGGTCAAAATACACCACTAATACATTGTGGTTTCTTACAGACATGGGGACTTGAGACTTAGTGACTTGGACTCGAGTCGACTCGAGTCGCTGTTTTTATGACTTGTGACTTGACTCGACAAAAAATGAAATACTTGAGACTTGACTCGGACTTGGAAGTCTAGGACTCGGGACTTGACTTGACTTGAGACACGATGACTTGAATGACTTGCGTGGTCACATAATGTTTTCGTGCTCATTCAACGGCACTGCCATGTCCTGGGACGCAACGCGTGCACCACATGCACCACCACCGGCACGAGGCCGCGCGTACACCGGGGCTGCGAGCACGAAAACGATCCGCGGCGCCCGGACCGCGTACTCTCAGCCCCAGCCACAAACCAGCCGCACGAAATCAGCAAAGAGTGGCCCGTGGTGGTTTAATCCCGGTTTAGTCCAGGTCTAGACCTGGTCCAGTCCTGGTTTCGTCCCCTCAGATGTGAGAGTTGCGCTGTGTTTGCGCTTGTGGTGGAGGGCTATGTGGCGTTAATGTACTGTCTCTTGGCGTTGCTCAGATCAGTTGTTGGCTTGGTTTTGTGGTATGCAGGAGATCACTTGACCGAGGGTCTACGTTCAAATAATAATAATAAACAAAACTCTCATCACTTTTTACTCTTAGTCAGTCTCTTACAAAGGTGTAGTCTAAATACACGAGCTCTCGAGGAGCGCGTCTGACCCATTACGCACGCGAGGAGTGGTGTGTGTGTGTGTGTGTGTGTGTGAGTGAGAGGAGAAATGTAACAAAGTTTAATATTAATAAGCTATTTGTTTTAGCTATTATTTGTTTCCTCACAAAAAGGGAACGACTTATGGATATACTGTGTGAGTGTGAGTGACAGAAAGTGTGTGAGAGAAATGCGCAAAGAAAAGAGCAAAGAAATGTGACAGTTTAATTTACTGTAAGTTAGTATTTGTTTTAGCTGTTATTGTTACTTTGTAAAAGGATAGCTGTGTGTGTGTGTGTGTGTGTGTGTGTGTGTGTGTGTGTGTGTGTGTGTGTGTGTGTGTTAGAAAGTGTGTGTGGGACAGAGTGAGTGAGGGAGTGTAACAAAGTTTAATACAAGTTTGTTTTAGTTGTTATTGGTTTCAGCTCAATGCTGAAACAATGTTGAAAACATGTGAAACAGTTTGGTTTTCGATGTACAGATCACTTTTGCCAATAAATAACCAATAATTACATTATCACTGTTTTGTTTGAGTCTATGATGTATTTTACTGAACATGTGTATTTACAATATAAATATTTGATAACAGGTTGGGCACATTAGCCAGTGATGATTACTTACACTTTCTTATATAATGCCTTTCACTTTATTAAGATCAGATTCTGCAGCTAAAATTACAACAATACGCCAAAGGTGACTTGACTTGGACTTGACTTGACCTATTACAGGACTTGACTTGACTTGACTTGACATAGCCTGTGACTTGACTTGACTTGACTTGCCCAAGAAAAAATTACTTGGGACTTACTTGGGACTTGAAGGTGAAGACTTGAGACTTACTTGAGACTTGCACATGTGTGACTTGGTCCCATGTCTGGTTTCTTATATGGTTAGCAAAAGCAGAACATACTTAACATTGTGCACAAAACATAAATTGAGCAAAGGGCCAGACAGGTCCCCAAGTTGCACGGTTACTTCTACCCCTCGCAGAAGCAAAGGCAAAGGTTATACAGTTTTAACATCACAAAGCCTTTAAATCAGTTGATAATACAATGTTTTGATACATATTTTGGCTTAAGCTAGCAGTAGCAATAAATGTACAGTAATATTTAGCCCAAAAAGCTTCACTCTCTCTGTTCATTCAAACCAAATTCTTAAATCCTCCATTACTGATCTGGCCAGCTTCTTGACAGATACAGCTCAAGATCATATTCAGGAAAGGTTCATTTCTGTTCATTGACATTTTTGGTATTGATACTTGCTCAAATGAGTATCTAGTTCAAAACTGTTTTTAGTATTGATTACTTGATTTTGATTTTTGATACTACTGACAATCCTAGTGAGAACAGATCAAAACTTAAGTGACACAAGTATGCCAACCCTGTTATACTGTCTAAAATATATTTGGCCAGCATATCTAAACCAGGATTGCATTTGGTCTAAACAAAGCTAAATCCTTTTTTAAAATAGAACTGTGTCACTGAAGAAGTTCAAAACAAGACCTAACCCAAAGGAGGGAAAATAATGCAATGATTCAAACATTCAAAACGGAGTGGGAACTGAAGGAACTGAAGTCATCTGGGTTGGACACCCCTGAACGAAAGGGACAGCTGAAATGCAAGAGAGTATCCATCCTCTGCTTATACTGTTTTTAGTATTTGGTTTAGTCATAATGTTACACACACGTTTGTCAGTAGGCCTGTCACAAAACAGAAAATATTACAATAAATCCTAGTATTAAAAATGTATTCTGTGGCATCCTCACAATTTAAAGCTAAATACAGTCAACTTATCCATAGGTCTCAGAAAGATGAAAAATGAGGGCTGTGGCCAAAGCACTTAACAATTTAAAACAAAATACAAAAAAGCCCTTACAGTGTTGCATGTTTATTTTTCTTGTTTTTCGTTATTTGATAGGGACAGTGTGTATTAGTGTAACCAGAAGATGAAACCTATGAATGATTTTACAGGAAAGGGGCATTTTGGATTTTTTCCGTCCTTCAAAGATCAGTGGAGATGATCAGATGTACTGTGAAACCTGTGATGAAAAATGTGATGCTGTTGTGGTGAGTAACAGTGAAGGTCTTGAAGAACACAAGACAAAAAAAATATGAATATTTACTGTTTTACTTAGGAGTGTGAAATGATGAATCCTCCAGAGGTCTTAGTGCTTCTGATGAAGAGCTTTGAGTTTGACCACACTCCTGGGAAATATTTAAAATGTTTTGTGGATGTGCCCTTAGTGGTAAACATTCAGGTAAATTAAATAATACTGTTTTTATAAGAGTCTGTACATGCTTCTGTCACATGATCCTAATTGGTATTTTCTGTCTTTTCTGTGTTTCTTTTAGAATCAGACCTATGAGCTGCATGCTTTTGTTGAGCACTTTGAAGAGCCTGGATCTGGTTGTTATTTAGCTACAATCAAGGGTCATGATGGAAGATGGTATACGTTTGAGGACTTACATGTCACAGTGGTAAGCTTAAATATTTTATTTAAAATATATTTAAAATATATTGAATATATTTTTAGAAATAAATTTAAATCACCTTATTAAACAGTCTAAGAATCAGTATTTCCAGTCATGTCCAACAGAAAGGTAAGTCCCAAATACATCTCCACCTTCGATTCAGTCTTAAAATGACTTCAGTCTGACTTCCTGTGGCACATAGGTCCCAGACTGCATATCTACTGTTTTATCAAAAACGAAAAGGTGAGAGCCATTCGTATAATTGTTTCTGTTTATTAAACAAAACAAAAATGTATAGTACAGATATTCTGTCAGGGCTCTGCAAGTCAAATGAAGAAAGACATTTCTGAGTTATGTTGTCAACAAACATCAGAATATGAAATATGGAACTGGAAAGGACGATAAAGGTTAAAGAACAAGCCAAACAACTCCTGCTTGTGCAGCAGCACACTTATATTAGCTCTAATCAGATAAGGTCAATGAGATTTTTTCATCCTTGTTCCTTGTTCTTTACTGACAGTGTCGTCAGCACTCGGGCTTTTCTAACACCCCCTGAGATAAATCAGCAACAACTGTATAATGATAACTACATTACATTAAACAACCCTGTAGCACAAACATTTCATAGAAGCAGAACAGTTCACTAAAACCTGGTAAAATCATGTTAAGGTTTGATTATTAACACATTTTACTTCAAATTTTTAGCTACTAAATACAATGGCCTACTGAACATAGGAGCTACATGTTACCTGAACAGTGTTTTGCAGGTACTGTTTATGACTGAAGACTTCAGAGAGACTGTCAAAAAGTATGTGGAAAGACAGACTTTTATTTACTCTATACAATCTATACATATTTTTTTTAAATATGTGTTAATCCTTATCTAGACATGTCAGGAACAACCCTACGACGGAGCACATTGACCGTGAGCTGAGAGACCTGTTCAGTGAATTAGAAGAATGTTGTGCTTACACATACAACATCACTAAGAAGCTGAAGATAAACAATGGTTCTGAACACACAAAAACACATTATATGTCTTGTATGAAGTACATGTATATACAGTATATAACTGATACAAAACATTCATGTGTTTTAATGCAGTGTTTGAGCAGTGCGATGCCGCAGAGGTCTATGAGAAGATCCTACGTCTGACCAGTCCAGAGGCGTCCCAGGTTCACACTACAACAGCACATGTTTAACTCTTTGAATCTTTACTCAGATTAATGTCTCCATAGATTTTCCATGGAGAACTGACCAACAGTGTTATATGTCATCATTGTAAAGAAGAGACCAAAAGCACAACAGGATTCTGGCATCTTCCTCTTTCTCTGATGGATTCAGATTGCTCTGTGGTATGGGTCTGGCTAGATCATAGACTGTATATATAAATGAACATAGCTAACGCGCTAGCTAACTTCCAGCTCCTACTGACCCTGGCTGCCACTGACTTACATTGGAATATTCTCACCCCTCTCTCTGTAACTGCTGGTGTGAACCTCTTCATTTTGGTTTTAAAATGTTCACATTAACCCGCTCTACATGATCCTTTTCTTTTTTGCTATTTTGTCCATCAAAAAAATCCTATTCATAATATAGAGCCTGGATCCAAATTGGCCCCTGGAACTGCTAGCATCACGAGCTTTATTTGAGTGGCGCTCACACTCTCTTAGTCCACTTTTTTATACAGTCTATGGACTAGATCCAACTGAAATGAATGAATGTTGTATGAAGGTTTTCACAAAAAGATAAATCACATCTTATACTTTTCAGCACGGAAGTCTTCATGACTTCACCCAGAGGGAGGTGCAGATGTACTGTGTGAAATGTGATAAAACACGTGATGTTTCTTTAGTGAGTAACCATAATATGTTTAATATTATCTGAGCATAATTAGTACAGGTGCAGACTGTAAGCCTCAGTGAGTATTGAGTCAATGCATAATGCACTGTAAAGCTCTTTGGGTGTCTTGACGGGTGCTGTATAAATCCAATGCATTGTATTCATTATTTTGACTTTAATGCCATTTTCTTTAGTATTGTGAACTGAAGCATCATCCTGAGGTCTTAGTTCTTCTGATGAAGCGCTTTGAGTATGACAGACAGATGAAATATGTCAAAAACAACTGTGTGGTGGAGGTGCCCCACACTCTTCACATGCCACTGGTAGAGTATCTCTGTCTATTGAACATACATACATACATACATACATATATATATATATATATATATACACACACACACAAATATACACACACATACACACACACACAAATATATATATATGTATGTATGTATATTATACATACATACATATATATATACATACATACATATATATATACACAAATATATATATATGTATATTATACATACATACATACATACACACATACATACATACATACATACACACATACATACATACATACATACATACATATAGGGACAGGGTTCATGTACTGACTTGTGTTTTTTAGGACTATGAGCTGTATGCCTGTGTGGAGCACTATGGAGAACTCAGATACGGGCATTACATTGCAAGAATCAAGTCCAAGGAAAAGGGGGGATGGTACATTTTTGACGACCTCTCAGTGGTAAGTTCAAAGATTTACTGTTTTATGAAAATAGTCTTAATATTTTTACATCTGTCCCCAGATTTCTAATATTTTCCAGGAGCATCATACAATGAGGTACATTTACCAATATCCTACATAGGGTCTCCCTAAATTCTCAACATTTTGTCCAGGGGCGGGGTATAGCATTCAATGTCAATCAAAGCAAACACTGTGTGCTTTACATTCATACAGTCTATGGTGCTTTTTCCCTGAGAGTGAGTTAATTTCATAATCAGCAGTATTTTTGTGATCAGTTATACACAGTTAACTAATTACTCAATTATACATTTCTGTTATTTACAAAATTACAGTTCAGTTTTGTCAAAACCTGGTTAGCAAGCCTAACCAAAACCCCCAAACTTATGGGTTCCAAAACCTAACCTTGATTGTGAAAAAATACAGTATATTGACAAAAATCAACATTTGCCAGCCTAACCATGAACACAAAGTGGCTGTTGTTTGGCATAACTGTGTTTGGGGGCAAATGGTGCTTCTGATGTGTCAACAGAAATTAAAAGAAAAACTGAATGTGTACTTGGTACATGTGAATGTGTATTAGGTTGTAGGTCTAGTCAAAAAGTCTGGTTTTCAGACTTGGCAGCTCAGGTGTACTATTTTGGTGCACTGTTTAAAAGTGAGTGCCCCACCCCTGGATGAAATGCTGATCTTATAGGGAATCCTATTCTACATATCACTCATTCTCTGTTATAAATGTTTAACCTGTACCTCAAATGTCACCAGTGAATCAACAATTAATTTACAGCAAATTACCATCATAACTACCTTTGTTGTTTTGTGTGTGCAGATCCCAGGCAGCCTATTTGCTATTTTACCAAAAACAAAAAGGTATGAACCATGATCTATAGGCACTTAAACCAGTATTACTCTTTGGGATTTCCAATGACCAAATATGTTGAAATGAAAGGAGCTTAAAAAACATTTACAGGTCTAATTGACTACTAAGTCCAGGACAGAATTAAATAATGTAATAAAAACTAAATAAAACATAAATAAATAAGACTTAATCTGCAAAAATCCACCCATAGACTGTATGGTACCACTAGAATAAATCCCTTTACCACAGTTTGGAAATTGGACAGGAAAATAGGAAATACAAAGTATAGCCACTGGTTATTTTAATTCATTTTTCGACTTGCAGATTCCTTCCCCAGAGATGTCAGACTGGATTCCACTCCGGAAACTCCACAAGAGAAAGATGAGGAACAAAACACTAATGACAACCAAAAGAACGAGGGGGATGAAGAAAATTTTAGTTATGCAGCGGCTCGGCCTGAAATGAAAGAGGACCATGCGCTCACACCAAATATTTTAATACCAGAAAAGGACATTCAAAATAAGGAGAGAGAAGAAGAACAAGAGTTACACTGTGAGACTTCAGACAGTAAAAAAACATGCCACCCTGATCTGGACCAGTTGGCAGATTCCTTTAGTAAAATGACATTAACAGATTGTAAGGATTCAGTATTACAACAATTTGACAATACCAGAGGCAACCAATCGTTAAATGAGAGATTTGAGGAAATGCAGTCAGATAAAATAGTACAAAATTACAAATGTACCCCAGATCAGAAGTGGGCACCTGCAAATTACTGGGACCAAATGTGCAGATTAGCTGAAGATATATGTGCTTTTGAGAGTTTGATGGATAGTGGAGGTGACCTGATTGATCGTTCATTTGACTCTGGTCCATGTGAGATGCCTGCTGACTTGAAGGACTATAGACTCAAATTCACATTAAGGTTAAAAGATTTGGGGAGACATGAAAAAACAATAGATGGAGATAGTTTACAGATAAAGGTAACAACGGAAGGATCAGTGGAGAATCGCCAGCCATATCGTGTACATTATCCAGACGATGAAGAAGACAAAAGAAGAAAAGAAGGTTTGAGGCCAGTGCCACAAAACAAAGAAAGATCTGAGCAGAGAAGGCGATATAAACTAACTAACGGAGGTAGTAGGAAGTATGATGGAGTTGAACATTTGGGTGTGGTCGAAGAAGGGGATACAGAAACAATCAGATTTAAACCAAAGAAAAGACAGGACACTGGTGAGCAGAAGGCAGAACAAGAGCAAAATGAGAGTGACTTGAGTGATAGCAACAGGAAGAATATCACACTGGTTTAACTTGTAACACAATGCAAGCAATGGAGAAAGCTGGTGTTAAAAGTGTGACATGGGGTGGCATGTATAAGGGCAGTCAAAAGTATCGAAAATCAGATACTAATTGACACTAAAACTAGTATCGAACCTAAGCACTCATATGATCAGGCACTGATACTAAAAAAGTCAAATTCACAAGACAGAAATAAACCTTTCCTGAATAGCTTTAGAAAGATCTGTAGAGCTGTATTAGAAGAAATATAAGACCACAGAGGCTAGTATACGCCCATGGACTACTACCTGGATGACACAGATGACATATTACACAGGTATAAGGCCACATGGTAATATAAAATAAAGTACTATAATTTAATGTTGATAATGGCATTTTATTGTCTAAATAAAGTGTTTTATTATCATCATCATGGTATCTGTACTGAGTATAGAGTATATTCCTTAGTATTGAAATCAAGTTTGAAATTTTGGTATCGTGCCAACACTAATACACATGACATTGATTGTTCAGCAACAGAAACTCTACGAGAAATATTTGAGATTGCAATGGGTAGATGTGGCACCACTGTTCTTCAACTAGTACTGTAATGCTATTCTATTTGCATTCGATCTATTTTAAGGGTTTTAATCATTGTTTTATGGCTACAATTTATGTTTTGAATGCATTAAACGTTTAGTCACTGGAAAGAACTGGAAACTGGGACATTTTTGTGACTTGCTTCTATCTCATATTATTGGTTTCACTTGAAGAAAGGCTGTTTACGAGTTCAGTGAGTTTGGACACTCCCTGGGATTTTACAACTGAGCCATCATTTACAGGAAAAGAAAAGTGACATTTGAATTTACAAGAAATCATTTGAGATCAAATAAGTCATCTGTAGTTTAGACTTCACACTTATTTTGAAATGCATATAGAATTCTTCTCTTAGTTGATCAGATTTCAGTCTTCTCTCAAATTAATGCTCCTGGAGTTGTTTTTTATCCACCACATTGTGCAACCCAATATGTTGGCCTATTTGTTTGGCACGTAACTAGGCTTTACTGCAGGTTACATAACTGTACATTTGGATTCTTCTTACTCCTTGATGGGTATAATGTCATAATAAGGGTCTGCAGATAAAATAGAGCTTCACCTTGAGGACAGACATATAATTCCTTGTTTAATTTAATGTGCTACCAGAAAATTTAAATGGTCAAAAATAATATACAAAAGTTAATATTTTATTTTATCTATCTAGCAAAGCAATACTGTATCATAAACTGTATGTGGGCAATAGGTTAGTCATTAAATCAAACCTGCCTCAGAGTTATATTTTCCGACGCACTTTGAACGCGTCGTGGATCAGTTTCGCGACAGTTTGAAAAAGAAAGTAACCTGCGATCTTGGGCTAGCGGTGTTTGTTTTCCAGCTATTACATTGACAAAGTGACAAGGCGGCTGCAATGAGAATCGTTAAATGTAAAGCGTTTTTGCAAATTTTGCGTTGTTAAAGAATAAACATGAGTCAGCTTCAGAGAGGACCACAAGGTAAGAGCCCATTATTTTATACACAAAAACAGCAGGTCATGTGCATTAGTCAATTTCTAATTCATCTGCAGCCAAATACCATGGGTTGGTGAACCAAGGAGCTACATGCTACCTGAACAGCGTCCTGCAGGTGCTATTTATGACCAAAACGTTCAGAGAAAGTGTCACAAGGTTTGTAGCTATTTCACTTATTTTAAAGGTGCTCTGTGTAGCTTCTCATCTACTTGACTCTATGATGTTATAGCTTTGACTATAATGTTTCCACAACATTGCATTAAAATGGTCTATCTCCATGGACAGGTGGCAAACTGCACACAAGAAAAAAATATCACACTATACATAGATTGATTACACCTTGTTCATTTGATGTTAGAGCAATGATGTTTTAAGGTCCTGTATTATGCAAAATTGACTCTTGTGAGCTTTTAGTTATAATGCTATTACCTCTTCAAAAAGATACCTGCAGTTGTATTTTAGTTCATTCACACACGAGTAATGCTTTTTTATTAGTCTGTCTACATCTCCAAACCTTTTACTGTTTAGAAGAGATTGGCAATTCCAGGGGCGAAAATTATCCAAATGATTCTAGTGAAGGTGTATGTAGTTTTAAAAACTCAGGGGAGCACTTCCTGTATTACCACATGATATCACTGGGTGGAAAAGAGTGTTTTATGTTAGTTTTTGAGAGAAGAACTCCTAAATATGCAGAACCTGTCGATTAAATGTGTGAATGAAACAAAACACAACTCCAAGTATGGTTTTGATGAGGTTATAACATCATGACATAGATCAAAATATACCATAATATGGGCCCTTTAAAGTTTACTAACTGTTGTATTAACAATTTTATCCAGCCATAGCCATATCAAGAATGATGCAAAGAAGGGTAATGTTGAAACTGAACTGAGTGATCTGTTCAGCACTTTGGAAAAACATCAGGCTGACACACACAGTCTCACAAGGAAGCTGAAGATCACAAATGGTAAAACACTGGCACAATGTGAATTTTTTGGTTGTTACTAACTATTTTAATTGTGAAATAATTGTTTTTTCTTAGTCTTTGAGCAACGTGATGCTGCAGATCACTATGAGAAGATCTTACGCAATATCAGTCCAAGGTTGTCCAAGGTAGCGTTGTCACAATACAAAAATTTACCATGAATTTACAAAAAAATTTGCTACTGATGATACTCAATACCGATGATAAACATTTTTAGACAATAGAATGTGATTAAATAATTAAATAAAAGTGCTTTCTTTTATCTGGCCTTGTATCTGAATATGACTGTTTTAGTATCGATACCTGCTCAAATGAATATCTAGTTTTGATACTAGTATTAGTATTGATTAGTATCTGAGTTTTTTGTATTTTGATTAGATTATTATATTTTGTCTTTGTCCACAGATCTTCCATGGAGAAATTATAAACAGAAATATATGTCAGGAGTGTAATGCTAAAACAGAGACTGCAGCAGGATTCTGGAGCCTCCCTCTTCCTCTGTTGAATGACAACAATGAATATAGTGTGGTGAGAATCTTTTCTGTTTTTGATTTTTTTTACTATAAATAATCCATCCATTTTCTTCCGGCTGTCACGGGGCAGCATTCTAAACAGGGACTCCCAGACTTCCTTCAAACTGGACACTTTTTCCAGCTCCTCTGAGGGAACCCCAAGGCTTTCCCAAGCCAGCTGAGAGATATAGTCCCTCTCTTGCCCGCGGCCTCCTTTCGGTGGGTCATGCCTGGAACACCTCCTCAGGGAGGCGTCCAGGAGGCATCCGGAATAGATGCCCAAGCCACCTCAGCTGGCTATCTCGAAGTGAAGGAGCAACGGCTCTACTTTGAGCTGCTCCTCTGTGGCTGAGCTCCTCATCCTAGAAGGGAGCGCCCAGCCACTCTGCGAAGGAAACTCATTTCGGCCATTTTTTATCTGCAATCTTGTCCTTTCAGTCTTTACCCAAAGCTCATGACTATAGGTGAGGGTAGGAATGCAGATTGAAATCGAGATCTTTGCCTTTCAGCTCAGCTTCCTCTTCAACAAAACAGTTTGATACAGCGACTGCATCACTGCAGACGCTGCACCAATCCACCTGTCGATCTCACGTTCCATCCTCCCCTCACTCGTGAACAACACCCGAGATACATGAACTCCTGCACTTGAGGTAGGACCTCTCCACCCACCTGGAAAGGACAAGCCACCTTTTTCCAGTTGAGAACCATGGCCTTGGATTTGGAGGAGCCGATCCTCATCCCAGCCACTTCACACTCAGCTGCAAACCGCCTTGCCACCGAGGAACTTGCCAACCACCTCAGTGACTTCAGCCAGGGTGGTGAACGAGTCCGCCTTCAAGTCCCGAGTTTCTGCTTCCTCCTCAGAAGACGTGATGGTGGGATTGAGGAGATCCTCAAAGTATTCCTTCCACTGTCCGACAACATCCCCAGTCGAGGTCAGCAGCTCTCCACCCGCACTGTAAACAGTTGGTGAAAGTCAGATGACACAACGACAAGATCAATCACCGACCTAGGGTGTCCTGGTGCCACTTGCACTGATGGGCACCCTTGTGCTTGAACATGGTCTTCATTATGGACAAGTTGTGACTAGCACAGAAGTCCAATAACAGAACACCACTCGGGTTCAGATCAGGGAGGCTATTCTTCCCGATCACCCCTCTCTAGGTGTCACTATAATTGCTTACGTGGCCGTTGAAGTCCCCCAATAGAACAACAGAGTCCCCAGTCGGTGCACTGTCTACTACCCCTCCCAGGGACTCCAAGAAGGCCTGGTACTCGTAGTTGTACTCGTGGACTCGGCCCATAGGAAAACAGAATAGTGAGAGACCTGTCCCCGACCCAAAGGCGCAGGGACACGACCCTCTCATTTATTGGGGTGAACTCCAGCACACTGCAGCTGAGCTGTGGGACAATGAGTAGGCCCACACCAGCCTGCCGCCACTCCCCACGGGCAACGCCAGAGAAATGGTGAATCAAGCCCCTCTCAAGGAGTGTGTGGAGGGGAAGCTGACTATATCTAGCCAGTAACACTCAACCTCCTGCACAAGCTCAGGCTCCATTCCCCTCAGTGAGGTGACATTTCATGTCCCCAGAGCCAGTTTCCACGTCCGGAGATCCGGTCATTGAGGCCCCTCCTTCGACTTCCACCCAGATCTCTTTGTACCGGCTCCTTACAGATCCTCCTAAAGGTGGTGGGTCCATGGTAGGACAGCCCCACCTCACTCATTCGACCCCCGTGGGGGGAGTTCCGGCTACTAGACACCCACCCCAGGTCTGGCTCCAGGGTGAGGCCCTGGTGATGCCAATCTGGGCGATATAACTGGCCTCATAAAAGTCATCATAAAAGGCATCTGAACTGCTCTTAGTCTGACCCATTCCCAGGACCTGTTTACCTTGAGTGACCCTCAAACCCCTCAACCACGTTAAGGTGGCAGTTGAAGGAAGCTATATAAATAATCCTCATATTTATTAGGGCTGGGAAAAGTAACCAAAACTTTTTATCAGGATACTTCAACTAATATATACTCAGGTAGGATTAATGTAGGCAGCTTTAGTATTCTGAAAATTATTCTGAAAAGTATAATTTTAAAATTACTTTTTTATTTTTTTAAGTTATTCAAGTAAATGTAACTGAGTACTACCTACCTCTGGATACATATTCCTGAGGGTTGTTGCAAAAATGAATATACATTTCAACTCCCTGACAGGCCCTTTAAGGGGGCTAACATCAAGCTTTAGTTTCAATAAATTTATAGTTTAGAAGAGACTTAAATTTTTAGACACTTGGGGTCTGTTCTTGTGTGTCCAGGAGAAAGGCATTAAGGACTTCTTCCGTCCTTCAAAGATCAGTGGAGATGACCAGATGTACTGTGAGAAGTGTGAGAAAAAATGTGACGCTGTTCTGGTGAGTGCAAATATAAAATCTTTGGTTTTCAGTAGGGTGGTCAAAAGTATTGAAAATCAGATAATAATTGATATTAAAACAAGTATCAAAACCAGATACACATTTGAGCAGGTATCCATACTAAAAACGTCACATTCACAGGATAGAATTTAACCTTTCCTGAATACCTTTAGATCTTGAGTTGTATTAGTATGTATTGTATAAGAAAAAGGCCACATAAACCACCGTACCTGGACAACTGAGGGATTATACAGATACAAGACCACATGGTAATATTAAAAAAAAGTACCACAGTTTGTAAAAATGTTGAAAAATTTTTATTATCATTTTATTATTAGTATTTAGTCTATTCCTAAGTATCGAAATCGTGTTTGAAATTTTAGTATTATGAGAACACTAGTTTTCAACATATTTTTGACTTGTATTTTTCTTAGGATTGTGAGGTGACACATTATCCAAAAGTCTTAGTGCTCCTGTTGAAGCGATTTGAACTGACATGTGTTGGTAATGTTTGGGAAAACGTAAAAATCAACTGCCCGGTGAAGATGCCAGACACACTGCAAATGGAACAGGTGAAGTAGAGCATTTAAAGTACTGTACATTCAAAGGGCTATATTAAAGTATTTTCTGGTCTCTGTTAAAATGTTGTTTCCTCATCACAAAGATAGAAACCTGCATATTTAGACTGAGTTCTTCTGTTCTCAGAAACACTCTCTTGCACCATGTGATGTTATATGGTAATACAGGAAGTGCTCCACTGTGTTTTAAACTCCACCTTCACTATAATCATTTGGATAATTTAAGCCCTGAAATTTCCCATCTCTACTGAACTAAAGGTAAAAGGTAGCAGTTAACTTGAAAACTACTTGCTTCACAAGGTGGAACAAAGCATTTTTAGCTTTGAGATGTAGACAGGTGCATTGTGTTCTGGGCAGCAGAACACTGCTTGGACTGCTGCTCCCGCGACCCAGAAAATGAAAAAAGCGGAAGAAAATGAATGAATGGGATGTAGACAGATTAATAATAAAAGATTACTCAAACATGTGTGACTGAAACAAAACAAAACTCCAGATATGTTTTTGAGGAGGTAACAGCATTCTAACATGGCTTAAACCTCACAAGAGTCAGTTTTGTGTAATGAAGGACCTTTAAAGGAAAATTAACGTTTTTTTTACAATCTGAGCCTTCTTTCGGCAATTTTAGTAGATTCCAAAACGGCCTGAAACCCGATATCGCAACAGAAAAGTAAAGTTCAGAGCGGTGTTAGCTTCTTTTGGACTAGCGGTGTTTACAAAACAGCTAAGTTCAGGCATGCACACTGTTCTCTCTGATGACGTCATCAAATGAAACTATAGCTGGATATTGGGTTTCAGGCCATTTTGGAATCCACTAAAAGTCTACCCTGACACAGCGATCTTCTGTGATTTGAAAAGTGCTTAAGTTTGTGTTATTTGGACACCGCAAAGTAATGCCCCGAGCACTCACGCTAACGGATATGGGATCATTAGTAGAACAGAACGGCTCAACATAAGTTCTGCGATACCACTCCAATTGACACCAAACTGCTACGGGTGAGTAAAACTACTTGTTTTATTGCCGAAAGAAGGCTCAGATTGTAAAAAAAAACAAACGTTACTTTTCCTTTAACATTGGGATTGCACTTAAATGTTTTTGTAAGTAAGCGTTTTTTTGTTGTTGTTTTTTTTGTTTTTTTTAGGATAAAATATATACTCAATACAAACTTTATGCCTATGTGGAGCATTGTGGAAGTCTGCAACATGGACATTACACTGCAACAATCAAGTCACAGGATGACGGCCAGTGGTACATTTTTAACGACTTAAATGTTGAAGTGGTAAGTTTAAATCATCAGGATTTAGTTTTGATTAAAACAAAACTGATCTCTAAAATCTTTCTTTCAACAGTCAAGCTATGACCATTTTCAGTTGGATCCCACAGAGACGTACGTCACATTACATTTTACTGCTATGTCAACATATGTGACAACACATTTTTTTAAATATATAAAATCACTCTTGTTTCTTCTTTCAAGGTCCAAAAGTGTTTATCTTCTGTTTTACCAGAAAGAGAACGGTATGTATAAAATATAATATCCAAGAACCTAAAAAGTCACATTAGTAGTCAAACCACCAATCTTTGGACTAGTGGTTGAATGCTAGTATTTCCATAGTGTACACATAGTAGACACTTGAGGGGGGGTGTTATGCAAAATCAACTTTTTGGAGCTTTCCTGGGCCCTCTTCATACTCTCTTCATGGTTAGCAATACGATCCTGTCCAAAGCTCCGTTACCCATGCTCCTGAGCAACAATTTTCCATAAATATAAGCGTGATACCAAACAATGCACTACAACTTCACAAACGCATGCTGATTGTGATAGCGCTCTGAAAGAGGAGTGCAAAGAGCAAAGAAAAAGAGGGACTTGGATCGTCAAAAATTTTCAAAACAATAAAAGATAACATGGTGATCTAAATATGTTATGTGTTAGCAGTTATGTATGAATCTAGGCACTAGATGGGCACTCTGTAAGGTATGAATCTAGACACTATATATACTAGTATATATTTAGGGCCTACATATATGATGTGTGATGTAATTTTGTTGTTTCATTGCTTGATATTCATAAATGTTTTTGTACTTTTTTTGTAAGTTTTTTAAATTTATTTATTTATTTTTACACAGACACAAGTGTGGACAGACATAACACACCAGTCACTTTACCAATAACAACACTGCTTAATGGGATTGAAGACCATCGCAGCTCCTCAAAGGAAGAAGTTGTCAATAGTAAATATGAAACAAACGACCAACCAGTCACCCCAGTATCAAAAAGAAATATGAAGGAGGATAGACCTAGAAATGATGAACAAAATGACCGAAAGAGAAGGAAAACTAATAAAAAACATGAGTTAGGTCCAGAAGAATGCAGCGAAAGGTCTCAAGTGCTTGAAGATAGACACAAGGAAACTGGTCAAAACTTTAATTTAGGAAAACAATCAAAACATAGAGAACCAAATGTAAAAGGCTCATATAGAAACTCCAGGGATGTCAAAATACATAATAAATATAATGAAGGGGAAGACCAGGTAATAGCTAAGATGAAACTACAAGAACATTTCTCAGATGACCACAGCCTACAGAAAGCCAGATGGGACACACAACATGTCTGTCACCAAGATGATGGACAATCAAAACATGCGGAACCAAATGTAAAAGGCTCATATAGAGCCTCGAGGGATGTCAATGAGAAGCCCAAAATGCATAATAAACATAAAGAAGGGGAAGACCAGGCAATGACTAAGATTCAGCAACCAGAATATTTATTAGATGAGTGCAGCCCACAGAAAGCCGGATGGGACACACAACATGCCAGTCAGCAAGGCAGTAGACATCAGAACTTTGATTCAGTGAGACAGTCAAAACATAAAGAACCAAATGTCGAAAGCTCATACAGAGACTCCAGCGATGTCCATGAGAAGGGCAAAATGCATAATAAACGTAATGAAGAGGAAGACCAAGCAATGGCTGAGATGCAGCATTTTAGGAAACCAGATGAGTACAGCACACAGAAACCTAGATGTGACAAACATGTCAAAGGATTAGCAGAATATAGTCACGATGGTATGAGGAATAAAGATAGAGAGAGACAGAGTAGACAAGTTAATTGCAGCAATAGTTACGCTCCAAGTCAAAATCAGAAGATTGACTGCAATCAGTCAAACGACACAAGGGACAAACAAAATGTCAGTCAACAATTTTTTGGAACCGCACTAAATGGGCAAAATATTCAAAGATTTGAAAATAAACATGGACCCTACATACAAGTTAGACGCACTAAAAGTAGTGCTCCAAGTCAAAATAGGACAGTTATGGATATAAATTGGCAACTCCACGTGGCTAATCCTGGGAATTCAATAGGAAGAAGGGGAGAGTCTTTTCATGAATCACACAGGCAGTATTATTCACAGGATAACCAATTGGAAAACTTCAGGAAAGAAAACCAGAATACTAAAATGAGAAATAATGGACTAAAGAAAAACTCAAGAGATGGACAGAATGACAACTTCCAAAAGCATTTGGAGACAATGTCAGAAGTATCTCATTACAAAGAACAGAAACCTCGGCAAACTAACCCTCAACAATGCTTGGCAAGATGGGAGTCACATCAGTCAAATTATAGACAAAATCTGCAGACAAGTCATTCACAAAAACCAAAAGGTTCATGTGATGATGATATGGGTAAAATGAAAGATAGAAATAAATTATGTAATAACATTGCAAAACCTGAGGCAGAATTAACCCGTGACAATTTAGCTGAAGAGATGAAATGTTTATCACTGAGCAGTCGCCCCAAAAACTCAGAAGAGGAGCTTGAAACAAATTGTCACCAAAGCAGGAAGAGGAACAAATGTTTGCCGAGCTGTTTGCGTGGTTTGCGTCGTTGTTTAGGTTTTTTATCATGTAAGAAGAAAACACACAAAGTGACTAGGCATTAGAGGTAAGATCGGGCCTAAAAAATCCAGCCCGACCCGACTCGGCCCGCGGGTATTAAAGCCCGACCCGGCCTGAGCCCGACCAATTAACTTGATTTGCAGGCCCGAGCCCGAAGCAAACCCGAAATTTCATATTTTATTTGTGAAGGGCGTTTTTTTGAAACAAATGATAATATAGATGTTTGACGACCATCAATTTTGCTAGTACAGCTGTTTAAATGCCTGCTCAGCGTCGAATGTTCCCCCTAATGTTTTATGTGTCTGAGCAAACACACTAACTCCCTGAGCGCTCCTTGGACTCCTGTGCGCGACATCCGACATGCACCCCCGGTACACGCGGAAAGAGCTGCGCGTGCTCGCGGCTTGCGCGTGCTCGTGGCTTACACCGGTAGAAGTTTAATACGAGACACATGTTGTTTGTTTGTTTCTGAATACTGGACGATTCCCCCGTATTCAGATGACCCCGCGGCTGAAAAAAAGCGGAACTCTTTCATCCCTGCGCTGCATAGGTTTTCTTGTGCGCTGAGAATGTGTGAGCAGTGCGCAACTGCACAGGCGCGCAGAGGGAACGTCGAGGTGCCAGTCTTTTTGCTCTCGTATGAAAGCAAAGCGCCACATTGACTACATTCAGCGAAGCCAACGCAAGTTTCTGTAGCATTTTCAACAATCAATTTGAAGCTTTTCCACACCTCACTCTTACCGGTGCGTGTTTGTCTTTTCAGTTCTCCTGTCTTTAGTTTATCCTTAACTTCTTGCTCCTCCATATTGGGGATACCAGGTCAAAATAGATGCGGACTTGCGGAGGGGAAGATTATTAAGAGCGGCTCCTGTTTAATAGTTAAATAGCAATTACCTTACAGCGCCTTCTCTGTTTTATCCAAATTATTTATTTTAAAACAAGTATTCCTTAGTTTAGTATCCACACATCGTTTTATTATACATTTTTATAAACATATATTTATTTTAAAAAAAAGTCGAGCGAGAGAGAAGCCCGAGCCCAACCCGAAGCAATGATTGACATTTTAGGCCCGAACCCGACCCGAAATTCGGGGTCAGGTCGGGCTCGGGCTCGGGCTTAAGATCTTACCTCTACTAGGCATGCACGCTATCAGGTGTAAGTAATGGTTTATAATTATGTTCGTGATTTGGGTGAGTTATTTTCTCATTCTACACTATACTAGAATACTGTTGTATTGTTTTGGTTTGTTAAAAAAAAAAAGAGTGCATATTGTGTTTGCACTTACAGTTAATAAAATTTGCACTTTTAAATGATCTGCTATGTGTTTTAAACTTTATGGTTCTTAATCTATTGTAGACTGTAATTTCACTATGACGACTGTAACAAATGTGCTATTGTATGTATGGTTCAAAATAAATAAGCCGAAATAACACATATACACATTGTAGTTATGTTACTGTTTTAGCACATTTTTGAAACATGGTTTAATTTGATCATCCATCCATCCATCCATTTTCTTCCGCTTATCCGGGGCCGGGTCGCGGGGGCAACAGTCTAAGCAGGGACTCCCAGACTTCCTTCACCCCGGACACTTCCTCCAGCTCCTCCGGGGGGACCCCAAGGCGTTCCCAGGCCAGCCGGGAGACATAGTCCCTCCAGCGGGTCCTGGGTCTTCCCCGGGGCCTCCTCCCGGTGGGACATGCCCGGAACACCTCCCGAGGGAGGCGTCCAGGAGGCATCCGAAACAGATGCCCGAGCCACCTCAGCTGGCTCCTCTCCACGTGGAGAAGCAGCGGCTCTACTCCGAGCGCCTCCCGTGTGACTGACTGACTTAATTTGATCATTTGATTCAAATCTGTATGTGAACAGTGGCACAGGTGGTCAAATCATTTGGAATATTTCTCATCAGTTCCCACAATTTTCAGGCTCTTTCTCAGAACACTTAACTCTCAATCACAAACACACATCATTCAGTTCAACTTGTTTTTTTCCCCCAGTACTACAGGTCTGTTCTCACATGGTAAGGACTCTAACTCTGCCACTTTCATTTTAGAAATTCAAACATAATGGCAAAAAATGCAGTTTGTGAGCACCTCAAATCTATCAACAAAGGACTTCATACATGAATTAAACAAGGAGAGGTGCCTCATAGAGTAGGCTACAGAATGTATGACTATAGAGACATACAACCTACAGTAAACTGTAAACCCAGTGTCATGTGTAAATGTATAATTTTCAAGAACACATTACATATTGTGAAAGCCGTGTTGTGATGTATTTGTAATTCAAATATTTTCCATTTTTCTTCAGCATAATTAGATAATCTTTGGTCTTATGCTCAAACTCTAGTATGTGATTGGTAATATGTAGGTTTATTTTTAAATTTTAAATAGTTTTTACAAAATACAATACATTTTTCCAGAACCAAATTCGTATGGGTGAAGTGTGAAACGCTCAGCTGCTCTACCCCTTATTTGGCCTATCCAAATCTGTTACTGTTTTTCCGGTGCACCTTGAACACACCACACGCAGATGTGTCAAATGAAATAGAAAGTACAGTATAGTGTCCTGTGACTATCACAGGACCACTTTATTATTACTGAATGGTTAGACATACATAATCATGGATTCGAGTAAACCAGGTAAGATTATTATTATTAGTAAACAAAATGTCGCATCTGTGGTAAAGTGGAGGGTATCTGAAATGTCTGAACCTTTGCAGACAAATACCATGGGTTAGAGAAACAAGGAGCTACGGGTTACCTGAACAGTGTCCTGCAGGTGCTGTTCATGACCGAAGACTTCAGAGAAAGCATCAAAAAGTGTGTTGCTGTAGGTTTTTCAGAAATCAACATGCACTTATTACTGATGTACTAATGTATGTTAATCCCATCAGGAGCAACGCAGGGAACAACCGCATTGACAGAGAGCTGAAGGAACTGTTTGAAGACTTGGAAAAATGTGATGCTTCTGCGTACAAAATTACAAATAAACTCAAGATCAAAAATGGTACAGTACTTGTACCTTACAACCACACAACTAAATAAATTAATTACACTATATTACCAAAAGTATTCGCTCACCCATTCAAATGATCAGAATCAGGTGTTCTAATCACTTGGCCTGGCCACAGGGCTTGGCCCCTTAGTTCCAGTGAAAGAAACTTTGAATGCTTCAGGATACCAAAACATTTTGGACAATTCCATGCTCCCAACCTTGTGGGAACAGTTTGGAGCGGGCCCCTTCCTCTTCCAACATGACTGTGCACCAGTGCACAAAGCAAGGTCCATAAAGACATGGATGACGGAGTTTGGTGTGGATGAACTTGACTGGCCTGCACAGAGTCCTGACCTGAACCCGATAGAACACCTTTGGGATGAATTAGAGCGGAGACTGAGAGACAGGCCTTCTCGACCAACATCAGTGTGTGACCTCACCAATGCGCTTTTGGAAGAATGGTCAAAAATTCCTATAAACACTCTCCTCAACCTTGTGGACAGTCTTCCCAGAAGAGTTGAAGCTGTAATAGCTGCAAAAGGTGGACCGACATCATATTGAACTCTATGGGTTAGGAATGGGATGGCACTTCAGTTCATAGTATGAGTCAAGGCAGGTGAGCGAATACTTTTGGTAATATAGTGTAAATTAAATATAATAAATGTATGAAAGGTAACCTATTATAATACATGTCTATCTCTCACTAATAGTGTATGAGCAGCGTGATGCAGCAGAGTACTTTGAAAAGATTTTACATCTGACTAGTCCAGAGGCGTCCCAGGTACTAATAGCATTAAAGGAAAAGTAACGTTTTTTACAATCTGAGCCTTATTTCGGTAATAAAACAAGTTGTTTTACTCACCCATAGCAATTTGGTGTCATATGGAGCACTTCCGGAGATGTTTTAGATTTGCGATCTCCATCATGTGAGTTCTCGGGGCACTTATTTGTGGTCTCCAAATAACACAAACTTTAGCACTTTTCAAATCATAGAAGCCCGATGTCTTATCCTACGATTTCGTGTGGTCAAAAGTGGCCTGTAATCCGAGATTTAGCCATAGTTTCGAGTAGATGAGGAGGCCAGTGCGCATGTGCGGAGTGTGCTCTCAGCTCCCGGGACCCAAACATGAAACGCAAAGCTGTAAACTATGCCTAAATCTCGGATTACAGGCCACTTTTGCTTCAAACGAAATTGTAGACTAAGACATGGAGCTTCTATGATTTGAAAAGTGCTAAAGTTTGTGTTATTTGGAGCCCGCACGGGGCATATTACATGCTTGGGGAATATATTATATGCCCCGAGCTATGGCTAGAAGTCGCGCTAGGCTAACCGCAAATCTAAAACATCTCTGGAAGTGCTCCATATGACACCAAAGTGCTATGGGTGAGTAAAACAACTTGTTTTATTACCGAAATAAGGCTCAAATTGTGAAAAAAAACGTTACTTTTCGTTTAATAGTGAGGGTTTCATTTTATTTATTTATTTATTTATTTATTTTTAGTTAATAGTTCGATTTTTATCTTTATTTACAGATCTTCCATGGAGAACTGATAAACAGAAATACATGTCAGGAGTGTAATGCTAAAACTGAGACTGCAGCGGGATTCTGGAGCCTCCCTCTTTCTTTGGTGAAAGACAACAATGAATACAGTGTGGTAAGCCCAGCTATAAAGCCTTATTCAGACAGACACTTAACATGCTTTTAGATATGTCATTAAGAAAATACATTGTTTTTTTTGTTTTTGTTTTTTAAATAACTGGTACTTCTCCAGGAAAAGGGCATCGAGGACTTCTTCTGTCCTTCTGTGATCACCGGAGATGACCAGATGTACTGTGAGGTCTGTGATAAAAAATGTGATGCTGTTCTGGTGAGTAACAGTCACACGTGTCAGTTTTACACTGTTGTTCTGACCAAACCATTTGTTCTGTATATATACAGTTAAATAATATTTTTGTTGCACACATACCCTTATTTTTATTTTATTATAGCTTATATTTACTTGTAATTTTCATTGTTTTATGTTGTACCATATAATGCCAAAGCAAGTTCCTACTTGAATTCTGTTCACTGATAAGACTTAATCTGATTCTAATGTGATATGTACCTGTGTTTGTTACAGGGCAGTGAGGTGAATCATCATCCAGAGGTCTTGGTGCTGTTGTTAAAGCGCTTTGAGTTTGACTACAGTTCCAGGACTTATTTCAAAATCAACCTGCCTGTGAATGTGCCCCAAACTCTACAGATATCAGTAAAGTAGAAATAATAACTGGTTGTAATGCTAAAGCACAATGCAGTTACTGTCTGGGTTATTTTTACAGAAACACTTTTATAACCTGTATGCCGTTGTGGAACATTCTGGAGACCTGAGATGTGGATATTATTTTTCCATTATCAAATCCCAGAACAATGATGAATGGTATATGTTTAATGATTCTATGGTAAGTCTAAATGTAAAGAATCTGATCTAATAATTAGATCAAGTCATTTGAGCTGATATTTATGTAAAATGATTTTCCTTATGTAGGCTCCACATACTGTTTCACCAACACTGGAAAGGTATGAATCATCAAGTATAATTTGCAGTGGTAGCTTAGAGGCTTTGATGAAAAAAAAGATCCCTGGCTCAGAATGATTGCAGTTAGACTATTGCAGAAGTCCAGTAGTTTCACATTATGTAACTGTATGTGTTTCATAAGTGTCACATAGTAGCTATCTCACAGCAACCACAAATTAACAACTACCCCATTATTATTTTATCTATATAGATCCCGAAGAGCTTATCTACTGTTTTACCGAAAACAAAAAGGTCAGGAAATATGCATGAAATAGAGACATTTCAACAAAAATGTATTGTAACATGTTCATTTTTAAACACTCCACTCCAGAAACTCTGCAAGACAATATCTCAGATGGTATCAACAAAACAACTGAGAAGGAGCAAGTTCCAACTAATGAACCGGAAAATGAAGAAACACCAGTCGGGGCTACAGCCGTACATGGGTAATCCTGGAAATCCAATTGAAAGAAGGTTTCTCTTACAAGATTTCCCTGTGATAGAAACAGGCTTGAAATTGAAAGTGATCAAATTATAGGGGTATAGTTTCATGGATCACTAACACTTTATTATTCAATTAGAACATTTAAGGAAAGAAATACAGAGAAATACAATGAGAAATTAAAACTACAAATTGCAACCTTTGCAGCCATGGAAGGGCAATGACAAACTTTTTTTTTTCTGTCCCATTATGACTTTGTTTGTGTAAAAAGTTACAAGGATTTTTATTCTTACAAAATGGCCACTTCATAAAGAGCTCGTTATGACCACATCCTGAGTCTTCCTATCAATTCTTTTAACAACTTTGACCTGATGATGCTGCTTCAGTTTGGAGTGTGTGGGATAAAAACTCTAGGACAACTTTATTAAATACAAGGACTACATTTTGGATGACTCAAGTTTAATTTACTTTAGTTATATTTTACCAAGACATCTATCAATATTTTTTCTCTGGGTCTGAAAATTTGAGCTCACTGAATTTTACCTTTTGATACTAATCACACATATAGGATATTTGTCGTTGTTTACTGCTTGACTTTTTCTCATTCTGCACAATACTAATGTACAGTGGCGTATTGCTATCGCTCCCCAAAAATATTTCACGTAATTACGTAAACAGTTTCATATCATTATATCATGAAATAACATGATAAATGCCTATCTCGAAATAAGGTGATCATTTCATATCATGTAAAAACGTGATAATTTCACATTATAAAGTTTTCACGTAATTACGTGATACTGAGCCGAAATATTTTTGGGGGAGTGATAGCAATACACCACCATACGAATGTAATTATGTATTTAAAAAAAACAAAAACAAAAAAACGTGGGTGCACTTAATGTTAATTAAATTTGCAATTTTTTATCATTTGTTATGTTTAAAGCTTGTGTGGTATTGAATCTATAAGTTTTATTTAAACAAATGATCTACTGTTGTATGCTTATAAAAATAAATACATACATAAAACACGTATCTTACACATTGTGGTTATATTATGTTTATGTGTATTATATAATCTTGTATGTTAACTAAATTCCTCAGTACTTACGGTGTGTCCATTCATGTTTCTGTAACGTATCTGCTGCTCTACCCCTTATTAGACCAATCCAAATCTGTGTTCCTGTTTTTCCGGTGCACCTTGAACACACCACACGCAGATGTGTCAAAATGAAAGAGAAACTATATAGTACAGCTCCTGGGACATGATTGTCTCTGATGGTCGAACAAACGTAGTCATGGATTTGCGTAAACCGGGTAAGATTATTTTTATTAAACAAAATGTCGCATCTGTGGTAAAGTGGAGGGTATCTGAAATGTCTGAACCTTTGCAGCCAGATACCATGGGTTAAAGAACCAGGGAGCTACGTGTTACCTGAACAGTGTCCTGCAGGTGCTGTTCATGACCGAAGACTTCAGAGAAAGCATCAAAAAGTGTGTTGCTGTAGGTTTTTCAGAAATCAACATGCACTTATTACTGATGTACTAATGTATGTTAATCCCATCAGGAGCACCGCAGGGAACAACCGCATTGACAGAGAGCTGAAGGAACTGTTTAAAGACTTGGAAAAATGTGATGCTTCAACATACAAAATTACAAGTAAACTCAAGATCAAAAATGGTACAGTACTTGTACAGCCACATAAATACATTAATAAAATATAATAAAATAAAGGTATTAAAGGTAGGCTATTATAGTAAATGTCTATCTCTCACTACTAGTGTATGAGCAGCGTGATGCAGCAGAGCACTTTGAGAAGATACTGCGTCTAACCAGTCCAGAGGCGTCCCAGGTACAAATTGAAATAAACCCTAATAAATGAGGGTTTAATTTTATATAATATATATATATATATATATATATATATATATATATATATATATATATATATATATATATATATATATATATATATATATATAGTTGTTGTTGTTTTTTTTGTTCACAGATCTTCCATGGAAAATTGATAAACAGTAATATATGTTGGGAATGTAAGGATAAAACTGAGACTGCAGCAGGATTCTGGAGCCTCCCCCTTCCTCTGGTGAAAGACAACAATGAATACTGTGTGGTAAGCCCAGTTATAAAGCCAGTTTTCTTCAGACAGACACTTAATTGCACAAAATGGTTTCTTGTGTGAGTTGTGTGTGTTAAGCCATGTTATAATGCTGCTACCTCTTCACAACATACCCATAGGGTAGAATTATTAGGCTGTCTACAAAGCACAACAACATGCGCTGTTTCACTTTGTGATGTTTTGTAGTGGTAGTTTTCAAGTTATCAGCTCCCCTTTATTTTTTGTTCAGTGGAGATGGTCAATTCCAGGGCTGAAATCATCCATCACAGTGGAGCACTTCCTGTACCACATGATATCACAAGGTGGAACAGATGGCTTTCAGTTTGAGAGAAGAACTCTAAAAATTCGGGGTGTGTGTGTGTTAAACATGTGTGCATGTAACAAAACAAAACTTCATTTATGTTTAGATTAGGAAACAACATTTTAAGATAGATCACATATGGCGTGATATGGGCCTTTTAATAACCAGTGCTTCTCCAGGAAAAGGGCATTGATGACTTCTTCTGTCCTTCTGTGATCACTGGAGATGACCAGATGTACTGTGAGCACTGTGATAAAAAATGTGATGCAGATCTGGTGAGTAAGTCATGTGTGAATTTTACCCAGTTGTTCTGTCCATACTGTATATTTTGTATATATTCAGTCAAAGTCAACTTTTTATTTTTGTCTACCTTATTTTTACTACATGCTAGGTGTGCAGTCACCTAAAGAAATTTTTGCTTCACTAAAGACATGTCTTGCTGATTGATTATTTAACTGAGAGGGTGAAAAGATCTCAAAACTATTGCCTTTTTGCATATTTAAATACCAAATAACTCGCTCACTAACTTGCATGCCCTTATTTTTATTTTATCATAGCTTATATTTACTAGTATTATTCACTGTTTTATATTGCACCATAAAACAGAAGCAAGTTTCTAGTTTGTGAATTCTGTTCACTGATAATGGAGGTCAACAGTCAGCTTGTCTAAAATGTTTAAAGGGACAGTGTGTAAGATTTTTACCCATTAATTACATAAATTGAAGATACCCATTCAAAAATACAGTGTTTTCCAAGCCTTTTCACTTCCATCATGAAATCAAAGTATTCTTTTGGACTTAGATATAGTCACATAAAAGGGGGATCTTCCCCATATTAGAGGCAGCCATTTTGAATACGAGAGCCGCAGAAGGACATTTGGGCTCCTCCTTTGCCTAGGCTCCTGCTAGCGCCTGCTCAGCCGCGCTGCATGTGGGAGCGAAGGAGAGAAAGGGGAGGGGGGGGGGGGGGGGGGCCTCGTGGTTTTGGGTAAACAGGGAAGGGGAGGGGGGAGCCTCGTGGTTTTTTGGTAAACAAGACAGGCTGCTGTATCACACGTCGTAATAACACGTGTTTTGGACTAAATTGTTTTACTGGATTTTATTCGCTGGATCCTTACGGACAGATTGAGAGCAAGTTAATGGTGAAATACAGAGTTTGACCTGTCCAGAGCCTTCAAAGGTAAGCTAAGTAACAAACCTCGTTTTGTGCTTTTCTGTATAAAAGCCCCATGTGCTCGGGGAGTGATTGTTGTGCAGGGCAATGAATTGCATAGTCAAAAAGAGGAGACTGTAAGGTTTCAGTTGATGTGTAGAGTGTCATGCTACACGATCAGGAATGTGTGTTTTCATGCGTTTTTCATGCGTTTTATTTATACCGTAGTTGTCGGCGAGAGCTCACACAGCGCCGGGTGCGAGCTGTCTGCGTTACGGCGCGCCCGGGTGACCCTCGAGGTCTGCCGTAGCCAAAAGAGGAAGTGGAATAGCTACTGTCCACCTATGCGCCACGAATCCTACACACTGTACCTTTAAGTATACATTTAAGTATATATTAAACCAGGGGTGTCAAACTCATTTTGGTCTGGGTGCCGTATCCAACCTACTTTGATCCCAAAGGGGCCGGATCAGAAAACTCATGGTATATATACCCCAAAAATGGCAATAAGTCCAAATTTGTGCAGAGAAACGCAAATCTATTACAGAATCTAGTACAGAACTCTTTTACAAAATATTATTATGAACAACCTAAAACTTGATGCTATTTCAACACAAGCATACAAGTTTCCAAGCAGGTTAACAAATAGGATTTAGTCAATTTTTCTTGGAAAATCCTGCTCTCCTGCACCACTTTTCTCATTTTTGACATTTTGCTGATGAGGGTGTCACGGTCAACAGTCAAAACGATGGTCCTTTAAGAGCGTTTGTAAAGAGGAGGAAGAGGAAAGAGTCTTCATTTGTGCTGCTCTGGTGGGAGGGGCCACGCACAGAGGCGCTGGAGACGCTGCTATGCTAAACTGCACAGAAAAGAGGCCGAAAATTACCAATATTTTAATGAAAATGTTAAATATTTTAATAAAAAATCAGCTGAGGGCCATATTAAAGGTCTTAAAGGGATGTTTGACATCCCTGGATTAAACAGTAAAGATTAAACCTATCTGATCACAAGAAAGATATTACAGTTCAGATCTGTGGAGGATCGCCCCTATTCACAGAAGGTATTATTACATTTTTTTGCAATAAAAACACCTGTAATGAATAAATGCAAGATGTTAATGTTTAATGTCATACCATGGAACATTCCAGGGAAAAGCAATAGCATCTCCATGGAGAAAAACAGGATGCTGACCCTGAACTAGAAACGTTGCACAAGATGCACATCTTTAAAGCACAAGATTGTGTTATATGCTTTAATAGTGATTTATAATGTTTCAGAAACAGACTTAAAATAAAATGATACATTTTGTGCTCATTAGTCACAACATTGCTGATTATGCCCAAGCAAGCTTTCAAACTTTTCATATACATTTTTTCAGAGAGTCTATGATAAAAAAAATTATGACAAATTTACTTTCAGAACTGGGGGTGGGCAGTCACTGTTGAGCTCGATGGCAATAAGACTTATTCTGATTCTGATTCTGACAGGTTATTATTCTGTTTTGACCTGTGTTTGTTACAGGGTTGTGAGGTGAATCATCATCCAGAGGTCTTGGTGCTGTTGTTAAAGCGCTTTGAGTTTGACTACAGTTCCATGACTTATGTCAAAATCAATCTGCCTGTGAATGTGCCCCAAACTCTACAGATATCAGAGGTAAAGCAGAAATAATAATAATAATAATAATAATAATAATAATAATAATAATAATAATAATAATAATAATAATAATAATAATAATAATAATAATAATAATAATAATAATAATAATAATAATAATAATAATAATAGTAGTAGTAGTAGTAGTAGTAGTAGTAGTAGTAGTAGTATTCTGGCTGTAATGCAAAAGTACCATGCAGTTACTGTCTGTGTTATTTTTATAGAAACACCTTTATAACCTATATGCCGTTGTGGAACATTCTGGAGACTTGAGATGTGGACATTATGTTTCCATTATCAAATCCCAGAACGATGATGAATGGTATATGTTTAATGATTCTATGGTAAGTCTAAATGTAAAGAATAAAATGTAATTCTTAAAAAAAAAAAACATTTGAAAATAACTGACTATTTACGTAAATTGATCTGTTTAAAAACATTTTTGTTCCTTATGTAGGCTCCACATATTGTTTCACCAACATTGGAAAGGTATGAATCATCAAGAATAATTTACAGTGGCTGCTTACAGGCTAACAGAAGGGATACCATGATGATGACAAAAAACTTGTTTAGACAATAGATGTTGTCATTTTCGACATTAAATAATTATACTTTCTTTTATATTACCATGTGGCCTTATATCTGTGTAACCTGGGAAATCCCAGGCTGCTTTCGTTCGTTCACTTGTGATATGGTCAGGTGTAAACCAGGCAAATATCTGTGTAATACCTCAGTCGTTCGGGTAGGTTCGCTAGTGTTCTATTGGTGTATACTAGTCTATGTGCACTTATACTTCTTCTGATACAGCTCAAGAACATTCTAAAGTTATTCAGGAAAGATTCATTTCTGTCCTGTGAAAGATACTTTTTTAGTATTGATATCTGAAATGAGTATCTACTATTGATACAAATTTTAATACCGATTAGTATCTGATTTTCAACACTTCTAACAACCCCATTACAGGCGTTGATGAAAACTAATGTATATTATGTAACTATGTGTTTTATTTAGGAGTGTTACCTAGTATCTCCCAACAACCAATAATTAACAACTAACCCATCATTATTTTATCCATATAGATCCCAAAGAGCTTATTTACTTTTTTACCGAAAACAACAAAAAGGTGAGAGAAATATATGAAACAAAGACATTTCAACCAATAATGCATTGTAACATGTATATTTATACATGTGTAACTCTTCACCCTAGAAATTCAAGACAGTATCTCCAATGGTATCAACCAAACACCTGAAGAGCAGCAAAGTCCAACTGAGTCCAACCAAGAAGATGAAGGAATATCAGCCAAGGGTACACGGAAGAGGCATGTGCCACTTGACAATGAAAAAGAAAAAGACAAGATTAAGAAACCAAAACGGGAGCTGAGTGTAGATAAAGATTTGGATCAGAAAGGTCAGAAGAGAGATTTAGACAACGATCACAGCTCCTCTAATCAGCAAATGTGTGACTTTAAAGAACCAGGATTAAACAGAGAAAGGGGAAATAGTGAGTGTACAGTTGATGATAGCAACAGAGAGTTTAGTGATGATGAACAAGACGACATGAAGGAGGAGTCCACTGAACATGTAAAGGTTGAAAGGGAACCCCAGCCAGAACTTGAGCAATTCCTTGCATCTGAGAAAACAGATCAGCCCAGTCAAATGTACTTAAATCAGGAAACTTTAGGGTTTGGCAGATGTGAGGGTCTGCTAAATACAATAGAAGAATCTGATAACACTGGACGATTCACTCAAATGTACCCAGATCAGGATAATGGAGGTGAGGATAGATCTAAGTTTACAGACATAATGCAGATGGAAATTACTCAAAATAAATCACTTAGAGAAACACCTGAAGCATCTGAAAATACAGAACACTTAAGTCAACTGTTCCCAAATCAGGATAATTTAGAAATAGAAACTATAGTGAATGCAGATAGTAAAGGTGGTGAGGATGGAGGAAGCCAGGGATGTTCTATCAACTCAAACTCTGAACAAAATTTGGTAACATCTTGTGAAACTAGTGAAAATTGTTGTGATGAGGTTCCACAGTTATGTCCTGATGTTACCATGACAACAGAAAAACAAGAGCAGAGAAGTGACCAAACAGAAACTTTTTTACAAATGCTGAATATGGATAAAACAATTGGGCGGACAAGTGAAAATGTTTATGATAAAAGGCAATGCTTAGGTGCTGGAGGTAGTCCTGCTGAAATAAACAATGTAATAGATGAAAATGAGCATAAAATTGATGAAACAAAATCTAGTGAACTTGATGCACTTTCAACACAGCAAACAGACAGTATAGCATATATGAAGTTAGACAAAACTAAAATGAACAAATCGTGGTCACTAGGGGAAAGAAGTTGTAAAAATGCCTTTCAGAAGGTAGAAAAAGGTTCAGATTCTGATTTAGGTTGTACAGGTGATAGAATTTCCCATAGATTCAATGCTGAAGAATTCTCTAAGGACAGTGAGTCTGTTTGTGGTAGTGAACCTTTGCAACATTCTCAATCAAAGGAAAGACGCATATCAGTGGAGGGAGATAAAGAGAAGATAGATAGTTACTGGAAGCATAATGTAGGTGTGGATGTCAATCAAAGCAGTGATATAAACGCTTTATATAAGAAGAATGATCCTGGCTATAGTCCATCTGTGAACCAAAACGATCTCACGCAAGGTTTTTCAACAGTGCAGAAAGATGAGGCAAAAGTAGAGGGAGAGAAAAATAATCCAATCATTCTTTTTGAAAAACTGAAAATTACTGAAAAGCCAGAGTTGCAAAAAGCAGGGTGCCAAATAGACAGCGATTCTTCACATGTGGAATCAAAGAAGATGTTGACAAAATACGATCTTTACCTGGACAGTATTCCAAACAAAAGCCAAACAGGTAGATTGGAGAGAGGAAAATGTATAATTGAAAATCTACCAACTCAATCTCTATCAGTTAAAGAACCAGAATGCTATCGTGGTGGTGAATACAGAGAAAGATTTAAACAGGAAAGATTAGAAGATGATTCATGTAATGTCCAAAAATGTGAAAATAAAGAAATTACAGATAATTTAAATGGGCAAGTCATGTTTAGGAGAGTGCCGGTTGAGAGTTGTGTTGTGACCATAGAAGAAGATACAGAAATATACAGGATTACACCTCTAAAGAAAAGCTAAAAAAAAAAAAAAAGACAAAAAAAAGAAGACAAAACTACTGAGTGCAAGGATGTTAGCATGATAGAAATGCAGGAAACAACAAACAACAATATATATATTTTAGCCTACTAAGTTTAAGAATAAACACAGGATATGAAACAGAGTAAGTAGAGTTGTAGTATTTTCTGACCTGTGTTATAATGTTAATCAAAAACATACCCGGAGTTTTGTTTTGTTTCATTCATACATGTTTAACCATAGACTGTATACATAATATATGTGTTTAAGATACAAATTCTGTATATTTAGGCAGAGTTCTTCTCTCAGACTGAAAACTCCCTGTTCCACCTTGTAATGTCAAGTGATAATACAGGAAGTATGTGTTTTTAAACTCCAGACACCTTCACTAGAATCATTTGGATAATTTCATGCCTTGGAATTGTGAGTCGCTCCTGAACAAAAGGTAAAAGAACAGAGCATTTTGAGCTTTGAAAATGCAGACAGACTAATAATAAAGAGTTATTCAATCATGTGTGAATGAAACAAAACACAGGTATGATTTTGAGATCGTAATATGGCTTAAAGCTCACAACAGTAAATTTTGTGTAATATAGGACCTTTAAAGATACACTAGACTTATTGGCATGAATGAAGAAGGCATGAAGATTTAACTACTGTGGTTTAACAGAAATAGTATTTTTATATAGCTCATGAAAAAGAAATTGAAATACAGTACTGTATATATTCTTGTGTATTTGTGTAATTTAAGAGTTAATTGTGAAATACATTAAATATATAACAATTTGTTGGGTAATAAAATTATAACATTGTTTGTATTTTATCTTCTACCTCTTACTATGAAACCTCCACAAACTAAAATGCATAAACTGTATTCCGATGCACTTACTCCCTCCCTTATTTTCTTTTTTAAGAAGCAAAGGTTAGATGATATAAGGGGACTTAAAACAAATAACAGCAAACAATACAGCATTTAGATTACTAGAGACAAATTAATATTAACATTTATATCTTAGGGTAGGTTGCTTTATTTGTACCTTTTAAAACTATTTGTTCCAGATCTTGGGACTAAAAGCCTCTTGACCTGAGGGAAGCATTTTGAATCAGTGTGTTCCAAGATACTTTTTATTTATTCTTTTATTTAATAGGGACAGTGCATATTAATGAACATCTGCAACATTGCAGTGTAAATATGTAAATCCGTCTCTAGTCCCGCAAAAACAACAAAAACAATGCGTGAAGAGAAGAGTCCCTCAGTCGTCCAGGTAGAATCCATGATAAAAGAAGAAATTCAATTTGTCAACTGGACAAAGTTTGTTTGGTCGAAAACGTTTCGCCGGTCATCCGAGAGGCTTCGTCAGTTCTAGTTAGAATGCTGGTAAGACACTTGCTTATATCATTGATTATGATATATTATTGATATAAGCAAGTGTCTTACCAGCATTCTAACTAGAACTGACGAAGCCTCTCGGGTGAGCGGCAAAACGTTTTCAACCAAACAAACTTTGTCCAGTTGACAAATTGAATTTCTTCTTTTATCAACAAAAACAATGACAAGTGACAATAGCAACATATGCTAAAAGTGTCCACAAGTCTGGTTTTAGCCACTGTTTCAAGTGTGATTTGAAAGTGTCCAGTGTTGGAGTCTCTCTTATTGGTAGCCTTCTGTCTGAACATAGTGTGTCTGTGTGGGACCTCACAGTTCCCCCGGACCGTGGCCCTAGTTCCCACCCCACTGACAGTCTTTGTTTTAATAAAATCCTGTAAAAGGCGGGATGGGGCAAGCCCATGCAAAACTTTGTATACAAAACATCCATATTTGAAATGAACAAAATTATTAAAATTAAGCAAGTTGTATTATCTAAAATAGTGCAGTGGTGAACTGAGAATGGTTTCTTGTCCAATATTTTTACATCTTTTTTTAAAAAAAAAGTGATTCAACTGGTTTGAGTGTTGCCAGCAACAAGTGACCATGTGGTTATGCAATACTCTATATGAGACAGAATCATGGAGTGGAAAAACATTTGTGCTACATATAGAGTCATAAAGAATCTTACTAGCTTTACTAGAATCATTTGTGTAATCTGGATTTGCCAATCTCTTACTAATCTCTATTGAACTAAAGGTAAAAGGCAGCTGTTAACTACTACAGCATGACATCACAGGTGGAACAAAGCATTTTAAGCTTTGGAAATGTAGACAGACGACACAGCTCCAGGTATGTTTTTGAGGAGGTAACAACATTTTGTGTTGATTATGTTCTGTATAAAAGTGATAGTATGTAACTTGGGGGTGGAAAGTCAACTGCATGACTCATATAGAAAGTTAAAACCTGCTGAACATTCTCTATGGAGATAGACTGGTTTTATACCATACTATGAAATTATAAACAAAGGAACAAGAGTTCCATGGAAACAAGCAGAAGGAAGCCCTCCTTCAGGCCAAATAAGAGTCAGGTTTGTGGAGATGCAAGCCTAACTCAGAGTAAGGATGCATGTTTTTCTATGTTTTTCAGTGCAATAAAACATACATAATGAAAAAAGTATTTTGGTCTAATTATTTTGTCAAAAAAGTTACATACTGGGACTTTAAGGATGTTGTTGTTGGGCTATTGATCTAGTTGGGAATGAAGAACATCCTGTCTTGCACTTTCTTTCACTTTTGATATTGGCCTATAAGGAAGGTAAGTAGAAGAGATTATGAAAGATTTTTTGTTTAAGCCTATAATTAGCTGGAGGCAAGCTTCTTCTGTGTTACTTAAGTAATGGTAATTTACTTTCCTAAAACAGCCAATAAATATATCACAGCATGTAGGTCCTTGTAAAATGATTTGTGGAGTCAGGTGTTTTCCTGTAAGTCATAAGGGAAGTCCCTGATAGCCCGTGTCACGTGATGTACTTACTGATAAGGTATGGGTTTAGCCTTCACACGAAAGACATTTCTCCTTCTCATAACTCTGCTATATTTTCCATTTGTTGTTGTAAAGAGTAGACAAAATGAGCTTTGAGGAAAGTGGACCAGAAAAGAGCTTTGATCCGTTGGACAGTACGCTCCCGTTGGCGGACGGAAAGGATGACTTGGATCCTTATTGTAAGTAACATCACTTTGATAAATACTACACATTATACTATAGGCCTAACTAAAGTTGTGGTTTTGTTACATACTACACATTATACTATTGTACTAAAGTTGTGGTTTTGTTATTACTAGCATCGGACGATGGTGTCTTAAAAGCACGTCTTTCCTGTGGGCACCTAGTTTCTCCTGACTCTCTCACTGCTGCCTGTCGCGCCCAACTAGATGAGGTAAATTAATACTTTTTTACTAATACAAATGTAGCAACCATGAACAGAGCATTAGACACATTATAGTTCTTTGATTGGACACCTGTAGATCATGATGCTGTTTATAAAAGCTACAGAGTGACACCTACTGGTAGCCTATTAAAAAAAAAAAAAAAAAGTGCTCCTCACCTTCCACGGTGGTTGGTCTCTCACTCTCATCCAGCTCGGGTCCTCTACCAGAGGCCTGGGAGCTTGAGAGTTCTGCGCAGTATCTTAAATGTGTTTTGTATGTTTGTTTCAGGGTAAATACAAATTCAAATGCCCTGCTCTTGTTGAAGGAAGGCTCTGTAACAGTCCCTTGTCATACCGAGATGTGCGCAAACTGGGCGATTTGACTATACAGGAGATGCAGTATTTTGAGGAGAACATTGCACGCCTGGCTGCAGTGCACTACAGTGATATTCAGAGGGTAAGTGTCTTTAGCGTATATATTCAATGTGCAATAACATTATACAGTATATGCACATATACTAGAAAGGTATGCAGTTGTAGTCTGAGTTTTATATGGTTTTGTCTGCTCCAGTGCCCTAAATGTAAGACGAACATTGAGAGGAAGGACATGACTAACCTGTGTGTGAAGTGTAGCATATGTTCGGCTGGCCAGAGCGAGCCGTACCATCTGTGCTGGCAGTGTCTGAAGATGTGGACAGGCCCCGCCCCTCGCTCCGATCACTGTCAAAACTCAGGCTGCAAGAACCTCGAGCTGGAGCTCCTCCAGACCTGCACACTCATCAACCTGCCCCAGGTGCGTGGGGCTAGTGCGGTCCCCTCCATCCGGGCTTGTCCCACCTGCGGACAGAAAGTAGAGCATGATAAAACAGGCTGCAAGAATGTCATCTGCCCTCGCTGCCAGAAGGAGTTCTGTTTCGTGTGCCTAAAGCTCACTCCTGAGTGTCTGAAGACCAGCTCCTACTTTATCCCCTGCAGCGATGGAGTGGCTCCCAGACAGACCTCCATCGCAGTGTGGCGTAGGACCTGAGGGGCCTCTCTGTGCCATTACCAAATACTATTATAAACATTCAACTTAGATAGGCTATACAACAGCAACATTTAAGTTTAGGGTATTCTATTTGTTCTACTCTATGTAGAATCCCTCAGTCATCCAGGTAGAATCCATGGCAAAAGGAGAAATTCAATTTGTCAACTGGACAAAAGTTTATTAGGTGGAATACGTTTCGCAGCTCATCCAAGCTTCTTCAGAACTGAATTTCTCCTTTTGCCATATTTGTTCTACTCTTGCACTGCCAAATGTTTTTCATTGTATCATGGTATTTTGTGGCATTATACATACACATTTGTAAAATAGGCAAGCTTGTGAAATGTCTGAATAAATAAACTGAACAGAATCTGCAGAGACTGTAATTCATATGGAATTTTACTTTTTGTGTTTTTTTTTTTTTTAAGACACATGAATGCTGTTTGACTGGCTTCACATCATGGGATAACACACCTGTAGTAGAACAACAGAAGTACAATATATTGTTGTGCTCACAAAGGATAATGTTACAACATTTAATAAAAATTCAAAATCATTGTTGTCACTGTTGGTATTGAAGCTAGTTAGGACTGTTATGTATGATGTACTGAGACACTTCATCCGAACAGTACTCCAATAAGAGAGTGAAGGAGGACACTTGAACAGTTTTATGGAGCTTTAATGTCGTTTCTTCTATCTATAAGAACATAATAATTTTACTAACTGAAATAACTATCAGAGTAGTTCTTTTAATCTTTATCTAATCCCCAAGTGCTCCGATCGCCATGGGCACCACTGATGCCTTCACCTTCCAGGCTTTCTCCAGCTCTTCCTTGAGCCCCTGGTATTTCTCTAGTTTTTCGTGTTCCTTTTTCCTGATGTTGCCATCGCTTGGTATTGCAATGTCCACCACCATGGCTTTGTTCTGTTGCTTATCGACCACAACTATGTCTGGTTGGTTTGCCATCACCATTCTGTCAGTCTGTATCTGGACATCCCACAGGATCTTGGCCCGGTCATTCTCCGCAACCTTCGGAGGTTTTTCCCACCTTGACCTTGGGGTCTCCAGCCCGTACTCTGCACAGATGTTTCTGTACATTATGCCCGCCACTTGGTTGTGTCGCTCCATGTATGCTTTCTCTGCCAGCATCTTACACCCTGCAGTTATGTGCTGGACTGTCTCAGGAGCCTCATTGCTCCTTGCAATTGAAAACCATGTCCAAAAACTCTTTTACTATCTGGAAACATACAACTAAATCCTGGCCCAGAGGTTCAAACACCATCTGACCTTTAATCTCTTCCTGGTCTTAAAATAATTAATCTTAATGTTAGTAGTCTGCTTCCTAAAATTGATCAAGTTCGAATATGGGTAAAATCAACAGGAGCTGATATAATTGTTATCGCTGAAACCTGGCTGACAAAATCTGTATCCGATAAGAATGTCCTCATGAATGGCTTTCAAATCTACCATGCTGATAGACCAGCTAAAGGCGGTGGGGTTGCAATCTACATACACTCATCCCTTCATGTGAATTTGATTCAAGCTGAATCCCTTTGTAAACAAATGGAATTCTTAGCATTAAAAGTAGAAATTGCTAAAGCATTGCATATTAATGTTGTGTTGCTATAGACTTTCTGCCACCCCGGTACAATTCAGTCCCTTAAGGACTCTTTACTAAAACTTGATCCAAATGAAACAATTCTAATTGGAGATTTAAACTGGGACTGGCTTAGTTCAGATTCTAATGATTTCAAAGCTTTGTGCGATCAATTGAAAACACAGATAATTGCATCTCCAACTCGACCAAACAACAAAGTCTCTCAAAGTCCACCTTGATTGACTTGAGTTTGACAAATGCCCCTCACAAATATTCTTCAACTGGGGTTTTTTGCAATGACCTGAGTGACCACTGTATTGTGGCCACTGTTAGAAACACTAAAATGGATAAAAGGAAATCACGAATCATTATGACATTCCATGTCCCCAAAGCTAGTCTCCATGTCCGGAGATCTGGTCGCCGAGGCCCCTGCCTTCGGCTGCCGCCCAGATCTCTCTGCACCGGCCCCTTATGGATCCTCCTGCGGGTGGTGGGTCCAAGGGAGGACTCATCTATGGTCATGAGGTGTGGGTAATGACCGAAAGAACAAGATCGCGGATACAAGCGTCCGAAATAAGTTTCCTCCGCAGAGTGGCTGGGCGCACCCTTAGAGATAGGGTGAGGAGCTCAGTCACACGGGAGGAGCTCGAAGTAGAGTCGCTGCTTCTCCACGTTGAGGGGAGCCAGCTGAGGTGGCTCGGGCATCTGTTCCGGATGCCTTGTGGACGCCTCCCTCAGGAGGTGTTCCGGGCATGTCCCACCGGAAGGAGGCCCCGGGGAAGACCCAGGACACGCTGGAGGGACTATATCTCCCGGTTGGCCTGGGAACGCCTTGGGGTCCCCCCGGAGAAGCTGGAGGAAGTGTCCAGGGTGAAGGAAGTCTGGGAGTCCCTGCTTAGACTGTTGCCCCTGTGACCCGGCCCCGGATAAGTGGAAGAAAATGGATGGATGGACAGACAAATCATTATAAAAAGAGATTCAAAACATTTCAATGAACAAGGATTTCACCATGATCTATCCAAATGTCAGTGGAATAGAATTGAACTTATACCAGACGTTGAAACAGCCTGGACTTTTTTCCATGAATGTTTCATGACTATTGTTAACAAGCATGCTCCCTTTAAGAAATTTAGAATTAAAGGTAGAGAAAACCCCTGGTTCACTAACCTGGGAAATCCCAGGCTGCTTTCGTTCGTTCCGATCTGAAAGACAGCCTGGAAACTATGGCAAGCGAGCTCTCCCGATTCTGGGAGCCAATCAGAGAGCGGGGAGGGGTGGCAAGACGGTGACGCGTACTATGTGACAAACGGAAGCTTGTAGTTTGAACTGACAACTGACATGATTGGCTATGGGCTACGTATACGCCAAATGATAGACATTCGTAACACCCAATAAACAGCCGTTGGCGATCGTAAACCACACCTCCGCTACGAGATATTTCGAAGGTGGCTCCCAGACCATATATTACTTGTGATATGGTCAGGTGTAAACCAGGCAACTGGTTCACAGCAGAGTTGACAAATGCTTTACGTGAGAGAAATGTGGCCTGGGCAAAGGCAAGAAAAAGTGATTTAAAATGTGATTGGGATTTTTTTCAAAAAATTAAGAAATTGTTGTTCTTCCTTAATTAAAAAATCTAAATCTGAATTCTATTTGTCTGCTACATCTGACAGTCTCAATGACCCCAAACGATTTTGGAAAGCCATCAAATCTCTTACTATTGAGAATAATTCACATGCCTTGCCTAATCATAGAGTTCATAATTTATTAAATATTTATGATAAAGGAGAAATTCATTTTGTCAACTGGACAAAGTTTGTTTGGTCGAAAAACTTTGTCCAGTTGTAAAATTGAATTTCTCCTTTATCATGGATTCTACCTGGACGACTGAGGGACTCTTCACGCATTAAATATTTATGATAAATCTGAAATTCTAAACTGTTTCAACAAGCATTTTATAGCCTCTGCTTTTTCCATGAAATCCCCCCACCTGGTAAATCAGCCTGAACCATCTCCAGATCTTTCAACATTTAGTTTCCAGCCATTTACTTTGAGTCAAGTTCACAAAGCACTAAAATTCTTGGATGTGCGCAAACCACATGGACCAGACCTAGTTGATGCTTATTTTCTTTTTCTTTTTTTTAACTTAACCATGAGCACTATGGAAATTCCCAAAATTTGGAAATTGGCATTTGTCACTCCATTGTTCAAAGGTGATCCAAAAATCCTAAATAATTATAGACCAATTTCCAAACTCTGTATTCTATCAAAAACTTTGGAATCTCTGGTGAATGAACAGCTAAAAGAATATTTACACTCTAAAAATATTTTATCTAAATTTCAGTCAGGATTTAGGAAAGGCCATAGTACTGTAACGGCAACTCTGTACTGTAACTGCAACTTCATTGATTTGTCAAAAGCATTTGATTAATTTGATTGGGCAGTAGTCATTAGAGTTATAAAATGAATCCGGGGGGATGGTGGAAGGGCAGGGCAGAATTAGAAGGTACTTTGTTAATATGGAAATGCTTTTATAACTACTAAAAGTATTATCCTGTGCATTCAATAATGCACAGGATAATATGTAATCACACACAGTCTTGGTTTAGTCTTGGTTTAGTCCTGGTTTAGTCCTGGTTTAGACCTGTTTTAGACCTGTTTTAGTCCTGGCTTAGTCTTGGTTTAGACCTGGTTTAGTTTTGGTTTAGACCCGGTTTAGACCTGGTTTAGTCTTGGTTTAGTCCTGGTTTAGTTCTGGTTTAGTCCTGGTTTAGTTCTGGTTTAGTCCTGGCTAGGTCCTGGTTTAGGGCTGGTCTAGTCCTGGTTTAGTTCTGGTTTAGTCCTGGTTTAGACCTGGTTTAGTCTTGGTTTAGTCCCGGTTTAGTTCTGTTTTGGTCCTGGTTTAGTCCTGGTTTAGTTCTGGTTTAGTCCTGCTTTAGTTCTGGTTTAGTCCCGGTTTAGTCCTGGTTTAGACCCGGTTTAGATCTGGTTTAGTCTTGGCTTAGTCCTGGTTTAGACCTGGTTTAGGCCTAGTTTAGATCTGGTTTAGTCCTGGTTTAGTGCTGGTTTAGAGCTGGTTTAGTCTTGGCTTAGTCCTGGTTTAGACCTGGTTTAGTCCTGGCTTAGTCTTGGTTTAGACCTGGTTTAGTTTTGGTTAAGTCCTGGTTTAGTCCTGGTTTAGTCCCGGTTTAGTCCTGGTTTAGACCCGGTTTAGATCTGGTTTAGTCTTGGCTTAGTCCTGGTTTAGACCTGGTTTAGTCCTGGTTTAGACCTGGTTTAGTGCCGGGTTAGTCCCGGTTTAGTCCTGGTTTAGACCTGGTTTAGTCTTGGTTTAATCCTGGTTTAGTCCCAGTTGAATCCTGGTTTAGACCCGGTTTAGACCTGGTTTAGTCTTGGTTTAGTCCTGGTTTAGTTCTGGTTTAGTCCTGGTTTAGTTCTGGTTTAGTCCTGGCTAGGTCCTGGTTTAGGGCTGGTCTAGTCCTGGTTTAGTTCTGGTTTAGTCCTGGTTTAGACCTGGTTTAGTCTTGGTTTAGTCCTGGTTTAGTTCTGTTTTAGTCCTGGTTTAGTTCTGGTTTAGTCCTGCTTTAGTTCTGGTTTAGTCCTGGTTTAGTCCTGGTTTAGTCCTGGTTTAGTCCTGGTTTAGTTCTGGTTTAGTGCCGAAATAGATGCAGAAATAATCTGATATGACTCACCCATAAAAACGCGGTCACTCGTATCCATGTATGCACGTGTCACGGTCTTTAATCCGGAGCTCCGGAGAAAAGGACATATCCCGAACTTATCCCGTGTCCCGAGACGAGAGTTCCTTCTTACGTAGCATTAAAGTAGCAAGTTAAGGATTCTTCTTCTCTTGGAAATGCCGCGTAAACATTCACGCGGCTCGCTCACAGCTGGAACAGGCCGATCAGCTGTGAGGATCGGCCTCACAGCTGATCGCTCAACTCCAGTACTGGTGTGCGAGTGACTTTTTTTTGCTGAAAACGCGCGGTGCCTGCATTACCTTACCGATTTTCTGGGCACAGAAGCGCTGTGAACAGTGGCGTGTGAGCGTGTGAACACATCGAATTGCGTGTGTCACACTCTCAAAGCGTGAGACTTGAGAGCCCTGAATTTTTACCCATTCTAGATTATGGAGATGTTATTTATATGAATGCCCCAACCCAAGCACTAAAATTGCTGGATTCCGTTTACCATGCCTTTCTGCGATTTATCACAAACTGTAAGCCTCGGACACACCACTGTGAACTGTACACACGTGTTGGTTGGGCAGCACTGGACATTCGCAGGCTAAGTCACTGGTACATGTTCATTTACAAAGGGATTATGGGTGTGCTCCCTCCATATCTATGAGATGGACATTATGCCCTCCGATCACAAAACTGCATGTTTCTTTCTGTCCCAAGTGTCTGCACAGAGACTGGTAAAGTGGCATTTCAATATTCTGCGCCTTCAACATTAGAATAATTTACAGAAAGTCTTTAAAGGTCCCATGGCATGAAATTTTCACTTTCTGAGGTTTTTGAACCCCTCCCCCCCAAGTTGCGAAATGTGTAAACTGAGCATTTGCGATCCTTTTCCGTGTTTGAAAAAAAGACAGCCCAAACGGGCGATTCTGAACAAGGGAACTTTCTGACGTCACACTCGCGGAAAGGTTTCCACCCCCTGTCTGGATGTCCACCCACCGTCTCTGGAAATCATACCCAGAGAATCTGGACCGTGAACGAGCTACGCAATGCGAGATGCGTTTTTTTATTTGCCTGGAGACACGTGAGAGTGTTTCCAGGCTCGGATGTCCTTTATCCGAGCCTCGGAACCTCTGAAACAGCAGTGGTTTAATTTTATTTTCTGTCAAAATGTGTTTTTTTTTAATGGAAAGTGTCTCATATCTTCCTCCGCGCTTAAAACACGGAAGTGGATGACAGCGCACCGCTAATCCAGGAGACAGTGGCGTATTTGGCCACAACTCACCCGCTGCACTGGCCTGTCTCTGTCCTCATTTGCATTCAAGCAACAATGCCGATAATAAAGCGTTTCAGAGACATATTTATGACTCTGACTGTCTTCATGAGGCTATATCTACTGAGGCTTGATTTTGGAGAAGGATTCATTTACAGTATTAGGGAACCATTAAGGCGCCATATAAAAGCATCAAGAAGTACCATGTCATGGGGCCTGACTTAATTATTCTGTGTGTGTATTATGCATACATTATTGTGTGTGTTTTGTGTTATGTATTCTGTGTGTGTTATGTGTACATTATTGTGTGTGTGTTATGCATTCTGTGTGTGTTATGTGTACATTATTATGTGTGTTGTGTCCCCTTGTAGGAATGCAGTCACTGTACCACAGTGAACGAGCTCCGGGCTGTTCTCTGCTCCACCTGTGACCGCCCACGCCTTTTCTTTTCTTTCTTTTCACACTAAGAAGATATTTGGCCTTCCAAGTCTCATTAGATATAAACCTGAACTAAAACAGGATGATATCAGGTTTAATTAAGACTGAAACTGGTGTAAAATTGGATAAATAAAACAGAAAACGCACACCAAAGTTCTTGTAGAGATGCAAATGCAACGAACAGCAATATAAAAGTGAAAAAAATGCATAGCGCTCTCAGATGGCCGATGTCCAAAGGCTATTTTTATTTTTAAATAACATTTACTTTACTATACTGTGGACCAAAACAAGAAGAATGATCTGATGAAGGCTTTTTTTGCCGCAACGTTATTTATTTAAAAAATAAATAAATAAAAAACTTTTGGACCTCGGCTATCTGAGTGTGCTATGCATTTTTTCACTTTTGTAAAATTGGACAAAACCATGGCTAAACTAGTTCTAAAAAGGATGAACAAAAAGAGAACACATCATCATTAAATTACACATATGCAACTGCAGAGGACCAAGTAACACCAAAAAAAAGTCTCTCCACAGATCTGACCTGTAACTTGTTCTGGTCTTCATGATAATAGAAAGGTTTAATGCCATACAGTGAAATATTCCAGACAAAGCAATAACATGAAGAATAACTTTGGACCCCTGCAAACAGTTTCAAATAAACTAGTTGTAGTTGTTCTTTTGTGTAAGTGTGTATTAAATTTGTTTGGCTGTTGTTTCGACAGTGGACATGGCAGTTTTGCAGTTGTGCAGGGTTGAGGCTTCAGCCATGTAATATCATACGCTCTGTTCATTAGTTATTTCACAATACGCAGCCATAGCCTTTTCCTCTGTAGATATCTTTTGAGTTAATCTCCCAATTATTATGCAGAACGTATCTTTGTAAACATCATAGTGATCGTAAAACAGGGTACAATGCATGGGGTCTATGGGCGGGTGGCAGGGAGCCAAGGAGCATTTCCAAGGTTTCCACCCCAGAAATGTCGAGTACACCCCCTTTTGATGTCCTTTATGCTCTGGGTTTAGCAGAGTTCGTGGGGAGTGCACAACTTGGTGATACAAAGTCTGTCCGGCAATTTGAATGTCCAAAGGTTTGGTAAAGAGCAGAGTATGAGGAGTCCCAGAGAAGCCCAGGGGATGGCTTGGTAATTGCACATTGATTGAAAAATAAGTTGCCCCCGTGTCCATCAAAGCCATACCTTCACAACTGTCCATTGGCCTGATGTGTTCATCCACTCTGTCCACCCTGTTGCTACTCCAACGCCGGGGCAGAGCCTTGTCCAGGGCCCTGTATGGTTGTGTGCACTCCTGAGCCCAGTGGCCCTCTCCCCCACAGTTAAAGCTTTGAGGAGGTCCCTCCACGGCCAGCGTGTACGCCTCTTCAACGCCCCCTAGAACCACCCCCACCATGCCCACGACCACATCATTGTGTTAGCAGATTGAATTAGCGACTGCATTTGTTTATCTGATTTTCTCTTATCCGTTTTATTTTGAGTGTCTTCCGCTCTCGCTTTACTAAGTTGAAATTTAAGACGCTGTATTTCCACTTCCTTGGTCTCATCCTCAGTTTTGGCTCTGGCCTATTTTTATTTTATTTTTGTTTGATTATGTCATTCATGAAGTATAAAAAGACATCAACAGTGTGATAATGATACAAAAAATATGAATGAAAGGGAGCAGGAAGAAGAGTAATCTTATGTTATCTACCCCTTCTTCCCTTTTCTAGACAATAACACTCATAGTGACTATAAAACGTTTCATCTATACATTCAATTTCAATCACAATTATTAATCAACTGTTAACAGAAAGCTTAATTTTTATGCGCAACAACTTAGTTTTCTTTTTCATACATACACATTACACTGGATTTTATGTTGTTTTTTTTAAATGCCATTATTGATCCTTTAATATCTTTGTCAAGACTTTTCCATAAATTAACTCCTTTCACAGCAACGCTTTGCTCCATAACCTCGGTTGTCAATCTTCCTTTTTTTTTTTAAACAAGTAGGTTCCTTTTAAATAGTGGTGGCTTGCTCTCATCTCAACTAATCTTTGAATATTTACAGGTAACACTCTGCACTTTGCTTTATACATGACTTTGAGGATATTTAATTCAACAATATCAGACATATACCGGCTGGTTAGCTCAACTGGTAAGTCACTGACTTTCCCTGGGGGAAGGGGCAAAGAGCAAAGAGCAAGCCAGTGTGGGAGCTACTCACTACTCCTGAAAAAAAAAGGATGGGTCAAATGCCGAAGTCAAATTTCTCCCATGTGTCACTGTGTGTCATTGTGTGTGAGACCAAATAAAGGCTTAATCTTAATATTCAACACTTAATAATGGGTTAGAGCATACCTGGGCATTTCAAGGCCTGGGGGCCAAATACGGCCCGCGAGCCGACTCTGACCGGCCCGTGAAAGGTTGCTTGGAATTAAGAAAATAAAACCTACTTTCAAAATTGTATATAAAGCATTCGTACTGATGATCATCTGTGGGATGTGCTTCACATCTCCACCTCAAACATGCAACCTGACTTTGATGCACTTGTTAAAGCTCAAAAGAGGCTACATTTCTGTCACTGATCAAGAAAAAAAACACTAAAACATGCTAACTTTGACTTTTTTTCTACACAGTTTGGCAGTTGGACAAAAAAAAAAAATAAATTGTGATTTGTGGGGTTAATGTGACTGAAAAAGAGTTACAAATGTTTCACGTTTACTAATTTATTGAATTATTTTAAATTCAGTTTTTGTAAAACCTCACTCTCTTATTACTTAAAGGGATAGTGCGTTTTTAAAAAAAATGTTAATCTGTATGAGTTCCCTTCTAAAAGTGTTGAGCGGTAACACTGGCATACCGCGGAGAGTGTCGTCTCAGCCCGGTTCTGCTTGAGTTCTGGAGCTCACTTAAGTAGGTCCGGCAAGTTCACCGGGACAGGAAATAAAGCTTGTTTTTCTTTGCAAAACAACATTTGTCCAAAAAGTGATGTATATTTCCGTCACAGACAGTTGTCCGAAAAAATCCATCCTCCGTTTCTGTTCACTCTGTACACCTCTGATTTCCAGTACAGCCATCTGCAGAAGTTCTCTGATGACTCTGCAATGGTAGGGTGTATCAGAGATGGACAGAAGATTGAGTACAGGACACTGATGGCAAATTTTGTCACAGTGAGGGACAGGAGGACACTGGACCAACTGCTCTCCATCATGGACGCTTCTGCTCATCCACTGCACCAGACTATAGAGGGACTAGACTATAGAGGGACAGAGGAGCTCATTCTCCAACAGGCTCCTACAGCTCCGCACAAACAATGAGAGATACAGGACGACATTCATACCATACTCCATACAGCTGTACAACAACTCACCCTTATGTAATAGATAAATAAGCCAACATTTCTGTTAATCATATCATCATCAGCATTGTTTCCTTATGACTTCTTGTATATAATTGTGATATACTGTATTTATATTAAAATATTTGTTTTTTACTTACTGTACATTTATATAATTTATGCCTTATTCATACCAATCTCTTGCTATTTTATTATAGAAGTTTATTACCAAGTTTACTAAAGGTAAAAGAAAGCTGTTAACTTGCAAACTACCACTGCATCACAAGGTGGAACAGAGCATTTTGAGCTTTGGAGATGTACTAGTAGACAGACTAATAATGTAGGGTTACTCAAATATGTGTGAATGAAACAACACAACTCAAGCTATGTTTTTGATGATGTAATATAGCCATGGTAACATGGCTTAAGCTCACAAGTCAATTTTGTTTAATATCAGACCTTTATATCATTCCCACTCTCATACTTTATTTTTAGTGTCCTGGCTGCAAGTGCCGCATTGCGAGGGATAATTTCAATGACCTGTGTAAAGTGTCCAAAATGCACCACCAATAATAATAATAAACCTATAAATTCTGCTGACAGTGTTTGAAGGAATAGAAAGGTCCAATTCCAGCTCCAGAACGTTGTGAAAAGACTGCAAGACCCTGAATCCTGTTATAATTTTGAAGAATGCAGGCCATCATGGGATCAAAGACTGCCCCAGTATAAGAGCCTGTGTCTTGTGTGGTAAACTACTGGAGCACAGTGGGATGAAATGTAAATTTGTTTTTTGTAAGAGATGTAAGATTAAGTTCTGTTTTGTGTGCTTAAAGTTATTTCCAGAATATCAGAATTATTTTTGAACTATGTAAAAGTGAACTCTCCACTCGACAGACAGCTCTACCCATGTGGGATGAGAAAATAGCCAACAATGCCAATATCAATGCAGAAGAGTGATAAAATTTGAATATTTTCTGATAAATCCAATTCCAATCAAGGAATAATTTATTTCAAGCTTGTTTTGTCTTCACACATTACTGTCATGGCAGTCAACTTAACTTCAGAGTCCGAGAGAGTCAGAGTCAGCTTTACTGTCAATTCGGCCATCAGAATCACCAGAGCCTCTAGCAGCGGACTATGCAGTATTCCCAAGTGCAGAACTAGCCTGGCCCTGTCTGCATTCTCATACCAAGCAACAAAGCAATGGAACAAACTCCCTACTGAGCTGAGACATGAAAATAACTTGAGCAACTTTTCTAGAGAAGTAAGGAAGTGGTTCAGTGAAAACCAGAGATGCACGCACTGAAACATTTTAAATTGATATTACAAATTCCCTAATTGATATTGCAAAACTACACAATTATGTTTATTATAGTGAACTTTTAAAAAAGAAAAAAATATATATATATGAATTGTATTTATTGTACAAACATTAGATTGTTGAGGTATAACTGTTAATTTTTTAGCATAATGAATTTGAAATGTAAGCAGTTTCTGCTTTGTAATACAGTGGTACCTCACCTTACGAAATTAATTCGTTCCAGAAGTGGTTTCGTAACGTGAAAAATTCGTAAGTTGAGTAGCTATTTCAATGGAAAAAGCCTGATTCGTTCCAAGGCCCCGATCCAATTTTTTTTTTTTTTTTTATAGTGTAACTTTTTTTTATAGTGTAACAATGTGTTCTGTCCTGATTGGTTTCTCAGACTGGATTTAAACTTTTCTCACGTTTGTCTCTCGTTTAAACACTCAAACTTTCATAGATTTTCAACAAAACGTATCAATATTGAAGTGTGGGGGGAAGCGGGAGGGGGGAGAAAACTGCGCGGACACGTGTGCGCAGCATGACCCGGCGCAGAGCTGACAGCAGGACTAGACCAAGATCTAAACCTGGACTGGACCAGGACTAAACCAGGACTAAACCTGGACTAAACCAGGACTAGAACAGGTGGATTAAAGCGCCGCGTGCGGGTCTATTTCCTGGTTTCTCACGAGTCCGCAGGGAGGAGGGGACCGCAGGCAGTCTGAGCGCATGTGAGCGCGGCTCCTCCTGGTTTAGTCCAGGGTTTAGTCCTGGTTTAGTCCAGACCACCGCGGCTCCTCTAGACCTCCTCTAGACCTGGTCAGGTCTAGAGGAGGTCTAGCGGAGCCGCGGCTCTTGCATGGCTCTTGCTCACATGCGCTCAGACTGCCTCCTCGCTGCTCGCCTCAGCTGTGACTCGTGAGAAACCAGGAAATAGACCCGCAAGCGGCGCTTTAATCCACCTGTTCTAGTCCTGGTTTAGTCCTGGTTTAGTCCTGGTCCAGTTCAGGTTTAGATCTTGGTCTAGTCCTGCTGTCAGCTCTGCGCCGGGTCATGCTGCGCACACGTGACCGCGCAGTTCTCCTCCTCCTCCCTGCTCGCCTCAGCTGTGACTCGTGAGAAACCAGGAAATAGACCCGCACGCGGCGCTTTAATCCACCTGTTCTAGTTCTGGTTTAGTCCAGGTTTAGTCCTGGTTTAGTCCTGGTCCAGTCCAGGTTTAGATCTTGGTCTAGTCCTGCTGTCAGCTCTGCGCCGGGTCATGCTGCGCACACGTGTCCGTGCAGTTTTCTCCCCCCTCCCGCTTCCCCCCACACTTCAATATTGATACGTTTTGTTGAAAATCTATGAAAGTTTGAGTGTTTAAACGAGAGACAAATGTGAGAAAAGTTTAAATCCAGTCTGAGAAAAGTGTATAATGTGTGTGGCTGAGCGCGCATTATTTGAATTTTTGAGATTTCGCGTTTCGTAACTTGAAATTTCATTCGTATCTAGAGACAAAAATTTACCGTGAAGGCGTTTCGTAACTTGAAATTTTCGTTTGTTGGGTCATTCGTAAGGTGAGGTACCACTGTACAATGTATGACGAGGATGAATGAATGGGAGTATGTGTGTCTGAGAGTATGGAGTATGTATGCTTTCATGGGGGCTACCAGTGTCTGCAGACACTGGGGGCAAGGTGGGGTTAAGTGTCTTGCCCAAGGACACAACGGCAGCGCTCATCTGTAGGAGCTGGGATCAAACGCGGTCAACCCGTCAAGAGCGGGATTCGAACCGCCAACCCCTGGATCACTAGACAAACGCTCTACCAACTGAGCCCCGACATACAGTGAATCAATATTATGTTTCTCTCTGGCTAAACAGTAAAAGTATTGGCACAGAGAGAGGCCTCTGCGTCTGTACGCACCACCATCTTGGAGACAACAGAGTAGAAAAATGCAAATACAATCAATAACAATAGTCACACACACATACGACATAATACGGTGGAACGGTTTCACATGAGGCATCTTTTTGTTTGGTTTACATTACAGGAGGATGGGGAAGGGGACACATTTAATGACAACAAAATAATAAGTATAAGGTTTTATTATGGTGATCCATTTTATCAATTGCAAAGGTTTAAAATATGACAAGACTGATTTGTTGTACTGTACAGATCAATGTATTTTCTTATATATAGTATTGAAAGACATTTTCAGTTCAGTATAAATACCATGTCATATTGTGTCAGCAATCAAAATCTTTAAAGAAGTTAAGAATCTGATAATCATAATAAACATCTTTATGGAAGTGTTTGGTGCAGATTGTGTTCGTGCTGGAGGCTGTGAACTCTGATCTTGCAACGACAGGAAATGGTCACAAGCAGAACCAGGGAGAAGGTCAAAGCAATGACTACAGCAGAAGTCTTCCAAAATGACCAAACTACTCTTTTTGTTTTGCTGTGATTACAAGGCAAAAATGGCCACTAAGATTAGAACCAAAACTGAAAAATAATATACAAACATATAAGTTTATTTAGGTGTACCTTGTGTTATGAGACAAAAACTGAGCAGGAGCAACTTCAGGCACACACAGTCTCTTGTCTGGGCACCAAACAAAGCCCTGATATCCTTTGATCTGACAGAATAAGAGGAACAGCAATTAAAAAGATAAAGATGTGTTTACATTTGATGCTAAATTAAACTAAATTAAATTAATTAAAAGTGCACAACGTAACTTTTCTAGTTGGGGATCTACTGCCTCATCTCCATGGAGATGTTTTTGCTTTTATGTTTGCATGTATTGAATTACAGGTATTTTTATAGATTGCATTCTTATTGTGCCTCTCCAAGCACCACGTTCTTGTCTCCAAGGAGTTAAGCTTAATGCCATACTATGGAACATTCTTGTCAAAGCAATAACATCTCCATGGAGAGAAGCACCTCCACCTGAAAAGTTAGACTAGACCAGTGCTTCTCAAATAGTGGGGCGGGCCCCCCTGGGGGGGCGTGGCGTGATGCGTATGACCCTGGGAAACATGTTTTTTTGCTGTACTGTACTAGAACTAAGTGTAATTGCACATCAACAACAGTAGTTGGCAGTGGAGTTCTCACATGCGATTTACGCACAGTCTCACCATTAACAGAACATCCCCTGTCACAGAAAAAACACGTATATTCCACTGAGTCGTGTCCTTTAGTCCGACAGAAGCTGACGCATCAGTGGCACAAGGAGAGAGCGTTTTTTTTTCAGTGCTTTTAGCTTATGCAAATGAGGTGGTTTTAAGTTTCATTTCTGTAAAACGTAAACAAATGTGCGCAAAGCTGCAATAAAAACACATTAATATTTGAGTCCTCAGTGCAGTCTTTGTTGTAAGTTTCTTTCTTTTTTTTTGTTTATAATGTTAATAAAAGGATACAATGGTGTTCTAATAACAATTTTCTAGACAAATAATACTATTTATAGTCGCGCGCAGGAAGGGGGGCATGACATTTTTTCTTCTTCCTAGGGGGGGTGTCACAGAAAATAATTGAGAAGCACTGGACTAGACTAAGTTAAACTAATTATGCTATCAAAGGCTAGCCTTATTATTACCTGAATAGCGCCTCCTGCTGGACAGTCCATCCAGTCAGAACCATGCGCCTGTATCTGGTACGTGTTAAGCCCAATACATCGGTGTTTGTAACACCGACCCTCCACTGAAGTGTTCATCACGTGACCCTGAGCACACCACATTTAAATCAAGGGACAATATTTAAAGTGGAACTAAACACTAAATCATCTTTTTTCGCTACTGAACTGTGTATATGGTGTTTAGTATTATCTTCAGTTCCTACTCATTATTTCTGGCAACTTTAGTGTGCTAGGTTAATTTATTTGTAGCTTTTTGATCAAAAATTCCTAAATCTAAGTTTGTGCTCCCTTCAGTGGCCTCTGCAATTTTCAGTAGTTGGTGACATCACAAAAGATTGCCCTGATTACAGCCAATGGGATTTAGTTTGAAGCATAGAGAACTGTTATACCAATCACACTGTTCCTCATACTGCACCCCAAGACTCCTCTTCTTCTCCTCTCTCATTCACCCCTTTAGTCCACAGGTACTACCCAGTTTAGCAGCTTTATTTGAAATGGGGTTTGTGGTGTTTAGGCGTTTAGTCCCACTTTAAAGCTTTAAAAAACACAAATGTATACAATATGAACACAAACCTGTTTATTGAGAGTTGAAAAGAAACAACGGCTGTCAGATCCAAACATTTCATCTTGAGCAGCCTGTTGGGCATTTCCACTCAGCCAACACTCACTCTGGAACCAATTGTAATCATCAATCCAAAATAGTAACTACTAATAACTAGTCAGCCAAGTACACCACTCACTCCGTTTAGGATTGGTTTGTAAATGTGGCATCCATCCAGGTAAGGATCAGATTGGCACTGCCCCTTGTGGAGGTGAAGGTAATGACACCCAAAACCACTGAAATAAACAGAATTCATTATATAATTACTTGATTGTGCAAGAATTCAGCAATATAAAGACACCAACCTGCCAGAGCAAAAGAAAGCAGAGTTGTTTTTACAAGTTGAGGGTGATCCAAACAGATTTCCTTCCCCTAATAAAACACTTAAGTATCAGATTGTATGTCTTTTAATCATCTCTACATACTGTGGGATTTCCAGACCTTCTCCCCAGACCAGAGGTTGTGCCCGCTCCAGGTCAGTCGTGTACCAGCCAGTGTCCTGCAGTGCGGACAGGGTCACCGGGTCAATCCGAACAACAGAGGGCTCGTCGAGCACAGCGGTCATGACAGACCCCTGCATCACCCGGGATTCCCAGTGTGAAGAGACCCCACTAGGGCCAGCATCCTGAGTGGCAGTAAAATCAGTAGCTCTGATCTGATCATAGTTAGGCCTAACCTTGGCAGCAAAATACCAAAACAACCATGACAACGCCAACAGATATACTTCTGCTTATTTTAGAGAAAATACAGACTATTTTGTTTGTGAAAAATGTGCAGTAGGTAAGCACTCTCTCAAATGGATGTAACAAAAGTTAGATTTTTTTTTGGCTTGCTCCACTGTTGTGATGCTTGGACCAATCAGATTGAAATATTTGTCACTTTCCACCTTTGTCCAGCACTTTATTTTGTAAAATTGTTTTATATATACATATATATACACATATACAGTGTATATATATACTGTGTGTATGTATATATATATATATACACATACATACATACATACATACATACATATACTGTATATATATATATATATATATATATATATATATATATATATATATACACACACATATACAGTGTATATATATACTGTGTGTATGTATATATATATATATATACACTTTCCACCTTTGTCCAGCACTTTATTTTGTAAAATTGTTTTATATATACATATATATATACATATATATATATATATATATATATATATACACATATACAGTGTATATATATATACTGTGTGTATGTATATATATATATATATACACATACATACATACATACATACATACATATACTGTATATATATATATATATATATACACACACATATACAGTGTATATATATACTGTGTGTATGTATATATATATATATATACACTTTCCACCTTTGTCCAGCACTTTATTTTGTAAAATTGTTTTATATATACATATATATATATATATATATATATACATATATATATATACACACATACATACATACATACATATACTGTATATATATATATATATATATATATATATATATATATATATATATATATATATATATATACAGTGTATATATATATATATATATACACATATACAGTGTATATATATACTGTGTGTATGTGTATATATATATATATATATATATATATATATACACAGTGTATATATATATATATATATACAGTGTATATATATATATATATATATATATATATATATATATATATATATATATATATATATACACACAGTATATATATATACACTGTATATATATATATATATATATATATATACATACACACATATATATACATATACACACACACACACACACACACATATATATATATATATATAAACGTTGGACTTTTTTTTATCATAAACCCTATAAACCCAATTTGAAGAAAATGGGTAAGATTCAAGAGATTCAAGATTTTATGTCATTGTTATAGAAAACAATGAAATTGCATTTAGAGCATCAGAGAGGTGAATACTGGTTTAGGAGAGAGAGTAATGCTGTGTGTTATGCAATGTGTTTTTCATTAATGAATAGGTAAATAATGATTATTGAAAATTGGGATTTAAATGGTTGGACATACGCCTTGGCTAAGTTCAATAGAAGGCCTGGTGATTGTACCTTATTTTCTAGAGGACCTCCTATGTCTGGATGAGTGGTCCTCAGATGCTTCTGAAGGGCTGAGGTCACAGATGGGCTGTAAATTCTCATCTGACCCGAAGCATCTGGACGAATCATTCTGGATCGAAGGAAACAACCTGTAACAGAACAGCTAAGAATAAAATACATGATACAACAGTTTAAGGGGCCTATATTACGCCATTATATGATGTTTCCTTGTAAAAGCCATAAATGGAAATTAGTTTTGTTTCATTCACACATGTTTAACTCACAAACTAATATTTAAGCTGAGTTCTTCACTCAAACGAAAAAAACTCTGTTCCACCTTGTGATGTCATGTGGTAATACAGGGAGTGCACCATTGTGTTTTTAACACCATACACCTTCATTAAAACCATTTTAATCATTTCAGCTCTTTTTGATGAGACAACATTATAACATGACTTAAAGCTCTCAAGAACCCATTTTGTGTGATACAGACCCAGACGAGAGGAGGTGGAACAGTCTCTCCAAGAACCAAACAGCGTCTTTGAGAAACCAAGAGCATGAAACAGCTCATGGATTATGGTCTACATGAAAAGTAATAGTGAGATTTAAGATAACAGTTGTAAAATCAGCAATAATATAGTATTTTGTGCATCGTACCAGAACAGTGGCATGGTGGTTGTACACAGCTCCAGCCAGCCTTTCTCTGCAGATAATCACAACTCCAGCCAAAGGACGCCCATCACTCCCAGTTTGACAATGAGCAGCATATGCCTGTACATTTGGCTGAGTTAAAAATAAAACAATGTAAGAATAGAGATACTGAATAACTGGATATGTTACTTTTCCAAGGTTTTTATGGCAGTGCATTAGTCTCAATTTCGATACTAGGAATTTCTTCACTCTATACAGATTATGATACAACAACGAAGATTAAAAATAAAAATAATAATAGTAGTACTTTCTTCATCTTAGCATGAGATCTTATATTTGTTCTGATAAAGCTCAAAATCATTCTAAACTATACAGGAAAGCTCATATTTTGTCCTGTTGATGTGATTTTTTTTTTTTTTTGGAGGTATCAATACTTGGTCAAATGGGTACTAGAACTATACTAGAACTATATCAGTTCTAGTATCGATTAGTATCTGATATGATTTAATGATTGATTTAATATTATGGACAACCCTACATTGCATTCATAAGGAAAGAACAAAAAATCTTTACGAAACAATTACGAATGTACTGAGGGAAGTATTTATAGGGGGAGGTTTGTTTCTCTCTTTTTACAATTTTAAGCCAATAATATTGAACTTGATTAACTTGATTAGTTTTAGCTTTTTCCTGATGGATTAAAGTGATGGTTCACCTCTGATCTGCACTTGTCAGTGGCTCGCACATGAAGGTACAGCAGGAAGTCTGTGTCAGGGAATCCGGCTCCTTCCGGCCTCAGCATGATCTTTAGAGCTGAATTTATCCCTGGGTAAATGACACACCCCTTCATGTGATCGTCTGGGATCTACATAAACAAATATACATGAGTCTTTTATGTACATATTCAGTTAACTTATTGAATACTTACTGTCATATCTAGGCAGGTCTCATTTCTGTAAGCTTTATTAGCTCGACCACACCTTGAGGAGGAAGACAATTTAATTAACCATATATCTATATCTATATATATAGTCTTTATATTTATCTTTATGTAAACATTTTAATTCACTGCTATGTTGCACCCAAAAGAGCATATTTGATTTAAAATGTATATATTAAGAGATTATGCTCTTTATTCACGCTATAATAGAGTTTATAACAATATAATCAACATGAACGCTCTATGATCTACATGATGGTGAATGGTTAAAAAAGGCACCTGTTGTAGTTCAAAGAACTGGAGTTCCTCCAAATGAACTTGCAGTATTTGCTGATGTCTCTCTTCAGGAGTAAAGGGCCAGGTACTCTGTTAACTACTGAACGTTCATAACATGAAGTGTGCAAATATGTCAGTCAAGACATATAGTGTATATGAATCAGACACGATTGATATTCAATACTAAAACTAATATTAAAATATTCCTTTAAGCAAGTGTCGATAGTGCAAAAGTTACATTAACAGGACAAAAACTGAACTTACCTGAACAGTTTTAGTCTGATTTTGAGCTTTATCAGAAGGAATAAAAGACCTTATGCTAAAATAAAGAAAGGACTATTCTTGTGTATGAAAATTACATTCTATTACTAAAAAAGGAGCATTTTATCATTTAAACCTTAATTGTGGTATCATAATTTGTATAAGTATTGAGTGAATTCATAGTATTGAAATCGAGCTTGAAGAAAAAAAAAAAAAAGGTTTACAGCTGGTCACCTGAGAGCAGAGATGACACTGTCCTGACGGCCTCCTCCACAGCTGTCTCCAGTCTCCCTCTCTCCTCTTCTGATTGGAAATGGCTCTCCTTTGGGAACCATGTTTTAATCCTGATTGGCTGTGGGCCGTCTGTGTTCCTGGTACTTCTCTGTGGCTGGAATAGTGTTTGGTTGTGTATATCCTTAAACTGCTCTTGCCTGGTGTGGAGAGGAGCAGCTCTGACTGGCCTGACATTAGCCTGAACCTCATCAAAGATACATTTTGGTCTAGAAACAGAAAGTTCAGCCCACAGAAACAACCACCACCAAAAAAGTCTATGGGAATAAGGTAGGGCCATTATATAGCTATCTTCGCTTAAACTGTAACAAGGGTTGTAAAATATTATTACATTTCAACGTTGTAAATGTTCCATGTGGATTAATTGCTATCAGAATAAACAGTGAATTAATACAGTTAAAGGATGTTTCTTAAAAAGGGGTGATGGGCAGAAGCATAAAAAACAAACCACTCTCATTCTGAATAACATCTGAGCACAGATGATCATTTGTTCTGCCCCTGTAACAGACAATGGCAAACAAAAATTGTATGAGCACATTTTAGAAGCTTGTGTTTTTAGAACACCACTTAGGCTCACATTTGTACTTAAAGCCCCAGTATGCATTTTTTTTGTCAAGAAAATTACTCAATTGTGGATGTGTTTATTGCACTGAAAAACTCTTAAGTGTGCTTGCATCTAATGGAGTCTCATTTGGCTTGGAAGTAGGCCTGTTCTCATGGAAATGTTCCTTTAGCTATAATTATAACTAATATATCTAATTTCCACAGTATGGCATAACATTTATATATCTCTATGGAAATGTATGGTTTTAACTTTCTATTTCCATGGAATCATGCAGTTGACTTTCCTCCCCCAGAAAGTTACATCTATCACTTTAGCTGTGTCCCAATTCCCAGAGTGCACGCTTCAGAGGGTGGTTTTAAGGGCATGTGCGTCACATCCGGCGCGACGACTGCTGTTCCATTTCTTTTTTGTCCCATGCAAAGTTAACACGCGGTCCGAAGACCGCAGTCGTGTCCATGGAAATCGGGGCGTGGATTTTAGAGCATTTTTAAGCTTTTTAAGGGCTGGTTGACTCCAAATTGACCTATAAAAGAATCGTTGATATCTCAAAAACGAAAGCAGCACAAACAAAACTTTTTGCAGCACAAAACAGCACAAACGAAGCACAAACATTTGACATAGTTTTGTGTAGGTGTGCGTTTGATGGGGGCCAACTTCACGCAGGTGGACCGAGCGCGTGAAAATGCATGCTTCATGCACTCATATATCCCCAGCATGCACCGCGCGCTACTTCTACGGGAGAAAATGGAGTCGGCGGCTGCTTCCCGTAGTTGCGAGACCTGTCCCATTTCACAAACGGCCATGCACTGCCTTGACTGCAGTCTGAGCCCCCTTCAAACCATGCTCCGAACCATGCACTCTGGGAATTGAGACACGACTCTCTAGTGACGTCACGCTGGGGTGTTCTACATGCATCTCTATTGGCGGAAAGTGTAATGGTGGGTTTAATGTACTAGATTTTCAAACCTTACATTCCTCTTTCAAAATTAAATGGATCAAAAGATATTTATTAAACCCAATTTTTTAATGGAATTTCATCTCAACACATTTTCGATGCATTGGGAGGTTTAAATTTTATTCTGAGATGCAATTATAGCATCGATTGGCTTCCAGTTAAACTTTCTAACTTTCACAAGCAGTTACTGTTATGTTGGTCTTTAGTTTATAAGCATAACTTTTCACCTCATAAATATTACATATGGAATAACAAGGACATTTGTTTTAAGCACAAAACTCTTTCTAAAATCGTGGGTTGAACAGGGTATCATCTTTGTACACCAACTGTTTAACAACAAAGGCATCACCCTCTCTTATAGTGAATTTCTCAACATTTACAATTTTCCAGTAAGGCCAAAAGAATATGCAATTGTTTTTGATGCCATTCCTTTTGGAGTGAAAATGTTAATGTCCATTGTCCACTTATGTCCACGATCCTAATGATGGTCCTGCTAGGACGGAGCTGTTTATTGGTAACTCAGATCCGTTTTTAAGCTTTAAAACAAATTACAAATGTATAAGAGAACTTATCACAAGGGAGTCTGTCAGTAGATTAGCTTCTGTCTTTAGTTGGAACAATACTTTTACGGACATTAATTGGAACAAAGTTTGGCTTTTGCCGAGAAAATATTTTGTAACGATTAAGGTATGCCTAAAAAAAACATGAGGTATGCCTAAAAATCCTACATAGATGTTACCCTGTTAATGCTGACAGGGCTCTCAAGTCTCACGCTTTGAGAGTGTGGCACACGCCACACGTGGTATTTCTCACGCAGAGTTTTTTTTTAAGCAATTCAAAACTGTAGCCACTGTTCACAGCGCTTCTGTGCCCAGAAAATCGGTTAAAGTTAATGCAGGCACCGCACGTTTTCAAAATTGTCACTTGCACCCCCCCCCCATTCACAAACATACTTCTGTTTGTGAATGGAAAGCTTGATACAAACCTACAGTTGAATGTAAAACATGTACTTTTTAGTATCTTTGAAAAAGACATTCCTGCAAAAAAAAAAAAAAGTGTTGAACTTGTTTCTCATCTTTTCAAAATACAGTACCATACTCATTGTTGTAAATTTTCTAGCCAAAAACCCAAATGTGTCATATTTCAGTCCCTCTTGTCTTCGTATTTAAACTCTACATTTTTGTACAAACCAAACAGCCATGAAAACCAAAGCACTCCGTTTTGAATTTGAAATTTCTTAAGCCTCGAGTATTGTTGTTGCTTATATTTTTGTATATTATCTTGTATGTTCAAAGTAAAAAAAAAAAAAAAAAAAAAAATTGGCAGAAAGTTCATTGGTTACCACATGGTGACACAATGCAAACACAAATATAAAAATTTAAGAGTCTGAAAACTCAAGAAAGTGTTAACAAAAGGGTTAGTGTAACCAACTGAAACTAATGCTAGCTAGCTTGTGTCTCTTGTGAGACTTGTGTTACAGCACTAATCAGCTCACCTGTTGGTAGTTCCAGCTATGTCAGCTCTTTCTAGTCTGATTAAAATAAAGCTCAAATCAAAGTCTAACAAAAACTTTAGAGTCACACAGCCATGAGAATAAAATCAGCTGCAAAATATCAATAACTATATGTTCTTTGAAAGTACCTGTTGCCCCTCTCCGTCCTTTGGTGTTGTCTTGCTCATGCTGTCGACTGGAGTGAAGTTCTCTCTGCTAACAGTGCAGTGTGTTTCTTCTAATGCTCATTTGTATACAAAGAAAGAAAGCAACAATGAATATAAAAGCCTCCATTCAATAAAGACTTTCAGTTCTCACCTGAGCACTGTAAGCCGTCAGACCTCTTCAGTAAACAACATAATTAAAAACACGATACCCAAACAATAAAAGTGCAAATTGTTTAATCTCAGCCACATATTTACTTATATACAGTGAAGATGACCCAAATAAATCAAATTATTTTCTCTCATTATTATCATATTATAAATTTAAATCTCCTCCATTAAACCTAATACATTCAACAAAGCAACAATAAAAAATATGTTTCTAAAATAAAAACACCATAGAAGTAAAATGATACAATGGCACATCAAAAGTCTGCTATGTCAGAATGTAAGAGAGTGATTCTAGCTGAGGTTTAATTTCCCCTGGGAACACCAAACTTCTCCATCTTCACACCTCAGCAAAGCACACCTTATCCCAGGCATCAGAGATTGTCTTATGTTGTTTTATACATTCAAGTGGGAAGATTGGATATGCACAAGAACCGGGTCTCAAAGATTATTGCCAACTTTATGTAGAGACATGCATTAGTTTCAGTACCCAGTGGGATGTCAATGCACACAGCGGTGTGTGAATATAAGCATGTGCCTGTTTTGGTGTGCACTGTGCAGAGTGAAGCTTCAAAACTGATAAACCACTTTTGCATGTCAGAAAAAGACCCCCAAAATCAATAACATATTGTTTTACTATTACATTTAAAGTTTTATTAAGACTCTTGGATTGAATGTGAGCGAGTACTGCACGATTTCACACACTAAAGTTTAATGTCAAAATATTTCGGTATAACGCCGGGCATTGAAACAGATGGGGCACAGTTTTTAAAATGGTTACAGTTTTTAAAATGTTTACGGTCATTGTGAAGACCTGAAGTGATCTTGATTTGGCTTCTCAGATGATTCTACATGAATCTAAAGGCACTTTCATTGAAAAATCATATGGCCAGAGAGCTATGAGTCAGGACGATGCAGAGTGGGCTATCTCTACAATGCTCCATTGTCTTTATAAGACTAAATCCAAATGCATTCACTCGGGTGCACTCATACCAAACATAAAAATTGGACACTTCTAAAAGGAAATCACTCAAATTGACAGTAGTCTGCCTTAATATCTAGATAGGGAAGAGATTTCTGTGCAAAATATTACTTCAATGTGCACCCTAGCATTAAGTGCACATTAATACTCACCAACAACATACTCTCAAAACATAGGTCAGCCATGTTTTTTGTCTTAAAACACAGGAGTTTGTTTTCAATGATAAAATACTTTCAACAACTCAAAGAAATTCAAAAGGCACCAGACTTGCACAGCAAGGGTAAGACTCACCCCTCCTATGCTTCAGTTCAAACAACTGTGGAAAGACCATTTTACTTAAACAAGACGGACATGAGCAATATAATCAAGTGAGCATGGGCACATCATCCTCTGAGGCGGTGGAGGTGGTGTCCTCTGACAGAGGGATGAGCAGAACGTCATCATCAGAGGAGGACGAAGAGAATGAGGGCGATGCCGACAGGGCCATGGAGTTGTTGGAGGGAGAGGCCCTGAAGAGAGAGATACTCAGGCCCAATGTGTGGAAGATAGAGGACAGAGACGGGCTGCTGGGAGGGACAGTGACTGGAGGAGTGTGGGGAGTGTCTGGAAGAGGGGCTGGGGGGGCGTATGGAGGAGGTGGGGGGGGCGCAGGGGGTGAGGATGGAGAGGGCAGTGTGGGAGGAGCTCCTTGTTGCTGCTCTGTTTGAGCCAAGCCTAGTTTCTGAGGCACAGGCTGGTTTACTGCCTCTACAGCTGAAGAGGAACTTGTGGCTATGGGCTGAAGAGTTCCCTGGGGGGCGGAGACTACTTCTGCCTGTGCGGTGCTGGAGCTGGAGGTCTGAGACGGTCTGGAAGAAGTTCTGGGAATCAGACCCCACCTCCTCATCCTCCGCACAGCCCGTCGCACAAACCTGGGCCTGCGTCTGCGGTGTGGGGAGTTAGCTGCATCCTGACGAAGGAGCTGGAGGATTCCTCTCAAAGACAGAGAAGACGTCTACAGAGAAAGACAAAATTATCAAAGGTTAAATGATGCGATTTCAATTCAGCACAATTGGTTTAGCTATGATGCTATCTGACCTCGTTAGGGTTTTCAGTTGGAAAGTCCTCCACTGGGGGAATTATACCCTGGGCGATCAGCTGACCGTATGAGGGAGGGGCCTGCTGCTGAATCAGCTCTGCCTCCAGTCGACTGATAGGTGCAAACATGCTGCGGGTAGAGTAGATATTACAATGTGAGAACTCCTTTAAAGGGCCCATATTATGCAATTTTCTGATCTATGTTAAGTTTTTTCCTCATCAAAAACATACCCAGAGTTGTGTTTTGTTTCGTTAATACGTTTAACACAGAAACCCTGCATATTTAGGCTGAGTTCTTCTTTCAAACTAAAAACACTCTGTTCCATGATGTTATGTCATGATGTAGGGCAAAAGGAGAAATTCAGTTTGTCAACTGGACAAAGTTTATTTGGTCAAAATTTGGTCATGATGTAATGCAGGAAATGCTCCACTGTGTTTTTAAAGTTCATAAACCTTAACTAGAATCTATTCAGATAATTTCAGACCTGAAATTGCCAATCTCTACTAGACTAAAGGTAAAATGTAGCTGTTAACTTGAAAACTAGCACTCCATGGCATCATAAGGTGAAGTAGAGCATTCTGAACTTTGGAGATGTAGACAGACGAATAACATTACATAAACAAAACACTAATCCAAGTATTTTTTTGGAATAGGTAACAACACGATAACTTGGCTCAAAGCTCACAAGAGTCAATTTTTGCTTAATATAGGACCTTGAATAGACCTAAACAACTGAAGAAGACACAGGTGAGCTTCCATACCTGTACTCTCTGGTTCTGAGGGAGTAGAGTTTGCAGGTACAGCCCATAGCAATCACCAGCAGCAGCCCACACACCAGGCTTCCCACAGTTGCAGCTGTAATAACTTTGCGTGGAAGGATGACAGTGCAGTTCATCTCATCAGTTCCATCCTTACAGTCGACCTGACCATCGCAACGCCATGTCTCAAACACACACCTGTAACCACAGAGTAATATATAGGTTTCAGTTACTCAGATAGTGACCGCATTCAACTGTAAGGACAATATAGGCAGGAAAATACACTAATGTAAAACAATTCTTGGATGACAAATTCTCCATCAGAGCTGTAGGCCTTTAGACATGTATTCAATTAATCAGCTGACCAAAATTTGTATTGGTCGACTAATTATTTAGATTATAACGATTTATATGGGACAACAGCCTAAGGGAGAAATGAGTGAGTGAGTGAGCTACTGATCTGGTATTTTTTGGTATTTACATATAAAAAAGGCAGATTAAACTCACGATTTACAAATTGAATCTGTCTTTCCATAAATATATTAGTTCCTAGTACTTTTTTCTCCTTAAATGGTTGTTTTTGCCCCTTTTTAGTTGATCATCAGTCAATCAACAGGACATGTCATTAGTTGACCAAGAATTTATTTAGTCGACTACAGCCCTAGTAAAGATTAGGATGCACCGATATCAATACTGGTATAGCGGTAGATCCAGGAAATTGTACTGGACATTGGTTAAACTGATATCCTGGTTGGGCCTTTTAATTGGATGTAATAAGACTATATACAGGCTGATATAGGCCCAGGACGGCTCATAATGTTTGAACTTTTAGGCATACTAAACTGTTCAGTAGTTACTTTAGGATAAATAACAGAAATGGAAGTTGTTTTTGGGGGAGAAAATATAATTTCCAGTCCGTACAATGATCGATTAAAACCAAGTATTGGCAGATACTTAAGTGTAAGTATCAATATAGGTATCAGTACTGAAGAAGCCGGATTGGTGCATCCCTAGTAAAGATGTGTACTGACCTGTCGCTGTCACAATGAAAAGTTCCAGGCTGACACACGGTGCAGTCCTTCTCATCACTCCCATCGGCGCAGTACAGCTGGTAGTTGCATCTCTCTGTCACAGGATAACACACAGGTCTGCCTGCAAAATGGCTGGACGCCACTGACCTCTGACCTGCAACCCCACAGGCGAACTGATTGTGACTACAGCCCCGGCAGCCCTCTTCGTCCCGGCCCGTCTCTGGACAGTCCCATTTGCCATCACAGCGCTGTTCCTGTGTGAAGCATCCACCAGCAGCTCCTCCACATCGGCCTTCCCATGGTGGACAGTAGGTTCCAACTCGGAAAGTAGCGTTGAAACCGCTTCCCTCTGACCCCGGAATAGTTTGGTACGTCAGAGAAAGGACGCCAGTGTGAGACTCGACTTGGACCGATTTGTAATTAGAGCTGCTTGTGATCTGAAAAGCAACAAGAATAATTGTTTTCGAGGTCAAAAACCAACCAACAGATAGAAATGTGCATTTCAGTGTTTCCCATTAATAGAGGAGACTGTTGTGGCCCCCCATAGTTTAATTGTTTCCACCAGAGTCAAAAAAGAAGCTGAAACTATTTTTTTCATAAGCTGCGGCCACTGCTGTAAACACGATTGTAAACAGGAAGGAGCACAATTTGTACGAAACTGAGAAGTCCCAGAGGTGCACACAAACACGCACAACTTCACCACACAAGCCCTGTGCGATGCCATCCGCACAAGGAAAATACAAAACAAAGACCACTCCAAAACATACCTCGAATCTGCGCCCACCCCTGACAAGGTCTGTGGACAGCGACAGAAGTCCCATAGCCCCTCTCTCCCGGCCGTCCCCACTCCCTCACGCCGCCACCACATCCACACACCCATGGAGGAGCGTGCACCACAGCAGGACCCACATTCGTCCCACCATTCAATAGACAGCCCATGCCACTGGACCCACCCTCTCCACCAAAGGCACCAGCTCCACTGTGCAACATGCAAACAAACAGTGATATGCAATGACGCCATCGGCCGTGGCCCGGCCACGCAGGTGCGAACACAGGCAACCACACCTGAGCATGGCACGGCCCAAAAGTCCCAGCATGAGTGCTTAGGCTTAATCTTAGGCTTAAGCCTTTATTGGTCTCACACACAATGACACACAGTGACACACGGGAGAAATTTGACTTCTGCATTTGACCCATCCTTTTCAGGAGCAGTGAGCAGCCATCTTTTTCGGCGCCCGGGGGGCAGTACCGTGAAGGGTCTTGCCCAAGGACCCACACTGGTTAGCTCATTGCCCGGGGGGGGTTTGAACCTACAACCCCCAGGGGGAAAGTCCATGACTTACCAGTTGAGCTAACCAGCCGGTAGAGTTGAGCTAACCAGCCGGTCCAGTTGAGCTAACCAGCCGGCAGAGTGCGCCCCTAGTGCAGCAGGCATTGTGTCAGACAAACAGTGGCGCTAACTGGAGATCACTGGACGTCCCTCAGTAATGGCACTACCTCAGGGTTACAGCAAAATATTTCACCCACAGTGGGAACTTCAGTCACTTTGACTCTTATGAAGACAGAAGAGAGGGACTTCCCTCACACTGATGCAGAGCACTTCATGAAAGTGGGACATGAGAGTGGAACATCAACAAAAGTTCTCACTGACAACTGTTACGGTTTGCAATAAAAACACACTTGCACAAAGCAAACCTGTCCACTCTTCTATGTTGATAAGAGTATTAAAATGATGATTCATAGGACAAAAGTGTGATTAATTTGAGATTAATTGTGAGTTAAATATGACATTCATGAGATTAATCGCAATTACAAATATTTTTAATTGATTGACGCCACCAGTAATAACGTATTGGCAGATATTTAAAGTCAGAGTATAAATTGTCTTACATGAAATAGTTCAAATATGGTTCACTTGTGTCACCATAATCTTAGTATAAACCTGTGGGAAACACTGCATCTGTTTCTTTAGCACATTAAGAACTCACTATTTTGAGTATATCCCCTTTGCCTTGTTCTCTGTTGTACACTGTAAGTCTGTCACCAGGCCCCAGTAACAGCTGCTGTAGGTCCAGTCTGAGAGGCCTGGAGTCTTCAGGGTCCACTGTCCACACACAGAAGAGAGCAGGGCCACGGAGGATCGGAGGCGAGAAGGTGCCATAGAACGTCTGCAGCAACCCCCCGCAAGGCCAGTCAATGGGAGGAGGGGTCACTGCTGTGAGCTGGCTGTCCACGTCACTCTCCTGTTCTCGGCGCTCTTTAAGTAAAGCCCAGAGATCGGACTCTGTGTCGATGGCAGTTTGAGACATCGCGCTGTTCTTCTCTGTGTAAGTCTCTGCGTTGTTCTGTCCTGCTGGTGTGAAGCTGTATCTGGTGGGTTCTGGGGTGTCAGCTTCAGGTTCACAATCTTGTTCATCACTGGCAAAACCAACTCCTTCGTCCAGACACTCGACTTGGCCATTACAGAGCCAGGAAAGAGGAATGCACCGTCCCCCCAGGCACTGAAAGGAGGTATCAGGGCAAAAACCAGAATCTGCGAAGAGGAAAACATTTTTGAGAAGGTGGCAAAAATGCAAAACGGTAACACAAAAACAATTATTACCTCTGGCATAGTTCAAGCGAAATGATGACACAGGAAACAAATGGGGCAGAAAATGGTGGATTATGGTAATATTGCCCCCAGGAAACTCCATGGGCTGGGGCATTTTTCCACAGAGGACCATTGGCTCACCCCCAACTGATGATTTTATAGACACCCATTCCTTCCTGCACCGCACAGAAAACTGGGAAAAACTGGAAAAATCCAAATGGACAAAACATGCATTAATTTATGACATCATTAAAATACATTTATGTGGTGTTGACCATCTGTCTTATAGATGCTTTATGATCCTGTACCTAAGAACAACAGGCTGGTTTTCTAAGCCCATAATGACCCAGCAGTCATAGGTAGAGCCATATCGGTAAGAGTAGCTATGGTACGCTGAACTTGTGATTTCTCCCACTTGGTTGTCTGTAACCTGAAGGTAGCGGCTACAGCGTGCTGTAACAGAAAGTGAAAGTACATTAGCATAATGTGTAAATGCAAAATGTTGAATATAATTTCTATAAGCCTCTTACCAGAAGAAAGGGTAAACTCAAAACAGCAGCATGCTGTGAGGAAACAACACAGATCAAATCAATCCAGTGTAAGAATGGCAATTATTAATATTCAGTAATCATTACTACTTTAACTATGAGAAAGTATAAGCATCAGCACAACAGAGTATAATTGTAGTTGTACTATAATATTTTACTTACATAAAATGGAAAAGATTAGGACGACAAAGATGCTGCATGCAACTGTCATTTTGTAAATGCTCCTCCACAAAATATTGAAAGAAAAAAAAAATCTAAGCAGCAAAAAATGTCATACAAGTCCCATTTTAGGAGGAAGACATCACCTGTAGGAGTAAAGATACGATTTTAAGTGAAGACAGGAATGTGTTAAAGAGCTTAGTACTTCCGTTTAACCAATAAGACCATTACTTTTAAAAGGCAAAAAATAATTACAGCTTTATAAAGTTTATACAGCATTACACAGTATAATGAGCTTATTCCACCAATGAGGCTGTTGAATAATATGCGATTGTTGTCATTCCGTAAGCGGATAAAGGAAAAACGAGGCTGTTTACTTCGTACCATTGTCCTCACGTTAAAACACTCAAGTTAATGACAATTCCACCGCAGTTTTTATCACCCTTGTGTGAAATCTAAAATCATAGTTTATTTAACATGTTCAATACACACATTTCACAGAAAGATGTTGTGAAACGCTGTTGGATTATACTTTAGTCTGAGGCAGACAGTGGGAGCAGCTGCTCGCCTTCTTTAGTAACAAACAGTTCTTTCGCTTAGCTTCCTGTGGAGCTAACAGCTAACGCTAGTACCAGCACATTTGTCTCCGTTTTATTGAACATTTCGTTTCGCGACACCATTCAAAAAAAAGTTCGAGGTTTACATAAAAGACCCCAAAATGAATTAACTGTAGAATATGGAAGATATAAGCAAAAGCAATGCCGAAAAACAGTAAAAACCACAGCGGAATGCCTCACCGTATCAGTCGGCCCTTCGTGTTGACAAGTTCTGAGCCACTTCCGGGGACTGCGCCCGTGACGTCTGGAGGCTGGAATGGTGACGTTCATTTTCCATTCATAAACTTCAATATATTAGTATTAAAAGTAATAGTGCCATATTAAAGCCCATGATTTCTATAAACGCATCGCTAAATATAGTGAAAAAATGTTCTGTTTATCAGGATATAAAAATAGTTTACCATAATTTCACCACAAGGTGTCACCCTTGAGCAAGTATAAATTAGTAAACTTAATTCAGCTGTAGGCATAAGAAGTACTGTATAAAATATAAAAATATATATTTACATTTGGTCTGCTCTCTGAATCTTGCTACCTTTTATTTGTTGTTAATGTTGCTTCTTGTTGTTTAAATCTAATTAAATTTTGATCTCTTAAGTTCTCTGAAAAACTACGCTTGATGAAACAAATAGGCTCTTATAAATATAGCCTAACACAAACACACTATTTACCGTTCACGACCAAACATGCGCAATGCAGCAAACGTTGTAGAGGTAAATCAGCTGTCCTCACACGCACAAGAAGTCATCGCATCTGGAGGAGGACCCGAAGAAAATCCAACTCTCTCTCTTTCTCTTACCACGTCCTCACGCTTCAGGCAGCCGTAGCGAAGGAACAACAGCCAAACTATGATGTGAGCCAACTTTAGACGAGTCTATCACTGCAATCCGTGTGCGTTAGTCTATTATTATAGTGAGTACAAGTTTTTATAGAACGTTTAGTTGGAAAAGTTTATTTTTCATGCGGATATTGGAAGCGCAACGGAGAAGCAGTGATTTTTTTCATCCTCGTTGCGTGCTGCTAGGACAGTGGTGGGACTTGTACTCAACAGAAAAATATCATTTTGGGGCCTAGTCGGCAGGTCGCAAAATGCTGCCCAGTCTTATAACCCTGGCCTGTGGTCTATGCTGCTTCACATCAGTGTCTGCAAATGTGCTTAAAGCTGAGGTAAGTGCTATGAAATTAAAATACTTTGTGTTGAAATGTTGATAATAATGTAATTATGCGTTAATATCTTCTCTACATCACTGAAAAACCTTACATAAACTTATTTTATTCTCAAGGTGTGGTAAATGTGTGAAGTTGTTTTGATTTTGTGTGGGGCTCCAGTCCTGCAGGAGCCTTGCAGACCACAGCTGAGTTGCTTTGTCCTGGGAAAAGGGGGTGGCTAAGTTTGAGAGGAGGGGAAGTATAATGTTTTTCATCTGGTCTAAGACTTACAGACAAACTGCTGCTTAGCCAGGATGTCTGTCCCAAAACAAGCTGGACATAACATAACGCACTATTGGGAGTGGAGTCTACCAGCTTCAGACACTACAACACTTAAGTCAACACAACTGCATATTATTTGAGTCAGCACGTCTCATGAAGCTCTCAAAATGAGTGGGTGCAAACACCAGGGTGCCATCAAACCTGACCCAATTATAAAATTGCTTTTAAAATGGTTGTTCGTCCCAAATATGTACATACCATGGAGATAAGATCAGCTAGTGGCACTGGCATGCAAGAATGATGGCCAGGGTACATATCACTCAGATAAACACAAAACAATAAAAAACATGTAATTTGAGGTATCCAGTTTTCTTGCAGTCTCCAGCAAATTGTTCATTTGTGTAGAGTGCTAGAAAGATCCTCTTACAATGTTTTAACTAATTCTGAGAGTAGGAGATGACTGAATGGATTGAATTAATAAATGTCACTGGAATTGATGCAGTTGTTTGATCTAGCTGGACAACGTAATGAGAAGACAGGAAAAGGAAAAAAGAAAACACTTCTGGACCAAAAGTCAGTGTGGTGTCATGACCAGTGGACACAGCTGCATCCTACACTTCCTGTTTTCTCAAAAATCAAATTAACAAACTATTCTTTTAGTTTAGAAAAGTAAAACTGACTTAAAAAGAGGTGATCTCTACTGGACTATAGTTTTGTTATGGAAGCTATATACCAAATTACTCTTTATATTTGATTTACAATATGAAAATGTAAAGTAACTGTATTGTGGTGGTAGGCCTGTTTGATAATTACAATATCAGCATATAGCTAAAAATATGAAAGCTGGAACCATATATTTTGGGCCTCATTGTTTATATTTACCTTTTCTTTGTAATAGTGGAGAGATTTTAGCCATTTTATGTAGTAAGTTAAAATAAGAGTCATAAAAGTAGAGTAAATAACTTCTAATACTAATTATCTTTTCATTTTACATTCATTTGTTGCAGTTGATACTGTCTATTTAAAAATGTTTATCCTGCTTTGTGTCAATGGTATAAAGTAGTTTAAAGGTGCACTTGGGGGTCCGCCACCATGGAGATGCTATTGCTTTACCTGTAATGTTCCACAATATAGTATTAAACTTATATAAGATGGATTTATTCAATGATGGGTGTTTTTATTGTTCAAAATACCTTTATATCATGCTTCAAAGTTTGTTACCATGACAGGCCTATGTGGTGATAGTGAACAGGATGCATGGCACTGGGGGAAGGCTTTAGTCACTGACCACAAGATGCTGGCAAGTGACTCAGACCAGACAGAAAACAACTCAGACAGTTTATTATAAAAGGCTACTCTGATTAACGTCTGTGCAAACTCACCAACATTTACAGTATCCTGATCAGGCCTGGGTAAACATCTGTGGCCATGTTGGAGCAGTGAATCAAGCCTATTCTTCTGCAACAATGGTGGGACTTTTACATCAGATTAAATGTTAAAAAAAAAAAAAAAGCTGTGCAGAGATTTTAGCGTTGATGAGATATTGTTATAGCAGCCAGTCCTGATGCAGAAAGAGGATAAGCTGTAAATTAGAGGATAGGGATAATCACCTGGGACTCGGATACGAAACCTATGATCTAAGGAAGGGCAGGACTGGAGAAAGTTTATCAAACTGGAGCAAGAAATTCTTGAATAATGTAATATTTAGAAGTTTATCAATAAAGGTAAATATTTGACAGTTTTGGCAAATCTAACCTTGGTGTTACTTAGTTGGTCAGGCGGTAACTCCAACCATTTTTAAAAAAAAAATCTGAAGCAAATGACTGCTTCATGACTGGACCAATGCGAGATAGGGTCTGTGTCATTTGAAGAGTTTTCTGTCTGGAGTTGTAATACTCAAAACTATGATGAAAAAATAGAACTGAGAAGCAAAACTTTGCATCTTGAAACAGAAAAGAGGACTTTTGTGGTCTATCAGTGTTGCTTAAGATCTGAGTGTCTCTATTTGACAGATGTAATCCACAGTGAGTGATGAGGAAGCTCCACCAAGCAATAAATAAAAGTATCTGAAAGAAAAAACACTTCTTGCTAATCCACCGCACCCCATCATATGTTTTCCTTCATATTCTTTTGCCTGATCTAACCTTGGTGTGATTAAAGAAAACGCTTGGCTGCACTTTGCGAGTGAGAGGTGGACAGAAATGAAAAGTGGATCTTTCTGGAGATTTCCTCGTGCTCTACGGAGACACATGTCTGGTGATCTTTGTGAGGGACTGACACGCTTCAAAACACATCTGGCTCTGTTTCTCTTTATCACCACTGCAGCTGCAGTGAGAGAGCTTCAAAGACTAAGCTCTGACAGGCAGCGATTGGCACGTGTGGGAGAAATTGAAAAGTAAAATCTGCATTAAGTTTAATGAAGCGCTACTAAACTTCAGAGGATGAAGGCTTTGCTTTGAGTGAATACACAAAAACTAACAAGTTATGGCATGGCTTTGTGTTGTGTTGGTATGTTACTGATGGAAGTGGTCACCACACATTCACTCGAAGACCAATATGTTTGAGCGGATAACCTGATTAAAGTTTCGTTTGATCAAAACCTGGCGTATGTATCATCAAAAAACATTGACAGATCTTATCAGTTGCTCTGGATTTTCCATGGAACACCCACATTGGAGGATCTTTACTTCACAATCCAGATCTCACATGTGTTTTCATTTCAGTAAACAGATGGACATCTGTTCATGTTGTTCATGTTTATGTTTGACTTTTCAAAGTCAAAATTAATGGATGTTTATACATGTAGCAAACTAGTGATCATCTGTAGAAGTAAAAATATTTATTTATGTCCATGTACACAATGTAATCGGTCACATCTTTGTAAAAGTGAATCTCAGAATTGTAACTTACCCTACTTTAAACTAGCTGCTTTGGTAAATGGGTCAAACAGATAGGCTACAAGAAATTAAGGCAATGTCAGTTTCAGCTGCTTGTGACTAGAGTTCTCAGGTTTTTTTTCCATTGGCACAGAGGGATAGGAACAACTGACTCCCGTCACTTAAATTCAAATTCAGTCAAACTCACAGCCCCTTTCCTGACTTTTCTTCACCACATTAATGCCTTTACCTTCTCCAAAGCAAACACCACATCAGATTGTCTTCTACTCGACCTGGAGTTTGGCATTTTGTCCATTTATGCGTTTGATTCTCATAGTGCAGATTTTCTGAAGACCAAAATAGACATTTAGATGATCAAATGATTTCATTTTGACCACCTTTGGCTGGAGTTCTATTTCCATGTCTAGTGTAAATTACCAAAGAGTCTTGCTGCCTGCAATGTCTAAATATGGCATTTCAAAGTTTTCAGCTGTAATTTTTCCTTTCTGAGGAACTTGTGGTTGGGTATTTTTTGTACTTCAGGAAACAGTTCATTTGCAGCAGAAGTGTGACGTGAATGTGAATCCGGACTCCATGCGATGTGTCACCCACAGCCCTGTATTTGTAATAGTCTTAATTATCTGTTGGTCAGTTTCAGCATTTTGATTATTCCAGTCTTAGTAGAGTTGGCTCCAGATGTCACTTACCACCTTTCTGTATGGCATGCTGTCAACACAGTACAAACAATGCAGCTATTGTTACCTTTATGGTGATCGTGACCATAAAACTTTTATCCTTTTTTGCTTTTTCCAGTTTCCATTAGGAGCATTAGTGCAAAGTAGTCTTGGCTACAGTTTATGCCTTATGTATTGTTGTGTGTCACTTTCATTTATTGCATATGCTGAATATATGAATAAAGTGACAGTTAACACTTAACAGATACTGATTCTAATGTGTGAATCTGGAGACATGAGGTGTGCACTTAATGGGACTCAACTTAAAGGGAACATTTAATGAAATAATATAAATGTAAATGGTAAAAGACTGAAATTGAAGTATTCAAAATGTATTATTTTAATGAGGAATTATTGTTATCAAATATAATGTTTTGCATTTATGAGTACTATCTTTTATATTACCCTATGGCCTTATATCTGTGTAATCCCTCAGTCATCCAGGTATGTTCCAAGATGGTCTATGGGAGTATACTAATCAATGTGGTCAAGATCATTCTGAAGTTATTCAGGAAAGGTTAATTTCTGTCCTGTGAATGTGACTTTTTTTTAGGATCGATACCTGCTCAAATGCTTTTCAATACTTTTGACAACCCTACTCACTATAAGGGTCACACTGAGGTTGAAAAGTCCATCCCACATGTTCACCAGAATTACCCCTCGATGTTAGGCCCAGATGTCACTACATTCACAGCACAGAGCCTGGTGTGTGTTTACCAAACCAGTCTGCAGCCTTTTGACCACACAAACTACCTTCCCACCACCCCACATCCAACAATACCAGCCATGTACAAGCTTCAATAAAAAGGTGCTTTGACTCAGGCTGCCCAGAGTTCCAGGGAGGAGGGTGCAGGTCGGGATAACTGGCGTCCCAAGAGGAGTTGGTAGTGTGTTTTTATAGACGCAGACTGGAGCCACAGGGCACACTAGCCGTAGTCAGAACACGAGGAAGAGAAATAAGTGGACACAGAAGTTAGTGGTGGGTTGATTTGGAGTAAATGGCAGGCAAATTCAATTAACTGAACAGTGTTAAGTTGTAAAGGAGTGAGGTGAAATGTGATCCTTATTATTCCTGTATCACACTGTGGCTTTGTGAATCAAGTTGCCTCTCAATGATGTACTATAGGGTTGTCAAAAGTATAAAAAATCAGATGCTATTTGATACTCAAACTAGTATCGATTTTAGACACTCATTTGAGCAGGTATTGATACTAAAAAAGTCACATTCACAGGACAGAATCTTTCCAAGTATAAGGCCACATAGTCTAGTATACACCCATGGACCACTGAACCTACCCGGACAATTGAGCTATTACAGCAATATAAGACCACATGGTAATATAGAAAAGAAAGTGCTGTGATTTAATGTTGAAAATCACATTCTGTTGTCTAAAGAAAGAATGTTTTTTTATTATTATTGTGGTATACTATATAATTTATGTTTGTTTATATTAATTTTAAGGTTTTATCACATTGTGATGACTGGCAATGCTAAAAGATGTATTTTGGTGTTTATGACATTACATGGCATGTCTGAAATGCTCGTCATTGGTGATAGGATTAGTCTGAATCATCTTCTTCAGTGTAGTGATAGAGAACAGTGATTAACTGTTGCCAGAACTACCTGTGCGGTTATACAAAAATAATGCATCTCACTGACCAGGGTGTAAATTACAATATCAAGTAAATTGTCTATAATAAAAACACTGGACAAAATAGTGTCCAAATATGGACAAAAACATGAAGTGCCATAAATAAATGAAACACTTTAGTACTTAGTTTGCATCTATAATGAGTCATAGAAGTTAATTTATTCCAGCATCTACAGCTCAAAGCTCATTATAGAACAGTTAAAAAAATCCCCACTATAAATACTGTCTGCAAAAAGTAATTGTTCTATACAGTAATTATCATGGCCTACCCATTCCTTATATAAAATACCAAATTTTCATCTAACTCACTCACTAACTTCTCCTTTCTGCTGTTGTTGCCCTTATAAGTCCTTATAATCTAAATACAATGATTAGTCAAAGACAAAATTTGGTTGACTAAGACACCGTCAACATTAGTCATCCTATATTATGCAAAATTGACTCTTTTAGCCAAGTTAGAATTGTGTTACCCCATCCAAAACAACAAACTGGAGTTGCATTTTGTTTCATTCACACATGTTAAAGTAATCCTGGTTTATTTGGTTGTCTACATCTCCAAACCTCAAAATACTTTGTCCCACCTCGTGACGTCATAAAGCAATAGTTTTCACGTTAACAGCTACATTTTATCTTTTGTTCAGTAGAGATTGGCAATTCCAGGGCTGAAATTATCCAAATGATTCTACTCAAGGTGCATGGAGTTTAAAAACACTGTTGAGCACTTCCTGCATTACCATATGATGTCACAAGGTGCAACAAGAGTGTTTTCAGTTTGAGAGAAGAAATATGCAGGATTTGTGTGTTAAACATGTGTGAATTAATAAAAACACAACTATTGACATGTTTTTGATAAGGAAACATTATAACATAACTCAGAAAATAGAGTAATATGGGCCCTTTATAAGACTAAAGGCCTACACCACTATTTTTTACCATTAAACATTTGACATTGTGTAATCCAGGACCACCAGCAGCTGACAGTGGAAAGAATAGGCAGGTTTTTCATGTGTTAAGACAAACAAAGTTCAACTGGTGGTTTTGGTTTATAGGAACAGACAGCCAACCTGACTCCAAATTTCAAGCTTTGACAATCCTTAATGTTGCTTACAATGTTTCTTTTTTAAGCATTAGCCAGTTGTTTTTGGCTGCGTTTGTCTAGACAAGTTGGTGCAGTGTGACATCAGTACTTACTTAGCAGCATATGTGTTTTATTTGGCTTTGTACTCCTCCCCTGGCCTTACGACCCCACAACAAAGTTTTCAGTTGCTATTTCAGCAGAAATACAGGGACATATGAGCAGTTAGTGTTGCTTTAAAGCTGTTTATGTGTGTGTGTTTGTGTAAAGGCTGCTTCAGAAGGGGTTATAGAAATATTTTTGTTGGTTGAAATCTGACTGGCATTCAGAGCTTTTGTCCCAACAATCATGAAATCTGTGCTGAAAGTCTGAACGTGGTGGCAGGCCCAAACAGGACCTGAGGGCAGATAAACACACAGGTTCATACTAGTACAAGTAATTTGATGTTGACTAAGCAGTTTTAAAGGTCTTATATTACACAGCATTTACTCTTGTGAGCTTTAGACCATGTTAGAATGTTGTTTACTCATCAAAAACAGACCTGGATTTATGTTTTGTTTCATTCACACGTTTGAGTAACTCTTTATTATTAGTATGTCTATTTCCAAGCTCCTAATGCTCTGTTCCACCTTGTGATGTGATGATTCAATTTAACGGTTACCTTTTACCTTTTGTTTAGTGGAAAATGGCTATTCCAGGGCTGAAATGATCCAAATGATTCAAAGTGGAGCACTTCCGTTATTACCACATGACAGCACAAGGTGGAACAGAGTGTTTACTGATAGAGAAAAAATAAGCAGGATTTGTGTGTTAAAGGGATATGCCACCCCCAGGTCAAATTTGGGCATCTCCCCACAGTCCAGAGACTAAAATAAGTGGTGGAAAGCGTTTTCCTGCTCACCCAGCCATTGTCCGAGTCTGTCGCCACTGACCGCCGCGGTATCTGGTGCTCCTCCGCCTTAGACTGGAGTCTAACGTAGCCAGAGAAAGATTTCGGCCAAAAGGAATTAATTTGCTCGATGCGTTTCCCAATTACTTTGTGTGTAGTGCGCATTCATATCGAGTGCAAATAAATGTGCAAATCAACACGGAGAGCTTGCCTTGGTCATTTTGGGTGGGAACTATTTTCCAGTGCGTAAGAATACAGCCGTATCACTCACCACGTTGTGCAACAGGGGAACTCCTTCCCGGTGCGTAACAGGGATTCCCCTGGTAGCGTGCTGCGTGATACGGCTGTATTCTTACGCACTGGAAAATAGTTCCCACCCAAAATGACCAAGTCAAGCTCTCCGTGTTGATTTGCACATTTATTTGCACTCGATATGAATGCGCACTACACACAAAGTAATTGGGAAACGCATCGAGCAAATTAATTCCTTTTGGCCGAAATCTTTCTCTGGCTACGTTAGACTCCAGTCTAAGGCGGAGGAGCACCAGATACCGCGGCGGTCAGTGGCGACAGACTCGGACAATGGCTGGGTGAGCAGGAAAACGCTTTCCACCACTTATTTTAGTCTCTGGACTGTGGGGAGATGCCCAAATTTGACCTGGGGGTGGCATATCCCTTTAAACATGTGTGAATGAAACAAAACACAACTCTGGGTTTGTTTTTGATGAGGAAACAACATAACATAGATTAGAAAATAGCCTAATATGGGCCCTTTAAGTATTTTCCACAACCTATTTCACTGTGGGTAAATTACAAATGAGTGGGAGAACTATATAAATCATAACCTTTACTTAGAGTGAGTGTAATGTTGGTTTTGAAATAGACAGAGGTAGGCAGACTAGCCAAAAATAGTACTCAAGTAAGAGAAGCAAAAACAAAACAAACTAAATCATATCTGAAGGATCAGAGCAAGAAACACAAATGTTCAAATAATTTCGTATTCTCGACATAAAGCTTTTGTTACTTGTAGACTTACTCACAGTGGGAAGCGTCACCAAAACCTACTACTGTTACTTAAAAAAAAACAAAAAAACTCAAGGAGGTGTAAAAGTATGCTGCTAGAAAAGTACTCTAAAAAGTACAATTTCTTTAAAAAGTTACTCAAAATTTGTTTTTTATGTGTCATGGTGCACTTTGAGCTTTTTACGCATGTTTTTCCAATGTATTTTTTAACTACATATGTGAAATAAACTAATCAAACCTAAGTAAATGTATCTGAATACCACTCACCTTTGCAAATATTATATAAACTCTGTCTTTTTCAGGCTTGGCTCCAGCAGTACGGCTACCTGCCTCCGGGCGATATCAGGGCTCAGGCGATTCGGTCTCCTAAGTCTGTGGAGGCAGCAATATCAGCTATGCAAAAGTTTTATGGATTAACCGTGACAGGAAACATAGATGCAAATACAATAGAGTAAGTACAAAAATATGAAGTGGTATTTCTGGATTACATGAAATGACAAGTTTTTTAACTGTTTTTGTCTTTAGAGCAATGAGCAGACCTAGATGTGGTGTACCAGACAAGTTTGGCCCAGAATTGAAAACTAACCTGAGGAGAAAGAGATATGCTGTACAGGGGCTGAAGTGGGACAAATCAGAAATCACTTTCAGGTCAGGAAAAGTATACTTTCTCTATATTGTTTACTGTAGTATTTGCAGTTACTATTACTGAAAAATATTATTGGTTGACCTTATATTAAGTTCTATTTTAAAGGTCCAATATTCCACAAAATTGATTCCTGTGAGCTTTAAGTCATTTAAGTTGTGCTTTGTTTTATTTACACATATTTTAGTAACCCTTTATTAGTCTGTCTACATCTCCAAAGCTGAAAATGCTCTGTTCCACCTTGTGATGTCATGTAGTTGTAGTTTTCACGTTAACCGCTACCTATTTCCTTTAGTTCAGTTGCGAGTGGCAATTCCAAATGATTCTAGTGAAGGTGTATGGAGTTTGAAAATACAGTGGAGCACTTCCTGTATTACCACATGACATCACAATTTGGAACAGCATGTTTTCCGTTTGAGAGAAGAACTCAGCCTAAACATGTAGGATTTAGTGTTAAACGTGTGAATGAAACAAAACAAAACCCCAGGTATGTTTGTGATGTTTGTGATGAGATAACAACATTATAACATAGATCATAAAATAGCATAATATGGGCCCTTTAATTATCAGTTACATGTAATTGTCCACAGCATAGAGAACTACACTCCCAAAGTCGGTGAACGAGCTACATACGAAGCCATCCGGAAAGCCTTCAAGGTTTGGGAGACTGCCATTCCCCTCACCTTCAGAGAGATCCCCTTTAGCCAGATCAGAGGCAAGGTGGACAAGTTCGCAGACATCATGCTGTCCTTTTCTGAGGGTTTCCATGGTGACAGCACACCTTTTGATGGAGAGGGAGGCTTCCTGGCTCACGCGTACTTCCCTGGCAATGGCATCGGCGGCGACACCCACTTTGACCTCGCAGAGCCCTGGACCACTGGGAATGTCGACCAGGGAGGTGAGAGTTAATTTAAGTGTTTATTGATTAAGGTACTGTATAGGAATATTGAAACAAGCAAACACAATTGTTCTAATAGGGTCTTGAGTGGTCCAGGTTTGTTTGTAAACTTAATTGTCACTGTTGGGCAGTTGATACTTTGCACACTGGGGGTGGTTAGACATTAGCAAGTGACAAAAGCTTTATATTGACAATATTAAACAATTTGAACCTTTGTGTTTCTTGCACCATTCTGCGTTTCAAATTTTTGTGTATTCTTTCATGTTTTGTCCTTCAAATTGCATTAGCTTCCAATTATAGATCAGATGTTGTGTCCACAGTTACTCTTACTTGAGTAGCAGTTTTCCAAATACATTTTACTCTTACTTGAGTCATTTCTTGAACCACTACAATATACTTCTACTTGAGTAATATTATTTTGAAATAACTTTACTTTGAGTATAATTTTAAGATACTTTACCCACATCTCCAAATAACAAACTATAGAAATGCAAAAAAACATTACCACAATTTCTACAACTATTTATTCACTGACTATGCAATTTCATATACAGTTTTAAACATTGTATTTGACATTTTACCCTTTCTGTTCCTATAAAGGTAATGATGTTTTCCTGGTGGCTGTCCATGAGCTGGGTCACGCCCTCGGTTTGGAACACTCTAACAACCCCTCTGCCATCATGGCGCCCTTTTACCAGTGGTTTGAGACTGAAAATTTCCAGCTTCCTGATGATGACCGCAGAGGCATCCAAGCAATCTATGGTAATTCATAACCAGCCATAAATGTGGGCGTTTCATGTTTACAATATTAAAGGTGAATTGTGTAACTTTTCTGGTGGAGGCTCTGTCAAATGCTTTTTTCCATGAAGATGTTATTGCTTTGTCTGAAATGTTTCACAGTATGGTATTAAAACTTTCTTCTTCATGGAGACCAAACCAGACCAAGTTACAGGTCAGATCTGTGGAGTAGCAACCCAGCTCACTGTCAGAATGCCTGTTTTTATTTTTAAGCTATATAAAACCCTGAATAAATGTAAAGGACATCCGTTTAATCTTACACTGTGGAGCATTCCTGGTACAGCAATGACATATCCGTAGAAATAAACAGGTGATGGACCCCCAAACAAAAAGTTACATAGTGCACCTTTTAAAAGACAAGATTTTATTATTTTTCCACAGGTACTAAATCAGGTGCTCCTCCTCCACCACCCCGTCCCACAAAGGCAACCATTCCCAGTAAACCAGACAACGGGCCTGACATCTGCGAAGGACATTTTGACACTATTGCCGTCTTAAGAGGAGAGAAGTTTGTGTTTAAGGTACAAATCCCAATATCCAGTTAATATATTGAGGACACGTTTTGAAATCCATCTACAAATAATAGAAAAATATGAAGAATAATTTTTGGTATGTCAATTAGTGTTACCATGATACTAAAATTTAAAATACTGAGGAATAGATTCGATACTCAATACAGATTCCATTACCACGATGATCATAAAAACACTCTTTATTTAGACAATAGAATGTCATTTTCAACCTTAAATTGTAGTACTTTCTTTTATATTACCATGTGACATTATATCTGTGTCTATGTGCTCTTTTATTTTTTCTGATACAGCTCATCTAAACTTAAAACTGTTCAGGAAAGGTTCATTTCTTTCCTGTGACTGTGAATTTTTTAGTATTGATACTTGCTAAAATGAGTATCTAGCATCAATATTAGTTTTAGTATTGATTAGTATATGATTTTCGATGCTTTTGACAACCCTAATGGCAATTGCTTTTGTAGGATAAATGGTTTTGGCGTGTTCGCAACAATAAAGTCCTGCCGGGATATCCAATGCCTATTGGCCACTTCTGGAAAGGGCTGCCATCTGGGATCAATGCTGCCTTTGAGAGGGATGATGGAAAATTTGTCTTCTTCAAGGGTAGGCCCCGTGTGATCGAAACCAGATTTGAGACATTGCATCATCGCAGCTGCTGTGTGTGTCTGCAAATAATTACTGTATTTCTAATATTTTCTTGGTTGTGATTTGCAGGTGATAAATACTGGGTTTACAGTGAGTCTGCTATGGATAAGGAGTCTCCCAAAACCCTGAGGGACATGGGGACAGGTCTGCCCAAAGACAAGATCGATGCTGCTCTATTCTACACACCCACAGGACAGACCTACTTCTTCAGAGCAAACAAGTCAGTTTTACTATTCAATATTACCTAGCAAAGTAGATTGCGAAGACTCTAATGTAATTGTTGTATTAAAGCAGGCCTATTATGCAAAATAAACTTTTTAGAGCTTTACTCACCCAAAGAATTTGGAGTGATTCATGCATATTTGAGCAATTTTTAATCACTTAATATCAAGACACCATTTTGCTGATCAACTCCTGTTTTCACTGCCACCACATACGGCCACTGCTCTCTTCTTGCTTCATTCTCCAATTTTCTTTTCTTAATCTATGATATGCGTAGGATTCAGCAGCGATGTGTAATCATGGTACAAATGCGATGTGCATCTCCATAGGAGGTGCTGATAGCTTCACTGCCCTCTTTGTTGTGATTATGTTTATGGCAACATTTGCTCCATTATTATCCAGACCTGTAATAGAATAGGGTGCATTTACACTGTAGAATTTGATTATCCTGATTTCAGATGGAGGGCAGGAACCTATTTTGGTCAACAATGGGTGTGTCCTGACTCCAGTGGCCACAGTAGTAGTTGGTAACATCACATAGGACTGCCCTGATTACGGCCAAGTGTTTCTGATTAAAAATACCTGGCTGCAGGGGCGGAGTATGAAGGCTGGATACCTATTAGTTTAGCAGCTCTATTTGAAATGTGGTTTTGGGCAGACTTGAAACTATAGAGATCTAGAATATTGTGACGTCACAGTTCACAATCTAATGTGCTTACAGATATTACCGTTTCAATGAGAAGACGCGCTCTGTGGACCACGGTTACCCCAAGGCCATCAGCACATGGAGTGGTGCACCAGACAACATCAAAGCAGCCATCATGAGTGAAGATGGATGTAAGTTAGATTCTCCTCGTGATTATTAAAATCAAAATAGACACAGCAACTAAGCAGTGTTGTCACAATACTCAAATTTAGTTTTATCGATATTGATACTAAAAAATAGGCTCAATTCTCAATACCGATTTTTTCTTTAGACAATAGAATGACATTTTCAGCATTAAATAATAGCACTTTTTTATATTACCATTTTATTATATCTGTGTAATACCTCAGTTGTCGTAGATTCCATAGTGGTCCATGGGAGTATACTAATCTATGTGCTCTGATAGATTTAGACGGACTTAGACAAACCTTTTTGATCCACAAGGGAAATTATTTGGACAGAGTAGCTCACACATCACAATATATTATAATATACAGGGTAATATATATTATATTATAAGCAAAGAGAAAAAATATAAAAGGTAAATAAGTAGCAAATAAAGAGACCGGTGTCAAATAAGGCGTAATGATATAACTGTATATGTACAAGTAAAAATAAATACAATAGAAATAAGTAATAAAAATAATAGTTCTTAAGGAGATATAGCTCAAGATCATTCTAAAGCTATTGAGGAAAGGTTCATTTCTGTCTTGTGAATGAGGTTTTTTTTGTATCGATACCAGGTTAAATGAGAATCTAGTTCCAATACTAGATTAGTATCAATTAATATCTGATTTTTGATACATTTAACTAGGCCTGTGAACAGAAATTTGGCAGCCCGGGCAAGAGGCCTCACATGCCCCCCCCCCCCCCCCCCAATATAAATTAATAAGAAGAGGGTCCAGTTCTGGGCCCCTAAAACCCTAGGACCAAGGACAACAGACCTCTTTGTCCCCGATATCTACTGCCCTGCTTTTATTAACAACCCTGCAACTAACTTAGATTTTCCTTTCTTTTTTTCTTTTTTTTTTTTTTTAGCTTACACCTATTTCTACAAAGCCAACAAATACTGGAAGTTCAACAACCAGTACATGAAGGTGGAGTCTGGCTACCCCAAATCAGTGCTCAGTGACTGGATGGGCTGTGAGAGCGAGGAGCCGAAACGCGGAAGAGAAGAGGAAGTGATCATTATAGAAGTGGACGAATCACAAGGGGGGGCAGGCCCAGTGGCGGTGGTGGTCCCTCTCTTCCTCTTGGTGCTGGTAGTAATCACCCTGGGAGCTCTGTTGTTCTTCAGAAAGTACGGCACACCAAGACGCCTGCTCTACTGCCAGAGATCTCTCCTGGACAAAGTGTAGAGAAATACAGTGAATTTTTATGAACGAGTGACTGCAGAAGGATGGACTAGATGAGAAGTTGAAAACAAGAACGCAAGTGGAAATGAGAGACTGAAGAACTGGGGTTGAATGTTTTAAAGGTGCACTGTGTAACTTTTCTGTTGGAGAGTCCGCCACCTGCTTGTCTCCATGGAGATATTATTGTTATGCCTTAGTAATTGCTCAGTATAGTTAGTAGTCACAATGGGGACAGGTTAATGGACAGATCTGTGGAGAAGCAAGTCTGCACATGGTAAGAATGAATGTTTTTAAGGTATTTTTGAGCACATGTAATAGAACAAATGCAAAGGAGATAGGTTTAATGCCCTACTGTGGAACATTCCATCTCCACGGATATAAGCAAGTAGCAGATCCTCTACACAGTACACCTTTAGGATTTGGTGGTTTGTATATGCCACAAAAGTGCAAAAAGCCCAAGGAACTGAATCAGGAAATTATTTGTATTTGTATGTTAAATATTATACGTTCTGTTTGGATGTTACTCCATCGATCACCTCTGTCACGAACCAGGTTTTAAATGTTTAACTGGACGATTCCAGCTGAACTGCTGTCTGATCAATTAGACAAAATGTATTTCCTTTTAGTGTATTATTTGGAAATCTCACACACTGCCATGATACTATGATCTGAAAATAAATAAATGTTTTAAGGTTGTTTTTTTCTACCACTATGTAAGGTCAGTTTTTAAAGCAATTTTTTCTCAATTGTTAGCTCCTATACCTGTAACATTAGCACAAAAGCCACATGCAAATAATATAAAACTGGTTTGTGAAAAAACATTATATTCTGTTTGATATCTGCACATTGCAACAGAATGCACAAAAAAAAAACTCTTTTCAGTGTAAGCAGTCAGACGGAAAAATATCTTCTGAAACTTGATGTTTTAGATTGTAAAAGTTAATTTTATGATGTGTGAAAAAGCGGTACTGATATCCAGCAATGGTGCAATGTTATTAATGTTGTCAATTCTTTTGAGATACTTTCTTATTATAAGTATGGTTATTGTTATTATTGTTTTAAGTTTTTCTGTGTACGTTGTCATTGGGAGTCCTGCTGGACAGAGGCATAAAGTGACAATGGTGAAATGAACCCCAGTTTACATTTTATGAATTTGACCAAATCAGTGGAAAAAGGCATCTACATACAATACAATACTATTTATGAACTTTGAACATAGATGGTGCTCAGTGATTTTTTTTTTTTCGTTTTTACACAAACTCTGCTGAAAGTGATTTTAACAATGATAATGGTAATGATATTTATAATGATGATCAACAAAATGCAATTGAAATCTATTTTCACTTCTGTATTTCAACTAATAAAGTGAAATGATTTTTTTCTACAAACACAGAGGTTCTTTGTGTATTTTTATTTTAAATGTTTGTATATTTTGACAATTTCTCAGAATGTAAGAAATGGTACCCCTTAAAGGTCCTATATAACACTATTTTCTTATCTCTGATACATTGTTTTTCCTCATCAAAACCATAAGCCCTAACCATGGAGCTGTGTTTTGTTTCACATTCACACATGTATAACACACAAAACCTGCATATTTAGGCTGAGTTCTCTCTGGCGGCACGGTAGCTGAGTGGGTAGCGCTCATGCTTCACAGCAATAAGGTTCCGGGTTCTATCCCTGGGTCGCCCAGACCTTTCTGTGTGTGTTCTGTGTGGAGTTTGCATGCATGGTCTGGGTTCGATCCCCGGGTCGCCTGGGCCTTTCTGTGTGGAGTTTGCATGTTCTCCCCGTGTCTGGGTGGGTTTCCTCCAGGCACTCCGGTTTCCCCCACCAACCCAAAACATGCACCATAGGTAAAATCCTCCAGCTTAGGTCCTGACCAAACCGAAGCAAGAAGATCATGGAGATGGTCCCCGGGCGCAGTAATGTGCTGCTCACTGCTCCTAATAACAGGATGGGTTAAATGCAGAAATGGAATTTCCCCACTGTGGGACTAATAAAGGCATGGCTTCTTCTTCTTCAAACGGAAAACACTCAGTTCCACTTTGTGATGTCAGGTGGTAATGCAAGAAGTGCACCAACACCATACACCTTCACTAGAATCATTTGGATAATTTCAGACGTGGAATTAACAATCTCTAATGAACAAAACGGTAAACGGTAGCTGGTAACTTGAAAACTACCACTGTATAACATTGTAAGGTGGAAAAGAGCATTTTGAGCTTTGGAGATGTAGACAGACTAATAAAAAAACGTGTTACTCAAACATATATGTGAGGTATGTTTGATGAGGTAACAAATTGAGAGTGAATCCCCGCAAAGCACCAGGACCCGACGGCATCCCTGGACGGGTGCTGAGGGCTTGTGCTGACCAACTCGCCGGGGTGTTCACCAACTTCAACCTGTCTCTGAGCCAGTCTATCGTGCCCACCATCTTCAAGACCTCCACTGTAGTCCCCATCCCAAAGACCCCCACAGCATCCTGTCCTAATGACTATCGGCCCATAGCACTCACATCTGTCATCATGAAGTGCTTTGAACGAATCATGAAGAGACACATCTGTGACTCCCTCCCCGACCCCCTGGACCCCCTGCAGTTTGCATATAGAGCAAAGAGGTCTACAGACGACGCTATTGCTCTAGCAGTCCACACCTCTCTCAGTCATCTGGAGAGAGGAAACACATATGTGAGAATGCTCTTCATCGACTACAGCTCAGCATTCAACACCATAATCCCCTCAAAACTGGTCTCTAAGCTCACCGCCCTGGGCCTGGGGACGTCCATCTGCTGCTGGATATGGGACTTCCTCACCAACAGGCCACAGGCGGTGAGGATCGGCAGCCACGTCTCCTCCACACGTGTCCTCAGCACTGGGGCACCCCAGGGCTGTGTTCTCAGCCCTCTCCTGTACTCCCTGTTCACCTATGACTGTACCGCCAGGCACAGGTCCAACACTATCCTCAAGTTTGCTGACGACACCACCATCCTAGGCCTCATCACCAACAACGATGAGAGCGCCTACAGAGACGAGGTGAAATCACTGACCAGCTGGTGTCAGGAAAATAACCTCTCTCTGAACGTCAGCAAAACTAAGGAAATGATCGTGGACTTCAGGAGACAGCGTGTAGACCAGCATCCCCCCATCTCCATCAACAACGCTGAGGTGGAGCAGGTCAGCAGTTTTAAGTTCCTTGGGGTACACATCACTGAGGATCTGTCCTGGACACTACATACAGACACTGTGGTTAAGAAAGCCCGACAAAGACTCTACTTCCTGAGGAAGTTGAGGAAGTTTGGTATGAACACCAGCATCCTCACAAACTTCTACAGGTGCACCATCGAGAGCCTGCTGACGGGCTGCATCACAGTGTGGTATGGGAACTGCACCGCTCAGAGCCGCAAAGCACTACAGAGGGTAGTGCGAGCGGCAGAGGACATCACTGGCAGCAGTCTCCCCTCCATCCAGGACATTTACCACAGCAGGGGTCTGCGTAAAGCACGCAGCATCACTAAGGACCATACTCATCCGGCACAAGGACTCTTCCGTCTGCTACCCTCTGGTAGACGATACAGGAGCCTGCCAGCACGCACAAAAAGACTCAAAGACAGCTATTACCCCCAAGCTGTCAGACTACTGAACTCTGGGTAATACTCTAAATAATACTGAACTCTCAATAATACTGCACTAAACTACCTTTCATTATGCATAATTATGTTTACTACTGCTGCTCTATATGAATATATCATGTCTGTCACTACCTCACTGTAAATTACTGTTACATGTGCAATAATCAGTGCAATAACCTATGTGCAATATTTATATCATACTATGTGCAATACGAAATCCACATGCAACACCTACACCACACCATATTATGTGCAATCTGTGAAATACTTACACCTTATTTGATCTTGATTTAATCCTACCTGCACCTTGTACATTGTACCTTGCTTTTTTATTTTATTACATTTTACATTTTATTACATATTTTATTATATTGTTTATTATATTGTTTATTATATTGTTTACCTCTTCCCCTGCACTTTGCAACACTTTTTTTACCATGTACTATTATTGCATGTTATTAGTACTTCTTGACTATCTTAGCGAGTCAACGGTTCTTCTGATCCTAAGCATTTCATTGCATTGTTGACCTTGTGTTGATTCTGCATATGACAAATAAACAATCTTGAATCTTGAAATTATAACATGTCTTTAAGCTCACATGAATCCATTTTATGTAATATAGGACCTTTAAGTGTTTCTGTCTAGTGTTATATTTTATTGACCTACTCATTCCATCTAAACTGTAGAGTTTGTACAGATTCTGGTGAAATGTGTACAGTTACATAGCTGGATGTTATGAGCCAGCATCACGTGTCGAGGAACTGGGTGGAAAAAATGATGAAACACACATTTTTCTGGAGGAGTTGCTGCTAAATCACCATCTGGATTCAAAAACGTGCAGAGGACTGGTTTGTGTATATAGGCCTTCTGCATGTTCTATAGACATACACTACTAGTCAAAAATTTGAACACACTTTTTAATTGATGTTTTTCATAATTTTCTTGATTTCATGATTTACATTGTATATTCTCACTTGAAGGCATCAAAACTATGAATGCACAGATATGGAATGTACCAGTCAAGAGTTTGGACACACCATTTTCTTCCCCTTATTTTGACTATTTGTATACAAAATATAGACCCACCACCTGTGGGAGGATTCATGGGGGCTGCCCCCGCGATCCAGAAATGGAAAAAGCAGAAGAAAATGGATGGATGTATACAAACAGACAAATATAAAATATATGAAGTAAGATATATGGAATTGTGTGGCAAAAGGAAAAAAAAAAGTTAAACAGCTTTTTCAAAAAGTTAAACAACTTTTTCAAAGTCTCTAAATAGCCATTTTTGTCGAAAAAAATGCATACATAATTCCATATATCTTGCTTCATGTATTTGATGTCTTTGCATATATACAAAAGTAGTAGTAAGACAAACGCTATCCTCAAAATAGCCACCTTTTACTTTACTTTTACACTTTTGACCCTGACTTGGCACAGCTGTGAAGTGAATGCCATTTCAGGGGACTTTATTATGAAGCTCACCAAGAGAAGGCCATGGGTTTGGAGTGCTGTCAACAAAGCAAAGAGTGGCTACTTTGATCAATTTGAAACTAAAACCTGTAATTCTATATATCTTGCTTCTTATATCTGATGTTCTCTGTATCTATTACAAATATATTTACTGAGAAGCCAATATGAATTTGAACATTTGTTGCTTATATCAATTTTGTACAGTTTTAAGCAAAGAAATTCAAATAAAATCCCTCTCGACATCTACCCTATTCCCTATCCCACTGTGTGTTGCTCTATTCGGCAGCTCATGCAAAGTTTTCCGTATCTATAATGTAGAAAGCACATAAAGAAAAAAAACACTGAATGACTGGCTGAGTATATTAAAAATGCATTGCACCCTGCTCGCCTGTAAAAACATATGGAAAAAACGTGTGAATAAAACTTGCACACTGTAGAAGAAACGTGATCAGGAGCTAAGGGGGTTATAGGGCAAAATTATGGACATCTGCAAAGTTCTGCATTTCCTTTCTCTCTCTGCAAAATAGTTTTTTTTTTTTCATTCCACTCCTCCTCCATACCACAAGTATCTGATCTGTTTTTGCATTCTCCCTTTGCTCTTTAACTTCCTACATTCTCCAAAGTCAGTCAAAGGTATTCAGAAAAAAAAACTGTAAATACTTTCCCAGCTGTATTGCAACTAACTATATGGCTTTCTTATATGTTTTTGAAGATCCCTTTTGTCAGACTTCTGGTACACAAAAAACAAAAAGTATGAACCAGACAGTCGTAGATAAAGTACTAAATTTTGTTACTTAAGTAGAAGTGCAGAAACAGAGGCAAAAAGTTACTTAAGTAAAAGAATTAAAGTATCTGTTTCAAAGTATTTTTTATTTGTTAGAACAATTAAAGGATTAACTGTAGTAGAGTAACTGTTTTTGTGTATTTGTGTTTGGAATGGAAACTCAAATTAAATGCGCTCAGCCTCAGCCTTTTCAGCAGGTCTCAAACCATAAAGAAGAATGAAATGTTCTCCCGTTCAGATCTAAAATGTAGTGGAGTAAAAAGTACAGATACATGCTCTCAAATGTAATGAAGTAAGAGTAAGAAGTGTCCGCTGTAAAATGTATTTAAGTAAAGTACAGATAACTTAAAAGTTTTTACTTGAGTATTGTATTTTTACTTTTGTACTTTGTTACCTTCCACCACTGGAACCAAACCACCACAAAACATAAAAGCGAAAATAGTTGAGGTTTCAAACAAATTTCCAGTTCATTTACGTGACTAAGATGTGGTTGGGTTATTCTTATGGCCTTTATTCGGGGTCAGTGACATGGATTTTGGTAACACTTTTGGGAAAAAAATCTGGGAAAAGTAAGGAGTATGGGAGATTTGCTGTCATGGTAACGGTCCGCTAAACCAATCAAAGGCAGAGAAAACCAGCTCATCATTTGTGGTTTAATAAAGAGGAGTGGTCTTAAACTTTAAAGAGAAAGTCCTGACTTTACAAAGAGACTGTAAAGGTTAAAGTGGATAAATAAATCCGCTTTTTTTTTTGCTACTAAACAGTGTACATGATGTTTTCATAGCATTATTTACTTTTCCTAGTCATTTTTGTCTTTCTTTTTTTTGTTTTTTTGTCTTTCACAATCCTCCTACTGCCCAAATCAACAGTTTTTTTTTATGTTCTCTGCACCACATCTGTTCCTCCTTTCCTTCTCCAGTGGCCCCCTCTCTCAGCTGGTCTTCACATTTGTCTACTTGGAGCTCTCTTAGGTGCAGTAACAATTTGGGGCCATCCGTTACTCGAGGAAAACATCAACATATTTGTATAATTTCTAGAGACACTGTTAATTTACATTTATTTTAGTCACTTTTTAAAGAAATTGTACTTTTCAGAGTACTATTCTAGCAGCATATTTTGAATTATACTTGAGTAATATTTTTACTGAAGTAGACAGTACTCTCACTCGAGTAAAAGTTTTAGTTATTCTTCCCACTGTGAGTAAGTCTACAAGTAACAAAAGCTTTATGTCGACAATATGAAATGATTTGAACATTTGTATTTCTTGCCCATTCCTCCAGATATGATTATGTTTTTTTTCAGATATGATTTTTGTTTTCATTGGATCGTCATCAGGTCATGATCTGATCGAAACGTCCTGCATGAAGTTTGGGAGTAAGTGTGAAGGCTTTGTCTCATTTTATGTTCACTGTAGTAGCCTAGCAACAGTGATGTGCATATGCCTATACCTTTTATTACTCTCAGTTTTTTTTATTTTATTTATTTTTATTTAACCTTTATTTAACCAGGAAAGTCCCATTGAGATTAATAATCTCTTTTTCAAGGGAGTCCTGGCCAAGACAGCGGCACAGATCAATACAATACAATACTTGAGCTGTGTACTTTTTTACTCTTACTTGAGTAATTTCTTAAACCACTACTTTGTACTTCTACTTGAGTAATATTATTTTGAATGTTAGTATTATTTGAGTACAATTTTCATCTATTCTACTCACCTCTGCTGTTAATAATTGGAGGTATGGTTACGCTATCAAGTCAAATAGTGGGATTCTATGCTGGTGTTCCACATTTTTTTCTCATTTTTTTTTTTGTCAGCCATTTTAGTGCTGAACTTGAGCTCAGCTGGAACCACCAGGCTCAGCACTGCTTTGCAATGCCAGGCAGGAAGTGGCCGGGGCAGCTGCTTGCAATTCATCCTGAGACTTTGTTTGGGTGACCTACATTATGGCTCCATTTATTTTCTACTGTAAATGGGAACTTTTCATGTGTTAGACGCAAAGGTAGTCATTGTGGTGCTTAAGACAAACAAGCACAGAAAACAGATATTAGAGGAGAGCCGTGAAGTCTGCTTACCTGGCAGTGGGGCTATTACAATATGAAGGGAGTGGCCAGTGTTGTTTAGAGCTTGCAAATCTTTGGTTAAAACAGTTTTGCTGGACAATAATTAACTGACTCATTTACAGAACTTCAGTTTCATATTTAAAGGTGCACTATGTAATTTTTTGGTGGAGATGCTATTGCTTTGCCTTGAATGTTCCATTTAACATTTATATTATCTACACTACCAATCAAAAGGTTTTTTTTTCCTTTATTTTTACTACTTTCTACATTTTATATAGACACAGTGGGCATCAAGTATATAAAGTAATATGTTTGATATGTTTAATGTATGTATGCAAAATGTAAGGAAGACAAAAAAATAAAGACAAAATAAATGAGATGGTGTGTCAATATTTTTGACTATAGTGTATCTCCATGGAGACAAAGGTAGTGAAGGTGACCCCACAAGGCCAAGTTATAGGTCAAGTCTGTGGAGAGGCAAGGTTAAACATAAGTTAAATGCCACTGTGGAACATTCCTCACAAAGCAATAACATCTTTATGAAGACAAACAAACAGATCCACCACAAGAAAAGTTATATGCTGACCCTTTAAACAAAATGTCATAGAAATACTTACCAAGGATGTGCCAGGCATTTTCAAATATATGCCTTTACTCAACACAGTGAAAAACAGCTTTATGGGGTAAGTCACTAAAATAAAATGCATTTAGCAGCCAGTTTAGAATATTGAGTCAATGAATAAGAGTGCGTTTGGCTGAACTCGAATATTTACAAGGCGGATTACAATATTATACTACTGAGATTTAGACCATTACCTTTGAAGGGGCTCTATGTAACTTTTCTGGTGGTGGATCTGACAACTGCTTATTACATGCTGTTCAATATGTGGCCTATTTTAGAAGTTCTCTCTTCTATGCAAATGTATGCTGTTTAATAGTGTTGTCACAATACTAAAATTTCAAACTTATTTTCGATACAAAGGGATAAATTCTATAATCAATACTGATTCCGATTCTATGATGGTGATCTTTCTTTAGACAATAGAATGTGATATTCATCATTAAATCATTATAGTTCTTTATTTTATATTATCATGTAGCCTTGTATGTATCTGTGTAATTTCCAGGTAGGTTCCATAGCGCAGTGGTTCCCAAAGTGGGCTGTGTTTGGGTCCCACAAAAATTGTGATACAATTGCTCATGACTTAAATACAATTTCTTATGATATTCAATCTCAAACATATATATACGTTTTTGATGGCAACAACTACGCCAATAAAATAAGGATTGTGAAATTACATCTTTTACCCAAATTAGGTTATAAATATGGTTTGAACTTCTGAACTGTATTTCAATGCCATTACGGAGGACTTTGGCACATTGGGGTCTTTGGCACATTTTCATACCGATAAAAATACAGTGGTACCTCACCTTACGAATGACCCAACAAACGAAAATTTCAAGTTACGAAACGCCTTCACGGTAAATTTCTCTAGATACGAAAGAAAATTCAAGTTACGAAACGCGAAATCTCAAAAATTCAAATAATGCGCGCTCAGCCACACACATTATACGCTTTTCTCAGACTGGATTTAAACTTTTCTCACATTTGTCTCTCGTTTAAACACTCAAACTTTCATGGATTTTCAACAAAATTATTAATAGTGAAGTGTGGGGGGAAGGGGGAGGGGGGGAGAAGACTGCGCTCTGACACGTGTGTGATAGCGCACATGACCCGGCGCGGAGCTGACAGCAGGTCTAGACCAAGGTCTAAACGTGGACTGGACCAGGACTAAACCAGGACTAAACCAGGACTAGACCAGGTGGATTAAAGCAGCGAGGAGGGGACTGCACGCAGTCTGAGCGCATGAACGCATGAACGAGACCCATGCAAGAGCCGCAGTGGTCTAGACCTCCTCTAGACCTGACCTCCTCTAGACCTGACCAGGTCTAGAGGAGGTCTAGAGGAGCCGCAGTGGTCTGGACTAAACCAGGACTAAACCTGGACTAAACCAGGAGAAGCCGCGGTGGTCTGGACTAAACCAGGAGTAAACCAGGACTAAACCTGGACTAAACCAGGAGGAGCCCGTGGCTCTTGCATGGGTCTCGTTCATGCGTTCATGCGCTTAGACTGCGTGCAGTCCCCTCCTCGCTGCTTTAATCCACCTGGTCTAGTCCTGGTTTAGTCCTGGTTTAGTCCAGGTTTAGTCCTGGTTTAGTCCAAGTTTAGTCCTGGTCCAGTCCAGGTTTAGACCTTGGTCTAGACCTGCTATCAGCTCCGCGCCGGGTCATGCTGCGCTATCACACGTGTCCCCCCTTCCGCCCCCCCCACACACACACACACACACTTCACTGTTAATACATTTTGTTGAAAATCTATGAAAGTTTGAGACGAGAGACAAATGTGAGAAACACGCAGAACACAATGTTACACTATAAAAAAAGTTACACTATAAAAAAAAAAAACTTGGATCGGGGCCTTGGAACGAATCAGGCTTTTTCCATTGAAATAGCTACTCAACTTACGAATTTTTCACGTTACGAAACCACTTCTGGAACAAATTAATTTCGTAAGGTGAGGTACCACTGTATATAGTTGTTCTGATACAACACAAGATCATTCTCAAGCTATTCAGGAAAGATTAATTTCTGTTCTGTGAAAGTGACTTTTTTAGTATCAACCCTAATGTTTAATTGAGTCAAACATGTGCCCCATGTGTTCAGGAAAGGTGGGGGTGTTTGTAGGTCAGGAAGCAGTCTTTTGAAACTACTTGCTGAATCAGACTCTCCACAAACCCCCCAGACTCTGTGCCCATCGCCCCACCAACCCAAAACTCCACGTCAGCTTCATTTGCCAGGAACTGACCCTCCACATAGAGTCTGGAGAGTGGGTAGACAACTCCACTGGCTGATCCTCAAAGGCTCTGTACCATTTCCTCTCTGACCTCACCTAACTCTGGAACGCTCTTCTTTCACCAGGCTCCTCTCCACCATCGCTGACTCCTGCACAATACGGCACATCTGGATTTAATTTCCTCAAAACCAAAACAACGTGAGGAGCATAGGAGGAGAAGGAGGGGAAGAAAAGATGGGAGGAGACAGAAGAGAGAAAGATATTTATTTAGAATGGATTTGAATTTCAGGGTTCAGGAATATCTCAAACCACCTTAAATGTCTATTAGGCATCGTCACAAAGGCCCACCGCTGCAGTAGAGGTGCTGTGATCACACATCTTTAAAGGGACATTGAAGCCACAGAATGTAACTTTTTAGCCAAAAACAGACTTTTGGTTGTGTTTATTGCACTAAAAACATAGAAAACTGTATTTACTGTGAACAGGCTTGCATCTCTACAAACCTGACTTTTACTTGGCCTGTAGGAGGGCCTTGTCCCACTTGATTATATTTGAACATAAAACTCTAAAAATCTATCTCCACAAAGAATGTTCCTAAGTATGGTTTTAATGTTCTGTTTCCACAGAATTATACAGGCATCATAATACCTACAAAAAGTTACATCCTCTACCTTTATATTCACCTTGTAAATACAGTAAGTGGAATACAATGTGATGCAATAACATCAGGATATGAAATCTATATATAGTTTTTATATCACTAAACCAGTTTCATTAAAGATGCACTATGTAACTTTTCTGGTAGAGGGTTTTCCACCTGCTTGATTCCATGTGGATGTTATAGTTTTTTCCTGGAATGTTTTACAGTTTCGTATCTCCATGGAGACGAGCAGGCCATATCACAAAGCCAAGTCTGTGGCCAAGTCTATGGAGAAGCAAGCATGCTCACAGGCTTTGTGGTACTTTTGCGATATAAAAACACGTGTAAATGAATAAATGCACATTATATTTGAAACGTCCCAGGCAAAGCAATGACATGACCAGTGAGACAAGCAGATGGCGGACTCTCCAACAGAAAAGTTACACAACGCACCTTTAAGGGCTGTTGATCATTTAAACTTATTGAGTGATCATTAGAGTATATAGACTTAAATATATTGAGTGATGGTTGTGGATCATTATGTGGGATTGTGTCTGAATTGAGAACAAACCATTTTACCACTATGAAACTGTACAGACAAAAGTTGTTCAGCTAAGGTTTGAAAGAGCAGCTCATTCCATTTAAGCTCTTAACTATGTACGTATTTATTAGCAAGAGTGTGTTACTGGGGGAGTGTGGCATCTGCATTTAATATTACAGTGGTCCCTCGCTCTATCACGGTTCACTATTCACGGCCTCGCTGTTTCTCGGATTTTTTTTTTTTAATTAAAATTTTTTTTATATAGTATATCAACCAGACATGGGGACTTGAGACTTAGTGACTTGGACTCGAGTCGACTCGAGTCGCTGTTTTTATGACTTGTGACTTGACTCGACAAAAAATGAAATACTTGAGACTTGACTCGGACTTGGAAGTCTAGGACTCGGGACTTGACTTGACTTGAGACACGATGACTTGAATGACTTGCGTGGTCACATAATGTTTTCGTGCTCATTCAACGGCACTGCCATGTCCTGGGACGCAACGCGTGCACCACATGCACCACCACCGGCACGAGGCCGCGCGTACACCGGGGCTGCGAGCACGAAAACGATCCGCGGCGCCCGGACCGCGTACTCTCAGCCCCAGCCACAAACCAGCCGCACGAAATCAGCAAAGAGTGGCCCGTGGTGGTTTAATCCCGGTTTAGTCCAGGTCTAGACCTGGTCCAGTCCTGGTTTCGTCCCCTCAGATGTGAGAGTTGCGCTGTGTTTGCGCTTGTGGTGGAGGGCTATGTGGCGTTAATGTACTGTCTCTTGGCGTTGCTCAGATCAGTTGTTGGCTTGGTTTTGTGGTATGCAGGAGATCACTTGACCGAGGGTCTACGTTCAAATAATAATAATAAACAAAACTCTCATCACTTTTTACTCTTAGTCAGTCTCTTACAAAGGTGTAGTCTAAATACACGAGCTCTCGAGGAGCGCGCCTGACCCATTACGCACGCGAGGAGTGGTGTGTGTGTGTGTGTGTGTGTGAGTGAGAGGAGAAATGTAACAAAGTTTAATATTAATAAGCTATTTGTTTTAGCTATTATTTGTTTCCTCACAAAAAGGGAACGACTTATGGATATACTGTGTGAGTGTGAGTGACAGAAAGTGTGTGAGAGAAATGCGCAAAGAAAAGAGCAAAGAAATGTGACAGTTTAATTTACTGTAAGTTAGTATTTGTTTTAGCTGTTATTGTTACTTTGTAAAAGGATAGCTGTGTGTGTGTGTGTGTGTGTGTGTGTGTGTGTGTGTGTGTGTGTGTGTGTGTGTGTGTGTGTGTGTGTGTGTGTGTGTGTTATAAAGTGTGTGGGACAGAGTGAGTTAGGGAGTGTAACAAAGTTTAATACAAGTTTGTTTTAGCTGTTATTGGTTTCAGCTCAATGCTGAAACAATGTTGAAAACATGTGAAACAGTTTGGTTTTCGATGTACAGATCACTTTTGCCAATAAATAACCAATAATTACATTATCACTGTTTTGTTTGAGTCTATGATGTATTTTACTGAACATGTGTATTTACAATATAAATATTTGATAACAGGTTGGGCACATTAGCCAGTGATGATTACTTACACTTTCTTATATAATGCCTTTCACTTTATTAAGATCAGATTCTGCAGCTAAAATTACAACAATACGCCAAAGGTGACTTGACTTGGACTTGACTTGACCTATTACAGGACTTGACTTGACTTGACTTGACATAGCCTGTGACTTGACTTGACTTGACTTGCCCAAGAAAAAATTACTTGGGACTTACTTGGGACTTGAAGGTGAAGACTTGAGACTTACTTGAGACTTGCACATGTGTGACTTGGTCCCATGTCTGATATCAACATTGTGGTCTGCGGGACGCAACAGGGCGCACCGCGCTCATCCAGCGGCACTGCTACGTCTTGGGACGCGCAGGTTCAGAACTATAGTGAGAACGCTTCCGTGCACTCTCAGGACTGGTTCCGCCGCCTGGACTCCAGGTTCCACCAGTTCATTCTGCGGAAACAGACCGATGAGCAGGTGCACGTGTCCGCGCGTACACTTCTCCGGGTGGTTACTATTAATACATTTTGTTGAAAATCTACGAAAGTTTGAGTGTTTAAAAAAGAGAGAAATGTGAGAAAATGTTAATACCTGTCTGAGAAAAGTGTATAATGTGTGTGGTGAGGAGTTTACAACATTAAAACATGTATAATAATTGTAAAATATAAAGTTGTCCTACTTCGCGGATTTCACTTATTACAGGTTATTTCTCTAACCTAACCCCCGCGATAAACGAGGGACCACTGTATAACGGAAACAGTGTAAATGTTTGGGGATTGTAACGAACAGGCGGTTCGTTACTGAATGAGTATCCACACATGCACTTTCATAGACTTTGCACTTTATATATCTTTACATTGCACCTTTAGAGCACGGAGCACTTACGAGATACGCTAATTTGCACATATAAGATTGCACACATTTGTATTGTTTTAAAGTATTTATTGGAAACATTTTTAGAGTTTGTCACGGAGTCCGGTCGGGCGGGTGCTTCCGGTAATGGTGGCCGCCGGTCTGTGGAGACAAACGACAACAATCAATGTGCAATATGTGCCACTTTTTAAATTAGTTGTGTCTTGTGTGTGTTTGCGTGTGTGGGATGTGGATATTTTAAAGTGTGAAAGTGGTATGCGTGGGTTGAGTTGTGGTTTTACTTACCTGTGTCTCATGTCCAGGTGTCTGGCCAAAAGATTCCCCGGGGGACCAGACACCATTTAGAGTTCCGGGCCAGCTCAAGACAGTGGACATCGGGGGAGGAAATGCCACCTATTTTAATTGGGTTTATTCATTTTATACTTTAGGTGTTTGGTTTCTAAGAGTTTATTTTTGTATGTGGGTTTTATATGGTTTATTTGATGATGGGTATTTTATTGGAGGATTTTAACTTAGTTTTAAACAGCTAAGGTTAATTATACACCCCTTGGAGTTTTTATGGTTTTACCCAACAGTATTTAAAGCCACCTGTAACCTATCATTGATTGCTCTGCTGCTGGAGAAAAGCCACGCTCCTATCCTCCTTGCACCTTAATTTATTTTGCACTGCACTTTGCACGTGAGCACTTTATATTTTTTGTGAAAACTGAAAAAAAAAACATTAAAAACTGTGGACCACGTCAACCCTGCCTCCAGTATCTGTTTGTGGAACTCACTGCAATCCAGCCGCTCTACCCGTCTTGGTCACATTTGGTGTCAGAAGTGCTGCCCCGCCACAGTGAGTCCGCAAATTAACATGATGCTAAGAGGAGGGAGAAAAGCTGAGGAGCCAGATGAAGGAAATGCTGTAACATCTGACCCCCAAGAGGGCACAAGTGGGTCCCATGATAAAGTGGAGGAGTTGACTGCTCTCGTGAAAGCATTGATCGAGAGGCAAGATGCCAGAGAGAGGAAGCAGGAGAAAGACCAGCTTCAACAGGAGCAGCGCTGGAAGGCCATGCAGCGGCAGTTCCAACAAATCCAGCAGCAGCAGAGGAGGTCCGAGCACTCTGAGTTGTATGTGCAAGGACAAAATGAGCCATCAGGTGACTATGATGAGGATGATGGTGGTGAAGATTATGGCCCGGACCCTGGCGGCTATGGCTACAGACCGCAGAGGGAGTCCAAACTGCCAATCTTGACCCCAGAAGATGACATTGAACATTTTTTAATCACATTTGAGCGGATGGCCCAAGTTTGTCATTGGCCAAAGGAAGAGTGGGCGGTCCGCCTTGTCCCCCTATTGACTGGCAAGGCACGCAGCGCTTTTGTGCAGATGGACATTCGCCACTCCAACAATTATCAAAAAGTGAAGGGGGCAATACTATCAAAGTATGAAATTACAGATGAAACTTACCGTCGACGCTTCAGGTCCCTGAAAATGGAGGCAGAAGAGACGCCGCGGGAACTGTATGTGCGACTAAAGGACTTGCTGAACCGGTGGCTGCAGCCTGAGAAAACGTCAGCAGAGGGCGTCTAGGAGAAGCTCATCCTGGAGCAGTTTCTCCGTATGGTCAGCCCAGAGCTCGAGGTCTGGATCCGGGAAAGGGACCCTGCTAGTGCGGAGGAAGCTGCTCGTCTTGCAGAGGCTTTCCTGTCTGCCCGCAAAGGACCCAGAGCCAGCTACTTTGGACGGGAGCCCCGCTTTGTTCAGCCAAGTAAGTCCTATGGGGTGATCAGGGTTGTGGTCCTGTACCCGGGGGGTTTAAAAGTAGGCCATCTCCACCTTATCAGACACGCCCTGCTAAAAAACCATCAAACAGGTCTCAGACACAGGAAGTCAGGTGTTATAACTGCAACAACTTGGGCCATACACAGAATTTCTGCCCAGCTCAAAAGTCAAAACCCTCTCTGTTGTGTTCAGTGCCTAGGCCGGCTGCAGTACTGACCATGGAGAGTAGCGGGTGCACAACACCTGTGCTGGTTAATGGCCAAAAAGTTAAAGCACTGTTGGACTCTGGTTGTTTCCAGTCTGTAGTCTTGTCCAGTTTGATCCCAGAGGAGAGGCGCTCTAAGGAGACTATACCACTTACCTGTATCCATGGAGATGAGCATACCTACCCAACAGCTGAGGTTTACATTACAGTAGGAGGTCAAACTTACCTGTTAAATGTAGCCTTGGTACAAAATTTGTCATACAGTGTTATCCTGGGCAATGACATCCCAACACTATTGGATCTCATGGCTCAGGGTGACGGAAGAGAAGGAGGAAAAGACGGCAACCATGTCACTGAAGAACCCAAAAATGAACCGGTCAATTCAGTAAATGTCCTCACCAGAGCTCAGAAAGCTAAGGCTATGTTTGAGGAGCTTCCTTTTTGGGAGGAAGAGTTGGAGGATCAGCCAGGGAAGGCTAGAAAACCCAAAGCTCAGAAAAGGAGAGAAAAGTATGCAGGTTCGCCCACAGAAGTCAAGGTATCGAAACCACTCAGTCCAGTTGAGTTTGAGATTCCATTGGACATAGGGACACTCCAAAAACAGGACCCTTCCCTAAAACCCTGGTTTGAGAAAGTGTCAGGTCAGCCAGGGGAAACAAAGTGTTTGGAGGAAACGAAATGCATAGTCAGAAATGGTATTTTGTATCAAGTAAATGACAAAAGTGAAGCGCTTGCCTTACCTCAACAGTTCAGACAGCAGGTAATGGAACTGGGCCACTCCATCCCCTGGGCCGGTCACATGGCATTTCAAAAAACACTGCGTCGAGTTGGCAGTCGTTTTGTGTGGCCAGGCATGTATACACAAATTTCAAAATTTTGCAAAACTTGTGAAAAATGCCAATTAACTGCAGGGAAAGGAGTTGGTCAGGCCCATTTGCAACCCCTGCCCATAATTGGTACCCCATTTGAAAGGATCGGAATGGACATTGTTGGTCCGCTTGAGAAAAGTTCTGCAGGAAACCGTTTCATTTTGGTCCTGTGTGATTATGCCACTAGATATCCTGAAGCATTTCCACTGCGCTCAATTAAAGCGAAGCAAATTGCAAATTGTCTATTGCAGCTGTTTTCTAGAGTGGGTGTGGCTAAAGAGATTCTGACCGATTGTGGTACCAATTTTATGTCCAGGTTGTTGAAACAGGTCTACCAGCTGTTGGGGGTTAAGGGGATCAGGACCACACCTTATCACCCCCAGACGGACGGGCTGGTAGAGCGCTATAATAAGACACTAAAACACATGCTGCGCAAGTTTGTTTCCACCACAGGGGCTGATTGGGACCAGTGGCTGCCATATCTTTTGTTCGCATATAGAGAAGTCCCACAGGCATCCACTGGCTTCTCCCCCTTTGAACTGCTCTATGGACGCCAAGTACGGGGGCCATTGGATCTTCTAAAGGACTACTGGGAGCAAACAGAGACTGAAGGTGACAACATTATTGCTTATGTAATCAAAATGAGGGAGAGACTAGAGGCCATGTCTGCACTGGCCCAGGAGAACCTGAGGGAGGCGCAGTTGCAGCAAAAGACATGGTTTGATCAAAAGGCAAAGGATAGACTCTTCAGCCCAGGCCAAAAGGTACTGTTATTGTTGCCTACAAGTGAGAATAAGCTGTTGGCTAAATGGCATGGCCCTTATGAAGTTACAAAACAGGTTGGAAAAGTAACTTATGAACTGCATATGCCAGAGAGACAAAAGAAACACCAGGTTTTTCATGTGAACCTCCTCAAAGAGTTCCATGAGCGGCAGGGGCCTGCACAGCAGCTATTGGTTCGGGCTGTGCAGGACGAAGAGGAAACAGAAAAGTATTTCCCTACCGGTGCTAAGGAACTGGTTGCTGTTGACCTCTCCCACCTCTCTCCCTCTCAACAGGAGGACATTCAGCCACTGCTTGACCCATTCCTTTTCCAGGAGACCCCGGGCTTCACCTCTTTAGTCCAGCACAAAATACGGCTAAAGAAGGATGCTCCAGTACGCCAGAGGAGCTACAGGATCCCTGAGCGGTTGGTCCCTGTGTTGCAAAAGGAAATCAAGCTAATGTTGGCGCTAGGAATAATTGAAGTGTCAAGTAGTGAATGGTGCAGTCCTATTGTACTGGTACCTAAGAAAGACGGCTCTTTGCGCTTTTGTATTGACTTTAGGTATCTCAACGCGATATCTAATTTTGATCCCTATCCAATGCCTCGGATAGATGACCTGTTGGAGCGAGTCGGGCGGCGGCCTGCATTACTACCTTGGACCTCAGTAAAGGCTACTGGCAGCTGTCACTGGCCCCAGAGGCAAAGGAGCTGACTGCATTCCGGACACCATTTGGTATGTACCAATTTAAAGTAATGCCGTTTGGTCTGCAGGGGGCACCAGCAACTTTCCAGCGCCTGATGGACCACATACTGCGGGATGTGTCTGATTTCTCGGCTGCATACCTGGATGACGTGGTTGTGTACAGTAGCAACTGGGAAGAACATCTGTACCATCTCCAAGAGGTTTTGCAGAGAATCAGAGCAGCGGGACTGACCATCAATCCCCGGAAGTGTGCAATGGCCCATAACGAAGTGCAGTACCTTGGTTTCACCATCGGCTTTGGGAGGATCAAACCCCAGGTCGAGAAAATGGAGGCAATACGCTCGTTCCCGGTCCCCACCACAAAAAGGAAGGTGAGGGGATTTATTGGATTAGTGGGGTGGTACAGGAAGTTTGTGCCACATTTTTCTGAAAGAACTGCCATATTAACCAATTTGACTAAGAATGCAGCTCCAAACAAGGTGTGTTGGACGGAGGAGTGTGAGCAGGCATTTAAGGACTTGAAAGAGGCCATCTGTACAGGGCCAGTCCTCCATAGCCCTGACTTCAGCCAGCCCTTCATCCTCCAGACGGACGCCTCTCAAACTGGCCTCGGGGCGGTTTTAATTCAAGAAAAGGAGGGGGAGAGAAGGCCGGTTGTTTTCCTGAGTCGGAGGCTGTTGGATCGGGAAACCAGGTACTCGACAGTTGAAAAGGAGTGCTTGGGAGTAAAATGGGCTGTTGACTCTCTCGGATACTACCTGCTTGGACGTCACTTTCTGTTGGAGACAGACCATCGCGCTCTCCAATGGCTGCATAAAATGAAGGATGCCAACAACCGCATCACTGGATGGTACCTCTCCTTGCAGCCATACAACTTTACAGTCCAGTACCGGCCCGGAAGAGATGACATGGTAGCGGACTGTCTCTCCAGGAGTGCTGAGGAGGAGGCTGCGCCTTAGGAGAGGGAGGGGGAAATGTAACGAACAGGCGGTTCGTTACTGAATGAGTATCCACACATGCACTTTCATAGACTTTGCACTTTATATATCTTTACATTGCACCTTTAGAGCACGGAGCACTTACGAGATACGCTAATTTGCACATATAAGATTGCACACATTTGTATTGTTTTAAAGTATTTATTGGAAACATTTTTAGAGTTTGTCACGGAGTCCGGTCGGGCGGGTGCTTCCGGTAATGGTGGCCGCCGGTCTGTGGAGACAAACGACAACAATCAATGTGCAATATGTGCCACTTTTTAAATTAGTTGTGTCTTGTGTGTGTTTGCGTGTGTGGGATGTGGATATTTTAAAGTGTGAAAGTGGTATGCGTGGGTTGAGTTGTGGTTTTACTTACCTGTGTCTCATGTCCAGGTGTCTGGCCAAAAGATTCCCCGGGGGACCAGACACCATTTAAGAGTTCCGGGCCAGCTCAAGACAGTGGACATCGGGGGGAGGAAATGCCACCTATTTTAATTGGGTTTATTCATTTTATACTTTAGGTGTTTGGTTTCTAAGAGTTTATTTTTGTATGTGGGTTTTATATGGTTTATTTGATGATGGGTATTTTATTGGAGGATTTTAACTTAGTTTTAAACAGCTAAGGTTAATTATACACCCCTTGGAGTTTTTATGGTTTTACCCAACAGTATTTAAAGCCACCTGTAACCTATCATTGATTGCTCTGCTGCTGGAGAAAAGCCACGCTCCTATCCTCCTTGCACCTTAATTTATTTTGCACTGCACTTTGCACGTGAGCACTTTATATTTTTTGTGAAAACTGAAAAAAAAAACATTAAAAACTGTGGACCACGTCAACCCTGCCTCCAGTATCTGTTTGTGGAACTCACTGCAATCCAGCCGCTCTACCCGTCTTGGTCACAGGGATTAAAACCGATATTTGTATTAAACGTTGACTGATAAATTGATCCTGTATAAGTTTGTTAGTTGCTAAAGTCATACGATAGAAGATTCCAGACATGTAGGTAGAAGACCCTCTAGAGAGAAGTTGTGCAATGCACCTTTAAGAGTGAATAGGAAACAGGGCTGTAGCCAACTAAAGAGATTCTTGTTATTGGTCGACTAAAGACAAGTCCTCCTCAACCATTAGTGGACTAAACAGAGGGCAAACTATTACGCATCTGTATGTATCTAACCGAAAACTGCACGGGAGTTCATGCAAAAACAACTATTTATGCAGAAAGAATACGAGGAAAGAATGCATTTATATAAAAGACAGATTAAACCTGTGCATCATGAGTTTTAGATATAAATACCAAAAAATACCAAATCTTCAACTAACTCAGCCACTCAGTAACTTCTAATTTCTGTTGTTGTTCCTTTATAATCTAAATATAATATAATGATACAAAGCTGATTCACTGACTAAGCGACTAAAGATCTACAATCCTAAAAGGAAGTCTACAATCAGCCTAGAAAATTGGAGTAGAGTTAAGTTTTACATGCTTCTTTGTTTGCCAAATATTAGGAACAACTGGCAACTCTAAAGCTCTATTTCAAATGAGCCACTGCCCTCTGTCCTGCAGCTTTTTAAAGAGCCCATATTTTGCTATTTTCTGATCTATGTTATAATGTTTCCTCATCACAAACATACTTGGAGTTTTCTTTTCTTTCATTCACACATTAAGCATACAAACCCCGTATATTTAGGCTGAGTTCTTCTCTTAATCGGAAAACACTCTGTTCCACCTTGTGATGTCATGTGGTAATATAAAACACTACAGGACACTATAATCATATGGGTAATTTCAAAGCCTTGAATTGCCCATTTCTACTGAACTAAAGGGAAAAGGTGGCTGCTAACTTGAAAATTACCACTAAATGACATCACAAGGTGGAACAAAGCATTTTGAGCTTTGGGGATGTAGACAGATTGATAATGCAGAGTTACTTAAACATCTCCAGGTATGTTTTGATGAGGTAACAGCATTATAACATGACTTAAAGCTTACGAGAATCCCTTTTGTGTAACACAGGACCTTTAAAAGTCCCAACAAATTTTTGCACTTACAAGTCTTTTCATACCTGAACACCTGCAGCTTATTTGACCCACACCCCTCTAAAGACAACAAACATTCAGCTCTTAACACTGTAAAAAGACAAAGAATGAGGCGCGAGAAGGGAAAAAAAACTCCCATTTCCACAGCAAAGAATCTGCAACTCAGCGGCTAGTGGCCTTAATTACAGTGAAGCTTTTGCTGAAGTCTGCAACAGGACCCGGGCACATGGAGGGGGAGTACAGACTGAGACGAAGGACTAAAGAAAGCAAGAATTTAAGAAGGAGTTGGAAATAAACATACACTAATTGTTCAAATGTCAATATTAAATGTCCTATATTACGCAAATTTGACTTGTGTGAGATTTAAGCCATGTTAGAATGTTGTTTCTTCATTATAAACATACCTGGAGTTGTGTTTTGTTTCATTCACACATGCTTGAGTAATCCTTTTTTATTAGTCTGTCTCTATCTCCAAAGCTCCAAATGCTCTGTTCCACCTAGTGATGTCATGAAACAGTAGTTTAAAAGTTAGCAAATATGTGGGGTTTGTGTGTTAAACATATGCGAATGAAAGAAAACACAACTCCATGTTTTCGATGATGAAACAACATTATAACTTAATGTTTATATAGCACAGTAAAACCACACCAAAGTGGTTCGCATGCACAGGAAAGAACTAAACAAAAAAGAGGGCATCAAAGTACACATATAAAAAAAGCAAACCAGACCAGATACATTAGATTGTATCAAATAATGTTTAGTTTAACAGTGGGATTTGAACTGCCAACCTTCGGATCTGTGGACAAACATTCTATCAATTGAGCCACTGTATAAATATTACCGGTATTCAATCCTGTTGAATATTCCAGGCTAAAAAAAATGACATAACCAAGGAGACACTTGGCTGTCCCTCTACCAGAAAATACATAATGCAACTTTAAACTAATAAATGCTAACTATATAAGAATTATAGTCTCACTTCTGCAATGTATCTACAAAAATAGACATAATAGATCCCATGAGGAAGCAGTAGAAAGAACTGCCAAATTACTAAGGCAGTTACATTTCTATAACATATATAATAATACATATATAATACATAATTACTAATAAAGTGGTACATGACTGCCGTAGTCTTAAAAGGCCTATATTTAAGCCATGTTATGTTGTTACCTCCTCAGAATATACCCAGAGTTGTGTTTTGTTTAATTCACACGTTTGAGTAATCCTTTATTATTAGTCTGTCTACATCTACAAAGCTCAAAATGCTCTGTTCCACCTTGTGATGTCATGTAGTGGTAGTCTCCAAGTTAACAGCTACCTTTGTGAGTCTTTTGTGTTTCAGAGAACTCAGCCTAAATATAAAGGCTTTGTGTGTTAAACATGTGTGAATTAAAGAAAACACAACTTTAGTTATGTTTTTGCCGAGGAAACATTATAACATAGATCCGAAAATAGCGCAATATGGACCCTTTAAGACTAATAGTTAGCAAAGGAGGTTAATTATATTGTTGATTGATATGTGACTGCACTATACACACACGGATACACACACATTTATGACCTGAATCAATGGGACTTTATGCTGGCCAACTCCTCCCTTCATCTGCTTACTCAACTCGACTACACTGAGCCTCAAACAAAATGGAGTCACTTCTGTAGTAGAAATGCTGCATCCTAGTGGAAATAAAATGATATTAAGAGACTATTTTTGTTACCAATAGATATGGTCCATAAACAACTGATTACTGTAGTAGAAAATCTAAAATCTCAAACTTGGTTTCAATATAAAGGAACAATTTATTTAGTAGAATGTCATTGTCAACATTAGAACTTTTAACGTTGGACAAAACGTCCAAAAAAATACAATCTTTAATCATTTTTTGGTGAAGATAGCTAATACAATAACCCTGCTTTGCAAGTAAGAAAGTCAGGAGTTAAGTTGTTTCATACTTCTCGATTTTACAATTTTTCAAAATCTCAATTATTAAAAACCCAAAATAATCAAATTAATTCAGCTATAATTGCCCAGCCCTATATACTACACACATGTGTGTTTTATACTTGTTCTGAGAGATAAAGATCATTCTAAAGTTATTCATGAAAGGTTCATTTCTGTCCTGTGAATGTGACTTTTTTAGTATTGATCAGTATTGATCAGATGAGTAACTAGTTTCAATAGTTTTAGTAGATCCGGAGCATTGAAATAACTAAGTGTGCATACAGATTATAAAGAGAGAGATTTATTTAACTATACGATTTGTGAAATAAAAAAAAAGAAAGAAACATGTGAATCTAGCTCTTCGGGTCCTTCCTTAATAGTCTTCCTTTGGGTTTGAGGAATTTTGATTTCCTCTGCTCTTCTTGTAGTTTGGCTTCCTCTTGTCTCTTTGCCCAGGCCTCTATGCCTCTGTCCACCTCCGTGCTCAACATCACAATACGCCTCTGGAAAAAATAAACAGTAACATGAATGACTGCACCTTGTTGTAGAAGTGAAGTAGGGTTGTGAAAAGTATTGAAAAAACAGATACTAATCGATTCTAAACCTAGTGTCAAAACTAGATACTCATTTGAGGTATCGATACTAAAAAAGAAAGAACTATGATTTAATGTTGAAAAACACTTTGTCTTATTATCATTGTGGTTTTGAAATCGGCATCGAGTATTGAATCTATTCCTTACTAATGAAATTGTGTTTGAAATTTTTAGTACAGTGGTACCTCACCTTACGAAATTAATTCGTTCCAGAAGTGGTTTCGTAACATGAATTTTTCGTAAGTTGAGTAGCTATTTCAATGGAAAAGGCCTGATCCGTTCCAAGGTTGTTGTTTTTTTATAGTGTAACGTTTTTTTTTTATAGTGTAACGTTGTGTTCTGCGTCCTGATTGGCTAAGAGACTATAGACCAAGGAGTAAACGTGGAATAAACCAGGATTATCCCCGTTATTATTATAACATGGCAGTGCCGTTGGATGAGCGCGTTGCTCGTTGCTCGTGTCTCCACGCACCTTGCGCGTTCCGCGCTAGAGCTCAGAGGCCGAGAAAGACGCTCTTTCAGCGGGAATAAGAGCGGGGCAGGCTCTGGTTCTATCTGACCTCCAGAGTTGGGGCGCTCTGTGAGCTAAGAGGCCGAGAAAGGTGCTCTATCGGCGGGCAAGACCGCAGGGTCTCGCTCGGGGCGGGCTCTGGTTCTATCTGACTTCTAGGTCTAGACCAGAACTAAACCAGGTCTAAGCCAGGACCGGACCAGGTCCAGACCTGGACCAAACCGGGACCAGACTAGGATTAAATCACCCCGTGCTCGCCCGCGCGTGGGACACAGGACAGGGGACCTCCGCTCCCCTCGCGCGTTCGGCGCTATATTGAGCCGTGTTTCCCCCCACGCATCACTATCAACACATTCCATTGAAAATCTATGAAAGTTCGAGTGTTCAAACTAGAGAGAAATGCGAGAAAAGCCCACCTCCAGTCTGAGAAAAGCGTAGAATGTGTGTGGTGAGACATTTACAGCCCTAAAACATGTAGAACAATTGCAAAATACAAAGTTGTCCTACCTCGCGGACCTCTCCCACCGCAGGCCACCTCTGGAACCTAACCCCGTGTGTGTTGATAAAGTGTATTTACGTTTCAGGGTGTGCATCTGAGCGCGCATTAATTGAATTTTTGAGATTTCACGTTTCGTAACTTGAATTTTCTTTCGTATCTAGAGACCAAAATTTAACGTGAAGGCGTTTCGTAACTTGGATTTTTCGTATGTAGGGTCGTTCGTAAGGTGAGGTACCACTGTATTGTGACAACACTAAATTGTAGTAGCCTGAGAGTTGGAAGAGGAAGAGGTATAACACTTGAGTTGTAATGCTGGAGATGCAGTACCATGAGTAAAAGTCCCGTAGACATGAATACTCAAGACATTGTGTGTTGTCCCTTAAAGTCAAGTCCAGTCTAGTGTTGTCACAGTACTAAAATTTCTAACTTGATTTCCACTAAGGAATAGACTTGATATTCACTACAGGTTCCAATGATAATAAAAATGATAATTTAAAAAAAACTATAAAAATCATGATTCAGACATTTTCAACATTAAATAATAGTACTTTCTTTATATTACCATTAGGTCTTCTATGTCTGAGTAAGTTGTCCAGGTATATGTGGTCTTACATTTGCAGCCCAAGATCATTTTAAAGCTATTTAGGAAAAGTTTATTTCAGCACTGTTGGTGTAACTTTTTAGTATCTGCTCAAATGAGTATCTAGTTTCAATACTACAAGAACACTAATGACAAACCTAGTCCAGTCCAGCTATGCATCCATTATACCTCTGCTAATATAGGCCAATAAAAGATTGAGCTGTCAGTGTTGGGCTAGCACAGCACAGAATTGCAATTCCTCTATCACACCCACTTATTCATAATGCCAAATGACTTCACTTACAGCTAGATCTTCCCTCTCTTGCCTTCTCCTGAGTTGACCTTTTAGTGGAGGGGCTGGTCTCCCATCTGTGGACATAAGAGTACGGATTAATATTTTTGTCTGTCAACACAAAATGTAAAAACAAATAAATAAATAGCTGCCAAAGGGACAAGCATTTGGGAGAATTATGAATTTGTCACCTGCAAAAGACCAGTCTGGAAGATCGGTAATGGGTCCAAATTCAGAACCCGATCGGGAAAGTCCATTCCTAAAATAATTCAAACAAACTGATAGCAATAAAAATAAATAATATTTTGGTAGAAATGGAAAGTCATCCAGGACAGTATAGATACTTTGCATAGACTTCACGCTGGGGATGCTCTACTTGTATCTAGGGTGACCATTCGTCCGGATTTCGTCCGGACAGTCCGGTTTTAGAGCTGTCTGTCCGGCCGTCTGTCACGTGTCCTCCTTTTTTACATTTTGTCCTCCTTTCGGACCCTTATCGGCCACCCTTGCATAAATCATCATAAATCCCCACCCATTATTTACACTTGCTACTCTGCGATGTTGTGTCGTATCAAACATTCTGATCCAACCCGTCAGCCCCTCGTCTTGTCCGCTCTCTATCTGCGCTATCAGCCACTCTTTGAGGTGCAACTTGGCTCCTTCTTCCATCTTCGTCGCCTTATTACTGTCCCTTAAAATTTTGTTTTCTTTAGTGCCGTGTGTAACAGGTTTCGCTTACGTTTCCTCTCAATGTAGACAGTTAAAATACGTTACAATATTTACATTACGGCTTTCATAATTGCAAATAATATTTTGGGGATTTTGTGCGAATTACACAAATCCAGGTAGCGAGATCTGACCTCTTAAAAGTGAAATGCAGAACTACTAGTTCTGCATTTCTTCTTTGCCATGGCATATGATGGCATGGCAAAGACTGTGTTTTTTCAGTGAATTAGTGATGAAATTGTTCTTTGTTCATATCATCTTGACCATAATTTGCCACATTTTTGTTTTTGATGGGTGTTCCATGTTAATAAATATATGTTGACTTCATACATTATTCACAAGGTGTCCTCACTTTAGGGCTTTTGTCCTCCTTTTTGGACACAAGTGTCCTCCTTTCCTGTTTCATGCCGGTGGTCACCCTACTTGTATCACGTTCTGAAATTGCAAATAATTGTGAACTTACTCTTTCCTCCATTTCTGCCCAGCTTGTACGGTACATGTTGTGTTCAGTTGCCTTCCACCGTGTCTCAGTACTGAAACAACACACTTACATTACCATCACTTCAGTAAAGAGAATAACATTGCAGACACACGCTGTTGTTAGCGGCGTGATAACCGTGGGTTTATGTAAGTCCTCGAACAAAACGGGAATTTCCAAAACAAATAACGATACTTAAGTAAGTTCACACCTTATAAAAATAAATTTAAATTACACAAACGCTCCATAAATACAATAAATTGATGGTAACCTTTGTCTCACCTGAACAGCACAGCGTCCTGAAGGGCGCCGCCATATTGACTGCACTGTACTCTTTTGTCCAGCAGAGGGAGCTAAACAAATAGGAATTGCCTTCAGATCAGGATCCAGTCAGTGACCAGCGAATTTACCCCACAGCAATTGACTGTCAGTATATTTTTTAATATACTTTTCACGGAAACTTTAGCAAAATATTAAAACTAATCTTTCCTCCTAAGTCCTTAAGCATATTCTTCGCCTATGCTTTAGTAAAGGGCGTTTTATATTATGTAAAACAGACTCTTGTGAGCGTTAAGTCATGTTATAATGTGTTTTGTTTCATTTAGACAGGTTTGAGTAGTCCTTTATTATTAGTCTGTCTACATCTCCAAAGCTCAAAATGCTCTGTTACTCTTTGTGATGTCAGAAAGCTTTTACCTTTTGTTTAGCTGAGATTAGAAATCTCTGAACTAATCAAAAATTATTCTAGTGAAGGTGTATGGAGTTTAAAAACACAGTGGGGCACGTCCTGTGTTACCACATGACATAACAAGGTGGAACAAGTATTTGTGTTTGTCCAGGTATGTTTTTGATGAGGACACATTATATCAGTGTAATATCCTCCTGAGACCCGGTGTACTGTCTGTCCTTTATAGTAGACATTGAGTTAACCAGTCAATCTTTTAAGTGTTTTGAGACAGACTCTAGTTTGTGGCTGTGCTATGATAAAAAGAATAAAAAATAAAATAAAATAATAATACAATAAAAATATAAATAAACATGCATAAATAAGTAAACAAATGAATAAATAATACATAAAAATATAAATAAAAATATAAATAAAATAAAAAATACATAAATAAGTAAATGAATAAATAAATAAATAAAATAAATAAGAAATTAAAAGGGAATCTAAAAACTTTTTGAGGTGACTGTAGACACTGTTCAGAGTGTGTAGTCAGAGATGTTCGTCATCAAAACAAACAAACAAAAAAAAGTTTTTGTTAGGTTGTTAACTTCACATGGATTTAACACTATTACAGTCCATTACAGAGGACATGTTACAACATTATGAATAAAAATAAAATTAACAAAATGTAAATGCTAAGGTGTTCATTTACCTCCAAATAGAAAATAATAATAATAATAATAATAATAATAATAATAATAATAATAATAATAATAATAATAATAATAATAATAATAATAATAATAATAATAATAATAATAATAATAATAATTTAGATACACTTTTTTCTTCGGGTCCCAGGAGGATATAGGCCCTTAAAGTAGGCTATTCTATTCTTCGCCTATGCCCCCCTCCTCTGTGAATGCCACACTGCTGATTGCTTCAAATAGGTCCCACCACCACCACCAGCAGCCTACGCTCTGATCTTCAATAAACGTCTGAAATTTATGGAGTGCCGCTACACTAAGCCCAGAAGAATTTTTGTGTTGGCTTTTCGGACATGTTCCCACTCGCAGCCAGCCGTGAGATAAACGCTATGGTTTGCAGAGGAGGCTGCTGTGAGACTCTACTGAACCGCAAGACCATGAAACACTCACGGGCCGTTTCGGAAAGAGGCGGGGGCTTCAGGGCAGACAGACCACACCATGCCCAGTGTTTTATCAGGCCAGTTGTGTATTTCATGTAACCGTTAACTGCCACTAAACGGCCACAGGGACTAGTCAATGGTCACTCCTGAATTAGTTTGGAAACAGTGCGGGATGTTTACTCTGTATCGTCCTTGGAGAACTCACACTCGGCGAAAAAATTCACCTGCCGCACCACAAGCCCATGTCCTTCCGCGCATTCCACAGGCTGGTGGTACAATAAAATAGTGCCGTTGTCGGGTTGGCGGTGCTTTTGATGAACACGATTGTCTGATTGTCTATGCCTTTCTTCAGTGATTATAAAGTGAATATCATGATAAAATGACATGGCAGAAAGTATATAATTCAAGTGATTTGAAAAGTATTTATTTGTTTAAATTTGTTTGTCGCTTGCTTATCAGGTCAAGTTTTTAGCTTTTACTTGTACCTCTACACATTGTGAATGTATAATTTAACAAGTAGCAAACCCTATTGATAAAACCATGCCTATAAAAGCATTTAATATTTCCTTTTTATTTACAGGCCAATTCAACCACTGACATACAGATGATTACTAATTATCTATAAAACATGCTGCATTTTAGCACAAGTTATCACAGGTTCCTTTAATTAATTTTGAACAGGGCTGGTTTTGGCGGAGAGTGCAGTGCGTATGAATGACGAAACAGAGCAGGGCGAGGGGGGGAAAGGTGTCCCGGCGCCGCTCATAGATAAAGGGCAGAGATCAGTTGTCAAGGTAACGGTGATGTGCGTGCAGGCGGAAGTACTTTCAAAATAAATTTCTCTTAGCGAAAACGATGCACGTGTTTGATACGTGGAAGTATTTTAAGTTCTCATTATAGATCCATGGTTTGAGAAGATACACATTCAGTCTGTTTTTTCGTCTTCGTTCAGTAAGAACAGCATAAGCAGCCGCAGAAGTGTGCTCTGAAAGTATTTATATTTTAGATTAGTTGGTCGTTGCATCATGTACCTGGTTAATATGTAACCTGGCATATCAACAGTGTGTATTTATGGACTTACTGCTTAACTGTAAGAGAAACCGTGGCAAAAGAATTTATAAGCAACGTGGAGTAAACTATTTTGAAAAACTCAAATCGGAAACTGGCTTTTCCCAAGGCTCGCTTGACCATTAGCAGAGAGAGGGGGAGGTAAGTAATTATTTAGGGGGAAGAAAGAAAGAAACAAAGTTGTCGACCGAGCAAAGCACACGGGAGGGATTTTATGAATTGAAGCTTCTCGCTTGAATCAGTCTACGGGAATCATCAAAACTAGCACTTTTTAAACATTGTTTTTGCCATCTGTAAACTTTTCCGCTACTGAGTGAGTTTCAGACCCGGGCAGGATTTGTGCTTTGGAAAACGGGAATGATCATACAACCTCCAGACGAGAGCAGACGGACCTCAGCGTCTTATTTTTCATTCAGTTAATTTCAGTATGTTTGCATTTTCTGAACACATCTGGCTCTGAGATGAATGGCAAACGCATGGTGAGTCGACTTTTTGAACCCAAATGAATGAATATCCTTATGTACACTGGACCCACATGAAGCTGAACTCTGCTGTGACCAGCCGCTTTGTGTTTTTAAAGGACGTGCATAAGGCGAGACATTCACGCCACTCTGGATGATTATCTCAATCAAAATAACTTGAAATTGCATGTTGAACTGGAAAACTTTACTAAAATGCAAACGTGGATCCACACGAGGGCCCACAAAGGAGGCCCTCCACGGCCATAGGTCACGGAAAGTGTCGCTTGAAGGGACTGACTGGAGATTTTTTGAACCAATGGAGTCACCAGCCTTCTACCTGTGTCCGTGTGTGTTCCACATGAGGCTAACCAAATGAGTCAGAGAGGACGTGCCATGTATCCACCCTATCCATGTCTCTGAAGTCTTATTTATATTTTTATATTTATTCTAAAAGTCCTTTGGCTTTGAGCACCTTTTAAGGCCATTTTTTAATATTGTTATACAAATCCTCATAGTGTATATGAGGAAATATTGACCTACTTTGGACTTATTTTTGCATATAAACGGGACTTGACACAAAGTATCATTATGGACAGGCCAATAAGTAAGTTATTGACGAAACTGAAGCTAACAGACTCTGGGAGTGTGAAATTCAACAGCTCAAAGAAGAAGCATGACTCAAGCAGCAACTCAAACAACAGTAATGCCAACAGTAATGTGTCCAGTGGCAGCTCTCTGCCCCCAGCTCCCAGTGCCTCACCCTCCAGACTGGGGCAGTTTTCTCTGTCCCCCGGGACATCCACAGACGCCTCTGTCCCAGTGAGCAGAGTGCCTCCAGGAGGAGGACCAGGAGCTGGGATGGTAGCCCCTCAGCTTGTGACCCCTTCACAGAGCTCTACGACCTTGGCTCCAGACACTGAACCACCACTGCACCCTTCCACTCTGGCACCAGTTAGGCGGCGCTCCCCACAGCAGCGGGTCTCCTGTTACCTTGGCGAAGGCGTCGATTCCCACCTGAGGCGAGAGTCTGGCCTGGGCCCCGAGTGTGACCTCTTCGGCTCCAAGGCGTCACTCAATCAAAGGCGCTACTCCTTGGAGCTGCAGCAGCTTGTCATGAGGCAGCAGTACCTGTCCCAGCCTCCTCCTCTATCTGTGCCCCCAGCATACCCTTCCATCCCAGGGTACAGCTCATCCCCCAGGGGCCTGGGAGAGACTGGATATCTCCCTGAGCCGGAGCGACACAAGCGTTTCTCGTTGCAAGAGACACTTTTCTACAAACGCCTGAGCACGGGCAGTGACCTCTGGGAGAGCCCCAGGCCCGCGTCCCTGTCCCACCCTCCACAGCGGCCATCTGAGGTGAGCGGAGGAGGTGTGGGAGGGGGCTTCTTCTATCCCCCAGGACCAGCCCTGAGCCCCTACTCCTCTCTGAGTCTGCAAGAGTCTGTGCTGGTGAGCCCAAGGTCTAGTTTTGCGTCCAGCACAGCTAGTGGTGGTGGAGGGGGCAGCCCTATGGGTAGCCGCTGCAGCAGTAACAGAACCAGTGGCATCAGCCTGGGCTATGACTCACGCTACTCTGCCTCTGGTGGGCCTACTCCACAGCAGTCCCCTTCTGTCCCCACTGGCTCTGTGTGTGGCTATGGACCCCCAGGTCGACCCGGGATGACCCCTGTAGAGGCCTGGAGTCAGTACCTGGATGCAGGGGTGCCCCCCATCGGTCAGGATAGTCGGCACTCTTACCCTCCGGCTGTGGGCAGTCCAGCTGCTGTGTGTTACCAGACTGGTGCAGAGTGGTGGGAAGAGCATCAGGCCGGGGCCCAGGGAGAGAGGGCACGCTACTCAGACCAGCCAGGGACCAGGTACCAAGAGGAGTTAACCAGGCTCCTGATCCGGGATGCAGCTCTGGAAGGGGAGGGGCTCCCAGGATCTCTGAAACTGGAACAGTGTCCTCCTGCCATCTCCAAGCCAAGTACGACGCAGGTCTCCACTGCAGGACCGGCCAAAGCCCCAGAAGATCTCAGCTCCTCGGGGCCTAGAGAGGTGACGGAGAATCGACAAGAGTACTTTGGTAAGACTTTGCACTGTCACTGTTTTATTTTACAAATACAAAATAATGTGTCGTAATGATAACTTAGTGGCCACACTTAAATGTATTATACTTTGTTTTTATTAGACTTGAATAATCAATGGAAAGTCTTATTTGAAAAGTACTCATAACAACAATTAAGTAATTTTCCGATTTCAGGACTGTGGTGTCACTGTTAATGTGTCTCATGTATTTCTAACTGTCCCAAGTCAGTGGTCTGTGTTATTACTGTCCTCCTCACCGCTTGTGTCGATCACAGGGTTCTCTCTAAATGAAAGGTTGTGATGGCTGGATGCAAGCATGGATGAACAAATTAATAGCTGAAAAGGTGTATGGATGGTTGACTGGTGCCTTGGAACTTGCAGAGACATGCTGGTTCACAGCACGCACTAGCAGGCAAAAAGAGAAAAATGCTTAGGTGTTTGAAACTTATCAGGACAAGTTCAAGTTAACAGACAACAACGCCCCACAGCCAGGTAAAGGCAGGAGAATGAGGATGCTCTCAATTCGCCTCATTAGGGACTTCATATGGGTTTAAACTGTAAAATTCAGTGTAAAGGCAAATTACATGTTTCAAGATAAGTGCAGCCTCAGCCTCCTCTCTGAGTCATAGCGGATCAGTGATTGGCTGCTGTGTGCGCTGTGATGTGTATATTGTTTCTTTGTGGTAGGGCGTGTTTCGGCGGAGTGACTTCAGGCCACAGTAGCGCAGTGTGTCTGTGTATTTAAGTCTGTAATACAGCTGCTGTGGCGTGTGCATGGGCGGTGTGTTATAGCCTGTTTTTCTGCTCAGGTATGCGTGCCCGGAGGGGACATGCAATACTGTACTTGGATCTCTGTAAGACATTAGGCTCAAACGCTATGAGCCGTGAACAGGGATGCTCCTGGTTTAAAATGAGCATCTTGATTACATTGAAAAATAGAGGTTTCTTAAAAGTCTTGTAAAATTCACTCTTGTGAGCTTTTAGCCTTGTTTAGAATGTTGTTACTGCATCAAACATGCCTGGAGTTGTTTTGTTTCATTTTTGAGTAATCCTTTTTATATTAGTCTCTCTACATTACAAAAGCTCAAAATGCTCTGTTGCACCTTGTGATGTCATGTGGTGGTAGTTCTCAAGTTAATGGCTACCTTAAACCTTTTGTTCAGTCGAGACTGGCAATTTTAGGGCTATAATTATCCAAATGATTCTATTGAAGGAAGAGTGTATGGAGTTTAAAAATACGGGGGAATGCTTTCTGTATCATCACATGACATCATGAGGTGAAACCGTGTGCTTTCTGTTTGAGAGAAGAACTAAGAAGAAGCCTAAATGTGCAGGATTTGTGTGTTAAACGTGTGAATGAAACAAAACACAACTCCAGGTGCGTTTGTGAGGAGGAAACCACATTCTAACTGATCAGAAAATGGTGTAATATAGGCCAATGTACCAAAAGAGCACAGGATTGCAAAATGGCTAGCATGAGAACCGGTTAAAGTGCATTTGGCAGATTCATGTTTTTCACACCATTACATGGTTTGTTGGGATAGTTTGTGAAGAAAAGTAGAAAACAATAAGCTGGATAAATAAAGGAAGTACTTGTGAATTCTAAAACTATTGTGACATATGTAGAGATAATTGTCATGTCATGTCTGCAGCTCATGTTCAATCAGGAAGTAAAATTCTGAACTTCCCCAAAATTACCAATCTAGGAAACACTAGGCAAGATTCTAAATCAAATCTTAAAATCATATTGCACATCATTACATTTAAGTTTATTTCCTGGCAAAAAGTTGCACACTGTGGAACTTTACTTAAAATTGGAATTTTCACAGACTATTATAATAACTTGAATAAATTGTCAGCAACTTCTCGAGCTTTTGTTTAATGAGTTCAGAAATGATAGCAATGTGTGTTCTTACATCAACTACTGCTATGAATTGCACTTTAAACTGGTAAGGTAATTGACAGAAAATGCAAAAACTCAAAATACAAAACTATTTCAAATGTGCACTGTGCAGAAGGTCCTTCACTTTGCTTGTCTCCATGGAGATGTGCCTAGAATGTTCCACAGTGTGACCATAAATCTATGAATATCCATGGAGACTTGCTAGCCAAATTAAAGGTTAGATTTGTGGAGAAATGCCCAACTCACATTAAGAATGAAGTAAGTAATGTTTTTGAGCACTTAAACACCTGTAGTTAAATAAAAGTAAGACAGATTGGTTTAAATTGTCCAGAGTATGGTAGTGAACTAAAGTATTAACATCTCCATGGAGACGAGTAGTGTAACACCTTTAAACCTGAGCTGTAGCAGTGACATAAAAACATGTTTTCAACGGTAAAATTTAACTCGATACACTTTCAGTTTTGGTGCTGGTCAAAGAAAGGTGGTTCACTGTGCAAAATTCCTCTTGGTTTAAAACCCTAAAAAGTCCCTGGAAGTGTTCCCGTCCCTGTTCCTTCCAAGCCTTTATTCTATATGCAGCAGCTCCAGCAGTATATTTAAGGACAACTGTGAGTCCTGCCTCTGGGGTTTGGTTTTGGGCTGCATACTGGAGGCCACTGTCCCAGAGCCTAGCAGCCAAAAAGTGAAGGAATTTTCTATCCACATGAGAAGCAACGGACACAAACTTAAATAAATCTTACAGAGTAAAACCAGTGCAATGCTTTTTATTTATTTGAGAACTATTTGGTTGCTAAAAGCCCAGGCATTTTCTGATGTATGTTATGTTTCCTCATCAGAAACATACCTGGAATTGTGTGTATTTTTTTTTTTTTTTTTCATTCACTAATGTTTAACTCACAAATCCTGCATATATAGGCTGAGTTCTTCTCTTAAACAGACAACACTCTGTTTCACCTTGTGATGTCATGTGATGGTGATATAGGAAGTGCTCCACTGTGTTTATAAACATCTTCACTAGAATCATTTGCATAGTTTCAGACCTGGAATTGTCAGTCTAACGTTAAGTTGAAAACTATTGCTTTGTGTGTGTCATTCAAACAAAATTTAAATCCTTTGTATCGACTCATGATTTTAATTTGATAAGGATTTATATGGTACAACAACAAAGGAGTTTGTGAATTGTGAGTGAGGTATCTGAAGATTTGGTAGTTTTTAGTATTTAAATGTAAAAAGACAGATTAAACTGATTATTCAAAGGTGTAATCTGTCTTTATATAAATACATTGTTTCCTCGTACAGTACATTACACTACAGGCATAAATTGTTATTGCATGAACTTCCATGCAGGTGTAGTCTTTTGAGTGCAGTTTGGGTCAGATACATGGAGATGCATAATGGTTTTGAGAGCCTTTGCCTGACCCCCTTTTAACACACGTCTTTAGTCAACCAAGAATTTTTTTTTTTTTTTAGCTGACTATGGCCCTCCATTTCAAGTATATGTATGTATTCAAGTATATTTCGACGGCACGGTGGCTGAGTGGCTAGCGCTCATGCTTCATAGCAAGAAGGTTCCGGGTTCAGGCCTTTCTGTGTGTGTTCTGTGTGGAGTTTGCATGCATGGTCTGGGTTTGATCCCCGGGTTGCCCGAGCCTTTCTGTGGAGTTTGCATGTTCTCCCCGTGTCTGGGTGGGTTTCCTCTGGGCACTCCGGTTTCCCCCATCAACCCAAAACATGCACCATAGGTAAAATCCTCCAGCTTAGGTCCTGACCAAACTGAAGCAAGAAGATCATGGAGATGGTCCCCGGGCGCAGTAATGTGCTGCCCACTGCTCCTAGTGACGGGATGGGTTGAATGCAGAGAAAAATTTCTCCTGTGTGAGATCAATAAAGTCACTTCTTTATATAAATGACCTCCATTGATCTGAAGTCACATCCGGTGGAGTTTCCCTTTGATGACACTCACACAAGTGGGTGAGTAAACAGGCTGGCATGAGTAACCAGGCTTTAACTGTGTGAAATACCCCACGGTGGTGCGAAAGAGAGGATTTACAAGTGTTGACACGGTGTAGAGTTGGATTTCAGACACATCCTTTTGGAATGCATCGTAAAGTAAGTGCTAAGAGCCACTGAGCGATTACTCCGACTTAATGCTTGTTTTGTCCATTTGTGTTTTGCCTTTGTGTCTCAGGGACCTGTGTGAAGTGTGGGAAAGGAGTGTATGGCGCTGACAACGCCTGCCAAGCTCTGGAGAGTCTGTACCACACTCGCTGCTTCACCTGCGTCTCATGTGGTAAGTGATCCCAAAACACAGTAAAAACAACTACATTTATTGATACTTTTCATCAACATTCCCTGGGAGTGTGATTTGCTAACTGTTGGCACTGCTCTGCCTGAAGATCTGTTACTCAAGTTAGATTTAATCTGATTTTTGTTTTAACAATCTGACTAGAAAGAGCTTAGTTGGAACTACAGCAGGTAAAATGAATTGCTTAAACAAGTCTCTCACACATAAAATTACAGTCATGCGCTAACTAGCATTAGCCATTAACGCTTGTATTAACCAGACTCCCGAAAATGTGTTGTTGAAATCCATTTATTTATTTTTCAGACAGTCTTAAAAGTCATTTGTCTGTGTTTGCTACTGTGTGGATTGTGTCATTCCACCACATTCCACCATTGAGTAGAACACCCCCAGCGTGATGTCACTGCAAAGCTTCCAACAGAAATGCACACACTGCCTTGTTCTGATGAAGCTCAAAATTACACTAAAACTGTTCAGGAAAGCCTAAATGATGTCCTTTCCGTTTTGACAACCCTAAATTATAAACTATTTCAGAAATGTTTCTATTGAAACTCATCTGTGTTAATATAAATGGCAAGTAGCTACATTACCTCTTGCAGCCCCTTGTCTTGTTTTTTTACATTCTTAAATTATATCTTCTCTGCTTACATCTGCTGTATTTTGCAGGACGCACCTTGAGAAACAAGGACTTTTACAATGTCAACGGCTCTGTGTACTGTAAAGAGGATTACATGGTAAGTGATGAGGTCAAGGCGTTTTGTCATAGTCTCGCTCACACAGATCTGTATGGTAATCTCTTTTAATTACAGTTTTCAGGATTCCAGGCGGCTGCAGAAAAGTGTAGTGTGTGTGGCCATCTTATTCTCGAACAGGTGCGTGTCTCTGCATGTACACACTACTTTAGTTAGACACAAACATTAAAGGTTGCATTATGCAAAACGGACTCTTGTGAGCTTTAAGACATGTTAGAATGTTGTTACCTCTTGATAAACATACCTGGAGTTGTTTTGTTTTATTCACACATGTTTGAGTAATCCTTTATTTTTACTGTCTACATCTCCAAAGCTCAAAATGCTCTTCCAGCTTGTGATATCATGTAGTTTCAAGTTAACAGCTACAGCTTTACCTTTCGTTCAGTAGAGATGGGGAAATTCCAGGGCTGAAATTATCCAAATTATTCTAGTGAAGGTGTATGATGTTTTTAAAACGGTGTGAATGTAACAAAACACTGCTCCAAGTATGTGTGTGATGAAACATTATAACATAAGATCCTAAAATAGCATAAGATGGGGCCTTTTAATTAGTAGGGCTGTAGTCAATTAAAACATACCCTGATGATCGATTAGCCGACTAAAAAGGGGAGTGGCAAAAGCTCAACTTTTCAGTGTCTATGACCCAAACTGCACACAAAAAATGCATAGGAGTTTTTGCAAAATGTATTTAAACAAATAGTACAATGAAAGTGTTTGTAAAAGTATAGTACCAGTATATGTAAATCAAACAGATTAAACTCATAATTCACAAATGTTCAGCTAGCTCACTCCATGCCCCTTTCTGTTCTTGTACATATACATCCTTATAATCTAAAGAAAATAATTGGTGGACTAATAAAAATTTTGATTGACTAAGAAAGCAACATAATACACTAATTGTCTAAACAACTAAAGGCCTTACAGCCCTTATTTGGGGGCTCAGGAGCACATACTTTATCTGTTTCCCAGCGTTTCAAGAATTCCCACTGGAGAGAGCTGACATGGTCGACTTGACTGCTCTTTGGTTTCCCACGACAGATTTTTACTGGAATGTTTCTCTCAGATTTATATAAAGCTCTGCACTGCATTTGCTGAAATAAGCAGAACAGATAAGAACAGAAGAGGTTATCAAAATTAATTTATGATGCATCAGTTTTATATAGCACTTTTTTGGGCTCTTTTAAAGCATTTTTATAATGTTAAATGAATATCCTAGAAATGACCCCAACAGCCAAGTCTTTATCTAAATGCTAATCTTTGAGTTTGGTCTCAGATCCTGCAGGCTGTTGGGAATTCATACCATCCAGGTTGTTTCCGTTGTGTGGTTTGCTCCAAGGCTCTGGACGGCGTTCCTTTCACTGTGGATCAACACAGCAACATCTACTGTGTGGCAGATTACAATAAGTAAGGCTTCAGTGTTTCCCATAGAATGAGATTAAATAATGAAAATATAAAGATTATATAATAGATTATATTAAATCTATTTGTGGAGTTTACGTTTCACTTACTACATTGGTGTTTACATGTTTATTTATTTTATTTTTTTTAAGAAAGTGACTTATTCTCATTTTTTGCAGAACTTTTGCTCCTAAATGTGCTGCCTGTTTACAGCCCATTCTGCCATCTGAGGTTAGTGCATGTGGTTGATTTTTGTGTTCTTTAGTTTGTCACAGGCTAGTGTTATGATATAAAAATGTCCCTCTATTTCAATACTAAGGATTTGACTCAATACTTGATATTGATTACTACAATGAAGATTTTTAGTAATTGAATGCAATTTTCATAAAACGACAATGGTACTTTCTTCTATGGTACCATGAGATATCTTACTAGTCCTGATAATGCTCAAAATTACACAATGTCCAGAAAACTAATTTTGTCCTGTAAATGCAATTATTATTGCTGTTTCAGTACTTGCTCAAATTAGTATTTAGTTTTTATATTAGTTCTTGTATTGATTAGTATCTGATTTTTGACACTACATTAGTCCAAGTGCACAATGATAGGCGTGACAGCCATAGTGTAACAGAAGACTGTTTCTTAAATGGTTCCTAAATACTCTGGATGAACCACATTTCCTGGAAGTACATAAACCTTTGCCTTGGATATAAATGTGTTTTGTTGTTGTCATCACAGGGCAGTGAAGAGATCCTCAGGGTTGTCTCTATGAATAAGGACTATCACTTTGAGTGTTACCACTGTGAGGTGAGTCAAAGTAACGAATTTAAAGCAGAGAAAATATTCATTGAAATTGAGGGCCCATGTGGTAGTTAATTAAGTTATCATTTTGCTGGGGCAGTCAGAGGAGCCTTGTTTTTTTTTTGTAAAGCTCATCTATAAGTTTAGATGATTTCCTAATCTATTTCCATATTGACTTGTATATTAAGTCTTTACAAAGCATGATCTATTGGGTAACTAAAATGCCACTGAATTAAAGGATCAAATTATATCTAATAAATTAAAATATATAATGCATTGTTTCTAGCAGAGAACAGGTTTAATCCATAGTGGTCCATGGGTGTGTGTGTACTAGTCTATCTGGCCTTATACTTCTGATACAGTTCAAGATCAGTATTTATTTTGCACTTGTATAAACAATAAATTAAAAAACAAGTAGGTGCACGAAGAGGCAAAAAACAAGATGCATATTAAAGCCTCCAACTTATGAATGCATAAAATTCAGTCAGTTTCAGGAAAGGTTAATTTCTGTCCGGTTTTGACTTATACTTGCTCAAATTAGTATCTAGTTTCTAAGTTTAGTATGTGATTTTCAATACTTTCGCCAACCGTAGTATTTGAACATTTTAAATTATTTTTAAATGACTCGACTTGCTTGGTGACTCAGTTTGACCGTTGCCTACAGTCCCATGAGCTTACTTCCTGTTTGCTCTTCTTCCGTAGGAGTGTGGAAAGCAACTCTCAGATAAACCTGGATCTCAGTGCTTCCCACTGGACTCTCATCTGTTGTGCCACTCCTGCCATATGAGCAGAGTGTGCGCCTCTCAAAATATTCCCCCTCATAACGCGCACTGAATGCCTGTGATGTGTCTAAGCTGGTCTTAACATTTCAATGTAAAAAGTTGTAGCGAAAATGAGACAACTTTCAAACTGCTGTCAGGACATTTCACCAGCCCCATGGACGGATCTGCCTGCTGTAATTCTTCATGTGTTACTGTACCATTTAAAGGGAATGGGAACGAAACTACTGTCCATTAACGCCCAACCCAGGTTTGCTGTAGAAGAACAAGGGATTTTATTGTGTATATACGTATTATTAGCAAGACTTTTGCACTTAAATCTGACTTAAATGTAACGATGATGTAAATTCAAACATGGGAGAAAATGTCACTGTAATTTCTGTATGTAGTAATAAATGCGTCTCCATGTACAAAACTGATACAAAAATTACCACCTTTGATAACCATTTTCATTTATTCATTTAAATTCTCAGTACATTCAGCACCTAAAACAAAATTCAACTAAAAGCAAAATTAAAAATATTAAAACTGTAACATTACTCTTATTTAAAGTTTTTACCTTTATGTTCTATATGATTAGAAAAAAAAAATCCCAAAGAGACAACAGGCTGTTCACCTCACTGAAAACAGTATATCCTTCAACTGGAAAGGAAACTCGCTCTCAAAGTGATTATGGAGTTTTACGTTGACTATAGGGCTGAAATGAGACGATGCCTGAGTACAACGCCATCTCTGCCTCAAACAAAATGATTAACAAAAAAAAAATCAGTTTGGTGTAAAAGAAATCTCAGTGCTGAAGAACATTAAAAACTAATAATTCATAAATGTACAGAGTCGCAAAGAGGAAGTGTGCACCCACAGAACTAATAGTCGAGCTTTAAAACCACTGTGGGAAAATGAAGGGGAGCCTCTGGACTGAAGAAAAAACTATGACACAAGAGGACCAGTGCCCCCTACAGGACACAGACGGACAGTACTCTGCAGCAGGAAGACAAAGGAGCCACAAGGAGCATGAATCAAAACCGCGTTCAAGGAATCTATGAGGTGAGGTGTGTGTGGAAGACCATACCAGCTTTGAAATGGACCAGAGAGCGCAAGGTGGTGAGGAGCCCCATCAGCTCAGATTAACAGTCTCCTTACACCCCCACCCATCTGCTCTGAAGCTACCTGTGCCAGCCCCCCTTCAGCGTCGCCGGTCCCTGGGGTTGCTGCGGCTACGGGATCGTCGTGGATTTCCTGCAGAGAGACGCCTGGGCCCACGAGCACCGTCTCTCCTCCGTTCCCCCTCCCGGCCTCGCTCCCCCTCAGACACTCGGCGAGCTGTACCCCCACCACCACCAGCTCCGCCCTCTTTCTCACGAGCCTTCAGTCGCTCCCTCTTCTCCTCCTCTCGCTTCTTGTCCTCCTCGTCCATCTCTTTGCGTATTCGTTCTCGTTCTTTTTTGCGCTCTGTGCGGGCCAGAACTCGCTGTGCTGCCTGTTGAAAGTATAACGGAAAACTTGAGACATAAACACAAAAAGGATCATAAACTGTTAAACAACCTTATTTGAGCAATGTTTTGTTACTAAATTGTGTATATGGTGTTAAGAGCATTATTTACTGTTCATAGTCATTTTTTGGCAACTTTAGTGCAAACTAGGTACATTTCTGGCCAAAAACACCTAAATCTAAGTTTGTGCTGCCTTCAGTGGCTTCTATTTCCAGTAGTTGGTGACATCACGTACGACTACCCTGATTAAAGCCAGATACAAACACCTGGCTGCCACTAGACCCCACTCCTCCTCCTCCTCAGTCTTTAGTCCTCCAAGTACTTTCCAGTTTAGCAGCTCTATTTGAAATGTGGTTGTGGGCAGTTTAAGTAACACTTACATTTTTTTTAAAACAAGGCCTGCGCCAGACCACCCACTAATCCATTCCTAAATATACCATATACCTATATTTGGCTTTTGGATTGTTTATGGTAGTGGTTTGGCTTCTTATGTGGTGCACAAGTTGACTCACAATGTCACTGCAAAATGGCAAATTTTAAATTAAATTACTTAATTGATGAAAAATGGAACTCTGGTTGAGGATGTATATCAGCACAGTTCAAGGAGACTGCACTAGTTAATTGGACCACACATCCTGGAGCCTATGAACTGAGTCATCTCTATCTAGATGCCCGAGTGATGACTGGCTTTACTGACCCACACGACTCTACAAAATGGGGTCAGTACAGATCACAACATTTTTTATATGAGGTTTTGCTTTTTTCCATTTTTCAGGGAATGGTGGATATGTGGGGGGAGAAATGGTGGATATGTGGGGGGAGAAATATTTGCAGCTGATGTCATCAAATGTTCCTGGAGGTTTAGTGCCAATTGTAGGCTCTACCCAGTCTGAGGCTTTATTAGACTTCAATCTGTGCTTTATTTTAACACAATCTAATAATAAAGAATTAGAGCTGGAACTACAACAGCTGAGCTGATTTTTACTGTTAAACAAGTCTCTCACACATACAATTAAAGTCACAAGTTGTGTTCATTGTGTCACTATGGTAACTCCTCAGAATCACCACCCAGCGTGATGTCACGGCAAAGTATGAAATCAAATGGATCAAGAGTCCAAACAAAACAAACCTGTTCTTCAGTCAGAGGGAGCCAGTATATACATGGAGCAGCTTTGGTTTTCAAGAACAAGTCATCAAGAAGTTTGGCTGGAGGCTCATCCCCCTTCTCTGTAAAAGACACGCATAAAAAAAATTTTAATCCAGTTATGCAACAGTTACGGAGCTCAACCGTAACTGCCACAGGACTAATAAGCTACATGGTGGCTAATGAGCATATCTGAACCTATATAAACTGGAGTTATTAAAGCATTTCGCAGAATCTTGTGTTTTAAATGTGCTTTTAAGACTTAAACCATGTTATGAGTTTTTGTTACCACATCACTGGTTAACGTCTGCAATGTCTTTGAACTCTTAATGTGCATTTTCTGCAAGTCTATCGAAAAAATGAATAGGAAATTTACTTCCGGAGCTAGAGCGGGCAATCATGGTACAAATACTAAGTCCGTGGTATCTTCTCACACCTTTCTTATCAGATTTCCTCTCTTTGCTCTTGGCGCGCTCTCGTCTCCTGCGGTCTCGTTCTCTGGACCTGGATCGCCGTGCGTCCTCTCCTGGTCGAGCGAACTCTCTGATCTTGTCGCGGTCCCATTCTCTCTCCCCTCTTGCACGTTCTCGCCGCTCCATCTCCCGCTCACGCTCCGCCCACAGGTCCCGGACCACGCCCAGCCCTCTGTCCCGGTCGCGCTCCCGGTCTCTGTCCCTGTCCCGGTCTCTGTCTCGTTCTGGCATGAGAGGGGGCAGCCTGTTCGGGTGAGGTCCACTGGGCACTGGGATGCTGTGGTCTGGTTCCTTTTTGACTTTTAGGATGCCTTTGTGGAAGTCCAACTGAGACAAAAACATTGAGATAAGCACTAGACTCAATAAGTGTATCCCAAGCACATTTCTGTAAAATATAAATTACTGTAATACATTACTAGAGTGTTATGTGACTGAGAATGGTGAGGCTATGTAGCTCAACAGTGACCAACAGACCATACCAACAGTGAATTTTAATTTTAAAGACTTAAAACAATTGCACTATGGATATTAGTTACCACGTAGCTGCTTATCCTGCATGATGTATTTAAACTATATACTATAATATTTGATTATTTTTTTTTAAAGTCCAGTCATTGTTGAGCTGCACAGTGGAATATATGCTATTTGTTCATCAAACCAAGGCCACAGATGGACACAAGTTGTAATGGAGAACAAAAATTGACTGGTCATTAATTGTACTGTATTCTAAAATGAGTATGACTATGTTGAACTAATATGCCAAAAACTATAGTAAAAATATGGATAGGTTAATAATGTATGTTTATAACTGCATAAAGATGTCATGTACAATACCTCATCCTGTTCACTGAAGTCCACACTGAGGACTTTGGGATTGCTCTGAGGCCATTTTACTCCATGAAGGGCATTTCTGGTAGAGACCGCTTCCTCTTGGGTAGAGTACTGAAATAAACATAGGAAAAACATTTGTCATTGAGCCCAAAATACAGTTATTAGAAACATACAAGAAAACAACAAACATACAAACATTAGACTTACTGTGACATAGCAGTGAGATTTGATCTTATCAATCCAGAAGCCCTCCTCCACCACGCTCCCAGTTTGGCTTAGCAGCTCTTTAAGTTGACCCACTGTGAAGGGCCGAACCTACACAAGACAAGAGAGTATAAGAGTTAGGGTTTCAACCCTATGTGAATCGTCATCTCATCTATGTGCCAATATGGTCTTTTTTTCATAAAGTAGGATCGTGATTCAGTGCTTAACAGATTAATGCACCTCTATGCACAGACACTTCCCAAAGTTGGTCAACCTCGCCAAGGCTCTGAATGCTCTCAAAAAGCAGATTACTTTATTTTATAATGTGTTTAAGTTGTAAGTAGACTACATGAATCGTGATAAAACTGCGATCTGACTCAAAGAAAATTGTGATTTTTTTGGGGCATAAAGCTCACAAACTCACCAAATTGGTCACATGGATGATCTTGGAGACTTTTCCTCGTGGGGGTGATGGTTGTCTGTTTGTGCGGATGGGGTCATCGATCGTGACAGACACCCCTGATTTCTGCTGACTGATAGACCGCCGTACCAAGGTGTCACTGGGAGAAACTATAGAGGAAAAAAAGATTTTTATGGTAAGATTATACAATGAACTTAAAGGCCCCATATTTAACAAAAATGTGGTTACCTCATCAAAAACATACCTGGAGTTCCGTTTTGTTTCATTCATACATGTTTGAGTAATCCTTTATTATTAGTCTGTCTACATCTCCAAAGCTCAAAATGCTCTGTTCCACCTTGTGATGTCATGTAGTGGTAGTTTTCATGTGAACAGCTACCTTTTACCTTTTGTTTAGGAGAAATCAGAAATTCCAAGGCTGAACATATTCCAAATTATTCTAGTGAAGGTGCATGGCATTTAAAAGCACAGCTAAGCATTTTCTGTACAGTGGTCCCTCGCTCTATCGCGGTTCACTGTTCGCGGCCTCGCAGATTCCCCCCCCCCAATTTTTTTTTATAGTGTAACATTGTGTTCTGCATCCTGATTGGCTAAGAGACTGTAGACCTTTGCCGATTGATAGATGGGGGACGCGGGGGGGACCGGGACCAGACCGGGACCAGACCGGGACTAGACCGGGACTAGACCTGAACTAAACCAGGTCTAGACATGGACTAAATCGGGACGAGACCAGGTCTAAACCAGGATTAAATCACGTGCCGCTATTTGCTGGTTTCGTGCGGCTAGTTTGTGGCTCAGGCTGAGAGGACGTGGTTCGATCTCAAGCTCGCAGCCCCAAGTGTAACATTCTGTCCTGCGCCCTGATTAGCTAAGAGACTAGACCAGGACTAAACCAGGTCTAAAGCAGGTCTAAACCAGGACTAAACCAGGTCGTAAACCAGGACTAAACCAGGTCTAGACCAGGGATGGTAGGGGTGCAGAGTCTCAGATGTCCTTCACGAGAGCGCCTGGGTGACAGGAGGTGTGGCCTTTGTTTACTTGCACGAGCCATGGAAGAGACCGAGTGCGAGCCGGACCATGGAAGAGCCAAGAATCAACATGGACGGGCCTGGCGCCTGGCCGCGCGGCGTCCGGGGGAGCCGCAGCGGGGAGAGCCACATTCGAGGGAGCCCGCAGGACACTCGCGCGCACAGAGGAGACAGTGGCTCTTCCCCGTCACGCTGAGAGAACGAACCCGACCCCGTCCTAGAGAACTGTGGAGTATTGGCGACGCATTGATAGCGGTCTGATTTTGGAGCCGGGGTGAAATGCAACCAACTCTTGTGAGCGCAGGTTAGTCTTACCTGGTCTTGTGGTGAGGACTGGTGCTCAGAGGCGTCTGTTAGCGGTTTGGCACTGTTAGCAGTGGCTTGAGTCTTGCCCAAAATGATATCCAGGTCGCTTTCCACTCGACTTTCGCACATGGCATGGATATGTGGTACCAAAACAAACACACGTGTCCGCGCGCACGTGTCCGCGTGTCACGTGCCCCCCCCCCCACTATTAATATATTTTAATGAAAATCTACAAAAGTTTGAGTGTTTAAACAAGAGAAAAATGTTAATACCAGTCTCAGAAAGGTGTATAATGTGTCTGGTGAAGCGTTTTCAGCCTTAAAACATGTAGAATAATTGTAAAATATAAAATTGTCCTACTTCGCGGATTTCACTTATTGCGGGCTATTTCTGGAACCTAACCCCCGCGATAAACGAGGGTTCACTGTAATACGAAGTTTAATACGAGATACACGTACTTATGTTCTGAATACGGGATGATTCTGTTTTTCAGGGACGGTTGGCGACCCTAAACACAACTATACATATATATACACCCAAAATCTTTCTCAACCAATTTGCACAGATATAAAAATTAAAAAAATTAAAAAAAATTACCCCACGTCTGAAAAAAAAAGCGGAGATCCGCTAAAAAACTGAACTCTTTCATCCCTGAAATCCATGAATATTTGAGTGTTTAAACGAGAGAGAAATGTGAGAAAAGGTTAATTCCAGTCTGAGAAAAGCATATAATGTGTGTGGTGAGGCATTTACAGCCTTAAAACATGTATAATCATTGTAAAACATAAAGTTGTCCTACTTCGCTGATTTCTCTTATTGCGGGTCATTTCTGGAACCTAACCCCTGCGATAAACGAGGGATTACTGTATTAATACATAACATCACAAGGTGGAGTGTTTTCCATTTTGAAAAACACAAACTCCAAGTATGCTTTTGATGAGTAAACAACATAACATACAGGGATGAAAGTCACCAATAATGAAAAAAGCTGAAAGCTATGGGGGTCCGGCGGCATCCCCCCCCCCTGGAAAATTTTTGAACTCTAGATGCTCCAAGATGCAATCTGAGGTTATTCCAGCCAATAAATATGTCAACCACACATTTGGGGGGGGGGGGGGGGGGGATTCCCTTTCCCCCTCTTGATGATCCCACTTTGCACTACCTTCTCACAAAATTTAGGGCTTAATGATCTTCATGTGGGAAAAGGCCGACTCACATAAATAAGTTTTCATAAATCTGATATCTGATAAATGTTCATTTTAATCTTAAAATAAGTCAAGCAAACTGTACTGCACTTAAACACTCTGCGCCCCGTTTTTGGACCCTCACCCAAAGTTTGAGGACCACTTTTTTTTTTTTTTTTTAAACCTGTTTTTTCAACTTTCTACCTGGAGTCACATTCTCCTACTGGTTTTGCAGTGGTATTTACCAGCCTCTACACATTTACCAAACACATGGCGTGACAAACTGATGCATTTGTGCTCTTTTATTAGGCAAAATTCAATCACATGTCGCAGTAGGCCTGCTCTGTGCTGTAGGTCTGCTCTGTACAGACACTAACATAAATTTAGGTTAGTCTTTGCTTCGTGTTTCATCCTTGCACTTTTAAACAGAGCGCATTAAGGAGGGAGCCTGTGTGTGCGCTATGAGCAAGAGGAGGGAGTGCGTGAAAAGGCGAGAGGCAGCACGCTAACGTGAAGCGGACGGACAGGTAGGATGTTTTATAAAGTCTAACCTGGTCTGTGATACACGCTTTTACACAAAGGTACACGCTGTTGCGAACAAGCTGCGTGCGCTAGCGGCGCGCGTGGTGTCCGTGTGGTCCAGATGAGTGCACAGGCTGCGCTGCAGTGAGAAAGTTTATTGCCAACGACAGCGGCTGTAATGAAATATGATTGGTGTCGAGTACTACGACACTACGATCTACCCACACTACCTTGGTGATTAGCTGGTAGATCATGATCGACGTACTGTATTGGGCACCCCTGTTTTAGACTGTTTTTGATTCCTATTCAGCTCAAGCTTTTGTTTCTGAATACGGGACGATTCTGTTTTTCAAGGGACGGTTAGCAACCTTAAACACAAATATACATATATATATATACACCCAAAATATTTCTCAATGGATTTGCACTGATATAAAAAAAAATACCCAGGGGGCTGACAAAAAAGCGGAAATCCGCCAAAAAGTGGAAGTCTTTCATCCCTGAACATGATATGTGAATATGAATATGATAAAAGTAACACTGCACCTTTCTTGGCCTCTCCAGGTTTGGGGGATGTTGCAGCCTCTGTTGGCTCCTCGGATACACTACTCTTTTGTTGGTCTTTGGAAACTCTGAGGGGCTTTTCTTGATCTGTTTTTTCTCCTTCAGCCTCTTCATTGCCTCCATTCTTTTGACTATCACTTGACACTACCTGCAGATGAACAAAATGGAATCAGTAACACATTACACATGAAGATGTATTTGAGTGGGGTTGTCAAATGTATCGAAATATCACTAATTGAAACTAAAACTAGATACTCATTTAAAAGTCACATTCACAGGACAGTAATGAACCTTTCCTGAATAGCTTTAAAAGGTACACTGTGTAGGATGCTGGCGCATTGGTGGATGGTGGGTATTGCAATTCCGGTTCTAGCTACGGCAGACTTCGAGAGTCATACACAACAGTAATAAGTAGCAGAATCTCCCAGGAACCAGTAGGTGGCGGTATGCGCAAGCAACGCGTAACCGAGATCCGTGTTCGAGAACAAAACTGCGCCTCACTGAGCCTTTTAATGCTTGGTGCGTCTGCTAACAAAAACCTCGAAGCGCTAGAAGTAACAAAAATGAGGCTCACACAAGGCTATAATAGCAAAAGTGTATATTGTAGCCGAAAAGTACTAAAAGACGTTTGTGATATGAAACTGGAGCCACAGACGTTTCGAACCCGACTGGAGCAACAGACGTTTAGGACCTGACTAGCTAGAGTAAGTGTGATCCGGCAACATTGTTGTTTATCCAAATGCGTACTATCTCGTGTGAAATCCATGGGCCAGTGCCGACAGCTATAAAGAAAATGGCAAAGGCGGAGCCCAAAATACAGTATGTCCTCTCGTAATTAAAATGGATGCCGCTACATGGGGAAGATCCCCCTTTTATGCAGGTGAAATTGACTATATCCAAGTCCAACAGAATACTTTGATTTCATGATGGAAGTGAAAAGGCTTGGAAATCACTATTTTTGAATGGGTATCTTCAATTTTGGTAATTAATGGGTAAAAATCGTACACAGTGTACCTTTAAAATGATCTTGTGCTGTATTAGAACAAGTATAAAAGCACAGAGTAGTATACGCCCATGGACCACTGTGGAACCTGCCCAGACCACTGAAGGATTACATAGATACTGATACTTTGCAGCTGATCTCACCAACATTCCCTAGGCATGTGATGCCAACTGTAAGCACTGCTCTATTTGAGGTTTGTTAGACTATAATGGTATACAAGTTTTATTTGAACACATTCTGATAAGAAAGAACAGGTTTAGTTGGAATTACAACAGGTAAGCTGATTTGTGCCATTAAAAACAGGTCTCTCGAAAATAACATTACAATCACAAGCTAGTTAATCACTCTCACCATTTTTTGTTGAAAATAAAACCCAAACAGGACCATGAACAGGATGCTGAAAATGTGTTATTTGAATGCATTTTGTATTTTTTCTTGAGTTATCTTAAAACTTATTTGATAGTGTTTGCTAATGTGTGCTTTGATAGATTAAGATTAAGCCTTTATTTGGTCTCACACACAATGACACACAGTGACACACGGGAGAAATTTCTGCATTTAACCCATCCTTTTTCAGGAGCAGTGAGCAGCCATCTTTTTCGGCACCCGGGGGGCAGTACCGTGAAGGGTCTTGCCCAAGGACCCACACTGGCTTGCTCATTGCCGGGGGGGAATTTGAATTCCAAGTCCCCCCGGGGAAAATCAGTGACTTACCAGTTGAGCTAACCAGCCGGTTTGTGTCTCCATGGTAACTAATGGAACATTCTGCCAATACACATACATGTAGAACACCCCCAGTGTGATGTCACTACAAAGTATCAATAACCCCACGTGGTAAAAGTAAATAATATTATTTCATGTAAAAATTTTGTCTAATTAAGAGGGTTTTTTAATTATTGTGGTAGCAGAATCTGTATTGAGTACTGGATCCATTTCCTAGCATTGAAATCGAGTTTGAAATTTTAGTATCGTGACAACACTATTTTTAAGTACAAGGATGTATTTGGAGGCAGTTTTCTTGCCTGTGTGACTGTGCGTTGGATCTTCAGGCCGTTGTCCTGGTCGTCATGGGCGCTGTCCATCGTGTCTTCATCTCCAGAATACTGAAGCTCCTCGGCAGGAAGGTCAACCACAGCCTCCTGGTTCACTTTGATGTCAGGGATCAAGGACTGAATGGAGACACATGTATACATATAAATATATTACTGTTTTAAAGGGACAGTGTGTAAGATTTTTACCCATTAATTACTGAAATTGAAGATACCCATTCAAAAATACATTGTTTTCCAAGCCTTTTCACTTCCATCATGAAATCAAAATATTCTTCTGGACTTGGATATAGTCACATAAAAGGGGGATCTTCCCCATATAGAGGCAGCCATTTTGAATACGAGAGCCGCAGAAGGACATTTGGGCTCATCCTTCGCCTAGGCTCCTGCTAGCAGCTGCTCAGCCGCTGCTAGCCTAGCAGCGGCTCCCGCTCCCTCAGGCAGCGCGCCTGAGGGAGGAGAGGAGAGGAGAGAAGGGGAAGGGGAGGGGGGAGCCTCGTGGTTTTGACAAGCATGCTGCTGTATCACACGTCGTAATGGATCTAACACATGTTTTGGACTAAATTGTTTTACTGGATTTTATTCGCTGGATCCTTACGGACAGATTGAGGCCAAGTTTATGGTGAAATACAGAGTTTGACCTGTCCAGAGCCTTCAAAGGTAAGCTAAGTAACAAACCTCGTTTTGTGCTTTTCTGTATAAAAGCCCCATGTGCTCGGGGAGTGATTGTTGTGCAGGGAAATGAATTGCATAGTCAAAAAGAGGAGACTGTAAGGTTTCATTTGATGTGTAGAGTGTCATGGTAGACGATCAGGAATGTGTGTTTTCATGCGAAATGTGACCGCGGGGCCGCGTTTTATTTATACCGTAGTTCGCACAGCGCCGGGTGCGCGCAACAACGCGAGCTGTCTGCGGTACGGCCCGCCCGGGTGACCCCCGAGGTCTGCCGTAGCCAAAAGAGGAAGTGGAATAGCGACTATCCACCTATGCGCCACGAATCCTACACACTACCTTTAAAGATAAATAAAATACCACTAACAGTACTAGCTTATGACTGAGAATTTTCAGCACCATATAATATACAGAAAAATTATATTACAGTAAAAACATTAATACATTTTTCCTTTTGTGCCCTGACATCCTTATCCTCCATATCAGGGGTGCTCACACTTTTTCAGCATGCCAGCTACTTATAAAATGACCAAGTCAAAATGATCTACTTACAACAAAAATACAAATCATTTATTTATAAATATATTGACAATTCTTTACATGTACAATGCCTGTTGATGTACCTTGCATAACTTCATGCACATTATATATACATTTTTTTGTCATTACCTTATTCTTACACATTTACCAAACGCATGTCGTGACAAACGGATGCATTTGTGCACTTTTATTAGGCAAAATTCAACCACATGTCTCTGTAGGCCTGCTCAGTGCTGTAGGCCTGGTCTGTGCGGTTACTGTAACAAAAATTTAGATTAGTTTTTGCTTCACGTTTCGTCCTTGCTCTTCTAATCAGAGCGCATTGAGGAGGGAGCTTGTGTGCACTATGAGCAGGAGGAGCAAGAGCGTGAAAAGGAGAGGCGCACTGACGTGAGGTACAGGGAAGATGTTTTAAAAAGTTGAACCTGCTCTGTGATACATGCTAGTACACAAGGGTACATGCTAGGGATGCAAATTATCGATTAATTCATTAATTGATAGTTGATTGACCTTATCGATCGATTAACGATTAACTGATAAGCGGCGTTTTTCACCTGAATTTTAGTGTTTCAATAGGGTCTTTAAGAATATAAGCTATAGTATACATAACACTGAGTCAAAAATATATCATAGTATTATTATATTGTATATTCCTCAATTAATTATTCCTTAGTAAAAAGCAGACAAATGTATTGATTCTGAATAACAAAATACAGTAATCCCTCGCTCTTCGCAGATTTTTTTTTTTGTAGTGTAACATTTTTTTATAGTGTAACATTGTGTTCTGCGTCCTGATTGGCTACGAGACTAGACCAGGACTAAACGTGGACTAAACCAGGTCTAGACCAGAACTAAACCAGGTCTAAACCTGGACTGGACTAGGTCTAGACCTGGACTAAACCAGGATTAAACCACTGCTGGTTTCGTGCGGCTGGTTTGTGGCTAGGGCTGAGACTATGCATTCCGGGCGCCGCGGTTCAATCTCATGCTCAGCAGACCCGGTGCCTCGCGTGTACACCGGGGCTGCTGAGCACGAGTGAGCGCCGTTGTGAGTGAGTGCCGTTGAGTGAGCGCAGTGAGCGGTTGCCTTGTTTCGTGACCACGTGGTTCGCGTGTCCGCGATTAGCGATTAATTACAATTAATGCATTTTGTTCGACCAACGTCTTGATCGACAATTAATCTTAAGTCGATTAATTGTTGACATCCCTAGTACATGCTGTTGCGGCCAAGCCGCGTGCGCTGGTGGCGCTCGTGGTGACGTGCCGCGCAGGCTGCAGTGAGAAGCCCTGCGCGGTCCCGCACACCGGTAAAAGTTTATTGCTAACGGCAGCAGCTGTAATGAAATATGATCGCACTCATCTCCAGACCAAGACCGATGTCGAGTACTACGACACTACAATCTACCCACACTACCTTGGCGATCTACTGGTAGATCGCGATCGACATATTGAGCACCCCTGCTCCATATATTCCCCAGTCTCCTTTGTGTTTCTATGATACCTTGAGAGAGTCTGTGGTGATGCTGATGGAGGGCTTCTTGGCAGTGGCCGCTGTGCTGGATCCCCATCGCCTCTTCCTTCCTGCATTTGCCGCTTCAGTCTCCCCCGCTCCTCGTTCAGCACTGGCTGGAGACATCTTGTTGCCTGCAGTTCAATCAGAGCCATAATTACAATACAAAAGTTTCTGTTACACTTTTTAAAAGTAGCCACACTCCTTGCATGTATATACATGCAAAGGCGGGCTAATGGATGCATTTCATTTGTGGTGACAAACTAATGCCCTACAGAACAAGTACTGCAGGTGGATGGGCACATTTGGTGTACAGTTGTCTTCATTGCGCCTGAAGAGGAATTAAAATCAGCATAACTTACTGGTCAGAGAGATCTTGCGGGCAGCAAAAGCCTTCGGAGTGGTACTCTGGAAACAGAGAAAGACAGAGAGAACATACAGAAACCCCACGGGTGCGGGGCAAGATCAGAGCCTGAAGTTGCACACATTAGCACAGATACGAGTGAAGCAGGAACAGTGGAGGAGGGAGGGGCAGGGGAGTAACAAGAGCCCAGCAGGTTCCTATTGAACCACATTAACCTAACATTTACTGGTCGATAAGACTCCAGACACATTTCCGCCATTTCACCTCTGCTCAAAAGGAGCCCAGATTACTAAGCTGCTTCTTTCTCTGAGCCAGTTACACACAACAGCAGCTTTACTCACAGTCAGGACTTCAAGGAGCTAAAAGGAAGCTCTCCAAATGTGTTAGCAGAAATATCTATGTTTTGGGCTTTTATTTTTCCACTTTGAATCCAAATCCAGAAAAAAGGAAACAAAGCAACTTCATGGGACAGTGCTCCAGGAGAGTCTGTCTCAGCTCTTGATCTGGGACTCCCAGTGTCAGAGCTGAACACTATGAGCTGATGAGGTGTTCAAACTTATACGAAGCAACAATTTTATTTACAACTCTGTCACCTTTATATGAATGGCCTCAGCTAATGAGCATTGTTTATTGATGATGCATAAACATGAGGCTCCATGGCTGGAAGTTCAATCGTAAATCCAGACTGGTTCTTAAGCATGTGCACGTCTGTGCAAAAGCAGTTTTTCTGAAATACATATTATAAGTTAGACCAAGTCTATGTGGCACATGTGTCTATTTACAATATTATGTCCTATGCATTATTTATGTTTTATTTGTCATGTGATATGTTTGAGCACAATCGATGAGCAGAGGTGAAAAGCCTCAATGTATGTCCTAAGATCTAAGATCCTATGTATTTAGCATTATTCATGTTTTAAAATGAATTTCTATAACCCCAAATTGTTCGACAAAGTTAGACATGAAACATTTTAAAAGTGCAAAGGGGAGTTTAGAATATATGAAAGCTGTTCACAGTATTATTGTATTTAAATATATATTATAGGAATAAGTCATATCCTGGTACCATTTAACACCTGATTCCTTACTGGCTCGACTATGGCCCACCGCACGTCATTGTGCACTGTATCTAGGCAACATGGATCCAATCAGTCAAGGTAGAGGAATGGGCGGGGCTTGGTTTGAGTGTGTAGAAGGGTCAGCAGACAGGAACTGATCTCTTGATTTGACTTTTTTCAGCAGGGGGTCAGTATTTCTCATTCACTGTTGGTCTAAGAGTCTCTTTCAAGTCCTTATGGAAAGCATGTGTACACTTCCATGACCGCAAACTCCAGTTAATGTCCAGATGTTAACAGTTCTAGTATCCAAACATGTAACAGCATAGGCCTGGGTGATTTCTTTTCAACAAAGTAAAACAATCCATGAGAAATTGTTGTTTTCTTGTGATCCAATAAAACCAGAAAATATAAGCTCAGGCATTCTGGCTGGTTTGTTCAAAAAAATAATATGCAGAGGCAGACTGAATTAGAATCAGGAAAAAAGTTCATCTTGACATGTCCATTGGATGAAAAAACATTTTCTGTGGCAAACAGTCAAAGTTTGTAATAGTGCCTCCAGTCACTGCAACATTGAATCCAGTGGTCCCTTCACAAAATGAGGCCAGCTTTTTAATCGAGACAAGTTAAGCTAATTAGTCTTTTTGTGTCCAGTTTCTTATGAATATAGTCCACTTTGATCCAATCGAATTTATGAAAGATTGTCCTTGTTGTCCTTACTCCATCACACCTAGAGAGGGCAGCAATGCTTTATAGAAAAGAAAGTTCCAGAATGAGGATGTGGGCCTTTGATCGACATGTTCTGAGTACTTATTTTAGACATAGTTCAGTTCAGAAAAGGCAAAGATGGCTTCCGCAGCCAGTGTTGGTTTCCATGGCAACTGTGCGCTGCTGCAGTTGCCATGGCGGCCCCTGTAGCTGCTGACGCTGGTGTGATGAGAGCTGCACATCCTGCTGGTTCAGCGTTTCTCAAACAGGCCTAAACTCAGGTACCAGCGCTGCGATCGGGCAAAGCGAGACAGGACTTGTAGGAGTAGGAAGAGGAGTGGAGGAGGTGATCGTGTTGGTGGTGATGGTAGAAGTAGTACGCAGCAGGTACCATTAGGGGCAATGGAAGAGGCATGGGCACCTTCATAACAAAGCAATCAGTGGGGTTTTAAACAGCAGTCACACCATAAAATATATAGTGAGAGGTGTTCATGAGGGGATACAAAAGCCAGAGGAGGATAGGGGTAAAGAAGACAGATAGTGAACAAGACAAAGTGAATTCAGAGAGTATACAAATGAATAGAAACAGCCCTCCATGTGGTGTGAGGGTGCATTTCTCATGCAAACCGTAAAGAAAAACATGCACGCATAGTACATTCTGCAGCCTCAGAGCTAACGGGTAACAGATTCTACAGGTCCCACACCAGGAAGACGACATTCTAGCACAGTGCATACATAACACAAACCTAGAGATGTATTAAGTATGTGGATCAATTTAGAAGAAAAATGGGACTAGCTGGGCAGTCTTTCACAAATTAGCTAGGTACAAATTCTAATGCTGTGCCCCAAGTATTTACAATAAATCCTTAGTAGAAAAAAACCTATTAGTGATTGATTTGCAAGTCATTTGAAGCAGCATTAATTTAACAGCCCCTTTAAAATCCAAAATTTAAACAATTCAAAATCCAAAATTTCATCGGGCTGCAGTTCCCCATCGTTCCCTCTACCAGATGTTTGTTATTCATTTCATTTTCCAACCCCTTTATGTGCCATTATATTTAGTCCAAGTTTAACTTATCTTGAAGAACATTTGGCTTTAATTGTCTGATTAAAATGATTCAGTATATCAATTGGGGGCATGAAAAAAATGGATGTCACCAAACTCTGGTCTAGAGTCCCAGAGATGTGACCTGCGCCGAGTACACTGGACATCATTGCATTGGCAGGTATGAGCCTGCTGTGGAAAAACTCCCATTCAATACAACAGATCCAATTTGTAGTACAGTACCAGCTGAAATGCAATGGAGCAGATGGCACAGGCAGTGAAATTTGGGGGTTGTTCAACAACCACAAGCAACATCAGCACTCAACATCACTCCGCACAGCCAAAACAGACAAATGTACAAAATAAACTGACACTAACTATTTAGCATAATGTTTTAAAAAAAACAGTTCAGTTAAATGTCTCGAGGTCCCAGCTGCAACACAGCCCAATCACTTGCAACGCGGTCCTATATTTTATATCTTTATAAATAAATTGACATATTTTCAGATGAATGAAATATAATTATGAGCCAATCTTGAGACACAAAACCATGTAAAGAAGTCCTTATTTAGTATGGTTTGGAGTATAATGTTTGGGTTGTGTTGGTTTTTGATTCCTCTATGGGTTAAGTGTGGAGAACATGCAGAGATGTACAGGAGGAGGACACAGGTTAGTGTGACAGACTGGACAAATACCTGAACATCCCACTCCCTCAATGAGCTTACCTCCTCCACAGGACCCTCACTGTTCTCTGGCTCTGCCCCAGACGCTGCTGGCAAAGCCATGGAGCTCTCAGAGTCCGGCTCCTCTTCAGTGACAGCCGCTGCACTGGGCTCCGACACCTCACTACAGAACAAAGCAAAACATGAACAAACATATTTTCATCAGTTCGGGCATCTGGTTTAAAGAATCCAAGTACTCATGGAAAATAAGGACCATCCACAATGAGCGTGATGTGCAGACCAAGCAAAGACAGGAGAACAGTGAAAGACCTGTGATCTGGGTCACTCTTACTATAAATACCTCAGAAGAGAACTGACACCCAGGGTCACCCACAGTCCATCTTGTCATGTTTATAATAGCTGATTACACATGTGTCTCATCCATGATGTTGATCATATAAACCATTCTTCTCATTTGATTACTGTAATATTTCAAAAAGTTAAATGCCCACAAGCCAGTAGTGCTACAAGCAGTTAGCTATACATTGTACCTGTTACAATGGCAAAAACCGTAAAAGTGCTCCAGCTCTAGATTAAGATTAAGATTGGGCTTTTTTAGCCTTTATTGGTCTCACACACAATGACACACAGTGACACACGGGAGAAATTTGACTTCTGCATTTGACCCATCCTTTTTTTCAGGAGCAGTGAGCAGCCATCTTTTTCGGCGCCCGGGGGGCAGTACCGTGAAGGGTCTTGCCCAAGGACCCACACTGGTTAGCTCATTGCCCGGGGGGGGTTTGAACCTACAACCTCCAGGGGGAAAGTCCATGACTTACCAGTTGAGCTAACCAGCCGACCACCATTAGCGGAGGTTCAATACAATAAATTGAACTGAGGTAGGATTGCACCCCCTCTTTAAGATTTAAAAATGTCTCAACTCACCTGCATCACCTTTCTTGCCCTTGATGTGGGGGATAAGGTCTGGCTAGTTGTACCTTGATAGTGAGCTAAATACAACTGTTTGTGCATTCAAAAATTGTATGCAAATTAAGAGTGAACAACATCAGTTAATACAATTACATGTCTGCATAATATTTATGTTAGAAGCTAATTCAAGTTGTTTAGCTCTGATTTTACACTTGAAATTAAGTAAAACCACAAACATTCACAAAGCAAGAGAAACGTCTCCCACTCACTCCCAGGGGACATGAGTGATATCACAGCATAAGGGCCCATTCACACTGACTGTACAACTAACAGATGTCTGCTTTAATGATCTCCCCTGACAACAGAGAGCATTACCAGCTATAGCCAGACACATAAACTAAGAATACAATTTACCGCATTTTCACTAATCATCATTGGGAGATTATGAATACATAATCTACAACAATCTGAATCATTTTTAGACACCTGTGTGAAAGCCAAAGTCAGTCCTCCAGTTTTTTACAGAATCACAGATTATTAACATTATGGGTTAAAAATAGTGGCAAATTAGACTATTTACCAGGAACTAGTAAGATTCCTCCCCCCGAAAATTCTTGTCTGCTCTTGCACCCAACAAAAGGCTCCTCTCGCGCACCTCACATGGACGAGCATGTAACGCTCTCACAATCAGAACATAGCATAATGTTAGTTATATGGATACAGCTAGCAAATTCATGGATAATGTACATGTAGCTGCCATCTTGGTATGTAACGTCGAGCAACACCGGCGAACGCAGGCCAGTTGATTTGAGGAAAACTAGAGGCAGATACTTGAAGGCTTGTGCCGCCTTCTGGTTGATTCTTACCCGTTTTTGTTGCCCTCAGACAGCATAACGCCCAGGGTGAAAGGAAATCACGCAGGTAGAAGGACTCTTCTTCGCGACAATGACTCTGGATAATTGTGGGTTAAAATCGCGAACGCGGAATAAAAAAACCGGTCACGTTTGTGTCTACTGCTGATTCGCGTACACTGCGTCGGTATCAGGGATGCAACGCATGCATGACGGCCATGTTGGCTTGCAGAGACCGGAGTCACGTTCTCTACTGTGAGAAACCAGTTCCGCGCAGTTATTTCACTATAAAAGCACGCTCACGTGAACAGTTATGACGTCATGAAATATATCCTCTACTATGGTAGAGAAAATCTAGAGTAAATCCTTCGCTGTGATTAAGACAGTGGACCGACATTATAATACATAATTTCCCGATGCATTTTGTGTTTTAAACACTGAAATTCAGGTTTCTAAATAAATAAAAACGTCGTAATTAGCCATTGTCTGTTCTTTAAGCAAAAGGCTTTTAGATTTCATAATTTATAGGTTAGTAATAATAATAAAGTAGAAAACTAGAGTATGTATTACTGCACTTTAATACAAACCGATGTATCTGACAGACTTGTCTAATCTATGCAATAGTTTTGCCTGGTAAATCCAGACTGATACCTCTCAATGTCATACAGATGAATATCAGTCTGATCCCCACTTCCTCCAGCACGTCTCAAGCCCAGCAACACGTGATCGTCCAAGTAACGCATGTGCAACAGTGGATCTCACTGGTCAAGTATAATTTACAAATAAAATGTATTTTCTCACCTCAAATTAAATTAACCTAGTTTAATGCTTTCTTTGCTCAGATATATGCAACGTTTTCAGTTATATGATTTTTTTCCCCTTTTATTTTTCCAATATGGACGAACCATGCGTGTCCCTGATTGACTAATCCACCTGTCAGTCACGTCCATCTAAAAACAGGGACCAGTGACCAGACTTACATCTTCATAAAGTATTGAAGAAGTAAGTATTCTAGATCCCAGGCAATCAATAGTTATGATTAGACTAATACAAATAAATCAACAGTAATTACACTGTCAGAAAATGTGTTTCTTTTGTTTGTTTGTATTTTTCTGAAATGATTACACTGATAGAGGTAAATATTCTGTTTTCAAACTCTGTACTACTTGTATTTTTGTACCTTTCTTCTCAACTTTTTTTTCCCCACAAACTGACACTTAACTGATGTAAAACTATGATAAATATTTACCACAGGCACTATCCCACCAAACAAGTCATAATTTGAAAAATATGAAAACTTTTGATATGTGTGTGTTAAAGTATATTCAGAATCTATCTCTGCAAGACCAAGGGAGGACGTGCAAACTGACAGAAAAAAGTCAGTGCAGGAATCAAACCAACATCAACATGGCAGGAGTGCAAACAGTCCATGTTCGCCAAAGCATTTTGGGAATAATATGCAACACAACTCTTCATGTTTGTAAATCATTAGCAGTACCATTTTGAGTTTTGCTTTGTGTAAACATATTTACTTACCTCTTCCAGAGGTGTTTTTCAGACTGTGCAAACTTATCATTCCTTTGTCGCTGGTGTGCCTCCTGTGCTCAGAAATGTGATTACTTTATTAGAAACTCATTTACAATAGTGGAGAAGGGTCACATCTATACAACTTAGTTACACACCTTTTGCTGCCTGGTTGGTTTGCTCATTATTTGAGGCGATGAACGCGAAGATGAGTCAGAATCTGATGATGAATCAGAATCTTGGGCTTCAAGGGTGACTTTAACAGAGCTGGTGTCTGGTACCTCCTGCCTTCTTGACAAATAGAAACCTTGCCCTTCATTTTTCTCATAATCATTTTTTCCCTTTTCTTCTATTCCTTTTCTCTTTTCTGTGCTTTCTTGTTCTTTTTTACAATCCAGCCTGTGCACTGAGGATTTACTGACAGCCACAGTCGGGGGCTGTGACTCCTCCCCTGACATATCAGCAGCTGAAGTGGATTGTGTCTCATCCAGTGCCTGCTCTGACTCCATCTTATGCACCAGCAGAGACAAGGGCCCAGGGCGGCGCTGTGCCGGAGGCTCAGGGCTACTGGACTGTGAGCTGGTGTCAGAGTCCTGCCTTTGCATAGCAGCTGATGGAAGAGTGCCCCCCTTTGACCTTTCTCCTGAGGGCGAATCAGCATCAGGTGGACTCTGCTTTGGGGTGTCTGGGAGGGGGAAAAGGTTTGGGGGAGGAGAGGGAGGAGGAGTGGGGTGTCGTAGTTGGAGTGGGCTTTGAAGCTGGGGGGGAGGGATGTGCTGTGGAGGCTGAAGCTTTCGTTTGGATCGACCTGAGGCTGCAGCAGCACTGGGGGGCTGTGGCTGGGGAGCAACTCTGCTGCTCCTTCGAGATGCTGTGGGACCCCAGTCATCATCATCGCTGTCATCATCGCTCGCGTCCCCTTCATCACTCTCCTCACGGGCTGCAGATGCTGCCAGCCCAGCAGAGCGGCTCAGGTGGAGTGCAGGTGGAGCTGGGTCACTGGGGGCAGTGTTTGCCTTCTCTTGGATCTTGGGCACAGCAGGAGGAAGTCCTTGGCAATCGGGCTCCCCGAGCACACGCACAGACAGAGAGGCCACAGCACGAGGGGGAGAAGGTGCTGGAAATTCCTGTTGACCTTGATAAAAACGTTGAAACACAGGTTCTGGAGGCTCCACACCACGAAGACCATGTACAGTGTCTCCAGAACCAAAAGCCATTAGACCATGACCAAATGATTCCCCCACTTGCCTTTCTTCTGTC